>JANVCC010000066.1:1093159-1756672 GCA_025345505.1 Todiramphus chloris collaris | reverse complement strand
CCCCCCCCCCCCCCCCCCCCCCCCATGCAGGAACACCCAGGGCAAATCACACAGGAACATTTAGATGCAGGTTTTGAATGCCTCTAGAGGAGACTCCACAGCCTCTCTGGGCAGCCTATTCAGGCTCTGTCACCCTCACAGGAAAGAAATTTTTCCTCATGTTGAGGTGGAACTTCCTGTGTTCTGGTTTGTGACCATTGCCCCTTGTCCTATCACAGGGCACAACTGAAAAGAGACTGGCCTCTTTCTGCTTGACACCCACCCTTCAGATATTTGTAAACATTAATAAGATCCCCTCTCAGTCTTTTCTTCTCCAGACTAAACAGCCCCAGGTCTCTCAGCCTTTCCTCATAGGAGAGATGTTCCAGTCCATTCATCATCCTTGCAGATTCCATTAGACTCTCTCTAGTATTTCCCTATCCATCTTGAACTGGGGAGCACAGAACAGAACACAATACTCCAGATGTGGTCTCATTAGTGCAGAGTAGAGGGGAAGGAGAACCTTCACTCGAGCTGCTAGACACATTCTTCTTTATGAACCCTAGGAGACCATTGGCTTTCCTGGCCACAAGGGCACATTGGTGTCCCATGGATAACTTGTTGTCCATCAGGACTCCAGTGTCCTTCTCTGTGGAGCTGCTTTTCACCATGTAAACCCCTAACCTGTACTGGTGCATGGTGTTATTCCTCCCCAGGTGCAGGACTCTCCACTTGCTCTTGTTGAACTTCATTAGGTTCCCCTTTGCCCAGCTCTCCAGCCTGTCCAGATCTTGTTGGATGGCAGCACAGCCTTCCAGTGTATCAACCACTCCTCCCAGTTTCCTATCATTAGCAAACTTGCTGAGGGGACACTCTGTCCCTTCATCCAGGTGACTAATGGAGATGTTGAGTAAGACTGGACTCAGTACTGCCCCCTGGGGAGAACCACTAGCTACAGGTCTCAAACTGGACACTGTGCCACAGATCACGACCCTCTGAGCTCTGTTGTTCAGCCAGTTCTCAACCCATCTCACTGTGCCCTCTTCTAACCCCCACTTCCTGAGCTTGCCCACGAGGATGTTATGGGAGACAGTGTCAAAAGCCTTGCTGAAGTCAAGGTAGATGACATCCACTGCTCTCCCTGCGTCTACCCATTCAGTCACACCATCACAGAAGACTATCAGATTAGTCAGACGTAACCTCCCTTTAGTAAATCCATGCTGGCTACTCTTGATAACCTTTCCTCCCATGTGCTGAGATATGATCTCTAGAATGAGCTGCTCCATCACTTTTCCAGGGATGGAGGTGAGACTGATGGGTCTGTAATTACCAGGGTCTTCCTTCTTGCCATTTTTGAAGACTGGAATGACACTGGCTTTCCTCCAGTCCTCAGGAACCTCACCTGTTCTCCATGATCTTTCAAAAATGATGGAGAGAGGTAGTGCAGCAACATCAGCCAGCTCCCTCAGCACTCGTGGGTGCAGCCCATCAGGGCCCTTGGATTTGTGTGTGTTCAGTTTACCCAAGTGATTTCAACCCAATCCTCATTGACCAATGGAGAGTCTTCCTCCCTCCAGACTGTCACTCTTACTTCCAGGGTCTGGGATTCCTGAGGGCTGGAGTCTTCACTGGAAGACTGAAGCAAAGAAGGCATTCTGTAACTCCTCCTTCTCTCCATCCTCTGTCACCAGGGCTCCCACATCATTCAGCAGTGAACCCACTTTTTCTAATCTTCCTTATACCACTGATGTATTTGAAGAAGCCCTTCTTGTTCTCTTCTGCTACTTTGACAGAGTTAATTCCAAGAGGGACTTGGCTTTCCTTGTTGCATCCCTACATTCCCTGACAGCATTCTGGTAATTCTCCCAAGTGATCAGTCCCTTTTTTCCACATGCTGTGAACTTTCTTATTCCACGTGAGTTTTTCCAGCAGCTTCTTTTACTTATCCATGCTGGTCTCCTGCCTCCTCTGCTTGATTTTTTTTTTACTCAAAGGAATGCGCCTATCTGAAGGCTTCTGAGCTTCCAAAGGTCCACTTTCATCTGAATCAGAACCTTTCTTCCCCACGCCTCTTACATTAATATGTCATTTCCTATCTGTGCAGCACTCCATGGATCTGCTAGCAATCAAGACAAGTCTAGCACGTGACCACGGATCTGAGTAGAACTAGGTAAGGCTATGGGGACTGTTCTCCCTGGGCCTCCCTACCTCCTTATCTGGTGGACTTCGTGGAGAGCTGGTAGGGAATGTGCTGCTCTCATGAAGTTTCAGCATAGTTCTGCCTCAACCCTGTGGCCTCTCTTTATTTCACAATAGAGAGGGCTTCTTTTTCCCTAGAGAACAGCAGAGTAACACAAAATTAGAAAGCCCTGGTGCTGTTGTTTCTCCCCATACAGTTATTTCCTTTCCTTTCATGGAACAAGGTTGCTGGAACAGCGTTTTTCATTGCAGGCGGAATTGGAAATACAGAAATAAATTATGGAGAACCAGGGTGTCTCCTGTCAGAATAAATATTTAATGAGAACAAGGGTTCTCTCCTCGTGCTCATTCAGAGTCACAAGGACTCAAGTACTATGTTAATTTAAAATATATACTTGAACTTAAAAATGCAGAGGAACAGCCTGGAGGGCAGGTGTGTATTAAGTCTGTGACAGCTGTCTCTGTGGGTGATGAGAATATAAAATTTTCCTTGGTTTTTCCCCCCAAGTTATTTTAATTCACCAGCAATTGGTCAGGAAACAGGAATCTTGAAGTACTTACTCTGCAGAGCAATTTTTGGGGACCTGTGCTTTTTCATGGTTTATCCACATTGTGTTCACTCTAACCAACCTGTAAAGTATATGTATTTTTTAACACTTCCTAGCTCAGATTAAAAAAAAATAATTCTGAATGATGAAATGCTGGTTTTCCTTGTGTTGGGACAACATGCAGGATTTGTGCAAAACACGTCAGCGTGTACAGTTGTGCTGGTTAACGTGAATTAACTAGTGACTGTTACAAGTTACTTGCAATTTACAAGGTATTTTCAAGTTAAAATGGGAACAAAAGGCATGATGTCAGAGTTTGCAGGGGGTTACAACAGACAGGCAAATGAATATGAGCCAGCAGTGTGCCCAAGTGGCCAAGAAGGCCAAGGGCATCCTGGCCTGTATTAGAAACAGTGTGAGCAGCAGAAGTGGGGAGGTGATTGTCCCCTGTACTCAGCACTGCTGAGGCCTCACCTCGAGTACTGTGTCCAGTTTTGGGCACCTCAGCACAAGAGAGATATTGAGGTGCTGGAGCGGGTGCAGAGGAGGCAACGAAGCTGGTCAAGGGATTGGAGAGTAGATCATGTGAGGATTGTTTGAAGGAGCTGGGCCTGTTTAGTTTGAGGAAGAGGAGGCTGAGGGGAGACCTCCTCACTCTCTACAACTCCCTGAAAGGACATTGTAGAGAGGCTGGTGCTGGGCTCTTCTCTCAGGTAATCAGGGACAGAACCAGAGGGAATGGCCTCAAGCTGAAACAAGGTAGGATTAGACTGGACGCTAGGAGAAAATTCTTCACGGAAAGAGTGGTGAGATATTGGAATGGGCTGCCCAGGGAGGTGGTTGAGTCCCCATCCCTGGGTGTGTTTAAACATCGCTTGGACGTGGTGTTGGGGGATGTGGTCTAGGGGTGAACTTGTAGAGTAGGGCTAATGGTTGGACATGATGATCCCAAGGGTCTTTTCCAACCTGAGTGATTCTGTGATCATTCCAAGAAGATGGGACGTTGAGGTCAGCTTTGGCTTTGTAAAGAGTTCTGGAACAATTAACTTTTTCCTTTAGGCAACACGAGAGAGAAAAAATTCTGGTCTCGTTTTCACTTATTCCTCACAACTCTTAAATAATTGTTCTGTCACAGTATCCAGCATGTCCCGTGCCCAGGTGAATTGTCATCTAAACTGTGGGGTCCTTCCCTGCTAGGTTGCTTTGATCTCTCACTCTGTTCCTCCATGTCACTAAAGGCCCCTGCCTTTCTTTTCTTAAGCATCTGTCAGGTACCTCTAACCTTTGTTTACCTGTTTTGAGGGTTTCCTGCTTGCTTGAAGGTAATGTGAAATAGTTTCCATATTCAGACTTCTATTTAGAATATTTACTGATTTTCTGCAAGTGCAGTTATTTAGGCTATAACATCCCATAGTTGCTCTGTAAACATTCTCAGACTGGAGGGAGATATGTATTTGGGGCCTCTAAAGCCTATGACTAACTCTCTATGCATTGATGCATTCAGTGGTTTATCCAGTCCATAATGTGCAGGTATAAATAGACTTTCAAATCATTGCATAACAATGGAATTGCCTACAACTTAGAATAGAGGACACTGGCAGTCTCCCAGTATGGCCACTAATGTGTTTTGTGAACTTGGATGATCTGAGTCTGCCTTTTTTTTTTTTTTTTTTGTTTTTTATTTCTGAAATGGAGATAGTGGTATGTTGCCTAGCTAACATTCACAGGGGAAAATGGTTTTAAAAGGCTTTTCAATTCGCAGGTATACTGTCTGGGAGACAGAAACATTAAAATTATTCTGGAAGAAAAGTCTCAGGTCCTTTTACATGAAAGGAGATCTTCATGTGCTTAAAATAAAACTAAGCAGGCATAGTATGTTAAAACAGTAAATAGTTACAGATGTAGTTCACAGCAGACTGTTAAGGACAAAAGTTATCATTATTTCTGTTTAGGTCTCCCTTCATATGCTTTTGTTTAGATAAGATCTGTAATACAATCTGTTCTTTCTCATTGTTTGGTTTATGCAGGCACAGGCTTGCTACAGGAAGTGGTATATCTAGTGAGTCAGGGAGCTGATCCAGATGAGATTGGACTAATGAATATAGATGAACAACTTCCAGTTCTAGAGTACCCTCAGCCTGGTCTGGACATCATCAAGGTACAATTTATTGTGAAGAAAGTCATTCAGCATTTGGATACCTTTCTCCTTGTTCCATATTTATCACTTAATTTCATCCTGTGTCCTTGTTGTTTTCATCACTGGACTTGTTCAGTTTGTTGGAATGATTCAGACCATTATTGGGTTATTTTAAAATTGCTTTTATTAAGCTTTATTGTAATGTATTTAATGCTTTAGATGTTTCTCCATGTCATAAGTAGCTTGCAGGGGGTTTTCTGAATTAAAGGTTCCAGGCCTCCCTTGCTCATGTAAACATAAACTGCCCAAATAAGGCAAATCTCCTTTGATCCCTTCCCTGAATTTGCAAAGAGGAACTACAGATACAGAGACCTATGGATCTGTAGGTTCACTGCTCTGATTTTACACATCTAAATCCTTAGAGACTCAGGATCTGTGGATCTACAGACTCCGTAGGTATAGCCTCGGGAGTCTGGAATATTCTGCATGAAATAACCTCCATGATTTTCAGAATCACTCGGAGACGAGTGACATGGCATATAAGTGTTATCTTGTCATTGCTGTAACTCCTTCTGATCTAGACATGTCTTGGAATGATGAGGCAGAATACTGAGCTGCACCCTAAAACAGCTACAGTGCTTGTTGAATTGAGCTAGCTAAGGCTGTTGGGGATAGATTTAAGATGCCTCTTGTCAGAGATTTAATTTGAGATTATACATTGTTACCTATACTATGTGCTAGCAACTTAATCCAATATGGATTTATGCAGTTTTTAACTACTGGACGATGATTTGTGACATAAGATAAATTTTTTCTCTAATTTGGATTTTCTGGACCTAATGTTGAGGATAAAACAAACTGCACAAGTTAAGTTTTGAAGTGAAGAAGTTAGGGGTAGGGCTTTCAGAGCTTCTAGTATTTTTCAAGAATTTTAGTGGAAGCATCACTGGAAACAGTTCATTTGATACTAACAATCTTCAGCTATTACTCTCTTTTCCTGAGAAGGTCCTACAAATGGAAGTATTTTGAAACCAAAAGGGGGGAAACCCAGCAAAGCCTCCAATATATTATCCAGCCTTTTGATATTTAAAAAACAGATGTCACTCTCTGACCTAATTTCTAGTCCCAGACCCTTATTAGTTTAAGAAATTAATTTGGGAACGTGACTCAGTATAGTAAAGGCCCTAAAGTTCAGCACAGCTGAGAGTGTGCCAAAAACTAATGCACAATAAGAAGTATTTCTGTCTGCTTTATTTTAGGAACTGACATCCCCTCGCCTCATAAAAAGCCACCTACCGTATCGATTTTTGCCTTCGGACCTCCATAATGGCAATTCAAAGGTAAAAATGAGAGGAAATCATGTTTGTCTATTGTCAGCACTTGTTTCAATGCTTTGGGAAATGGGGTAGGGAAAAAGCTTTCAATATGATGATGTTTTTTCATCCCCCCATCATAGGTAATATACATGGCTCGCAACCCCAAAGACCTGGTGGTGTCTTATTACCAGTTTCACCGCTCCCTAAGGACCATGAGCTACAGAGGAACGTTTCAGGAGTTCTGCAGAAGGTTTATGAATGACAAGTGTAAGGAGCTGTTCTCTCTGCACACGCTGTTACACATATATTTTCATCTCTGCATTCCTTCTGCAAGTACAGAAATGAACTGGATAAAGGTGCATTTGTTTTGCATATACAGCGAGGAGGTTGCTACAGATAGTGCTGCATGGACTTAGATTTGTCCATACAAACTATGGCCTTGCCTTGTAAATATTGCCTTGAAATATTTGACCCCACGGGCTCAGCAGTGTTCCAGTTAGCTCAAGCAAAACTCTGGTCTACCCTTCTAAACTTCAGTTTGCAAGGTACCAGGCACAGAAGTAATGGATACTTCCAGCATCATTTGATTTCAATTGTATCTCACTGATAGCTATTTCTCAGGAGTATTTCTTTTCCTTGTGACTTTTATTTCAATATTTTTATTTCATCCAAAAACTCAAGGTTTGTCCCTTGCAGGATACCAGTTAACTCACAAAAAAAAAAGCTTTTGTGAGATTGATCTGGAGTACATCAGTAAGCTGAAGTGAGCTCCTCTAAGAAGGCAGCTGCAGGCTGCTACTGTCTGAAAAAATACAGCTTTATAATGAGAACAAAATAACCTGCTTCACAACAGCTCATCAGCTGCTTACCCAGTAGCTCTTTTGAGCAAGGACTATTTCACGATGCACCCACACACCGTGTTCCCACCAAGGCTGTACTGCCTCAAGTAGCTCCATAGCACTAGCTCAGTAAACTTAGAGCGAGGGCTAGGTCTGTGTTCTCAAATAACTGGATTCCACTGGGCTTTTTGCCAATGGATTGCCACACTTTCTAGCTAGGAAGAGAAGAAATTTTTAGTGTCTTCTATTTCTTTACAAAATCTTCTCTCTGATACCTTAACATCACACTAAGAATTCACCAGGTACCTTGTGCTCTGAGAACAAGATCTCCACTAGATCCAGTGCAGCAAGCTTTCCTTCAACATGGAATGCTAAAGGAGCTGCCTAATGCTAAAGGGAAGGAAAAAGTAAAAGCCTACCGATGGAGGTTATTTACCAGGCCTTAAAAACCTTTGCTACTTTCTCCTGCAAGTTTGTGCAGGCAGGGTAAATGTCCTTTCATTCTAGCCCACCTTCAACTTCTGATTTGCATTCCCTGATAATGGCGATGTTTGTCTGTAGCCCATGACTGGGAACTTCTAGACTGGAGACATATAAATATAAGACACATTAGAAGGCCTTCTAAGATAGGAGGAAGGTTCTGTACTCTTTTTCATAAAAGTATCCCAAGAATTTTTTATACCTTTATCTTGTAGCAGCTACCTGATATATCACAACCTCCCAGAGCTAATAAAGCATCACAGCGTGTTCTGTGTCAGTAATCGTGAAAATGGACTGTTTTGTAATACAGTAAATTTAGCATTTATCCAAATCTTTGCATCTCGTGGAAGCAATGCAGCAGCAAAAAATCCTTCATAAGAAGTCAAAAGTACTGCTAGAGGGAGGAGAACCGAGCGCAAATGATATGACCCCACTTTTTGCCCCTCCTTGTACCCAACCATTCTGAAACCAATTCAGTGCATGTTAGCTATATTGTCTGAAAGTATACAGTTGGATAGGAATTAGTCTTGAATGTGCAAATGCTTTGACATTATCCTCTAAAGCTTAAGTAGTTTCCTACGTAAAGTATAGGTAAACTTTGATAACAAAATCTTAATGGATTTTTCCCCTGTACCATCAAGAGCAGCAAGGGACGCTTTTTGCTTGACTGATGTGTTAGCTTCATGTGTGAATTTCTTCAGGGGTATATGGAATGGGAATAACAAAATGAATTATTCCAATACCTTTATAAAAATTGAACATTTGTCATCTGATTAAAGGAACTTCCCTATGAAATCGACCTCTTTGTCCACTGAAGATGTTCCAGTTACCCAAATAAAACAATTATTTGTCAAAGGGAAAAGGTGGCTTCAAAATACCAAACTAAAAAGTTCTAATTTTTCTGTAGCTGCTTTGCTGAAAAGATAAAATTGTCTAAAAAAAATACTGTGGGAAAAATATGGAAAAACTGCTTGCTGTATTTGTTTAACTCCTGCCTTGATTATCTGGAGAACTTTGGGGCAATTTATCACTGGTAACAAAGAAATATGCAGAATGCATTTCTTTGAGTTGTATTTCTGGTAATTCTGGCAGCAAAAGACATTCTCTAGGTTTGAAACTTGTTCTAGACATATAAATTGATAGAAATCAGTGCCAATGTGGACTTTATCAGAGAAGTGAAAAACAAAGGAGAAAAGCTTTGGGGGGGACAGTTAAGGCTTCTGCTAACCACTGCCTCAGCAGCACTGGGAGCACAAACCCTCCCAGCATAACAGCTCAGCTTCTCTTTCAAGTTCTGAACCCCACATAGCAGATGTGGGGAACTGAAGATAAGCTGTTGGTGGTATGCAGGAGGTATAAGCTTTTCATCATTGGCCACCCTGCATGCTGGGCCTGCTTATGACTTATGATCTATGGGGGAAGTACTCCATCACAATACTTGAAGCTTTTGGGATCACTCAGCACCTCCTGGGCATCTGCTTGTATTCTGGATTTACTGTGTAGTTGAGATAACTGGCAACAGTATAACTGAAACTGTCTTCTGGCATGTGTTCAGAACTTAGGTGGAATTGTTCAGAAAGTACCAACAGAAGAGAATAGGTCTTAGATTTTAGGGGGAGGGAGAGGGAGATGTAATGACAGAATATTCTGTCAGTGCATCCCGTGTTTTTGGGAACGACCATAAAGCATTTGTATAGGTCTGTTTCCTCAATATCTATTGTTTTAAGAAAGAATGATTGTTAGCAGCTCTTTGTCCATAATAGAAGATGCTCTGTGGAACTCTCCACAAATGCTCTATCTAGCTCCCGAGTGAAGGAAGCTGCAGTGTGATATGTTAACTGCAGGAAATTCACACAGGTTGGAGCCACTGGAAATTTGCCTTCTGCAAAGCTATCTGTAATTTTTATTTTGGCTAAATTTCAGTTTAATAGTCGGGGGCTGTTAATACTGAGCTCCAAGGTGTCCATCATGAAATACTGGTGGCATTTTTGGTTGAACGTTTTGTGGTAAGTTAGTTATTTTGAATATTCCAAAACTCTTCTTAAATTAAGTTCCTTGCTGTGCATGGCAAGGGTTAAAACCAGACACTGTTCTCCTGGGGATATGAACCACTCCAGTGAATTTATTTTATTGTTTGTTGTTGCAGTAACTGGGGTTTATGGTTTGGTTTTGTTTTTTTTTTTCCTGTTTGAAAAAGACTTAGTAACAGAAGTGTTCATTTTCCTCATGCCAATCATAATGTCTTTTTAGTAGGATATGGTTCGTGGTTTGAACATGTGCAAGAGTTTTGGGAACATCACATGGATGCCAATGTACTTTTTCTCAAGTATGAAGATATGCATAAGGTAGGTTAGATGTAGCAAAAAGATAGTTCAATTACATTCAGCATTGTAGTGTTTAAAATACATAAAGTACAAAATTTGCTTCTTATGTTCATATTTGGGCTCCCTAATGTCTGATATTTTTAAAGCACTGACATTCAATAGCTTCTTTGGACATTTCAGCACTTTCATAAACCTTGTAATTTACTCAGGAATTTGCCTGTATCCATAGGCACTAAACTACTCCCAGAGAAGACGGACATGTGTAACTGTTCAGTACTTGCTACACTCAGCCCTGGGCATTCATTTAAAAGAAATGTCTTGCTGTGTGTGCTGTATCAATGAGGAAAAAAAAAAAGTATATTATGTCCTAAATATTTGGCATTTATTCTGATTATTTGATTGTTCTTACTGTCTTCTGTGAAACAATGTTCTAAAAAATTAGGGGTGACTGTGTAGCATAAGGTGAACTTGATTATTGGGTCCTTACAGTATTCGGGATAATAAATCCACTTTATTTTTAAAAAGAAGCTTAGTGGAAATACTACATAGAACATTGGTTTCCATTTCCTACTGAAGTAATATCTTTTTGAGAATTAATGAAAATACTTCAAAATGTTTATTTGACTGGAAAATATAAACATAGGAAAAACCCAGTTCCTATCTCTAAACCTACAGAAAGGTAGAATAGGGCTAGGACTCTGTAAAGCCAGGTAAATTATGATTTCAGCTTTTCTGAGCCTTCTCATGGAGTGGGATGTGAAAAGGAGATGTAGTACAATCAGAGTAATTGAAAAAGTTCAGTAGAAATTATTTCAAACCCATGGTTTTGAATAATGGTATGTTCCAAGCTGAGCTCACTAATGGATATTGGTGGCTTTACAGTATCTTTCTGCTTCCTGATAAACATTGTGTCCTTGCAGCTCCAAAAGTCCTACTCATACTGAGGAGCCCTGGAGTTCTGGATGTATAAACTAATGACTGCTTATTCTCACAGGCCACCTCACTAGATCCTTTCCAGCTACATGAATGCAGTCCCAGAAGATAACAATGAAGGGGAAGGGCTGTTCTAACATTTGTAGTAATTTATTTTACCAAGACCAAAATCAAAGTAACTTAATTTGTTCAAAATACACTGGTATTCCAAAATGATCAGTTACGAGTGCGGTGTGGTCTGAAATGGGAAGCATCATGCTTTGCAGTCCCCCATTCTAGTACTCGAAGAGACAAGCGTACATAATCATGTTCTCTGCTGGCCTTTCTTACCCTAATTACTTGGATTGTGTTTATTTCCAGCAAATTGGAAGGTGGCAAAATTTTAAGACAGTGGTGTATCTACAACTTCTGTGTTTGTACTTTTCATGCTTATCAGGATAGAAGTCTTTGAAATACGTAAACTCATTTAAAACTCATGGGAGTTGGACTAGATGATCTTTAGAGGTCCCTTCCAACCCAATACATTCTATGATTCTATGAAAAACAACTTAAAGTAAACTGTTTTTTAAACACTCTCTTACAGGACCTAGCAACAATGGTTGAGCATCTGGTGAGGTTCTTAGGAGTTTCTTATGACAAAGCACAGTTGGAATCCATGGTGGAACACTGCCATCAACTCATTGATCAGTGCTGTAATGCAGAAGCACTTCCCGTTGGCAGGGGTATGTTTAAAACCCACAGTAAACTTTTATTGTGGATGTTGCAAGAAGCAACCGACAGCTTCGTAACCTCCAGGATGGGTTAAGATGTTGGCAAAATACTGCTGTGTGAGTGGTGGGAGGTAACTGCCTGTTGGTGCAATCTGGGAGGTTGTTTTGAAAGAAAGTTAGGTAGAAGTGACTGAAAAGGATGGAACAATCCAAGATCAACAGTGTGTATTCAACACCATGCAAACACTGTTAGAGAGTCTTTGGCTTACTTCAATGGACTGAGCTATTCATGCTGAGAAGACTGCACTGCTCCTTCTGACCTTTGGTGTGGCAAAGCCCACACAAATTCATACAGTTCATCCTGTCCCAAGCCCTTGTGTCTTAAGTATATCAGATTTTCTAGAATAGCAGATAATTCTAATTTGAAGGCATCAGATGATAAGGAGCTGTAGTTTTCCTTATGAGCTTTTTCTTTTCATTGTCTACCTCAGCTGTTTAAAATGTGTTTAGCTTCTACGTGTTTATTCTGTTGAGGTCTTTCTTGCGGAGCCTGAAGTGCCCTTTTAAGTACTGATACATCTGCCCTTTGATAATGTCAGGAATTCAAGTCCTTTATCAGTCTTTCTTCTGATAAGCATAAAGCAGTGACCTTGGTAAGTCTCCCTCAAATTACTCTCTGCAGGCTGCTTTACAGCACTTAACAGTTTTTAAAAGGAGAGCATAAGATCAAGATGGAGAATTTTGTATGTTAGCCTCACAAATGCCTGATCTAGATATAAAATCACTTTATCCACTGATGTAGTCCAGTTTTAACTGGAACTTTCTCTCTCCCTCACCTTTGTCCATCCACATTATCACTTTTTGCTAGTGTCATACATGAACCCTGTAGCTTATCAAGACCACAAAGTCTTCTCAGGGGAGCTAATTTGCAGGTTCTTGTCCCTTACTCAGGGAGAGTGACCTACATGCTTTGTTCTTAGATTTCTTTGTAGGAGCTCTTTCCATACTACCTCTCTCAGCCAACATTCTTATCTGCAGATTTTATCACCTGTGATTTTTTTTAATAATACTTTTCAAATCTCTGATAAAAATAACAAATATTGTCAGTCCTTCTTGACTGCTTATTTTGAGTTATCCAGTTGTTCATTCATCTGTGATGCATTTTGTTGATATTATATAGTTCTATAAACACTACCATCACATGCCTTGTGAAAGTCTGTTCTATCTTTGCATTCACCTTTAATCAGCCACGCTGTAATCTTACCAACGTTCAGTCAGGTTTGTTTGAGAGGAAGTTCACTTTCCCATGAAAGCAGGTTCACTGGTATTCTACACTACCTTTGCACCTCTTTTTGGCAGAGCCTTAATACCAGTTTTTCATTACTTAGCTCAGACTATCGTCAGAGTAACTGACCCAGGGTAATGTGTCCTGTTTATGTGTTGGCACAAACACTTCAGAATGTCATACTTGGAAAGAAGTCATTGCTTTTGTCTCCTTGCATTTGTCTGTGACTGCACACCTGATATGGAAAGGCTCCTGTATGTTCTGTAGGGGCTATACACTTCAGTTTTTACAGTAGGATGTGGAAACCAGGTTCCTGTGAGCAGTTCTGTCATAAATGTGATGTGGCACCTCTTTTTGACCCGGTTCACTTACATCATGGTAGTGGTGAGTTCTAGAAATAAATATCACAGGCTTGCCTGATTGAGGTAAAATTCCAGTGAAGACAAAGGAGTTTGTAGTTTCACTGGAAGACTTAATATATTCATACAGTGGTTGAGGTTGGAGGGGAACTTCTGGAAATTGAGTCCAACCCCTGTGCCAGAGCAAGATAGCCCAGGGCAGGCCACACAGAAACAGATCCAGGAGGGTTCTGAAAGTCTCCAGAGAAGGAGACTCACAGCCTCTCTGGGCAGCCTGGTCCAGGCTCCACCACCCTCACAGGAAAGAAATTTTACCTCGTGTTGAGATGGAACTTCCCATGTTCCAGTTTGTGACCGTTGCTTCTTGTCCTATCACAGGGCACCGCTGAAAAGAGACTGGCCCCTTCTACTTGACACCCACCCTTCAGATATTTGTAAACATTAATAAGATCCCCTCTCAATCTTTTCTTCTCTGGACTAAACAGCCCCAGGTCTCTCAGCCTTTCCTCATAGGAGAGATGTTCCAGTCCCTTAAATCACCTCATAGCCTCCATTGGGCTTTCTCTAGCATTTCCCTGTCAGTCTTGTCCTGGGGAGCCCCGAGCTGAACACAATACTCCAGATGTGGTTTCACTAAGGCAGAGTAGGCGGGGAAGAGAACCTCCCTTGACCTACTGGACACACTCCAGTTATGCACCCCGGAAGACCATTGGCCTTCTTGGCCACAAGGGCACATTGGTGTCCCATGGATAACTTGTTGTCCATCAGGACTCCAGTGTCCTTCTCTGTGGAGCTGCTTTTCACCATGTAAACCCCTAACCTGTACTGGTGCTTGGTGTTATTCCTCCCCAGGTGCAGGACTCTCCACTTGCTCTTGTTGAACTTCATTAGGTTCCCCTTTGCCCAGCTATGTAGTCTGTCCAAATCAATTCCACATAGTTTCTGGTAGAATCTTCACTGCAATGGTGTATTCTCCTGCTCTTAGTTACCTTGCTTTTATCTCCCATCCTACCTTCCCCTTACTACCTCAAACTGGAAATTCATCATGTCACACAACTTGTATCTCATGTGAAAACAACAAACCCTCTCATCTGCAGCAGGATTTTAAGCATGTTGCCTAACTGATTACCAGCCTGCTTCTCTGCTGTGAAGATGAGATCACAAAATAATGAGTCTGTAAGACATCGTGAGGGGCTTGGACAAAGTGTTCTGTGTCGGTGCAAGACTTTACAAACAAGAGCTGCATTCTCCTCTGTTCAGTTGTGGGGAATGTAAAAGTGCTAGGTTTGTTCCTAACCTCCAGGAGCTGGAGATCTGTGGAGCAGCAGCACTGCTACTGGCTATGCACAGCCCAAATCTCCCTTCCTTGTACAGTGAAAGCCAGAAAGGTAGTTGTGAAAAAAAGGTGAGGTTCTAACACAAGAGAAAAGAGAACAGAGCAGACCTTCTGCAGACAGAAAGGTCAACAACTGTCTCTGCTGGCCAGATCCTCTCTGCCCAGAACAGGGTGATTCCCACTTTTGCTGCACTCACTGTTCTGTTTGTGGTGTTAGTGTCCATTGTTCTGTAGTAGAGTCTGCAAACCCCCAGTCAAAGGGCAGAACCTCTTACTGATACAGTCTACAAACCTTTCAAAAAGAAGCCTCCATCTTGTAGTGGAGAAGGAAGGGAGCTACAGCAGTTAGTGTAATATTTTGTCATTTGTTCACTGTGTGCTTTTTATTAAAAAATCCTTATTTTGAATTTCTTTTGTTTGTTGTCTCTGGCTTTTACAATATTTTGTTACTTCAGACTGCAGCTTCATTAAAAGTGCTTTGTTCTTTCTCTGTTTGTTTCTGTGATAAAGAATGGTGGCAATAACATGACAGCTTATTGTAATTTGTTTCAAATATTTAATTTGTCATTAGTTACATTTACTTTATTATTTTGCTTTATTTTAGTTCTTCATTTTTTTTTCTTTTAGCACATTGATCTTTACTCTGAAGATAACCCTGAGCTGCTGTGAAAGCAGAACAATGATTAGATATGTTACTTATATTTGACTCTTATCACATCATAATTTACACAGTTGCATGATTCAAATCATAAACCAGGTGGGTGACTTTTTGACAAGCTATCAATTCATATGGTAAAAAAAAAAAGCTGTTACAAATAATCCACTCTGTATGTCCTATATAAAACTTGTCATTTGTCTATATCTGTTGTTAGAGAGATTCAGAAATAAAAGGCTTATCTTTCCCAAGCAGAGGAAGAAAATGTGTTATTCTTGAAAGAGAAGAACAGGCATTTGTTTCACACTCTACTTTATGCAGTTACAGTTGCCAGAACAAAATCAAAATCGGTATCAGATGTTTATGATTGCAAGAGTTTTCTTAATGGGCTTTTTTTTTCATACAGAAGAAATTTGGTGAAAACAGTAAGTGATGCCTTTTCAGTCAGTTTCAGGTTCTTTTGATCTTTGGATTCAGAAAACAACCCAGAACACGATCGTACCTTCAGGAGTTATAGGAAAGTCCCTATTTCATAGAACAGCCCTTGCCACACATACTACACCATCATGTTAACATGTAATTTGTAGATGTTTCAGACAGTTTTGTCTTTGGACTCTAAATTATAGAGTTGCTGCATAAAAGTAATGGTAATTAAATTAAATGGGTATTCTTCTTATGCATCAAATGCATAATTAAGCTCCCTGCATGTAGTTTTGTTCTTGCTACTATGATTAAACTCTCTGGTAGCACTGTCCCAATTCTCCTTGCATTTTCTCCAGTCGAACAAGCATGGATTTTGTCTTTATTTATATCCAACATAAACGAGAAGAGGAGGTTACTCCATGGGCTTATTCACAAACAAGTAACCCTGGCTGACTTTGAGTGAAATAAATTTTGGACTACAATGAAACAGTGGTTAAGGGGGGCACAGCCTTTGGTGGGTTCAGCAGTGTCATTGGGTTATGTTACTAGTTGGGTTCAGTAGAATAGAAGAATACTCTGAACAAGGAAAGAGTGTTTGGTGGCCATGTTGCATCCACCAAAAGCTTGCCATTCCTCATGTACAAAATTAAAATGCAAATGGCAAAACTGGGAGCATGGCACTTGTTTTCTTCTATAGATATAATCTATGCACTCCTATTTAATAATTCTCTCCATAGTGAGAAATGTAAATTCATCTGTTGAACTTATCTTTAAATATAAAGTAATATAAATTAGTAATGATAAACTGATTATTGAGATGTAATATTAATACTGTGCATTCCATGTACCTTTTGGGTAGTTCTCTAACCAGTGTATGCTGAAGGTACAGTGATTTTTGAATGTATTATTGTTAGCTGTTGGAATTATTAAACAGTCACCATTTGCACTGGAACCAGAAATCCACTTTTAAGTGAATATACAACCCAAAATCTGTATTAATTTCTGATAAAGGCAAGAGCAAACTCTAATAAAGCTGAATTCTTCCTGTGCAATACTTGTCTGGTGCAGGTGACAAGGCTTTGCAAGGGTTGTAGCAAGGGAATTGGGTAAGACAGTGAGCAGCCTTGGGTCTTGTTGGGCTTTCCCTGAAAGCTGAGATGGATTAGCGTCTCAGAGGTGGTACTTGCTGTCCTGCACTGTTAGACTAGATATTTGGTGTTCTGTTATGTCAGCTCTCTGACTTCTGTTCCTTCTCTGTTTCAGGACGAGTTGGGCTATGGAAAGACATCTTCACTGTTTCAATGAATGAGAAATTTGATTTAGTTTATAAACAGAAGATGGGAAAATGTGACCTCACGTTTGATTTTTATTTATAAAAAATGCATGCATATGATACCCAAATATAGCTAGAAGTGCTTTATGCATTCATTTATTACCTGCTGGACAAACTACTGTAGCTATTATGTGTTAACAAGATTTCAAGAAAGAAAAACAATCTTAAGTAAACCGTATCAGATTATCTTTGATCCTAAACAGCTGTTTATCTTCTAGTATTTTAATCTTTTGTCCACATGCAAGAACTTCCTAGGCAATGCTAGAATATTCAGCTGTTATGGAATGTATTATATACATATAAGGTATGTATCATATATGCAACTAGAATGTACACCTTCTCAGCCCCACATTGATTATTTAATGTGTTTTATAAAGGCTTTTCACTAGAATCTAAATAAATGTCCATAAACCAAATAAAAAATTATTCAAGGGAAGCGAGTAACAGGCCAAAACCGTATGCTAGAAATTATCTCAGGGGTTAATTGTCACATTTATTTTTATAGCAGGTATATCAAGTATAAATAAATCCCATTCCAAAATAGTAACTGATCAAAGTGGGGCTCACCTTAGGTTCTGCACACCCTTACCCATATAATGTGAGTAGGTTCTGTGCACTGGCATACTCTGCAAGACGGGCCTTGTTATGAAATATAGCTGTGATTGTCACCCTACTCCCAAAACCCCCCCACACTTTCATGGATGACAGCAACCAGCTGTTTTCCTGACAGACGAAGTTCAGCTCCATGCCGAAGGTCAGCAAACAGAAGCTTCTTAAGCGCCCAGTTCTAATTCAGTCCCTCAAAATGGGGCTTAAAAGCAAGGCATTGATCTGGTGCAGAGTCTTTCTTGAGAAATACGAGTCTCTGACCCGTATCACTTTCCTCTGTAGATCTGAATTTCACCCATTAGATGCACAGTAAGAGAAGGTAAGGTGCTGGTTATCCTCTAGTTCTGCTGAAAGTGAAGGGCACTTAGCACTGGTTAGGGTTTGTGCTGCTGGACTCCACCAGCGCGCAGTGGAATGGGAATATCCACGCCAGCGTACGCGGGCAGGGGAGACGGCTGCAGGGAAGGAAGCGTTTGAAAACACACCACCAGGCGGGAGTATTGCACCGATATTCATACAGAACATGCTTTCAGTAATCGTTAGCCATGACTGGTCGGGATTATAATCGGGATTCACGTTTATTTCTGTAGGTTTTGATTCTTTACGACAGGTACACAAACAGCCTGAAGCAGGCTACTATCAGTATGAAACTCTCCAGAATTCTTCTATTGTTCCGTTAGGCAGTGACATCTATGCTTTTTAGGTTCTCGGCTGCAGGAGGCCCGTTATTGCTAGTCACATATTCAGGCTCACCAAAAGCCTTGAGGAAGGACTAGCAGATTTTTAGTGTTTCAGCTCTGTTGGGAAACTAACTGTCAGTTCAGCAACTGGCAAGTGGTGTAGCATGATGTGGCTTGACAGCACTTTTCCTTGTATATTTGTGAGTGAAAATGCTTTCAGTGAAATTTTATTTCTATTTTTATATTTTTAGTACTGTTTGAATATTAAGCACTACACATACTTCTGTGCTTGCTTGCTTATTGAATAAAAGATGTGTTCCGTGCATTGTGGTTTGCTATTTTCTAGACCTCCTCTCAGGCCAGCTAGTCTTTGTACGAGCCACAGACCCTCTCCCTTACCCACACCTTTTAACTTAAGACGTCAACTCCAACAACCACATGACCCAAGGAGCTGTCTCTGACAGCAGCTCATAAGGAACTTGGAGAGTACAATAGAGAGGACAGAACTCTTCGAGCATCTTTGTGTTTAATAGCCCTCCATGGGCTTTTCTTCCCCTCATGCTGGTATTGACAGCATCCTGTGGCAACGAGTTCTTCACATAAATACTGTATGAAAAAGGTTTCTTTTGCTTAGTGACTGCCACCAGACAGTGTACTTTGGTGTTCCTTTGTTCTTGCATTATGGCAGATTATACACAGTTACTGTTCAATCCATGCAAGATTTTACGAGCTTTTATCTTGCACCTCTTGGGGAGCTCCATGCTGAGGAGTCCTACTGGTCTCTGTCATACACAAGACCAACACCCACAAACTGCAACAAGCTGCAAGAAGATAGGAGTAGGAAAATTCCTTTTCCTTTTTACTACAGAGGAAGACAAAAATCTCTCCCCAATTCCTGCATATTAGAGTCAGAAGAAATTTTCCTTAGTATCAAAAATCTACCTAAATCACTTAACCCTGAGGATGCCTGAGCAATACATCCTTACTGGCTGTCTAGAAGGCTTGTTACGTTTCTGAAGACACCAGGGAATCCTGTTTCCAGGCACACCCTGTCTGCTTTTCTACAGCAGAGGACCAGCCCCCAAAGCCAAAAATGCTCTAAGGACACATTTTTAACAGCCACATGTATACACATGCCATGGCCAGACTGAACCTGGGACACCAGGTACCAGGCTGGAGCAGGAACAGCTAGTTTGGCCAAAAAAGAAAAAGTTTCCTTGTCACAGAGAGTAATAGCCTCTGTTGTGCACCTACTGCTATGCTGGTTCGCCTTGGACAACAAAGTTGCTCTGCACTAGGAATCTGCCTTCTAGGACCAGAAAGACTCGTCTGTAAGAGCTGTTCTCTCCTACCCCTTGACTGTTGCTTTCTGTGCCATGGTGTGAAGTTCATCCAAGAGTAAAAAGTCTGATCAAACCCCACATAAACCATGCTGAAATCCTGTCTTTGGCTCTCTGATCCTTGAAAGCATTTTAGTCTTTCTATTAAAATCCATAGGAAGTAAGCTCTTTCCTATTTTCACAACTTGAATTTTCAGGACTTGGTCGAATGTCACCATGAATACGTAAACACAGACACCCCTTGGCCAAGTGCCCCAAATTGTCTCTGGAGAGAATGCCTCATTGAAACAAATACACTGCAAATGAAGAACAAAAGTACTAGAAAACAAAGAGAATTTTTTTTTTTTTTTCTCCCCTCAGCCTTCAGATTGGGTAAGCTGCTTCTGGTGGGGTAAATGCCAGAAAGTTAGCACGCTAGCGAGATTTGTCGTTGTAATTCAGCTGGTAGCCCATTTAGTGATACAAATCCGTAAGACACAGCGAGGATTTGGATGGCTTCATTGTAGGGGTATTTCAGATCACCAGCAGGCATCCCCCTTTCCTGTAAAGCACCAAATACCCTCAACATTAGTTCAGCCATCACTGGCCATGTACCTTCATGGAAATACCAACTATACCACTTCAGTGGATCAAACCATCACTAAACAGATGCACATCAAGCGGTACAGAATCACTATGGTTAGAAAAGACCTTTAAGATCGTCAAGTCCAACCGTTATCTAACTCTACCAGGGCCACTACTACACCATATTCCTTGAGCACCATTCCTAGATGGCTTTTAAATACATCCAGGGATGGCGATTCAATCACTTCCCTGGGTAGCACATTCCAGTCTTTGATAACTCTTTTTGTATAGAATTTTTTCCCAATGTCCAACCTAAGCCTCCCCTGGCATAACTTGATGCCTTTTCCTCTTGTCCTATCAGTTGTGATTTGTGAGAAGAGACCAACACCCACCTTTCTACAACCGCCTTTCAGGTCTCCTCTCAGCTTCCTTTTCTTCAGACTAAACAACCCCAGCCCGATCACCCACTCATCACAAGACATGTTCTCCAAACCCCTCACCAGCTTCCTTGCCCTTCTCCGGACCTGCTCCAGCCCCTCAATGTCTTCCTGACACTGCAGCACCCAAATGCCAGCAGCATTAAGCAGCTTGCCTCAGTAAGGGCCCTCCAAAGCATTAACGTGAAGGAACTGAGGGGAAACTGATCCAGAGAAATTTTTGCAGGTTTTTATGCAAAAGGTTTAAGTGTTCATTGCAGTGAAGTTGGGTAATAAAGAGGAAAAACAAGAGAGCTGATGAGTAACAATTCTTAGCACTTTTGTATAAGCGTCACAACATGGCACCAATAGTTCTGGCAATAATTATAAAGATTTATAGGCTCGAATCACCATTATTGTAAGCCATTCAGTCTTCCCTGGGCTATAAATAATGCCACTTAGTAGTTACCAACAAAGGTTTAGGGGGATGATTAAAGAACAGCATTTTCCTCTTCCGTCAAATGAAAAAGGCTAAGGAGAGATTCAGCTGAATAAATAATGTTCACAAAAAAACCCAAACCCAGTGACCACACCCATGGGAAGGACACAGTACAGAAATGAAGACACGTAATCTCACTGCATAATCCCTCTGATTTCTTTACCGCAGGATCTGCAGACTGGTGTCCTCTAGTGTCTGAATCATAAAATATATGCAGATGAGTATTTTCTGCTACCTGTCATGGTGTACATCACACAGATAGAACAGAAATCATTCCAACCAGTAATCTGCTTTATTCTGGCAATGGAAGAAGAGTCTGCAAAAATGAGAACCTTTATTTTAAGGTAAAACTTGACCAGGTTTCAGCATAGCAAGGTTTAGACCTCAAGTTCCAAGTCATACTCCTGTAAACACCTTCAGGGAGTGGCAAGGAAGTAAAAAATGCTGATTCCACTCTGCCCTGGTCTATCTGCATATAAATCACCCCTCGAAAACATGGGAGAGCATGGCAAATTCTTGAGGCAGACTGGAACAAATGCCTCTTTTCCAGTTCTTAGGCTTGAATCATACATAGGAGCATATAACATCCAGTGTCCTTCTGAAGACATCTGAGTTGTCCAGTCTTTAAAAATGAATGTGAGAAAATTGTACAAAAAATGTAGGGCAATATTCTGCACTTCAGGACAACAACATGTGGGAATTATTATTAGCAGTTGTCCTGGTTTGAGTGAGAACAGAACTAATTCTGTTCAGTGACTTGACTTTTCATCTCAGCCCCTTCTCAGTGACTGCGCTGTCTGAAGTTAGCAGCGTGTTTGCACGGGCAGTGGCTGCTCCTGGCAGTGATAACCCCCGTGTTCAGAGTCAGTGCCAAGGGTTGGTGTGCAGAGCAAGGCCACTGCTGGGGCTTGTGTACCTCGTTGGGGGGCAGAAAGTGAAAGGCTGCAGCTGCAGGGAGGAGCAGCCAGGACAGGGGACCCTGAACTGACCAGCGAGGGATTCCAGCCCATTATACATCATATTTAGTATAAAGCTGAAGGATCACAAGGGTCAAGCCTCTTCCTCAGTGGCCAGCTTCTGAGGAGGACTCTTTCCATTCTGCCTTCAATCCTGATCCATGTGTTCTCGAATCCAGTTCCTCAATCCAGTCCCTGAATCTAATTCCTGCCTGCCACTGAGTCCAGGCTGGGACTTACCTAGTGCCTGCTCCACAATATAATTGCCATGAAGGGGGAGAGGGGTTGGGTTCACTATTGGCTTTGTATATATTTCTTTCTATCTATTTCATTTTATTATGATGATTTTCCTTAAAGCTGATACAGTTTTCTCTTCCAATCCATAAGTCTCTCTCCCTTATTCCCTTTCTCTTTCCCTTTGGGAAGGGAGAGGGGCTAACAGAGAGCATCTGTCATTTGTCTATTGGCCAGCCCAGCCCTAAGCCTTGACAGCAGCTTACGACTTCTTACCATAAATTGGTTTTAGAAACGGTGAAGTTGTTTATACCAATCGAATAGAGAAAAGAAAGCAGAAGTCTTTGTACTCCCTGGCAATGCAGGAACCTGCATGAGGCTCTTGTGGTGAGCTGTGCTGTGCAGTGTAATTTTTCTGGATTTTGCCACTTCATCAATGGGTAAAATTGTAAACCTGCTCAAGAACTTTTGCTGGAGTTCTCACTGTGCACAGATGATGAGCTCTGGCAATGCATGCTAGAGTAGTTTTAGAAGCTACCACCTCCAGCTGTCCACTCTGCCTCTCTGCCAGAAATGGCCACCATGGAAGAGAGACAGCAGAAGCAAATGTGTGCCGGCTCCTCAGCTGCTGTAAGTTACAGGCTGACGTATTAATTTAAAATGGTATGGATGGTGGTTCAGATAATAGACTGATTTGTGAACTGCAGCTGCAAGGAGACAAAGTATGTCTTTGGGTGCTGCCCTGGCTTGCATGTGATGTCCCAAGTCTTTGTAAAAGCTCTTCTGAAATGCCGTCTCTGACTTGGGAACAGTCTGTTTCTCATATGGACCCATCAAAGATGGTCTATAAAGGTGGAATCCTTCAGACAGATCCACACTGACACGCAGAGTGAATTAACGAAAACTACTTTTGGAAGGAATATTGTTTTGTAGGAGGGAGTGCTGCATGAGACATGCTGTGTGACAGCATGTGAGATGCAGAAAGAACGGCAGTGTAATGGCAGCTGACTGCTCTGCCTGATTCCAATCACAATCACTAATTTGCTGACTTCCTTGATATGTATGGTAGTGATATTCAGAGTAACTGCCACCCAGACGTTAAATCCACTGTCACCATCTCTGTCACATACTCAGCTTTTGCCAGCACTGAACATAAGATGACAATTTAATCCTCGCGTGCAGATAACAGCAGCACAGCTGGTGTAACAGTGTGCTAAGACTTCAGCCCTCGCAGGCCTTACATCTGCTTTCTCACAGCTTTGGAAAAGAGTCACCCATAAAATATGTGAGAGCTCTCAGAACTCAGCATGAGTGAACCAATTAGAACGAAACAAGAACCAAGGAAAACGTTTAGATTTCAAGCTCTATTGGGAAGAGAGCTTTTTATTTTTGCCCATACATCACATAATCAAATGGTTGTGACTTAAAAAATACATTAAAATTTACCCAAGGAAACAAAGGCAACGATGAATATTCCTTACTCAAAGCTTGCACTGCTTCAGATTTTAAATGGTCTTAGGTTATTCATGTACCACTCTCGTTTGCTTCTGAGCTTTGTTTCTGGTGCTGCAATCCCTCCAAAAAAGACAGTTCTAACCCTACTGAAACAGATAATCCTGGGAATGCTGCCAATGGGTGAGGATTGCCACCACTCCACAGTCACTATCACTCAAACCCACAGAAGAAGACCTGCAGTGGGTTTCTGTCTCCCTTCTTTAACCACCCTGCTCCAGCCACACATGCTTAGGGGTCGATCTCAACAGACAGACCCTTTGGGATGCGTTCGTTGTCTCCTCATTAAATCCCACTGAGATTAGAGACTAGGACTACTTCTGACTTTGTTTTTATTATTAAAGACCAGTGTAAGCCTGTGTATTCTAGACAGGATGAGAAGGGAATATAAACAAAAATATAGTATGGGCCAATTCAAGCTGTAAACATTTGGGTTTTAATCATGCAAGTATAGATCATTTGGTCACTTATTTTACTCAGCAATCTGAAGCAATTTGCATGAAGACTTTGAAAGGAAGAAGTAATTTTAAAAATACTCTGTTTTATGGCTTAGTTTATATAACTACAACGCTATGTGCTGCCATTACATTCCTGCAATCTTATTTGCTTCTGCTCCATTTATTGTGTCTAAAGGAGCACTACCACTGAATTCAAGGGGACCACATATGAAAGTTAAGTTACATACACAAATGTTTGTGGGAATCGAAGCTTTAACGTGCCCTGCAGGGGCATTAGTCTACATCAAGAACTATTGAAATACTGAACTTGTTGGTGGACTTTTGCAAACAGAAAGCGTTCCTGGTCAATTACTGATGCGTGGCCAGCATGTCTGGACTGGGCAAGAGACTGTCATTTTTTTTCCAGACAATGGTTACAGTTTAGCGTCCAACAAATCTCATTCAGTTTATAAGAAGCCAAACAAACAGAAACCAACAAAACACAGCAAAGTTTAAGGAAGGCCACAGAATAAGGCTTATTTTCTCATGCCCAACTGCAATAATTCATGCGGCCTTTTTGAACTTAAAGGGCCGTAAGATGGGAAACACTCCACCAATGCTTTACAGGGGTCACCACACCATGACAAAATCTGTATTTAATACTGATCCAAAGCTCAGAGAGCCAAACGTCTCGCTGAAAGGCTCAGGGAAATCTTCAACCAAGGCACTCGTACCCCAGCTGGGGCCAGCAGGTGCTCCCGTCTCCTCGGCTGCTCCTCGGCCACAGCCACCACAGCCGCGCCCGGGGGCGATCCCCGGTTTCCTACGTGAGGTTCTGAGCCCGGGGGCTCCGGGGGGCCCCGGACTGTGACCAGCCCACCGCCCGGGAGCCGCGGGGAGCTGTGACGGCCGCCGGGGCTCCGGGAGACGCCAGAGCGCGGCTCGGCACGTCCCGCTGCCCGCTCCCCGCCTCCAGCAGCCTGCGGCGGCCCGGCCGAGTCTCCCCACAGCCCCGTGCTTGGTGCCACGCGAACCGCGGCGCCTCTGTCCGAGCAGGCGCGAGGGCCGTCGTTCCCATGGCAACAGCGTCCCGGCAACGGGAGGCCCTGGAAGCGTCGCGCAACGGCAGCGGTACCGGCAGGGCCCGCGCTCCCGGCCGCCGATAACGGCCTGGGCCGGGGGAGGCCTGAGAGCGGCCGGGCCTGTCCGGGCCGTGACGGGCACCCCAGCGGTGACCGTCAAGCAGAGCACCGGAGGGAGGGAGAAAGAAGGAAGAAGGGAAGGCTTTAATCACTTTAAGGAACCGGTTTAATCTTTTGTCGCCTGATGACCAGCGCAGCCCGAGTGCTGCGCGGTTTGCCGGTACCGGGCTGCTCTGGAGCCTGGCGGTCACAGGGACTCTGCTGGCACAAGGGCTCGATGCAGGGAAAGGTCCCTCTGGGCTTCTTGCTCTGTCAGGGTGAGGGCTGCTGGTTTGGGCTGAAGAAAGGACAGTGTGGTTGTTGAAATCCTCTCCATTACATTCAAGGGGAGCAAAGGGAAAAAGAATTCTTAGGAGAGAGGCCGTCCCCAACTTCCCTTGATAAAAATGAATCTGGTTTGCATGTGGTTTATTCCACAGTTCTGTTTGCCAGAAGTTCTTTCACCTTTGCGATGCGGTACCTGAAACAGAGAGGCTGTGTAGTTCAGGACCTTTATGGACAGGTAGTCTGTTACTGTAGCCTAATTTAGAGCATGTCCTGGTAATCAGAATGACTGAGGAAGTACAGGGCAGTATAGGAGGCAGCCTATGTGCCATTAAACTTCCTTATTTGACGTGTTGCCGGTTGGCTTCAAGTTTGGGGGATTTGGGGACACAGATTTACATGGTCCTTGAGCTCATAATACATAAAACTATCTTTGGAAAAAAAAAAAAAAACAAAACCAAACCCTGTAGGTTATCTCAGTCTTTTGTATTACTCTTCAGAACTGAATCTTAGAGTAGAAATTCCTATAATTGCTGAAAAGCCATCAGCTGCTGCAGCAAGGGGTTATCACCAGAGATCAGTGGTGCCAGGTCCCTGGTTGGAGGTATGTTTCCAGCTGTAGCACCTTACTTGATAAACACAGGAACAAGTGCACATGCTCAGCTACTTTAATTAAATTAAACCTTTTAAGGGCAGAGCTTGGGGGGTTGTTTCGTCAATGTGAAAGACACCTGCTAGAGTCCAGAAAGCTCTCTCTTCATGTGTCAGGTAGGAACAGCTTACATACAGAAGAGGAAAGGGTATCTGATTATTCTTTCTAGAGGGTGCTTTATGTTTAATTGATTCTGTTTTGCATTTCCCACAAAGCAAGTGCTACTGCAGTTTTCCTGGATTGTGGAAGTAAGGAGAAAACTTCTTTGGTCATCCTCTGAGTAGGGCAAAATCTGTCTGTAAGTAGTTAATATTTCCAGAATTAGCCTTTGCCCCTCAAGCCATGGGAAGACAATGGGTAGTAGAAGTAGCAACTGCAGAGTGAGAATATATTAAGGCTTTCATAACTGGAGTTAAGGAGGTTAGAAAAGGAAGGCAATGACAAAACACCATCTTCATAGTGGATAGTCTGTGATTTGCACACCAGATTTTTTTTTTTTCTTATTGCTAGCAAACACTGACAAAGATGCTTCATGCCTCAGAGATGGGGAACTCAGGAATAGTTGTGAGGTGGGAGGTAACTGTGACTTCCCAGGAAACCTATTTTAGCCATCATTTGGATTTCAAGGTGACTTGCCCTGTGTATTGGACATGGCTGTCAAGGTGTTGGTAGGGGGAGGCTGCTGAGGCAGCCTCTGCGAGGAGAGGGCGGGGGGCTGCCCCTTGCTAGGTACAACTGCTTCCAGCCAGCTCCAGCAGACCCATTGCAGGGCACGGGTAACCCATGAAAGCATATTTAAGAAAGAGTATTAAATGAATAAACATGTGTTGAGAGAGAGGGAGAGAAGTGAGGGGAAAGACAGAACTGTCCTGCAGGTACCGATACCAAAGTCAGAGAAGATGGAGGAGTAGGTAGTGGAGCAAAGATTCCCCTGCAGCCCCTGAATAAGATTATGGTGAAGCAGGTATTTCATTATAGCCCATGGAGAAGACCATGCTGGAGCAGATATCCACACTGCAGCCCACAGAGGACCCCACATCAGAGCCGGTGGGCATGCCCTGAAGGAAGCTACAGCCTGTAGAGCACCCAAGCTGGAGCAGGCTCCTGGCAAGGAGCTATAGCAATGGAGAGAAACCAATACAGAAGCAGTTCTTGAAGGACAGTAGCTGGTAGGAAGGACCCACAGTGGAGCAGAAAAACATGTGAGGAGTAAGGAATGGCAGAGAGGAACTTATAGGACTGACTGCAACCCCCCCCTTTCCCATCCCCCTGTACCTATTCTGGTGTAGGGAGGAGAATTGTTGGAAATGAAGGAGTGAAATTGAGCCTGGGAAGAAGGGGAGAGTGGTGTTTTAGGTTTTTTTATTTTTGTTTCTTACCATCCTATTCTATTTTTAATTGCCAATAAATTAAACTAGCTTTCCACAGATTGAGTCTGTCTTGCCTGTGATGGCAACTGGTGAGTGATTTTTCCTGTCTTTGTCTCAACCTATGACCTTTTCCATCTTATTTTCTCCCCCTGTCCTTTTGAGGAGAGGGAGTGAGAGAGCAGCTGTGTGGGTATCTGGCAGCCAGTCTGGATCAACCCACCATGCCATGGCAGCCTTTGGTATCCCATTTTAGATCACACAGGAGCTTCTACTCTCATGTGGCTTTGTGACCCCATCATGAGAACAACAAATTGTGCTAGAGCCACAAACTGTTCACCCTTGGTCTGCATGGGGGAATTCATAGCCTTAATTGTTCTCTAACAATTGCAGAGACTGGCACTCTTTCAAGGGGAATAAAATGAAGTAAAGGACAAGGTTACAACGATCCTTTTACTTTAGGGTACATAAAATGTGTTAAGCTTTAAAAAAACCAAAACCACAGGTAAGAGAAAATGAAGGTGAGACTTGTTATCTGTCTTGCCAAGCACAATACAAAATAGCAAAGCTTTCAGAAGAAATAGAAAAAGCGTTCTGTTCTAAAGCTTCAATTATTCTTCCAAGAGAAAAAAAGAATGTGGTCTATGGCTCTGACTGAAACACTGTAACAGATCCTCGTTATTCTGTTAGTTAGAAAGTGCCTTCTACATTTCTATGTAAACTGGCCAGAAAAAAATGTTTATGCCATTTGCAAGACCCATCCATCTTGTAACTGTGGTGAAACATGCCTCAGATGCAGGATCTTGGTATATAGACACTTGGGAAACTCTTGTCAATTTTTAAATTATTGAAATGAGGGCCAAATCCCTTAGTGGCTATAAATGCTGTAATTCTTTTGAAGATAGGAAAGCAAGCAGAGCTATTCTGATTTATTGTAGCTGAGGATCTTGCCCTCATACTAGTGGGAGTGTACTTAAAAATATAAGCAATAGATCTAATTTATGACTCTTTATGCACTAGCGTGAATTCCAAGTAACTTATAAATCGTATGGGTAGAATTGTGAGGGTAGGTTCAGATTAGAAATTAGGAAGGAGTTTTTCACTAGGAGGGCTGTGAGACACAGGAACAGGTTGCCCAGGGAGGTTGTAGATGCCCCAACACTGGATGTGTTTAAGATGAGGTTGGATGGGGCTTTGAGCAACCTGATCTAGTGGGAAGTGTCCCTGCCTGTGGCAGGAGGGGTGGAACTAGGTGATCTTTAAGGTCCCTTCCAACCCAAACCATTCTATGAAATCAGGAGCTATTCAATGCAGGTAAGTTATTCTTGATTCATGCACTGATATTTTTCATGTGTAAAGGCAGTGTAAGCAAGAGGAGAACCAGGCTCAATACCTGATGATACTTTAAATTTGATTATTCTCTATCAGCGATCTGTGACTTTGAGTATATGGACTTCTTATGGACCATGGATGGTCCCTGAAGGGTCTGTGAAAGACAGCTAAGAATGTCAGGCTGACTGTTAGCCCAGACAGACATACACTTCCACCAGAAAATACCTGGAGTCCAGAAAAATACCAATTGCACTTGCTTTTTACATGAATACTTTGGAGCTCCGTCCTGATTTTCTCAAGTCAAAGAAAGCTTTTCTATTGACTCAGGCAGCTGCAGGATGTGCTTTTATTTACCACGCTCTTGTTGTAGTCTAGTTACCGAGCCACACTGTGGTTGCTGCCTTAGCTGTTTGAACAGTCCTTTTGCTAACAAATTGATTTCAATATATCTGCTGAACCTGTTAAAAGGGCAGAGTAGTACTGAAAAGTCCATGAATTTTCCTCTGGCTTGGGCATGGTACAAAGAGCTGGCACTGCCTCTTTAGCATCAAACCTGAGATCGAGCTTGGGAGTGCCTGGGGAGGCGATGGCAGAATCAGCTTGCATTTTTCTTTCAAATCCACTTATTGTCTGCTCATATTTATGATGGGATAGATCTTCCAGCCAGAAGCTGTTCATTTGAGTGCTTGGCTTCTGAGAAATGGACCCTCCTCTTTATGGTTTCTAGGGAGCCAAACTTGCATGGATGCCACTGCAAGTGTATCAGGCAAGTGACTGAAGTCACGATGACACTTAGCAATGTATCAGATTAAGAAGAAAAGGTTGTTTTCCACCTGAATGGTGGAGAAAGAATGCTTGGAAACTCATTTATTTTAATGGATAACTACAGAGCTAGGACATCTGCTGAGGATTACTGCTGTACAGGGGCTATGCTGTAAATAAAGTGTGCTTGTGACTGTTTCTTGGCACTGAGGCGAACTGGAATGGAATAGTCCATGTCCAGACTTTTAAACACTTCTCACCCTTTGAAACAGGATGGCTGCACACAAATTGCCCATTAGGAATGGCTCCTGACCAAGCTACCTCCTGAAATGTGCCCAAGAAGCTGCTTGACCCAAACTTAGGTGAAAACCCAGTCAGAGATTATTCTAACAATTTGAGTGTGCAGAGAATGAAGGTTCAATGTCCAGTGACAGTACCCAGCTACTTAATTTCTATTTTATAACATGAAGATAAGCTTGCTTAAGTTGTCAGAAATATTATTTTCCTTTGTTTTTCCCCCCTCTCGTTCTCCCTAGTAGCCCAAAGCACTGAGCTAGGTAATGAAAACTTGAAGAATTTGAACTGTGGTGGTTTTCTTTGCTTATTCATTTGGGATAGGTTTCTTTTTTTTTTTTTTTTTGAGGGAGGAGAGCAGGGCATAAGGGCTTTTCTATCTGTGTAAAGTGCTGTAGTTTTGCTAGAGGATTAATAAGTCTTACTCTTGTCCCATCATTTTTCATTTGGTCATGCAATGTCTCCTTTATTTTTATTTCTCATCTCCCTTTACAGAGAATTGACTGGGTCTCCTTATAAGGATTTTGTCATTTGTACATAGCATGATGGATCTTCAGAAGACGATGGGACTCACAGAATTCCCTGTGCTAACATTTCCTTTCTACATAAGTATCAATAGAATCGCCCTGAGATTCAGTGCGTAAGACGGCCAATATTTGAAAGCATTCTTGTGAACAGTGACTGCGAAATGGCATGGGAAAGATTGGGTGATAGCACCTGGATCACCCTGATTTTGTTAGCCCTCAAAACACGTCCCACATAGGCAAATGCCTCATCGTACCTCGATAAGCCCACCAGCAACATCTCCCAAAGTTCTGAGCGATAGAGCATCGTGGGCTCCTGGCATTCCTGCTGAGAGCTCATCTAATGATGTCTGCAATCGCAGGCGCTGTTCAAGCTGTATGGCTGCGCCGAGCAGATGCAGACCATTTAACATCGCCTAGCAGGTCACCCTTAGAAAACTGTTGCATATGCCATGCAATGCTCCCTCCGTCTGATTGTTATTTTCCCAGTTAGCTCTTCTGTTTGTACTTACAGTGTAGTTTGCCTCAGATTTCCTAGTGTGGAAAAATTAATAATAGCTCTTAGTAAAACAGAATAATTAGTGTAATGAGCTGGTGTCTGGTATATGCGTTTTTCTCCTGCAAAAGCCTAAAAGTCTAAATAAACAGCGAAGCAAGTGTGCTGCTTAATAAAATAGCAGGCTCTCTTAACTGAGAGTTTGTGTTTTTAAAGACTTTTAGAGCACTTTAATGTGCATAGCCTTCAAGGTAATGGCCAAAAACATTTCTAGAGATAATTCTGTGCTATTTGGTAAAGGAGTTAATCTACCACTCTAGTCTCCTACTCTGAACTGCGTATGTGAAAGTGCTGACATAAAAGATAGAATCTATCACACCTGCAGAAATTGTCAACTCCTCTCATCTGATCACCGCTAGTCAGCAAGAGCTACCTCGGTCAATATTTTTACCAGCAAATTAGATCTCGTGTCAGGAAATCTGCTTTTTTTCCTCTCTCGTTTCTGTTGCCAGCCACAATCATTTATGTCCTATATACTGGTGTATTCTCGTAATCCTGTTTTAAACCCTGGGATACCATGGACAGAGTGACAACTGCAGAAGACTGCCAGGCCCTGCATCCCTCCTCTCAAGGCATCGCATTTACCCCAGGACCTCCTTCTGCACAAAACAGAGCATCATTGTGTGGCATCAGGCAGCACTCAATTAAATCAGCTGCAGGTTTGTGATGAACTGTAAGTGTTCATAGTCCTGGGACTTTAAATCAAGCTCCCTCTATTGCTCAGAGGACAAGCACTGTGTAACTTGCAGGTGGCATTATCCTCTCAGCCCTTTATGTTCTATTTTTTGCTCGGGGTTCAGTGTAGCAAGTTGCAGTGACCAAGTAGCCTTTGTGCTATTTAGGCTTTGGGCCACATTTCCCTCTCTACTTTGAGAACAATCATCTCTCACAGATACATCATGTTTGCTGGATCCCGAGGAAATGAACAAAGCCGGTCCAGTTCTACTGGTGGAGAGAGGGCGAAAGAGAGAGCCATGGCCCTTCTCACCCAATTCTTGTTCCTCTTGCTTGTACATGAGTGAACAGGTTTTTTATATTCTTCCCTTCACTAGTCCACTGGGACTTGAGAGAGATGCCTTCTTCGGACCACTGTCTCACTTCTGTGCTGAAGTCACAACATGATTGCTGTTTCCAATTACAACACATTACCAGGTTTGGTATACATCTTACCCTTTGGGAACTCGCTTGAAATGACTGTACACTTACCACAGAAAGCTCATTTTCTGGAGCAGTAGGATTTATAGTTTGTTCCAATCCAGCATGAATTTGCTGTTAATCCCAATGTGGACATTCCTCTCACAAGTAATTTTTAATTATTATCATGAGAGGCTTCCTCCATCATAGTTCATGTCACTTTGTCTCCTCTCCTTGCCATGTAGGTTTAGATTTAGGGGTAGATTCATTGTAGGAGTAAGCTGTGACAGCGCTATTGATTTCACTGAAGCTGCATCCAGCTGTGAATTTGACTGCTTTCTTTTGTTGGAATGGCTTGGAGTTGAAATGAAAAGTGCAAGGTGTCCATGATTGTGTACTTTCATTGTAAGGAAGGGATGAGAAGAAGAAAAAAATTGGCTCTCATAAAATGGCAGCAAAGCTGTAAATAACAAAAAGCTGATTTTACCATATTGCTTTTTATAAACAAAGTTTCTTCTGAAGGCAGTTAGATTTTGTTTAAGAGCGGATCCTAGATTCAATTTTGGAAAAAACAAATGCCTGTAAACCAGCCTCAGTGTTCAGATTTGTGTACAAAATCTGCTTTGATTCAAGTAGAAGGTAATGAAATGCTCATAGCTGTGGCTGAATTTGGCTCATTATGAATCCAAAAGGAACATCAGGCTAAATCTTTTGGTCCTGGTTTAGTTCTTATTCAAGTCTAATGAGAGACAGAGGTGTCTTAAGTAGCAGCAAGGCATCCCCGTATGCTATGTTTCACTGTCAGGTACTTCCATTCTCTGTTGCTGGATGTAGTTTGAGTGGGAAAGGGGCTGGCACGCACCAAGATACTGGCTATAGACTCCATACACAGACAATGCATATTGACCCCACTACTACATGATTTCTCTACCCAAATCTCAATAGCTGAATATATTCCCTACATTTCACAGGGCAAAGAGATCCTCTCTAGTTTGCGGTGGGTGGGCTGCTGTCATGGAGCATCTCTATGCACTGTAACTTTACTGGTTTTTAGCTTTGAAAACTTAAGTGTATATTCCAAGTTACTGTTTTGGCTGTAGTAGCATAAAGAGGAATCTTTGATTTAAATATATGCACTTGGTTTTGTTTATTTATTGCTTTCAAAGCAGTGGACAAACAATAACCAATTTACTCATCTAGTTCTAGAGGTGAACTGATTTGTATTGAATTCTCAGAAAAACATCTGATTGTGTCAGACTTGAGAGTATCTGATGACTGACTAATACATTTTATAGGTATGCCTGTGAGCTCTGTCCCAGATCGCACATTATTCTCCTGGGACATTGGCCAGATCTCACTTCAAACGACAGCTGAAAAGCAGGATGAATTGCAAAAAGCATTCCGGATGCTTAATGTTGGTCAGACTGTGACAGTCACAAGAGGTGAATTCAGGAGAATGATTGAAACCTTTCTCTTCCATCTAACAGAAGCTGAATTTGATGCTATGCTGGCAGAGGTGTGCTATGTCATTGCTGTTTCTAATTGTTTAGAGGCTGTTTCTATTTATGTTGAGCAAACTTTCAATGGAGAAGGTTCCAGACCATCATTATCAAAAAGATGCTAGACATGGTCAAAATCTTCTGTTCAAGTGAATGTCACAGACAACTTGCAAAAGTAACGTGAGATAAATTTGACCATTATATGTTCATATGAGAATTTTGTCTGTGTAGTGTGTCTCACTGTTTGAAAGTATTGCAATTTACTAGAAGATATTTTTTTATTAAAAAAAAAAAACTCACAGCTTAAATTCATATACATACAGTGTTATGAATATGCATAGATTAGGTTGTGAACTCTGAGTTGGAGACCAGCTGGTTTTTGTCTGCACAGGGAGTTTCTCAGCTCACTTTTGGTATTTGCTACCTTATAAACCATCATCAGATTAGACTTTGAAGGAACGCTGGGTGTTTATATGATATCATGACTGACTTGTATCAAAAATAGGGGAGGATTCTGATGCACAATCTGCACCACTATAATTGTACATTTAAATTTCTGTCCTGAAAGTGTAGGTGACTAAGGTTTTTCTTTATATATATTTTCTAATGTACTTGACTCTTGTTTGTTTAGTATAAGTGAACTGATCTGTTATATTTGCATCTTAAACTGATCAGTCTGTAATGGGTTAAACCCATTTCAGATGAGATTGATGTTAAATGCCTTGCAAATACCCAATTGTCATTAGGGGTACATATATACACCTGAAACACATTAAATAGTTTTTTTAAACAACAAAGGGCACAGCCTTGAGGCTGCTGAGAATTAACATGTTTCCATATATACACACGAAAGGTCATAGAGCTAGACAGTTAAGAAACCTTTATCTTATATGATGAAAAGACTTGTAGGTTGTAACTTTTTTGGGAGGCTTTTTAATTATTAATTTTAATTGTAATTAAAGTATAATTTTCATTATTATAGATATTAAATTAATGCTCTGCTTACTTGTAGACAAGTTACTGCCAAGTAGTAATGCATCGTACACAAAACAAAACCAAAATTGTAAGGTAAATTTATCTTTGCTCTTTAAGAAAAGAATGAGTAATGCAAACAAAGTATTTTAAAAGTCTGATATCTCTTTTCCATGTATATTGAAACACAGATCCCAAATATTGGCAGAGTTACTGTGTCTTATCTTGACTTCCCTTCAAAGTCCACCAAAATTGCAAGAAGTGCCAGCATGTTCAAAAGGTAAGTGTTCCATATTAGGCAGTCAAATTGCTCCTAAATTGTCATCACGAGACAGTTGCTAGTTGTCTAGCTCTCAAGGCAGAATCTATCTGTTAATGTGAGTGTCTAGTGACATAGAGACATGATACACTTTTTTTCTAAAGTTGCTTTTTCTGCATCTGTAATTGGCATAGTTGCCATAGGAGTATTACCTGATTGCCAAAGGGAAGGGAATGGTCTGCTAAGACACCAATCTGCTACTGGAAAAATATGAGCCTTTAAGACCAATTGGTCTCTTCTTTAAACTAACAATGAAAGTTGTTGTGGATGGAAAAAAACCCACAAACTGATTCAGTTTAACAGAGATTTGAAAACAATCCATTCAGATTGACATGTGAAACATAAAGGTCCCAGGAATGGGAAAGTCACAGTGTTTCAGGATTAAATCCTTTAGGAGCAAATAATTCATATTTGTCTTTGTTGCCAGTGCAAGTAATTTTTCAATAATAAACTTGAGAAGACACCAGCTGGGATTAAGTTTGGGCTCTTACCTTCAATGAAGTAAAATGGAAATTAGAGTCATACTCTGATTAAAAATAAATCCCAAATCTGTCCTCTCACAGTAACTTTCTTAGTGGAGCACTAAAAATTTTTCACACCAGCCTCCCTCCCCCCAGTGAAATATAAAAGGTGAAATTCTGCAAGGGGACCTATGGGGATATTTCTCTTCCTTCAGTTTGTCCTGTGGGTTTGTATGGTCTGGCCTCCAATAAAGAGTTGCCTCAAAAAATATTCTGTAAATTCCAGTCCAGCTTTGTTCCCAGAAAGGGCAAAGCTAAGAAAACTCTCAGACAAAGAGAGAATGAGGGAGTGTAATACTGAGGATACAAAAATGGGATTAGGACTCTGAAAGGAAGCAGGAGGAGGAAGAAGAGCAGCAAAAGAAAAGAAGAAAAAGGGAGCCACTTTCTCCCAGAGAGACAGGGGAGCTTAAAAAATTCTAATTAATTAGTGAAAACTAATTAAATGACAAATGAGGGATCTTTCCTGGAATAAAAGGTTAATCTTTTCTTTATTACACGCAATATAATAAAATGATAAAGCTTTAGGTGCACTTGGGGTTGGATTTCCTTCCAGTGTTCTAGGAGAATATACGAGATGTTACTCTTGATTTCCTTTTAAGCTCACTAAAATGTGGAAAGTAAGGGTCATACTTAGACGATCTTGTCTTTTGGCCAGCTAGTTTGTTAGAGTACTTCTCTGGGACTGTCTGCAGTGTACGGAAACAAAAATAATGGTAGGTTTGTTAGAAGTGTCAGGCATAGCTGGCTGGAATTTCACCACTGGAGGGCAGTACAGGTGCTGTTTTCCAGTTTTGCTGGGAGCCATTGTCAGAGCTACGTTTTTTTAAAACTCGAGCAATTCCACGACCTTTAGAGGCTGAAAGGACAGCAGAGCTTGGCTTCTAGGACCTCGTCCCGCAAATATGAATAAAATTGCACAAGGCTTTTCAGAAGCAGGCAGTAAAGGCTGAAACCAGAGAAGGATGCGTGGCCAGTGGAATTTGGCACCTGCAAAGCCCACCAGTGAGAGTGAACTTGACTGGCAGTTGACTCTGAAAATGACCTGCTCTGATACTTGGTAAAAGTCAATAGGATGAGGAAACAAAAGCAAAGTGGTGTATTTTTAACTCTGAAAAGAGTTTTAAAAGCTACTGGTAACAAATGGATCTCAGATTTGTGCTGGGGGATAAAGGGGAGGAGACATGCTTGTCCTCTGAAGACCGCGTGATGGGAGCAGAGGAGAGGGGAAAACTGACACTAGGACTTTCTTCACCCTAGGAGTCCTGAATACTCTCTCATCCTAAGGGCTAGATCAGGCTGCTAATACCCCTTTGTGTTCCTCATGGCAGTCAATAAATGCCTTCAAGAAAAAATGTTTTACACTAAGTCACCATGCTTGTGGTAGAGGAGCAGCTGCCACATCTCTGTTCTGCTTGAGGATCCAGATTAGTTGCAATTTTCTCAGAGAGCAATACAGAGCTGTGAAGAACAGACACATCTAAGGCAGGATCAAGCCACTTTCTTGCATTTGTAGTTGTTCACAGCAAAACCAAAACCTTTGCATTGCTGTCCCTACAGTGGACTTCAATAGTACTGTGATGCACTTCTGGTTTATGTTCATCTAATCTTTTAATTATATTTATTTTCAGGTTGAACAGCCACAGTCACCAAATGATATCAAATCAGGTGGAATCCCTGCTCATGGAGAAAGTATGTTGACCATTGTCATAACAGAAACCACATGCTGGGGTGGTAATTTCAGGTAAGTAGATGTTGCTCTTGACGTACTGATGCCAATTTAGTAACATGCTGGCCTATTGTTGTATCACATAATTGTATGCTTAGGGGTTTTTATCGTTGTTTTGGGTTGTTTATTATGCTAAAACGATAACTAGTATTGTAAAAGGTTCTCTACTCCACACTGAGTCCCTTCCTAACATCAAAAACCTAACCACTCTTTCAGACAGTCTTGCAACAAATGTCTGGTACAGGGCTGGCATAGTCCCACAGTGATTTTATTTCTTAGCTAGTAGATGCTTGTGGCTTGAGTAATAACACGTGACTTAAGAAACTAGATTCTCCATGGCAGTACAATTTCTGTAATTGTTCAGCCCTTTGCAAGACTGGTGTAAACCATTCTGTCACATCAAAAGAATGGTGTTTTAGGTGTTTTGTACTTTTTTTACTTAGAAACATCTAGTCACCTGAGAGATCAGGCTACTTAAATCTCAACACAAATTTGAACAGCACAAAACTGCTTCTTTAAATTGAGGTGGAAATGGTGGTGTAACTATGGGAAAGATAGATTTTTATTATTCTATTTTTGCACAGAGACATGAAAATATGTTTATCAACATAATGGTGTTTTTTATTTGGGCATTTCCAAGTCCATCTTATATTGCATATCATTCCTGATGGTAGTAGTTATTTATAAGGATGCAGGAGAGTATTACATGCCTTCTAAAGCACTATGTAACAGTCTTGTTGTCTCTGCCCTAAGACCGTTCATAGAGGAAGAAAAACATTAAACATAACCTGATGTAAATTCCAAGGAAAATCCAACCTCCTGCTGTGCTTGGCATGGGCTTGGCCTGTAATCTATGAGGGAGAAATAAAATCTTTCTGATTTCACAGCTGTTATTGCAGCACCTCAGAGCTGCAGTAGTATTTGCAACCCATTTGCTTCCCTTCCACTGAGCAGGACATCTGAATATATCTTCACTCTAGTCTGAATAAAATATTAACATATCGCAAGGCTGTTAGGACAGATTGTATCCAAGACAATTTTTTCTCGCTGTAGAAAAGCCTATCAATCATAACTTGCCATAGTTGTTATTAATGTCATAGCTTTTATTCGTTTGGTTATATGCAGCTAGCTGAAGAGTAACATTCACGTTTTCATGTTAAGCGTTTTCTGCCACAAAAGAAACTCCTGAAATATCTTCTTATTATAGAATTCATGAATTGAAAATATCCTCCAAAGTCCTAATTAGAGGTACATTTAATTTTCAAGGTCCTATGTTATTTTTTTAACAGCATTGTGAAATGGAGCTGTTATGTCTATTTTAGTACATTAACAGAAAACATCATTAACTTAATGCAAGGTTACTACTATGTATATATCCCAGGAATAATTCAGTTAAAGATGTACTGCAAGATATATAAATGCATGATGTTCACAGATAATTATTCAGATACGCTTAAGAGCTCATATACTCTTTTAAATATTTATCTGTAAGGTATCGCAGTGGTTATTCCCAAGCCAAATCTTACCCTGCTTCTGTTTACATGTATATCATCATTCAAGGATACAGTTAACTTTTAACTGTGATTGGGTTTGAATTTGTATGTGTATGTTACCAGAAACCCAACACAATCCCCCCTTCCTCCCCCCAAAAAAACCCCAAAAAATCCCCCAAACAAAAAAAAAAAAACAAACCCCCAACAAAAGGTTCTTAATGTCCTCAGTAAAAGACAGAATTGTAATTTTTCTTCTTGTATTGAGCAGAAAGCAACATTTGGAGCACCTACCAAACATATCTGTATTTAGACATCATCACTAGCATACTGGCCAAGGTCAAGAATAACAGGAGGTGGTTCAGAGCATCTTCTAGTCAGTGAAAAGACAGAGGGGAACCAAGACCTGATGGGTAGCCTTGGATTTCTCATCAGTGTCCTGCACTTAGAACCTCCATCCTCAATGACAGTTCACTAAACAAATGATTCAGGGCTGACCTTGCCTGTTTTTTGTGACACCAAAGTTATTTGTTGTATTTGTTGGGAGTAAGCCTTACTGCCTTTGTAGTCATTCTTACTTGTTCAAGCATAGGTAAGCTAGGAAAAGATTTTGAGTATTTAAAATACCAGGGCAAAACTCTTTAAGTTTAGTTTCAACTATAGGTGTCTTTCCATTGTTTCTAGTCAAATATAATAAAATATTACTTCTGAAGGTCACTTCAGGAGCAAGAAAAGCAGGTTTAAAGAAAAGGGGGAAAAAACAATCAAAAAAATAAACCGAACCAAAACAAAAAAACCCCAAGCAACAAAACAACAACAACAAAACCCCCAAACAACTGTTCAAGAACAAAAGTAACAGCAAATTGTAGGGAAAAGGCCACCATGTGTAGGATCCACGGTGCTGCCTCCTGAGAAGAGAGCAGCCTGGGAAGAAGGGCAAATAGAATATAGAATATTCTGTGGGAATATAGAAGAAGGCACAGGAAAGAGCTCCTTTCTATTGACTCAGTAAGCATTCAAGGTAGTAAGGCAGCAGTGTAGTTGGGACATTTATGTAGTTCTTTATGTGCTGTGAGTAACAGGAACTGGAACTTTTATACTGTACCAGAAACCCAGACCCTTCTTTTCCATGCTCCTGGCCAGCTGATGCCCTGACTGTATGCAACTGCACTGGCTCAGCAGGGACCTGTTCAATAAATGATAGTTTGTCTTCTAAGCACCCAAATCTGCCTTCTTTTTCACGATAGAGAGCAATTTCACTGACTTGGCTGCTCGGACTCCAAAAATAGGTGCAGGATTTGTTCCCCAGTAATACTTGTGGAAGGACATGGCACTACAGAAAGGAGCCTCAGCTTTAATGACACCATATCCATGAATGTTAAAAAAGAAAACTTCATTCAAGAAAAGCTTGCAACCTGCAACAGTTTTTTGGGGGTTTTAATGACAGTAAAAAGACTCCCCTGAAGTGAGGCAGCCTCCTTAAGAAAGGAATCCAGCAAGTATAAAAAGGCAGTGACTAAAATTCAGCTTATCAGAGTGCAAAGATGGCTCTGTACTGCAAAGGCAGATCCATTTTACATGGAGGTCTGGCTATTGGGAGTGGGAATATTACATTAGCTAACTTCAGGCCCCAACTGTTTCTCTTTAAAGATTACTGAAGTGGTGGGATTGATTCACATTTGCAGTAAGGCTGTTCACGTAAAGCAGAATGTAAAGAGGACTGAAAATTGATTTGTTTTGTGTACAAATTTCAAGGTCTCTAAAAATTGCTAGTGGGTTGTAAAGGGCTACCAATATGAACAAGCATCAGGCCCACCTCACTCCCCCTACTTCTATCTCCCCTCGCCCATTAATTTTTTATTTCATGTTTATGAGGATCTGAAAAGAGTCTAATTCTTTTCTATCTGGTTTGGGCCTATCTTTACCAGCTGGTAAATAGGAAATGTTCACTGTAGGAAGCCAATACTCTGCAGAGTGTAAACAGATGGAATCAATATAAAGTGACAAGTTAGACTGTGCTACTGAGAATACAGAGCCAAAACTAAGAGCATAACAGTCACGATACTTATTTTGTTCCAATTCATTTGGTACTGAATAGCACTTCATATACGCACAGCTGTGTCCTTCCGTTTTTTACTTTCTTTCTTCTGGTTTGATGATGACAATTTCAAAGAAAAACTTTAATTAAAGATTTTAAACAAAATGGCCCAAAGTAGAATATAGGGAAAATGAGCACTGATGGGTTTATAGCAAGAGAAGAATATTTTTCAGGCATTTATTTTCTTTCTTTCTTTTTTTTTTTAACAAAACAAATTCTGATGTGTGCATCTCTCCATGTGTAATATGCTAGATTGATAGATCTTTGCAGATTGAAATCTTCCATTTGGTGATAAGGTATATAACCATATCTCTAAAAGCCTCCCCATCATTCCCTTTCTTCCCTTGGTGCCTGTTATATCAGGGTGCCATAAAGGGCAGGAAATCTAAGTGATCATCTCTGTGTGGGTGTACTGGCTGAAAGGAAGAGGACAGTCAGACAGAGACACTGCTACAGCCTGCTGTCAGACTGTCCTGAGGCAGCCTAGAGGCAGAGTGACTGAAGGTCTGCCTTTTCTTGCCCTGAGCTTGCCTCACAGGCACCTCCTGTGCTCCCAAGAAGGGTGTTTTGGAGAGCGTGGATCTGATGCACAGTCCCTTCAGGGGCAGTTAGCAGGGTGGTAAGCTTCCAAGCTGTCCCGTGTTGCAGGGTTTGCCTTGAAAGCACATCTGAGCTCTAGTCCTTTTGCCAGAGAGTGCCAGGTGTTATAGTATGTTTTTTTTCTTTACTAATTTATGCATTTTTGACACATTTTCACAAAAATGGAAGAAGGCAGCATGTTTTACCGCTCTGTCCCCAACTTATTTCTTGCAGCATATTTCTTAACGTTGCCATTAAAATTTTGCTATTTTTGCTTTCTTGGCAAATAATAACCTCAGATTTCCCATATGTTGTTTATTAGGGTGACTGTACGGCCCTAATGAGGGGCAGTCAACCACAAGTTTGAACACAAATTTTGCTTCTTATCCTCATATCAAGGGCAAGCAGCTTTTGTTTTCTGCAGAAGAAACACTGGGACTGTCCCAGTCCCCTCTATGCATATCCCCCTAGATAGGCAAGCCACCATAGTGCATCTGTGCACAACTTTGTCTCCCCATCCAGCCAGCTGCCTTCTCTGCAAAGAAAAATTCTTCTCCAAACTATAGTGCTAGGGGCCTCTTTGTCTCGGGGAATCCCTAAAACCCCTTTCAGACTCACTGAACCTCAGAAAGAAGGTATATGTTATTGTAGGCCGAATTCAGGAGTCATGGGAATGCACGAAAACCTCTTTGCAGATCTCCTTCCCACCCTTGCCAGATACCCTGAACCACCAAGTAAGGTCTATAAATGCTAGGAGAGGAAAGCAACGCAGGACACAGGTGACATCTTCCAAGCCCAGACTGATGGGACACACAGTTGCTGAGGAAAATGCCTTGATGTATAGTGCCTGGCAATACTTGTGTGGGTAGCAAAACAAACTTCAATGATCCGGGGCAGGAAATAGTCTCAGTGTGAGCTGCAGTCTGCATAAGGGAGTGTCTGGAAGTTCCTCCTGTTACAGTGCCTACAGAGGATATGTTTTCGATGGATATCCTTTGTGCTTCTGCAGCAGAAGAAAATATTTAAAATATTCATTGTCTTCCTTCTTCCCAAGGGATCCCCAAATGTTTTACATGCATAAATGCTGCTGAAATGCTGTCACTGCTGGGGTGGGGAGCAGCAGCCAGCTGGCATGTGTCAGTGACAACAGAGTGCGTTATGCCAAAGACACTATGGCAAGGCCCTTGGATTGCTAAAAGTGCTGTGATATCACTAATACTCTGGAGCACAAACATGAACATTTCTTCTTATGTCTCTGCTGAAAGATTCTGATAGCATAAACTAGTTGGTATGTAGCTTGTCTAACCAGTAAGGACAAATGGTTGTATCAAGCTGGCAGAAAAACGTATCACTGGTGCCAGGCACCACAGTAACCAAACCTGTGCTTCACTCATTAAATAATACATTTCAGTTAAATCTGATTACAGGGAGAAATGAATCAAGATTGTTGCATTTTTTTCTCCATGAAAAACTTAGAGTTGTGGTGGAAACGTTTTGCCAGTTCTGGCAAGGAAGGAAAAACCTTGTCTACTCTGGTGAAGTTTAATCCTTTCTTTGAATTTCCTTATATCTATCACTATAGGAAAATACTTTTCTTAATGAACAAAATCTGGTTTTCCTTCTTCATGTCTTTAGCCCAATAAAAAGCTTTATCTTCTTACACCCTTTTTTACCAGGCAGAGTTGCCAAGGAAGAATCAAATCTGCGTGATTCATAGCTTCTAACTTGGGGCAATGTTTGCTTATATCAGTGGATGGTTATAGCCACAAATAGGCCTATTCACTCTTCATAAATGCTCTGTAGTGGGAGCACTGGACTTAGAATCTCATCTCTTTTGGTAAAAACAAACAAAATACGAAATCTTGGCTCTACTGAAGTACAGACCTCACTGTGATCAGGATTTTGTCCAAGGACTTTCCCCCTTCTTACCTCTGGTAGCACTGCAGACCATATGCAACCAAGCTGGATTTAATTCTGTCTCAGGCAGCTGCATTTGAATGAGTGAGTAAGGAGCAGTGGCAGAAACTTTAATATTGCTGCTATTATGTGAGCCAGAAAGAACACAGCCTGACTCAATTCCCCAGATGCATTTGCAGAAATAGCAGTTAAAAAGAGTGATATTTTTAAACAAGGCTTTATTCTCATAAGCTAAACAATTCAACACAGAACAAAGTAAGCATGGAAGCCTTTAATACCACTTTTATTGTCAGTTTTCAGTTTGTAAGCTTACTTTAAGGTCCAGGTTGCTGAGATTTTTAAGAGACGATGAGAAGATTGTTGCAGTTGTTAGAAGTTCTATATATCTGTCACTTTGTTTCATGTATACATTTTCTTCAACCTCTTAATCTTTTTGATTTTGATATTTTTTGAAGTGGAAAAAAAACCCAGTTTTGATATATGTAGAACAAATAATTCCCTGATTCCAGGGTTCACTAATAGTTACGAAATGCATACTTCGTCTTTGATATTTGGTTTCCAAAAAAATCTCTAGATTTCAGTCACTGAGGGAAGAACATCCTCTGCCTACTGTTTAAAATATATGAATTGTATCTGAAATTCATTACTTTGCATAAAAGAGTCTTGGAGTTTACTAGTGCCATTGGAAGAAGAAATTCTCTTAGACACTGAGTAAATGCAAAGTATTAATTTCTCATGGAGTGTTACTGTAACATTTTCTACAGTGCCAGAGAAGGTTGTCCTGTATTATCAAAATAGGTAGAAAATGGTATTTTGTATTATATGTTAGCAGGGCTTTTCAGTGCTTGCATCTGTGTCAGTTTTGTCAGTATTGGTTTCCCGTTCATTGAAATTGCCTTTAATTTGTAGCTTGCAAAGCCTGTGAAACACATTATCAAATGCTGCAGACTTTTTGACTACAGCTGTGCAGGGTGGATGGATATAGAGGCACACACTAAGGCAAATTCTTGCCATCACCTGCTTTAGGAGGAAGGACTAATTTGAAAAGTAAGTAAAGAAACAGTCATGATTTTTCTGCGAGTGTAATAGTAACAATGAATAATGGGGCCTTTGTGATCTTCTGAATGACAGTGACTGGGGGCTGCTTGCAGCAGGGTGATTTGCCAGTTTATCTTCTACATGCAAGTTGCAGCCTTCAGCCTTTGTCGAAATGGATGCAACAGTATGCAACAATAAATATGTTGGCAATTCATTCCAAAGCGATGAGTCCTGCATCAGAATTCATCCCCATCAGCTTGATTTTCAGCATGGGCATTAAGATACTAGAGGGACAATTTGGCACTCCCCTCACCTGCATTGTCACAGGGTGACATTGGGAGTGGATGTTCTTGCCCTTAGACCAGGACAGCTTTGAGGAATCTGAATGGAGATGCTGGTGCCTACTCCACTTTGAAAGCTGAACAGAAGAGATGGTGACAGCACCAGAGGCTCTTCCTGAGGAAGACATAGTGAAGAGAGGAAAGGATTTCCTTCCTCTCCTTATAAGAGCTGTTAGGACAGACTTTTGCTTGACCCCTTCAGTATCCTTGGCTGACAGAGGCTATACATGATGCATCGGTTCTGATGAATTATATTTCAAAAATGTCTTAGGAGGACAAAGTGTGTGTGTGTGACTTATCTACAGGAGCCAGGAACCTCTCCCTTTCACAGCTGATTTGAAACTGTTGTCTTCTAAATAAGAAAGTGTCTTCCCACTCCTGCAGTGTGTACAGTGAGTGAAGAAAGTTGAGAGCCATTGCCTCTCACTGGTAAAAAGACCCTGATAACCAGGTGACTGGTGAAATCTTGCCTTGAAAAAAGGCAACAGCTCTGATCAGCTGTTCTGTGCTTCTACAGAGTTCCTGCAAGTAATTTGAATATGACTGGGTTTTTTGATCGTGGGGCAAAAGAGCACTGTTGTTTGAAATACAATGGTACCATGGCACATCTTCACATCCTGGTGAACAGGAAAATGCTGTATCATGGGCACTGTGATATGCTTCCTCTCCCCTTAGCCTCATCTTCATGTGAGGTGATAGAGTGAAATGGAAACTCAGAAGCTGCCTCCAAATAGGGTGAGGCCACAAAGCAAGAAGCTGCTCGATTCGGTGACCCAGTTTTCTAGGCCTGGCAGTTAATTCACTAGGAGACTTAGAAGAATCAACCTTTTAGGGTTGTATTTTGCACAGCTACATAAGGGAAAAATGCTTGCTTACCTCAGAGGTGTGATGTGATCCTTGATTAATGTTTGTATAGTGTTTGGAACCTAGATTGCTCATCTCTTCAATGGCAGAGCAATGTGTATGTATTAACATTGGGAGTCCACATGTGCTTCAGATATGATGGATCCCCTAATAGTTTTTAGTGGCCAAAGCCTGTGTTCTCAGAGCTGGGATGTGGGAATTGGAAGTAGCTAGAGCTTTGACTGCAGCAGGGGTTGCAGAAAGAAAGGTGGCTCAGGGTTATAGGGTAAGAGAACACATATCCAAAGAGCATGTGGAATACTTCCTTAGTATCTTTGCCTATGGGTTACTGTGAAAATGTGCTTATTAGGCACTGTGATGGAAATGCTGAAAGAGATCAAGTGATGACAATGTCTTTGTACCGGTGATGATGACATGCAGGGAGATGAGCTACAAGCTGCCTTAAACCAACATGAATCTGAAGTTACGTGCTCTGTTTCCAAAGAATGTTTAGTGTCTTATGATTTTGAATGATGTTCTGTGGATTTTTAAGTCTATAAAATCCATCAGGAAGTACCACTGGAGATACTATTTGCTAGATAGGGACCTAAGAGAAAATGAAACAGATTAGGATGGTACTTTATTCCTTGAGGATTTTTGTTCGGATTTTTTATTTGGATATTTTTTTCGTTCTGAGCAACTTCCAAAATAATTCTTGTCAGTTCATATTGCCTGGCTACACTATTTCACTCTGTGTCCTTTTTTCTGGTTGGGATACTTTCCAGAATTAGATATCAACAAAACCAATTAAATAATTTGGTATAGGCAATTATAGAACAGAAGCAATAGCCTTCTAAAACAGGCAATCAAAAAAACCAAAATGGTGCTTTATTTGACAATAAACCTTGTGTTTGGCATTGCAATCTGAAAGGTAATAAATCTATAAAAAAATTACTACATCTCATAAGTGCTGAATAATAAAAAAGAACACAAATTTTCGCTTTGGGGTTTTAAAGCTCTACAATGATGAAGTTTTATAAGAAAAACTCCCGAAGCTTAACAAATAAAAATAATGGTACCAAGTCACCTCTGTATGAAACAACAGAATGTCAGAAACAATACAGAGACAAAATGTAACATTTATTTTCTCACTGATGGAATATCACAGAAATTACTTTTGAAGAAGTTTATTTTATTTGAGAACTTTTAAATATACACAAATTATACCTGAACTTCTTATTACAATTGAACTTTAAAGCAAATGAAAGTGTATTCTTTTTTCAAAGTGCAAGTTGTAAGATAATTAATGTTAATATGTTTAAGAAAAGATATTTATGCCCTAGTCAAAGGAATAAAATGCTTTTCTTTTGAAAATGTGGTTAAAATCATGGGTCAAATTCACTGCTGTAATGGTAATTTTGCAATAATCCAGTGACTTAGGTCATTTTGATTGAGTTTATTCTGTTTGTATCATATGTGGTTGGGGAGGCATGGGCAACCCAAGAGATTTGAATCTAAATGTCCTCCATTAATTTAGGTATATCCATTTCTCCCTCCAAATTCAGGATAAATTGAGCAAGAATAATACTTTTTTTTTGGCATGTTGGGAACTTTATTGAGTCACTTGACTGCTCAAAAAATCTGTGTTGTAGACAGTAGTGGGAATGGATGAAAAAATGGAAAAATCCAAAGGAAGTAGCAAAAAAAAATAAAAGAAAAATGGGTCTCCCACAGAATGTTTATGTTCTCCAATCACCATCCATGACATTCCTTGACATAAATCTGTAATCCCTGGTGTCCTTAAGTGTTTTTTTAGCATGTCAAGAGTGGATAAGCAGGAAGGCAAAGTAAATGCAAACAGTCTTTTTAGGCTGTTTAGCTGTACCTAGCCCCCTTTCTTCCCACTCTGCTCCCTTCTCAGGCAGAAGATTGGAGTGTTGTATTCCAAACCCAGCAACCTAAAATGTTGATTTCATCAGAAATAAATTGTCTTCTAGTTTTGATGTTCCTGGTGAGGTTTCAGTCTATCTAAAGAGCCTTTGCTTCAAAGCTGTGGGTCCAGGTACTTTCTAGGACATTGGCTGCTACGTCTTGTTTCTTTGATATGATTGTCTATCACATTTCTCTCTGGACAGTGTATCATTCATAGCATTGGCTTGTGGCTGTGACTTTTAGAACAAACGTGTCTTATTTGATAGGGCCTGGTCTCCTGCTGTCCTTCAGTCTTTCTAGTTGTGAATTACAGTATAACACAATCCAATTAAAATGCTTCTTTCTGCATTGATCTAGGAAAAAAAAAACCCAACCCAATATTGTTCTTTATCCCAAGTTCTGCTGCAACATTTCTTCTCGCTGTCCCTTCACAGTGTGGTCACCTGAATTGATTTCTGCTCTTGGACTCCACAGCTGTTTCTGATTCAAGCCAGAGCCTGCTGAATATTTGCTTTGGATTGATTAACAATTTTTTTTTTTTCCCATAATCCTGTTACAGTTGCTCTGGGACATGGTGTTGAGTCTCTCAATTAACTTTAATGGACTTTGGACCAGTCCTGTGATTATTAAAGAGGGATTTTTCTGTCAAAATCCTGACATAAGGCACTGGCCATACATATTTTTTGGGCTGGGGACACCTACTATGTAGTCAGGGGAAAATACTCATTTTCAGAGATGTGGTTTGGATCCACAAACTGTGCCAGAGAGCCCTGTTTGCATTTCTTTCAGATAGGCCAGCCCAAATCCAGAGAGACAGAGCAATGGTATTACCTCACCAAAAGGATATTAAAAAATTTCTGAAAAAAAGCCCAGAAGTCTAGCAGTTCTGAAACACCATCTCTGCTAGGAAAAAGTAAACTCTCTTTGGATGAACCTCACATCCAAAGATGTATTTGATTATGTGAAAAAGATAACTCTCTTTAAGACCAGATCCCAGGACTTCAGCTTTTAGGCTTTCATTTTAGGCTTTATCAATTCTCTTGGTGGGGAGATTGAGAGCACGCTCAGTAAGTTTGCAGACGACACCAAGTTAGGTGGGAGTATTGATCTGCTTGAGCAGATCTTCGGAGATCTGCAGGCTCTTCAGAGGGACTTGGATGGGCTGGATTGATAGGCTGAGGCCAAGCATATGAACTTCAACAAGCCCAAGTGCTGGGTCCTGCACTTGGGCCACAACAACCCCACGCAACACTACAGGCTTCTGGAAGAGTGGCTGGAAAGCTGCTCGGCAGAAAGGGACCTGGGATGTTGATCGACAGACGACTGAACATGAGCCAGCAGTGTGCTCAGGTGGCCAAGAAGGCCAATGTCATGCTGGCCTACATCAGCAATAGTGTGGCCAGCAGGACTAGAGAAGTGATTGTTGCACTGTACTCGTCACTGGTGAGGCTGCACCTTGAATACTGGGTTCAGTTTTGGGTGCTGCAGCGTCAGGAAGACATTGAGGGGCTGGAGCAGGTCCAGAGAAGGGCAAGGAAGCTGGTGAGGGGTTTGGAGAACATGTCTTGTGATGAGTGGGTGATTGGGCTGGGGTTATTTAATCTGAAGAAAAGGAGGCTGAGGGGAGACCTTATCGTTCTCTACAACTGCCTGAAAGGCGGTTGTAGAAAGGTGGGTGTTGTCCTATCAGTTGTGATTTGTGAGAAGAGACCAAGAGGAAAAGGCATCAAGTTATGCCAGGGGAGGTTTATGTTGGACATTAGGAAAAAAATCTATACAAAAAGAGTTATCAAAGACTGTAATGGGCTGCCCAGGGAAGTGGTTGAATCGCCATCCCTGGATGTATTTAAAAGCCATCTAGGAATGGTGCTCAAGGATATGTGTAGTAGTGGCCCTGGTAGCGTTAGATAACGGTTGGACTTGATGTTCTTTCAGGTCTTTTCCAACCATAGTGATTCTGTGATTATTGGGCAGTCTTGATCATCTAGTCCTAATGGTCAGGAAAGTTATTCAGGTTTCATACTGGGGCTATTTTCTCCAGTTTTGTGGCAAAAACCCACCCACAAAATATATATAATACCTATTTCCTTAACATCCTAATGATATCCTGTATTCATTGCAGCCAGGCCATACAAACCTTCATTGTTAAATAAATGACTGAAAACATAGAAACAAAAGCCATCTGACTTCTTCCTATATGTGATAACTGGATTTAATTTAAAAATCAGAGAAAGAAAAGGGATATGACAGCAATTTTTAAATATTGAACTTAAAAGATTTTTCTTAAAAGTCACATGCTCAAGATGAAGCTGTCCCTAGGCACCTTTAATGTACTCATGTGGCAGCCTATGCAGCAAATAACTCAAGGTTATTTTCTTTGGCAGCAATTTCAGAGCAAATCTTTGTGTAAAGAATGATTTCTTTTCCTTGAACAATGGTCTGGATTCATAAAAAGTATAATGGGTACATTTGTTTGGTTTTAAATTTTAACAATTAGGAGGCATTCATATGTGTGTAAAAATAGAAAGTAGGAAAATAATGAATAGTTGTACTTATAATTAGCATATTTTGATACTTAGGAAACCAAAAGTCATTTCTATGCTTATTAAATGTGCATTGTCAGCTTCAATTTTTTGAAAATTACTAACTAAAAAATAATTTCAGATGAAGTGGTGCTTAAGGAATATATACTGAAATTAAAAGTAAACCCAGACTTTAAAATGTATAGAAAAATAATTAGCTTTCTTGTGCTTAGAATCATAGAATGGATGGGGTTGGAAGGGTCCTTTAACGGTCATCTACTCCAACCCCACTGCAGTGAATAGGGACTTCTACAACTAGATTAGGTTGCTCAGAGCCCTGTCCAAAGTGCACCTGAATATTTCCAGGGATGGGCCATCTACTACCTCTCTGGGCAACTTGCTGCGTTTCACAACCCTCATTCCTTCTATCTAGTCTGAAGCTATCCTCTTTTAGTTTAAAACTGTTACCCCTTGTCCAGTCACTACAGGCCCTCTTAAAAAGTCTATTGCCATCTGTCTTATAAGATCCATGAGGTTTTACACGCTTGTTTGTGTAACAGTCTTATCAGCACTGAGATATGTGCTGGCCTTCAAGATTTGAAGCAAAACCTGTGCAAAGATCTTCTGTTGTGGATCTGGATAGTCCAGCTACATTGACAGCACTGATTCAAGAATATTATGGCTGTACAGGACTGGATGCTTCAGCCTACAGAGCCAAAACTAGTGGTAAAATTGGTGTATTTGGATTTTGTGTGCTCTGAAAGGCTGTGTTTGCAAAAACAGGGCTTTAAAGAGGGTCTGATCCAGTGCCCCTTGCATGTAATGAATGTATTTTAATTGTTTTCAACTGACTTCAATCCAATCCTTCCGTTTTGGGTGTAGAGAGGAAACAATGAGCAACTTTAAGCAGATCTAGAACATAAACAGGTATTGGAATATTTTCATTTTCAGTTGATAGTCTATGAATTGTGTTAGATTATATAAATAGAGAAGTCATAGAAATAAATAAGAAAATGATTTAATGACAGGCAGAGCAAGGCAAATGAAACGCTGACTTAAAATATCTGAAGCTTCTTGCCCTTTTTAGTAAGTAAAATGATATTAGCATATCCAGAGAGCAAGCAGATGAGTACCATAATTTAAGATTTCTGAATCAGCCTGTGGTAGTACTTGTTTTCCTGCTTCCCTCTGTAGAGAAGAGTGGGAGAAACTACTGTCAGTGTTTAAAGCCAGTCTTTGGGAATACATTCCTTGGTCAATAAATTTATGACATTGTGATTATTAGGACCAATAATTTGGGTATTAAGGCATATTAACATAGATCAATCAAGAATGATGTGACATAATTTGTGTTCTCTTCATATGTCCAGATGTCAAGAATGATGTGACATAATTTGTGTTCTCTTCATATGTCCGGATGAGGGCAATAGAAGGTCTTCTATTGATTTTTATTATGGAAAGAGGCTCTGGCCCAATTTTAATGGCTGCTGCAAAGACCAACTCAATCTCCACTCATTACCTGTGTCATTTCTGTGAGGATGTGGTCAATGGTGTGCAAAGCATGATGGTAATCCTTGCCTATTCATGGGGATCCTGTGTAAATAGATGGAGTATAAAGAACAGTGGGCAAAACTGCAATTTGGAACCAGTAATTAGTTCTGTATTTCTATTTGTTTATTAAATGGGATTGACTTTCCAGCCTTGATATATGCAGATCTGTAATAAGCCATTTTGTTCAAAACAGCAGAAATTGCCTGAGAGCATGCAACAGAAAACAGAGTACCCCATGGGTTGCTGAAAACTGTCACTAATGTAGGATAATGACTGAAGAGTGTTCCTGTTCTGTAGTGAGGCCATGGTAATTTGTGTATGTATCTAGTTTTTGTTGTGGGCTGAGGTTTTTTGGTAGATCAAAAACTGAGCTGTAAACAAGAGAGAATTTCAGGCGTTCACAAAGTGTGCCAAAGTATCATTCCTGATGTTTACTATTAACCTGATCTTTCTTGTGGCATTTTGAGGAAATAAAACTGTCAATCCCCAAATAATCCAATCACACAAATGTTTTTGAAGTGTTCCTTTTATTTTAAATGTATGCATGAAAAGTTTGTTCAAAGTGGAACAGAATCTATCCATTTTATTATGTACGTTTCTACTGCACTTTGCAGATGTCAGAATACTGTCTGTATATTCATTCTGTATTTCCATATATACAACTCACAGCTCACATAATCTTAATCCCTTTAAAATTTCCTTGAAAATAAATTCACAGATAATCCTTGCCCTCTAGTAAGACACAAAGAGAAGGCTCAGGGGGAAATAGGATGTGGGGGAATTGCTGAGGAAAAGTAGTAAAGTCCTCCGTGAATTATGCATATACCCATGGCTTACATGCATCAAAACCAGGTGTGTGGTTTATTGTGATAACAAGATAGCCCCATGGGTTGAGCAGGGTTATAATTCAACTTTTACAAATGGGAAACTGAGGCAAGAGACAAGTCAATGACTTCCCAAGTTTATTAAGCAAATTTAATATTGTGATCAGGAATTCCTGTCTTTCAGTACTCCACAGAAGTGACGGAATTATGATGATCTTAGCAGCTAAGAATTCCTTCACTCTTTGCCATACCACCCAAAGGGTATGTTAGAGTGCAGCTTTCTTTTCTTGTCCCAGATGGAATTGGCCAAATGGCTGACCAGGTTCTCTTCATCGTCTAAAAGGTTCCATAAATTGCAAATGGAATTTGCCACCCCTTTGCCTTCCATGTTGACACAAGTGGTGGGTTAGAAATGAGTGGTATTTGTCTTCTTTTCATAAGACCTTGGCTTCTACTATGAGGCACTCTGAAAGAGCTAATGTCCCAAAGATGTTTGGAAAAAGTACTGAGCAGAAACAGGACTTTTATTTCCATATGTTGTACAACTCAAAACCAGAACATAGCTTCACAGCAGGTGCTCTCATTCCCAAAATGTTGAAAATTCCGGGGTGAAAAAAAAAAAAAGGATTCAAGAGATGGTGTGGATGCTTTAGAGCTTAATGTTAGCAGACAACCTGTTTAGTCTTGGGAAAAAAGAGTTTCAGAGGTGACTACATCATATTGTTTCATTTCTTCTCTAGATAGTCAAATTCAAATGAAAAACTAAGGCAATCAATTTGTCTGTTATTTGTCCTTGAAACAATTTCATCAGGACTAACTAGATGCATTTTTGTCAGGCATGCTTTAATCAAACACAAATTTTATTGTATTTTGAGACTAATAAAGGGGCTAAATGCAAAGGTAGTTGAGAGAAATTCAGTTGTCTGTGATACACAAGATGTTCTAATGGTACCATTTCAGCTTTAGACATCATGAATCCTCTTTGTGCAACAGAATTTTAATTTTCATTTTAAAAACTAATTTTTTTTTCTAGGTTTCACGATTAGGAAGATAAAACCTGAGTATGAGTCACAGGAGTGTTACTGAAGGGGACTGGAGATCCCACAGTAATTTGTGATACTCTGATCCTGGATTCTCTAACAAACTTGTATTCTGAAAGGTGAAAACTGCTCATTTTTTTCAAGCAGTTGCCTACAATATGAGGATGGCAGGTGTCTACAGTATCACCAACTTCACTGCTGATCAGTGGAAATATCTAGAAAATAAATGCTTGCGATCAAAAATTAATTTCCAAGCTTTAGAAGTGAATACCATGTGGAAATGAGTTCTAATTGTGAAGTAAGGTTCCAATTTAATCAAGATTAAGCTACTGCAAATTTTCCAGCCTGCTATAAAACCCAGACAACTTGCTACAGTGTTTAGGTATGGTTTATCATAAGTTATGCTGGAATTTGTTTAAGAATATAATAATATTCTTATATAATTAGAAGAGAAAAGTCCTTGTGCAGATGTATTAAAATTCATGTTCATGTAGATGGCCGAGAAAATGACACTGTATGTAGGATTTAAAGGATATTATGCAGACAACTTATATACTATAGACAATCTCAGGCAGAGGAAAGAGACCAGAGAAAAATGTAGTTAGGATAAAGAAAAAAGTATTTTACTGTTAGTTTGTTTTTTCATGATTTTTTACATGCTGTGTTTCAAAAGATTTCATACAATTCCTGTTTCTTCAGTTCGCTACAAATCTGATCTAGAATAGCTGTTTTCTATAAGAAATGGCTCCTTTTTTCTAGGTTGTGGAACTGTTACTGTGATAGAGACTCTAATGTGATTGGTTATAAAGAATTTCTGAGGAATTTTGGCATAAGTAAAGACACAGTTAAAGAAAAAAACCACAGAAAATGAAGTTCCAGGTATATGCTCAGAAAGGGAGTGGAAATGTGGGTACTTTTTCTCTTTCCAATTATATCGATAGAATTATTTCTGTTCCTTTGATGGATCAGGTTTGCAATTTGATAGGACATTGATGGCCTCTCGTTCTCAGCAGATACAACTAGGACAGGGAGGAAAAGAGAGCCAGTTTCCTTTGGCCTGGTAAATTCTACCAACAGGGTGTGAAAACTGCCTTTAAAATCAAAAGGTGACAAATTATATGGACCAAACAGATAAAGAATTTGTTATGGCAACTGGGACTCTTCTAGCATTTGGGAAACTCAGTTTTCACACAGTATTCAGTCATACTGAAGTTCACAGGTAATCTTTGCAACAAAGAACTTAACACTCCAGGACTGACAAAATAGTGAACTTGGACAAGTGAGGAGGTCAAGGTGACAATAAGATATTTTTTGTCATCATGACAGAAGTTTCAAGCAGCAACCTAAGTTATTGAAATGTCGGGAATGTCTTTGTAGGCATCAACTCAAAGAAGGATGTTTAAGAAGGAGTGATGGTTAGTGATTAAGTCAGCTTGTGAATGTATATGGGCATGTCCTCCCAAATACAAGGGTCAGCATAAGAGTAGATACAAAATTTATTAGTTTGAAGTTGCAAGAATGAGACAGTCCAAGGTGGCACAAGTGGCAATTCCTGAGTGCAAGGTGACTGGAGTAGAGGACGTGGGCCATGGAGAACCTTAAAATGAAGGCACTGGCTTATGTTTGTTATGTGGGGGTGGAAGAGCCATGGATAGGAGCAGGATACAATTGTTTTCCTTGAGGGCAGATAAAGTGTGTTTCAGTAATTCAGTTGTTGGATGAATGGAGGCAGTGAAGAGAATTAGCCCTGTACATGGATTAAAAAGGTTGTGTTTGAGATGCAGCAAAAAATCTGCCAGATTTACCTGTAATTTGAATGTTCAGGTCTATAGGGATGCGAATTTAAGAAGGTGCTCAAGTTAAGATCATGGGAAAGGCCCTTCCAGTACATTTAAAAATCTATTTGCATATATTAAAATGTAATTTAGTGCATTTAACAAGGGATTTTCTCCATAACACATGTATACATGTGATATTTTGGAAGTAGGTGTTTTCATCAGTGTGAATCTAACTGCTAATTATTTATTAATTTGTTTTTTATTTAGAAAGAAGCATTTAAACTTACCTTTGCTGAAGAAAGCCAGGATAGACTTATCTGTCCTTTGCTGGGTAAGGAGCATTAGCTTCAATCATTGTCTCTTTCATTTCTACTACTCAAAATTTAGCACTTCATGAAGAGAATTACAGAAGAACGAAAAAAAAAATCTATCCTGTCTAGAAAAGAAAATCCAGCAGTCCAGAAGTCTGAGTCATGATTACCTTCTTCCTGACAAAAAGTCTTCCCTTGAGTGGTAGGCATTATTTCTGAACCAATTTTGAATAGATGGCCTGATGTTCAATGGCCCTGAATACCAACAGTCCATATTGGCTTCATGATCAGAAGAACCTGAACTCTTTTGAAATAATGAGGTCAGAATAGCTAATATTTTAATGATAATTTTTCTTATCATTTTACACAACCATGGTGTGACTACAAAAAGGTTTTAAAGTTCTTGCAGTACTATCAAATGTTCTGAAACCATTTCTAGAAGCAAATAGAACTACAAAACCAGTCGGTTTTTTCCTATGTAAAATACTGACATTGTTGAGAAATCTTATGGATTAAGGCTTCTCCTTCCTAGTACATGCTGTACCTAGCATTGTTCATTATTAACCCTCTTAATTATCCTGTCTAAAGAGACCCCACCCATTCCACCATAGGATGCCTCAGGCATTCAGAGACCTTGCTAGTGGCATGTTCCTGCAGCCCTACTGTACTGACAGTGTCTTCAATTCAACTTTTGTCCTCTGATTCAGTTTTATCTCTTTTTACCCACCCACTTTGAGAAGCAGAGCCTTGTCCATGTAAAGTAGTGTCCCAGTTTGAACAAGAACAGAGCTAATTCTGTTCAGTGATTTTACTTTTCAACTCAGTTCTTCTAACTAGCTGCACTTTCTGAAGTTAGCAGCATGTTTGCACAGACAGTGTCTGCTTCTGGAAGTGGTAATACCCCATGTTTAGAGTTAGTACAAAGTATGGCATCCTGGGGTGTATTATAGTAGGTTGAGAGAGGTTCTCCTCCCTCCTCTACTCTGCCCTGGTGAGACCACATCTGGAATATGGTGTCCAGTTCTGGGCCCCTCAGTTCAAGGAGGACAGAGAACTGCTTGAAAGAGTCCAGCGCAGAGCCACAAAGATGATTAAGGGAGTAAAACATCTCCCTCATGAGGAAAGGCTGAGGGAGCTGAGTCTCTCTAGCTTGGAGAAGAGGAGACTGAGGGGTGACTTCATTAATGTCTATAAATATATAAAGGGTGGGTGTCAGGAGGATGGAGCCAGGCTCTTCTCAGTGATGTCCAATGATAGGAGAAGGGGCAATGGGTGCAAGCTGGAACATAGGAGGTTCCACATAAACATGAGAAAAAAGACGGTGAGGGTAACAGAACACTGGAATGGTCTGCTCGGAGAAGTTGTGGGGTCTCCTTCTCTGGAGACATTCAAAACCCACCTGAATGTGTTCCTGTCTGACCTGCTGTACGTGATCCTGCTCCAGGAGGGGGATTGGACTTTCAAGGTCCCTTCCAATCCCTAACATTCTGTGATTCTGTGATTGGTGTTCAGAGCAAGGCCACTGCTGGGGCTTGTGTACCGCGTTGGGGGGCAGAAAGTGAAAGGCTGCAGCTGCAGGGAGGAGCAGCCAGGACAGGGGACCCTGAACTGACCAGCGAGGGATTCCAGCCCAGATATGTCATATTCATTATAAAGCTGAGGGGTCACAAGGGTCTCACCCTTCTTGGCCCACTTTGCCAGCTTTGCTTGGCTTGGCTCAGGTCCTTTTCAGGTTTCTTCCTTGGAGGAGGACTTCTGTCCCTTCTGCCTTTGATTGTGATCTGTGTGTTCCTGATTCTGGTACCAGAATCCAGCTGCTGAACACAGCTCCCCTCTACTGGTGGGCCCAGTCTGGGACTCTCCCAGTGCCTATCCCACATCATCAGTGGTGCCGGTGACATAATTGCTATCAGGGGGTGTTGGATTCAATACTGCTTTTATATATATTTGTATATATTCCATTTTTTATTATTATTATTTTAATTTTCATTCAAGCTGTTCCAGTTTCCTTCTCTAATCACCAAGTCTCTTTCCCTTATTCCCTTTCTCTTCCCCTTTGTGGAGGGAGGGGGGTTAATAGTGTCTGTTACAGGTCTAAGGGGCCACTCTGACCCTAAACCATGACAAGTAGTTATAATAAAAATGACCTATTGGCATTAGTCTAAAAATAGATTTTAAAATAACCCAGATAAATTAGTGATAACCTCTCTGGTTCATTTTCGAGGTGCAAAACTGAGTGGTATTTGTTTAGTAAATACGAGTACTCAATCAATACTAAATTGAAATAAGGCACTTATAGATAGAATTGAGCACTCACACAAATAATTTTCTAAAGTTTAAGTAATAAAAAGTACAGAATTAAACAGGAGGGAAAATTCGTGTTCAGCAGGCCACCAAGCAGTCAGAGGGAACAGTGGAGAGCATGCCTCAAGCACAGATTTCTCCCACTTTGGTGTCCTTTTCCTTACAGACCATCTTGCTTCCTATGTAGCCCCAACAGAATAACCATTGAAGGAGTTTGATGTATATACTTGTAGTGAGTAAGGTTCTCAAAATGCCTGTGTCCATCACAGTGGTTGATTCTATGCTCTGAATCAAGTATCAAACATCTACAGCAGAATTGTTATCCCAAAACACTGCACATTATGCAGAGCACTATACAACAAACTTTGAAATGAGCTGCTCAGTCCAGCTGAAAGAAATATTCCATTGAACTGGTTTGGTTTTGGGGTTTTTTTTGATGGGCATCACCAAGCCGTAATTTGGCTGTATTTGACTTAAAGTAACTGGAAACTCTTCTGAGGACTGTGGGAGCTCACATGGGACAGTGAGGTGTGAGTATATGAAGGAAATGGAAAAGGACCTTTTCAAGATCAATAGGCATGTTTATTATGAAAGGACACTGTCTTCCATTTCCTGAAAATATGTTTTTGGTAATGGATCATTCTGGAAACAAACTGACAGAGAGAGGGAAGTAGTTTCTAGCAATATATTCTGATATTAAATGTAATGAAGTTATCTCTTAAGATTGTAAGTTATGTGTATTATTTTTAAAGAGAAATATGAAATTAAAAAGCACTACAACAAATGCACAGTTAGCATAATTTTGAAGTATTGATCAAGTTTGAAACGCAAGAAAATAAAAAAGTTTTATATCAGGTTAGTTTTAGTCTGTTTGTACATAAAGATTTCTCCAAATCTTTAAGAGTTTTAGACGCCTTTATTTCTTTGAAGCTGACAAAACTGCAGACTTTGCTAATTCACTTTTCTTAACAGCAGTAATCTGCCAGAAAATTAAAAAAAAAGAAGGAACAGAAGCAGAAGAAAATCTTTTCTACAGTCTTCACCAGCAGAACTTTTTCTACAGTCTTCACCAGCTGAGCATGCTGTGGCAGAGTGCAATCTGGATAGCATGGAGAGGGTGCTCAGAGAAAAGGTAAGGGAGTGCCATTAATACTTTGTAATATTTTGACAGATAGTAAAGATGAGACAGGCATCACAGAAGAAGAAAACTGCCGAGCTTTGAGGCTATTTAATTATACCAACTTCTTTTATGAACAAATTCCATGTGCACGGTTTCTTGTTTGCTTTTAAAGTTGGTTAGAGAAGCAGCAGTTCTGTTTTATTTAGTGTGTTCCAGTCTTGCTTATTAGATTCACAGAATTGAAAAGGTATGTCTTAGAACTCCAGATTCCTTAGGCTAAAGCAAAATGAGAGTGCATTGAAGCTCGATGGCTAAGCTGTTTCATAATGTGAATTGTTAGATCACTCTGTCAGATCAAAGTAATGGCTTACACTGAGTAATGACTAGTTACCATTGCCTGACAATTATTTTCTGACCTGCATGAAATAAATTGTTAGTGGATAGGTGCTACTGCAGAAATACTTTTTTTTTTTTTTTTAATATGGTATCAAGCTTAGAATAGAGAGTGGAGCTGGAATAGACATTGCAAATGACATCTCCCCATTCTCTTAGGTGAGATCTTAACTGAGGAGAGTTGGGGAGTCAGCTGGTGGACATAACCATGTTCCACCTGCTTCATGGGAAGGTGAAAAGAAAATTTTCCAACACTCAGTCTTGGGCCTTCCTGTCACAAAAATCCTGACTCTCTAAGAAAAGAGGAAGTGGCACTCTGCATCAAGACTGCCTATTGTACTACAATCTCAATTACACAAACCTCTAACTGTGCTTTCCTAGCCTTGAAAAGAGGTGGGACAAACAAGGCTACACGGATGTTCTACATCTTAACCCTTTTCATCTTGTTTATCTTTGATATGGAGGTGAAGGCCTAGATTGGAAGCACAGTACCTCTCACAAGCCCTCCCAGTTCTTGATGTTTATTTTGGACTTTCTAAAGTCTCTCTCTGTACATTATCTATACACTGTGATTTCAGCAGTTTTGAATGAACAATAATCGGCTTAGAAGCAGATGGGGTACTTGTCAAAAAATGGCAGGGGGAGAAAAGCCTGAGGGATGCTCGCAGTATTGAACAACCCAGTGTGAGCTAACATTTCAGAAAAACAAACCAGTCTTCCTATTGTTTCATGAGCCTTATCAGAATCTGCAGTAAGTCAACTTTCAGGCATTTTACAAGTCCCATAAACAAAACCACATCCACAGAGCTCCTTTGCAACAGCCCATGAATTAAAAAACAAAACCAAACCAAACCCAAAGAAATGTGATATGTTTATACAACAGCTATGTTAACCATTGCATGTTTTCTAACATTTTCCAGTATTCATTGGGCTAACGACCCATTTTAATAAAGCGAACTTTGATACTAGGTTATGCTATGGATGGTTTTAAAGTTACTTTAAGACAGGTTTTATCAAGCTGACTTATCCACTAACTATTTTTAGCTCTGGATTTTGAGGCAGAGTTATTATTTGAGAAACTTGTCTTACTTGTCATTTGAGAGTGCACGATTGGGAATACTGTTTTGTAGTGAGCTTATTAATTAAACATCTGACGGTCAAAGCTTGCCAGGGTAACCTATTTGATCAGTTCACAGAGAAGAACATTTGAAAAAGTCTTCTAAAAAATGCATTATTGTTTTAAAAGCTTCATGAACTTGATTTTTCTGAACAAAACACTATAAACTGTATTCATTATAGCTGTGTTCAGACTATCAGGACACTGAAAAAGTCTATAGAGCAATTGATGTCAGTCAGAATGGATTTGTGTCTTTGGATTACTTGAAGTCAGTCATAAATGGCGTTATATTCCTTTAGCCAAATGAGACTTTTCAAGAGCTAATGAATAGGTAAGAATCATTATTTTCTTAGGGGACATTTTTCAGTGCTGCTGCATTATAACTTTATTATTGCTTTTTTTTTGTGACTACCACCATTAATTCACCTTACTATTGCCTGTGTTGCAGTATGTATCAGCATGTAAAAGCTGATATAGCTGGGTACAAAACCAAGTTTTCTGCAGTAAGGTATATAGGTTTAATGGAACAGAAGCTTTAAGTTACTGCTTGCTTACTTCTATTTGCTCACAACTTTGTGTTTGATTTCCTAAAGGGAACATTACCCTCTTGCATTCAAATGACTACTGATGTGGGATGGTGTGAATTTCCTGGAACAGCAGCTTTGCAACAGTTAGCACTGTATTTTCATGGTGAGAGTATGACTGTACAAGCCTCTCTTTTTTAAATATGCTGGTGTGGCAATGAAAAGAAAGGAATAAGTGAAACTCAAGTGAATGAATGAACTAATGCTGAAAGCTTTCACTTTGTGCGTCTCACTGTCAATCTCTAAAAGAGATAACTGAAGGAACAGTTTCGTGCTGCATAATAAAGCAATTTCATACCTGGAAACTTGAATGTAAACTAAAATGAGGTAAATATGTTTTGACCTTAGGTTTTGACCCTGCTGCAAAGGTTGAGAAACCATGCCAGCTGCTGGATTTAGGTCAGTGTACTGTTTTACTTTAACCAGGCATCTTTGTAGTATTATGATTAGAACTCAAATCATCTTGTGGGCACTATAGCATATAGAAGATAGAAAAGATAGGAAACATTTTCCAGCCCAGCCTCAAGGAACTCAGCAGAGTTTAAACAACAGGACATTTTCCAAAATACGATTGCCTGGACATGAACACTTCAGCATATGCTAATTATCTTCCTAAACTAATATTTGCTTTCTAAAGCCAAAATATCATAGGAATGGATGGTTTTGTAGCTTTTGGTTAAATCTAGACCAGGATCTCTCATGATTAACCTTTTGTACTCATAAACCAAAAACTGTGAGAAGAAAACTGCCATAATATACTTGTTAGCAATACTGCCAAGGGCATACGGCCAGTCAAAGAGAAAGGAAGAATGACTTAACTCTTATCCAGTATTTTAACTGTAAAATATTGCTTAAGCTTACAACAACAGGACAAGGCATCCAAATCATACAGTGTGAGGAGGCCAATAACCAGGTCATGCATTTCTCCTTCATGATCCCACAATTTGTAGTTTATCCATTTAAATTGTTGGAAGAATAGAATTATCCACATAAATAATCAGTTATTATTTTCTTTGTTATATGCACTAGTTAGCTGCAAAGAGCTCAGTGCAGATATACGTTTTACAGCAGCAGGTGCTGTATGAAAGCATCATCTGCAGTAACCATATTGCTTTATGCATTCAGCAGATAAACCTGATTTGCTTCTAGTCATTCACAGTGTGATATAACAATGATCAACTATTACTTTGTCAAAAAATTGCTATTATAGGTTTTTTTTTCAATTCATGTCACTTGCTAGTTTAAATCTTAAAGTAAATCTTGCTCTTAAGAGCAGTTGCATAATGGAAGGGTTTCTGCATGCATTCTTCCGTTGGAGCTTTCTCTAGCATTTTAAAAATATAGTGACATTTTAATGATGCTGTAAACAGAAATGTTCAAGCCTATGTATGCCATGTCTCTTAGGTGATATTTCTCAGGTAATGTAATTCAAAAGCTCCACCAGGTGAATAGAACAGCAAAAGTTCCTCATAGTCATCTAATTCTATTAATGAAATAACTTCATTGTAGCTGAGAATAAATGTACTAGTAATTGATGGGCAAGGGACAGGATTTCAAGGTTTTTAAGATTCTATTTAAATAATATAACACAAGACACGCCAGAAATAAGAAATAATACATGACAGTATTTTATGGTTGTATGAGGTATTTACATCTCATGGGCTCCTGATATAAAATCCAGGGGCCATTGAAGCTGGTGAAATTTTGCCTTAGACTTCAGCTAGGATTTCATCCTTGACTGGTTTAGGACCAGATTACCCACGCACTTATCTCTCAGTATATGTCCTCACTGCAGCAAGATCACATACATCAGAGGCAGACCACTGAAGTATATTTCACTCAAATGACATCACTCATGTGAGTCCTGAATTCCCTAAATTCCATCGCATTTACTCTTAAAAGTGCTTTAACTTAGAAGTAAAGCATCATGAACTTGAGGTTCAACGAAGAGTTGCATAGCCCGAAGGAATTAATTTCACAGGATTTTAGCATTCTCACGTTAGAAAAATTTTGGTTATGCTTTGGAGCTTTGCTGTGAATTGTGTCCCTTCACAGGTTGAGGGATGCGAGTGAAGGGTCTTCCTGTTGACATGTGGGAGCAAATAATGCATGACCAGTATGAAGGCTTTGCCAATGGAGGCCATAACTTCTAAGACTGTTCTGGTGGCTGCTAGGATTTCTAATTGGCAACTTTTATTTGTGATACGAAGCAAATCATTGTGTACAGTTTGTCAGGACTTTGGTGAACATACGATCAGTTAGAAGCACTTAGACAGTTTCAGCAGAAGAGGGAGTTTTAAACTTTTTGTTTACCCATATGCTTAATTTCTTTAATTTATGATTTATAAAATCATTGGATGCTAAGGCAATGATAGTTAAAATTTCTTAATGGGTAGCATTTAGTAAAAGATTACTATGATATGATATATTACATGGTTTTACCAGGTATCCATGTTGTTACAGCTCTAATCAGTCCATTCTTGTGGAAGTATACCCTTTTGTACTTGGACCTAACCATAAGCATACTTCCAAAAAGTCATGCAGAAATTATTTTCATTACTTTAATAAATTACCTAGCCTACCATGCTAGAAAACATGCTGGATTACCCCTCACAAAAGATGTGCATTCTTTCTGGCTCTGCAGTGGAATTATATTTCTATGCCCCAGTTCTTCTATCTATGGCATCTAAATATTGTCCTTCTGCCCTTCTAGCACAGCTTGAAATCTGAGGGATATTGTTATAACTATAATATGGGAATTAAAAAAAATAATCTGATGTCCTTCCTCAGTTTTTATTCCCTGTGACTTAGCTTTGTCTAAATAAGACTTTCTTCAATTTGATCCACAAAACTAACTCTGGGCAGTCCCCCCCACACCCAGCTCCCATGAGGACCTGAATCATCCCTTTCCATGATAAAACCTGCAAAAGAAAAGCTGTGTGTTGGCCAGCCACAGGCAGAACTGGAAGAGCTCCACAGCCCATTATCCATCTGCACACTGGGGGAAAACCGCTGCACCTTGTGGACTGAGCAATGGCACCACAAATCGTAGCTAGTAATGCCAGACCTTCACACGTTTGCATTAGTATTTGTTCCTAATTTCCCTTCAGCTCCCGGGATTTTGGCAATTGTCACTGCCGAAGTCTGAGAGAGAGGATTGTAGGGCTTCTGAACAAGGAGGTGGAAGTGGAGAGTCTGTTGCTGATTGACACAGCTTTGGCTGGTTGCTCACTTTCAGTGTAGAATTGCTCTCTACAGTGCTGTTTGAGTGATTTAGTAGACCATAGACATTTTGAGTGTGAAGTGATCTCAGTTGGGGGCTCAAAATAACAGTTGTTATCTTGGCCTTAATTTTAAAGATCATCTGTTATTTCATACTGTTTGTTTCATATTCATTTATCGAAGACAATAATCAGATATGAAATATCTACCCTTCCCACAGCTTTTTAAAATAACTCGTCCCTCCACAGTATTGTTGGCAAAGCCTTTCCCTGCAGGGAATGAAATGGCTCCCCTGGTGAAATTTGAATACCAACACTGCTTCCGTCTTCATTTACCTTGAGTCTTCGGTGCCTGGCCCTTCCCAGCCCCTCTTCTGGGCTCTGGTGCAGTTGTGCTGGTTGTGCACTGGGACGTGTTCAGCCACTGAGCCGTGGTGTGTGTGTGTTACTGGCAGGCAGGACCACTGTAAGAAGTCAGATTCCCTCTCCACCCACTAAATACCCTGTGCTGTCAGGTTGCAGTCGACCGAAGCCTGAATGCTGTGATTCTTGTAACGTTTGGTTTTTAGCTTTGTTGGCTGAGCTTCAGAAGCTGCTGGGTAGTCCAGAAACTGGGGTTTTTTTTTTTCAAAAGATCCAGGAAGTTTTGCATACCTCTGCCTGCATTTGGTAATATTTTAGCTTTGTCCTAGGCATCCTGGATTAGCAAATGCCCTAAACACAATCTTCCACCATTTTAAGGAGCATTAGCAGTTTTAAAGCTTTTCTGCTATGACTGGAGTAGCAAGTCAGCATGTTTCTGATAATATGTGAAGGATGTAATTGCCTGGAAAGCACCATAGGAAGCAGTTTAACCATGCTCATTGGAACTTTCTGCAGTACCATTGAAACCGAATAGGAGATATGCCCGTGGTTTGGGGAGGGGGTCATGGGACCAGGTCCTTATTGATTTTGAAGGAAATATTGATGGAATATGATAGTAGTTATCTTCCCAGTATTTTTAACATAGTTTAGCACTTCCAGTACTTTCAAAGTGTTTGAATTTCGATACTATGAGCATCACAACATTTAAAAACCCCCACATATTATTCCCCTTAGTTAGTTTCTCCACTGTTATGTGTAAATAATGAGAAGGGATGCATTAAGTACTATCTCATTCTAGACATTCGTAATGTAAATGTCTATGCCTGAACTGCTCCTCCTAGACCTCATTTTATAGTCACTGGAGAGAAACAACAGGCGGGATTCATCTAACCAGTTTTAGATGTCTACTTTAGAATGATATGAATCCTGTCCTGAAAGTGCCTGTTTCTCTCCAATGACTGCAAGGGGAACTTCGAGTGACTCGCTCAGGTGCAGGCATGTGCATTTGGTTAGATGAATTCTCACTTGGGGTCTAGTTCTTCCACAGCTAGACATTTGGAATGGAAAAAATAAGTTGGCTCATTTTACATATTTAGTAACAAAGAAAAGCTATGTGAGATTACTCTAATTATGAATGTTGCACACATTGATATTATAATGCAATGTTCTAATTCAGAATTTTTCTTGGAACATAGAGTGTTTTTATAAGAAAATCTTTTAAAACTTTTCTTTAAAAAAAAAAATCGGATTTGCACTGAAAGCCACAGATAAAATTGCTTGGCAACAATATTTAGAAAAATTCTAGGATCCTGGGAGCACCTTTGACAATAAGCAATTTCTATGAGAAAAAAACATAAGTAGGAAGTTGCTTTTTTAATGTAACCTGTGCTATACATATTTATTGAAGATGAGAAGTGTATCGACTCGATGATCTCCCTTGATTAAATTCAGTTAAAAAATCTTTTAGCAATGCTTTCTCTAAGTGCACTCCTCTTTTGAATCCTATCAAACCCTGAGTCTTAATGAGGTGATTTATTCTTCCTGCTCTGAGAATAACATAGTGAGCAAAAGAGGGTGAAACATGAAAGCATTGCAAAGACTGTCTTTTTTTCCTCTTGCAGAGTAAATCCAGCTAGAGGAGATGAAGATTTCTCCAGTGACACTGTTCTTCAGAAGCTGAGCAGATACATGTAAGATGCATATCCCTCTTTAAAGCATGCATTCCTTACACTTGATGAAGTAAGAGCAATTATTTTTAGGTGTTGCCTTAGTTACTCTTCAACTAAACATTTGTGCCTCATATAGACCTCAAAGTAACCTGATGGTTGTCACTCCTTGTTTTCTGTTACAGTAGCATGCAGAGTCTGTTTTTCAGGTTTCTTTAACATAGATATGTGCAACCTGGGACTAAATAATCTGTAACAACCTCTCTTATAAGCAAAAATTATTGACCTCCTACATTTTCACTGGAAGTTATGTTGGCCAGTTCTTGAATCATCCCTATGGCTGCCTTTGAACTCCTGCTAGTTCTGTGTGTTTCATGAAATGTTACGACAGAAAGGAGAATTGGTGCTTTCACAGAAGTTGCACTGGTACTGGAAAAATAAATAACTTCTCAGATACTGTTAAGTATTGCCTTGTTTCTGCATCCAAGGATTGGCTGAGTCCCTCGTGCTTAGCATCACACTGACAATTTATTTATGCTTTGATTATACATTATGACCTGTGAATCTTTAAGAGTGACTGCTTCTTATAATTAAGATTCCTCTTCTATTCTGGCATATTTTCTCCATTTCTTATTGTAGGACTTTGTTAGAAAGCTTATTCTTTGATTCCACTTACTCTTCCCAGTGTCAGTGGTTTGTTCTGTTCATCATTTTACCATTCAATTTGTCTTTCAGTTTTATATGGTCTTCTGATATTTTAAAGTTTTGGAATTTTTTTTTCCAAGTTATTTTTACACATGCATATTTATATAAACATATATACAGAGAGAGGTGTTTGCTCTGTTTATACACACTTATGCACACAGAGATCCACATGTGTCCATAAAAGGGACGTATAGCACAGGGCTAAAAATCAACCCCTGCAAGACCTCGTTAAAAACAGACCTCTCTGAGAATGGGTTATGATCTACAGTTCCATTTGAAGATTTCTGTTATCTATCACACTTGTTTGATAGATGCCATTGGTTTCCATAGTTTTCTCATTTCCTAGTGAAAATGGCATGCCATTAGGCATAAGTAAGGTATACCTTTGCCTAGGGCAGCAAACTGCCCCAGGACAGCAGTGCAGGCACAGCCTCAGTGTCTGTTTTGCCTCTCACAGAGTCCTGGTCAGCCCTGTTAGCTGCTGCTTCCACGATAGGGATCCACATGTGTTAATTTGCAGCTGTTGACATCCCTATGTTGAATGGTTTTCTCAGTGTTGGGCATTACATCCTGATTATGCAGGGCTCATCTCCAAACCTCCCTCTCCGTTCCTTCTCCCCACTCCTCCTGCTTCAGGTTGTCTCTGGACCCAAGTGGATCATCTCCTCTTGTTGCCTACTGCAGTATATCATGAAGTGTTGTAGCTCCCAGAAAAGCTGATTTCTTTATTGATAAATAAAATGTGACACCTACTGCCTTTGACACTTAATGAAGAAGTAATGCTTTGAAAAATGTTCAGTCTCATGATCCACACAAGAAAAATCCTCTTGGATGTCTTATTTCCTTTCCACGCTAAGATGTGCATAGTAACATTTAGCAAATACTCTTCTGCTTAACTCCTGTATGTGGTATTTCAGCAGAGCAGTGATCTCAGCAGTGAACTCATTATTAAAGTCTAAACATGTGTGAATTCATAACATTCCTAAATATTTATGTTGCTGGGTGGGTCAGTTTGCAGCTATTGTGAAAAAACCACATAAACCAAGTGAAGACATTTCCTCATGTCTTAGAGCTAAGAAAAGTTCAGTTTCTTGCTCTTTTTTTTTTTTCCTCAGTTGTTCTCAGTGTGTTGGAGTCTAAATGGTCCCTACCTGTTAATCCATATTCTGAAAACAAAATCCCAACCTACTAGCAGTGATTTCTAATGTGCAAGCTAGAATTAAAATATTCCTTGTATTACAAATTTGACTTTAAAATGTTGACTGAGATTGATGTTTTATAAAAGGCTGAATGAAACACCCTTTGATGTTCTTTTGTGAGTCTTGCAATATTTTGTGATTTACTTTAAAACTCAGATCCTAGAAAAAAAAGTATTTATACAAGTGTTTCAACACCAAAGAATTAATAATAGAACAACTTGTCTAGCCTCCTAGAATGTTTTCAGAAAGTTTCCCCATATATTCTGAAACACAGAAACAAAAAGCCATTAAAAATAACGTGAGTGGGCAATATTCAGTATAAATTAGTTGAGGTTTTTAAAATTAAAAATATATGATTACTCTAAACGTTATTTTTATACATTTCACTATGTGGAGTGCATTGTTTAATATTGTTCTTGATCACTTGTGGTGTCCTGGTCACCTAAAGCATTGGCATTTGTGTCATTTAAAGATGTGACTTCATAATTTTTTTTAAGACTTTCAGAGTCACATTGTTGCATTTCCTGAAAATTTAGAAATTTAGAATTGCTGTATCAAGTTGCAATCTTTCACCAGCACTACTTTTTATTTTAGTCCCTTCTAAAAGGAGACGCATCAGAGTCATAAGAGAAACTAAATTGTTTTCTCTCCAGTGCTGAAACATGGCATCAAGTAAAAAGTCTAAAGGAACATGGTTAGTGGTTTTAATATTATATATTCACACCTGAATCTGAGATACAGCATTTTGGAAAAGAAGGTAGGTGTTTAGCAGTAAATATGCATCCCCATGGTCCCGGTGCACACCAGAGAAATTACAGACAAGGCTAATCTCTTTTGATGAAGGGATAAAATCAGTGTGGCTGGTAAAGTTAACGAGAATCAAAACTGTGTAGTCATTATTACAGGCTCATATAATATAAACAGAGAGTGCTATTATCATGTATTTGTAAAAGGTTTATGTTTGCAGTTTGTCATCTGACAGGTAGACCGTAACTTATGTATGACACTGGCAATGCTGAGTGTAGTTGCCTCCAGTTTCAAAAGTACCTTCACCTGACTTTTCCTAGACTTTGGATTGCCTTTTCGTGTTTAGTTCTGGAATATGAGCTTTTGATAAGAACTGTCTATCCTTATCACTTCTGTGGGCCTTCACGATATACAGAACTATGCTAAAATGCCTTTCTGTCAGTTTTGATGGAAAGCCATGATATGTATGTCCCATACACTGGATTGTGAGATCATCCCTTTAGTGGACAAGCTGGATTTTTTTCTATTACTTTGATTTGCTACATGTTGCACTCCTTAAATTGTAGACTCTGTATTTCTGAATTGAATGAGCAAATAATAGACTGAAAAAATTAAAGCTCTCAGTCTGGTTGACACGAACAAAAGGAGCACTGGGCATATCTACAGAAAGTACTATTGGCAATTTTTATTAGATGGTTTTATATAGGTGATATATGACAATTCCCTTTTCATATAATTACATAAAAACTGTTCTTTTTAGGTCTGCAGTGTTTCATCTGTATACATATATATGTGACCACAAAAAGAAAGAATTCACCTAGTAATTTATAGGAAAAGAATTCAGTTTCATACAGTTTCACAGTAGATAATAATGCCTACAGCACCGAGGCCATGATTCAATAAGGCACTTTACCATATGATTTTAATTCATTTACCGAACTGGAGCATTACTGAATGAAATTGTTAATAAGGGCAGAGGTAGTGGAGATGGTGGTAAGACAGGCTGAAGAAATAACTATTTAATCCCCAGCATCTGGAGACTCCTACAGTGAAAGAATTACATGTAAGAATGGTTTATATTTATATAATGTGTTTTTTTCTTGGAATAGACCAGTACGATCCCGGTCACCTCACCAAAGCTGGACTGACTTAGATAATGATCTAGGCAATAAAATTAAATCCTTTTGAATAAATAAAACCAAACTTGCAATATGGCCAGATAATCCAATGATATCTGCTTAATAAATCCTGATGTAGTATATCTTAACTTTCCCATACTATCTAAGGTTTGAACAAAATGTAATTTTATTTTTACTGTAACAGATATTTCATCTTCATGGGTAGGACCTAGTCATTCTGCACAATTGTTTCTTGTGAAGTACAAGCTATGTTTGTAGCTTTGTAGTACCATATTTCCTAAATTATTTACTGGGGAAGGTAAGTATATCATCAGGTTTTGCTTCCATATGATTTAATGCAGTGACAGCAGTCTCTAAAGAAAATTCAAATACCAGATAGTAGTTTCACAAGACCATTATCTTTTGATTGCCAAACTTTAAAGTATTTCCCAGACCAACTGATGAAGTAAATAATTGCTCATCCTCTATATTATTACTGCCACCCTGGATCTCTGTGGGGGACTAAAGGGAAAGAGAATTTTCTTAGGGTGAATTTTATGAACAGAAAGATATTTGTCTAGTGCTTAGCCAGGAAAACTGAATCACTGAAGGAACTATTTACTCCAAATTTTTCTGTTATTGTTCCAAAGCCGTTATTCCACTCTTCTTCTTTCCCCCATTATCTTTCCTCAGGTTTCTTGAGAGAAAATAAAGAAACAATTTTAAAAAAGTAAAATTTCAGGAACAAATTTAAAACTATAAAACGCAATAGACAGTCATAGAAAACAGTTGGTACAAACCCATATTTAAAACTCTTCTACATCAATTATGGATATTACTTGTCATGGGAACTGAGAGAAAAACTATGCCTTAAGTGTAGCAAAATAACAGTATCCCAAGTCTGTTGCATGAAGCTGGCCGTTGACTATTACCTTACAGTCCAAATGAGTATCCATTGGCATGACAATGTGACTGGGAATCAGGTCCTGGATAAAGATGTTTCCTGAGAGCTGATTCACCCTCAGTAACCAAGTCAGGAATGCCAATAGACCCAGCCTAACAACACAGCTGATTTAAAGGTTGCGTAAAGAGATGCAAAGGAAGCATGAGAAAAGAAGGAGAAGGTCCAATGACAGTAGGTCTCAGATATTTTGGATTAACACACCATTGTCAACAGTCAGAATTTCCCAAGGCTCACCATGTAGTTATAGTAGCATCTTTAACTGAAATCTCTGTAATGACCCAAGCGTTTGTATTTACTCTGGCCTTGTGAGCTGTCATGGCCATGGATGACATCTGAAAACTGCAGCTCTAGAAAAAGCTGTGCTCAAACATAAAATGTTTAGTTGAGTTTTCAGTGGTTGTTCTGAAGCTAATCATGAAGAAATTCCTGTCACAGATGAGTGAGCTCTGATAAATTTAGGCTCATGTGCTGCCCAAGAGTATGCTGAGACCTATATTAGCATCTAATAACAGACATCATTTGATGGACTTTTGTGTGGGCTTGAGGCAATGGTTGGGGCACACAGTAACAACAACTTAGACTGGACTTAACTGAGTCAATTTTGCTCAGATCCAGCAACTATTCAGTCAGACACAACTTTGTGTGAACATTGATTCCAGACCAAGTAAGGAATGAAATGCATCTGATAAACTGACCTGAATGTGAGCTGATCTGTGCAAAGCATATCCATTCACTTGTGTCACAGTTTACCAGCAAACTAAATCATCTATCCCAAAGAAATGCAAAGGTCATTATAGTTTCATTCCCATAGTTTTAGTCTTCCATCCAGTGAATATTCCAATTGTATGTTCACTGGGAACTGGAGCATATACAGGCTCTTGAAACAGCTATAGAGCTCTTCGTTATTGTAGGTCAGGATGATCTACAGGAATGGCATGTTGGAATAGGCATTGCTTTAGTCAATGTTTGTTCTTATTTATGCATGTGTTGTTTGTGGGGGTTTTTTTGGTCTTCGAAATGAGTTGGAAAGATCACAAGAAGTGACCTTTGTCATGTTTTGCATAACTGATGTCAAATGGAGGATAAAGATTTCCAGGAGTTAATTGAGATAATTGATTCAGAACAGACTGGATACATTGACTATCATAAATTTTTAGACTTCTTTGAAGAAAAAGAATCAGTATTAAGTGTTTACTTTTATTTCTTTAATCATAACCTCCTTTATAATGGCTGTGGCAAAATGCTGAATTGTGTTCTGGTAAAATGTTATGCTCTGCCTACAGGTATTATCTAAGTTAGTATGTTCACATTCGTTGCAGTAATGGAATCACCATAATCAGCACTTCTAGACTCTTTTTTTTTTTTTTCTGAAGCATCAATTGGAAAGCAATCTCATGGTCACTGGAGGTTTTTGAAAACTCCAGCAGAATCACTACCTCATGCATGTGTGTACAGCAGAGGAGGAACAGTGCTAGTATTTCTGACCCTTCAGTTGTCAGATCTGTCTTGCTGATATTTTGCTGTTTCTTGTTTTATTTATTATTCTTTATGATATACAATGGTTCAAAATATATGCTGTATACTACACACATGTTGCACATTTTCCCAGGTAGAGCTTTGACACCATTTGAATTTGCGATAATGTAATATTTTTCTTTAGAACTATTTACCAAGGGTAGAGTGATTATATGCTGAATATACAGTTAATATGCACATGAATATACACACTTAATACTTATGTGCATAACGTCCATTTCCTTTGGCAGAAATAAGTCAATACTTTATTGCTTACTGAATTATTCTAAGAAATAACCTAAGCTGCAGTTTGCAAATCTACTTCCTAATATTAAAAAGCTGTTCATAATTTTCAATATCAGCTCTCTTTTAGGCTTGCATTAGTATGTCAACTGATTAAATCCATATTTAGCTTTGACTTAGGTAGTCTGGATAGTGTTTTTGTGAGATATCAAAGGAGTGCAGTAGCATCAAGGAAGATACTAGATGTACAGAAAGAAGGTCCCATTGAACAGCTATGAATAGTGTGCATTGCTTTGAAACGCTTTGATGTTAGGAACTGAAACAGGCGGCTTTCCAGTCTGATGGCTCCAACAATAGCAACATTTGATGCAGCAGCTCAAGTCCCATCCAGCAGGTTTTGAGTAGAATAATGGTCTGTCTGAAATTCTGGGGCAAAGTTTAGTAGTTGTAAAATTAGCATGCTGGGGGAAAATGTAAATGCTGACAGTGCCTACATGCACAACAGTTGCGCACACTAAGTGGAATTTTGCAAATTAAGATACTTAGACTCAAATTCAAGATATACAAAGATAAATAGCCATACTTGTCATTTAAAATAAGCATCCCAAATGAAGCAAATACTACCAAGAGGGAAGGCATGGTAAAGGAAAAGGTAAACATCATAGAACATTGTCACCTTGCAATGAAATTACTCTGCTCTCGTGAGACCCCACCTCAAATACTGCATCCAGTACTAGTGTCCCCACCATAAGAGGGACATACATCTGTTGGAATGAGTCCAAAGGAGGGCCACAAACATGATCCAGGGGCTGGAGCACCTTTGCTATCAGGATAGGCTGAGGGAGCTGGGATTGTTCAGACTGAAGAGGAAGATACTCCAGGGAGACCTTGTAACTGCCTTCCAATACCTGGAGGGAATCTACAGGAAGGCTGGGGAGCGACTTCTCACAAGAGTGTCCAGGGGACAAGGGGAAATGGTTTTAAACTGAAGGAGACTAGGTTTAGACTGGATCTTAGGAAGAAGTTCTTCAGTAGAAGGGTGATGAGAGTCTGGAATAGATTGCCCAGGGAAGCTGTGGATGCCCCCTCCCTCGAGGTGTCAAGGCCAGGTTGGATGAGGCCTTGAGAAACCTGGTCTAGTTGAAAGATGTCCCTACCCATGGCAGGGATGTTGGATTAGATGATCTCTGAGGTCCCTTCCAACCTAAGCCATTCTATGATTCTATGAAATACCACCAGGGATGGCAGTGTAGCCACACATGACCCTGACAGCAGTGTTTTCACACTTGGAGAATGATTCTGCCCGGAGGAGCAGGCCTGTTCTGGACTCTGTGACTGGGTTTGTACCCAGCTCTTTATAAAGAGCAGCTGCAAGGAAACCCGAGTGTCTGGGAATCCTTTTGTTTTGTGTCCTGAGTGGTGATGCCAGCTCCATAAATATGGCTCATCCTGTAGAAAAGGCAGTTTACAGGTTGTACAAATTAAAGAGGACAACTTTTACAAGAACTCTCTTCGTTGTAATAATTGGAAATGATTCAGTCAGAGGAATCTTAAAAGCAGCAATGGACAGAAACAGAACCTGGAGCCAGCCTAGGTCCCCAGTTAACTAAGCAAGCAAAGGGACATTTCAACCTCCTTTCACCTGAAATTTTGCATAGTACAGTGTTTGGTCAGGTCTGCAGTTATGCTGAGATTTTATTGTCAAAAAGTGATCCTCTTTTTGTTTCTTCTCAGAACTTTCTGGTTTTAATGTGCTCATTTTACAAGTAGAAAACCACTTCTATTCTAAATGTTAGTGCTACAGACAGATCCTAAAGCAGGCTTAGTAAGCCAGATTTTTTCATTATTTTCTCCTGTGCAAGCCTATTCTCTTCAAATTATGCCCTACGTTGAGTGCCACTTGCAATTCATCCAGTCCTAGTGGATTTTGCTTTACAGGACTGAGGGGAGCAAAAGCTCTGTGTTATCAGTCAGTGGACATGCCTCTTCAGTCACTTAAAGAAGCACATCTATGAAGTGAGGTATATGCTTTCCTGCAGTCACTTTTCACTCAGTTTTCAGACCAAATATTTTCAAGGATAAGTTTTGAGCCTGATATTGCATGATTGTTTGAAATGAATACACTAAAATTGTTTTAGTTGAACATAACTTTGTTCTAAATTAGATGGTTCATGAATAGCTTACAGGAATCATAGAATCACAGAATGTTAGAAGTTGGAAGGGACCTCTGGAGATCAAGTCCAACCTTCCCTGCCAGCACAGGATCACCCAGGGCAGCCCACACAGGAACAGATCCAGGTGGGTTCTGAAAGTCTCCAGAGAAGGAGACTCCACAGCCTCTCTGGGCAGCCTGGTCCAGGCTCTGTCACCTTCACAGGAAGAAGTTTTTCCTCATGTTGAGGTGGAACTTCCCATGTTCCAGTCTGTGACCATTGCCCCTTGTCCTATCACAGGGCACCACGGAAAAGAGCCTGGCCCCTTCTACTTGACACCCACCATTCAGATGTTTGTAAACATCAATAAGATCCCCTCTCCGTCTTCTCTGCTCCAGACTAAACAGCCCCAAATCTCTCAGCCTTTCAAACCAAATAAAGAAGCCCACTCTTTTTGTTCTAGCTTCTAATACTGTAAGTGATAACATAGTCCATTTTCAGTAAGTGTTGGTCCTCTGACATTAGATTTGTCATTTTAGTACAAATTTCATATGTTTTGTTTTCTCTTTTTTTATAGTTTAACCTCAGGGAAACTTTTTTAATCCTGCATTACTAACTCATTTGCTTTTTAGGTGGAGGAGATCTTTTTAGATAAAATCACAGAAAATGTGGAAGGTTTTCATAAGGCTTTGCAGTCCTGTGATCCTAAGTGTACTGGCACTATTAACAGTAGTCATCTAAGAAAAGTCCTACAGCTGTGTTGTCCTTTTTTTTTCAGAGCAACATCTTATGAAGTACAATGATAATGTGTAATTTTACACATTATGCTATTATTATATATACATTGATTTAATGTAATTTCTTTTCTTACCCTGTCTTTTAATGTGACAGCTATAGCTGGAAGCACTAAGTGTTTTGGTTTGCCTTAAGCATATAGAAAAAAAAATTCAGTGAAAGAGATGTCCCATTCCTCATATGATCAGCTTGTAAACCCCTTATTTATTTTCATAAAAATTTCATGTTGGAAACTTGTGAGTATGACATTATTTCAGCACTTTGAAAGCGAGAAAAGCCTTTTTAAAAAAGGAACAACTGATGTGCTGGAGACTCAAGATATTATTGAATATTATTTAGTATTTCCAAACACAATATAATACAAAATTAATGAAATTAATGTTATATATTTCCTCAGTAGACTATTGTTGTAAATAACAAGAATCAAAATTTATTAATTTAATAATAAAAAATTACCAACTTATTAAATTCTTATAATTTTTTATTTATTTATTAAACATATTAATTTACTAAATTGAAATTTAATATTGTCAGCATGAAATCTCATTTTCAATACAAGCAGGGTCCCCAAAGTGGAGTGTCAAAAGAGCTATAAACATGGGGAGCATGGGTTCAAAATATCTATGTTCAATATGAGGGAGTTGCATTAGGCATTTTATTGCAATAACATTTCAGTCAGGATATAATCAGGTCTAATCTAGTCTCTCAGGAGCTCTAGTTTTCTCTGCTTACAGCCAGTGACTTTCAGAAAGACGTGGAATTCTTTGCTACTTTTGAAAACATCATAGGAAAATCAAAGAAATCAGTTTCATTCTGACCCGTACAACCCAGTGTCCTGCTGATCATTGTGCGTGAGGAGCAAATACAACAGCATCAATAGGAAATGGCTTTTGGAAAATAATCTTTGATCCTGAAATATGAATGAGCTTGAGCGTGATCAGTAAAACCAATTCTACTGTATGCATTTTCCTTTCTATAAATGTCTTAGAGAAAACTTTGGATGCTATGCATTGGGTTCATAAAAGTCATGTTCCCAGCACAGTGTGTTATAACTATGCTTTCATCATTTGTCGGTTTTATAGCTCTGTGTTGTATAGTATATAATTAGTGGTTATTGATCATGAACAGGTAATTATCCTCTGAATTACCTGGAACTCAGTAGTTACACAATTTTCTAAATAATGTTTCTACCATTGTGTCAATGTGAGATCTGTACTGTAAGAAAAGTCAGGAATTACAGACACTTTGAATTGGAAAGTGGTCTTTACTTGAAATTATAAACATTTCCTATAAGAAAATTACATACAGTAAGGTAATGAGAGGCAAACTATTAAGGTTTAATTCATCCATCATTGCAGTCAATGGCTGTTTTGCTATTTTTTTTAAAGGATGCAAGATAAGCCTTGTGAGATCACTCTAGCAAAGTGCTGAACAGTGAGACTGTGTTCTAGCAAAGCATGGGAAGAAGTAGATATAAAACTTAGGATTTCTGTTACAGTGAACATTGAGCACATTTGCATTATCAAACAGTGGTATTGGTGAAAAATGCAAGTAGCTGAGTTTAGCAAAGCCAGATGTGCAACACCAAAAATGGGAAGAGTTTGGAACATTTTCATAGGAATAGCATCTAAAATATACATCTAAAAGGTAAGGTTTAAATTCCATTGTTAAAGACAGTCAGGGACGTATAGTCTTGCATTGGCCATGTTCAGCCCATGAAAGCAGGGTCTCATCCACGCCGTGTTATTAATTCTTCTGCAGTAAACACTTCTAAAGGCACCTGTTCTTGGCAGTATCATGATCATGTTCTAGAGAGTTGATGACCACACTGGAGAAGAAATCTAATTCTTATTATAAGATGAAGAGAGAATTTATACTCAACAGTGCAATAGATGACCTACTTGATTGGAGAAGTATTTAGTTTTAGGGTAAATGAGTGACAACATAAGCTCTGATTTAGCCTGACTCCTTAAAAATATGTTTTGACTTGCACCTTTTTACCAATCTATATTTCTTTGTTTCAGACATGTCACTAATTTTTATGTTAAATCTTATTTAAGACTATCCTAGGAAAATGTGGATTTTGCAGAGAAACAGTGGATGGCACTGTTCATTCGCTGCTCTAAAGTAGTAAGAAATGCCAGGTTTAAAAAAGCTGTATATTAAAATAATAATAATTAAAAAAAAAGTAATTGAATCCTCGAAATGCATACACGCTGGGCTTAGGACTATCACATCTGTGCTGGGAATGTCGTAACCAGATGGGGGATTTAGCATGGGTGCTTTAAGGGATGCAGTGTTTTTGAGCAAAAGGTGAGGAAGTGACTGAATTACATTCTGAACTCCAGTGGTTCATCTACATCAGTCTTATTTATTTGAAATGATACTTCTGCTTTGGGGGGCTTATACTATAATTGGACTTTTGCATTGATGTGACTCATCCTGAGGCACTTGAGGACAATACTGCTGTCTCTGCAGCAGAATAGCTGGCATGCTTGTCCCAGATGGCTTCCTGTGAGATGACATTCAGACTGGGGAAAAGAGGGAACAATTTTTAAGGGCATTTGGAAGCCTTTTATGGATTACACTCACAAAACAGATGTTTCTGTGTAGTGTTCAAAGCTGTTTTCTGTGTGAAGGCTACACTTGTCTTAGCTGAGCAGAGCTTCAAAATTACTGGAAAATGGAGACTCTTTCCCCTTCCTCTCACTCCCCTGACACTTTCTTCCTTGCAGTGTATGTGGTGTGGATTAGATTTCTTGAAAGAAATTAAAGCTTTGATTTCTTTTTTTTTTTTTTTCTTTTCTTGGTTTGTTTTTTTTTTTCTTTTTCTCAGAAGGAAGGAATTGAGGCACTTGATATGTTAAGTTCCAAGTGCTTTTTACCACAGGTGTTTTTTTACTGTTGTTCTAAATAGAACAGGCAGTTGGAATAAGTGGAGTACGGAGAACACCATGCATCCCCAGCACAAGGACAGGAGCCTTCTGCTTTCATCCAGGAGTGCCCCAAAGCTTTATGAACATGAATGAAATCCTGAAAGGTTGAACAGCTCAGTGAAGCAGTGACACTGTGATGACAAGGGCTCTGACTCATGAGCTATGCTAATTTATATGGGAATGATTTAAGAGAGTAATTTGGAACTACTTGCTCGACCTCTTCACTGGAAGTTACCCTCAGAATAACAGAAGAGAGGCTGAACAAACAGTGTGTCTGCTCCTGGGCTGCTAAGGTTCACATCCAGGAATATTACCTTAGGCTGCTAGTGAATTCTATTTATATTTATATCCCAGGCAGCAAGTTAAGGTAAACAGGGGCTTTCATTCATGATTTCTGACAGATTTAGTTGTGCAGTGGCTGTGATCTTAGCTCCCTCTTCCACCATTGCAGATGAATTTGACAGGTCCGTGTTGAGTGAGCCAAGTTTTCTTCCAAGTGTCCACCAGATAATTTATTGTTTACGCAGGGTATTCACAAAGGGTAACTGTAGGCAAGGGGGGCTTGTGTCCTTAGTCTCCTTCTAGAGGCAGTTCAGCTCTTCCAGGTAACAATACAGTGTTTAAGTCTCTGCTTGCTCTGTAGGCTACAGAAAGAGCCTGGGAAGGCTAGTTTCTGGTGCCTAAAGATAGTCTTCTGAATAATGCCCTTAACTGTATATGGAAAGGAAATTTGTTACTTTCATCGTTTTTGCCTTAAGACACTTGTGTTATGCATTGTTCTCAACCTCCCAAATAATTAAAAATTCTTATTTTATCCAGGTTGTGTTATAAATGCAAGGATAACTCTTCCGATGGAATCTTTTACAAGAAGGTTTTGGATAACTTAAAAGTTGCTGTTCTTTCTGGTGACTTAAATGGTATCAGCTCACATATATCAAAGGAAAAACAACAAAGAAGAAAAAAGGCAAACAGCTTTCAAAAAGGTACTGTTATTACAGACAATTTTCTATTTATTGTAAAGAAAAAATACGTATAGAAAGGAGACTTTTAGATTAAGGATACATGCTGTTTTTCTAACGGTAAGTACTGTCCTGGGCTGATCTCTCATTTCACAGAGATGCAGTCAAAAGGGTACAACACTCAAAGAATTGCATCAGGACAGCAAATACACATGGATCATTCATCAAAGACTCTAGGATTCAGGTAAAAAATGGTTGAGCTCACTTTACAGGGTCCACAAGGATTATATCTCACTGCATCATTCAAAAATTGGGATTTTGCCCTCTAGTTAACATCTGAAGAATAAACTGGAGAATCAGTGTAGCTCACTATTCGGGTATTGGGTTTGAACATTCTCAGAGGATCGGGAACTCTGGCACATCTCATGACTGTGACTACTGGGGACCATAGCTACAGCCTCCAACTGAACCAGCATCATTGATATCGGCATCCAGGTTACAAAGGTGTATGACCTATTGACTCTCCTTACATTTTACTGTTGAAGAAACATGAATGTTTGTATAATCTGGGGAGGAAACAACAAACATGTCTTTGTAATGGGATGAGCTCTTAAAAACATTTTTTTTCTTATATTTGCATGATAATCTACATGTACATTCAGAGCTATGACACGTGTATTTCCTTTCACTTGAATCCACATGATGTTTTGCTCCAATATGTCCATGGAAGCATGCTCACTGCCTATCTTCCCTCATTATTAGGTTGGTATTCCATAAAACAGGATGCCCTGTGCAAAGCTCACATTTCTGCCAACAGATCTCAAGACAGGAATATGCTCTGTCTTGTGCCAGATTCTCCTCAGACTTCTTTGTTTCCTCTTCAGCAATTTGGCCTTTTGTGTTTCTTAAGTCCCCATCTGAATCCCCTTCAGAGCAGCTCTAGGGATTGCCTTGTCTGTGCAGTCACGTGTCAGAACTGGCAGCTATTCCTGTGGCTCAAAAAGCCCTTTTCTGTTGTCTCAGCCTTGTCACAGAATCTTCACAAACTTTTCATAGGAGGCCAAATGTTGCAGGAACACCAAACACAGGTATAAACAAGAGACTCTAAGCTCTGAATACCAATTTCAGTGCCCTTCTTAATGTAACCTGCAGCAAAGCTCTCACAAAATGGTTTGTAGGCCCACCAGGACCTTCATGTTTCCACCATGAACACAGAGAAATTGGCAGTGGATTATTTGACATCTGAATAGGCAGTATGAGGAATCAAATGTCTGCCAAAGGACCTTGCTGAAGGAGAGCTTGCACCAACCAGAATTCACTTATCACTCTTCTCCAAGCTCTGCTGTGGAAAGCAGAGTAGGTGCATGTTATCCATCTTCTGAAGGCTTCTCAGACACTGGGGCATTCTTCTGTCTCTCCTAGTGAGGTCTTGGGATGATACAAGCCTTCTGGGATATTCTTAAAAAGACCACAATCTCCTTGACCTTTCTTGCCAAGGTTGGCTATGAGGCCTTTGAGCCACTTTATAGAGTGCGGTCAGTCGTTATCTATTGGGTGGATGTCAACTGTTTTGAAATGTTGCCTGGCTACCTGCCAGCAGTTTCTGTGAGACGAGTTCTCAGGCACATGACTTGAGTCATTTTACTATGTCAGGCCCACACAGAAGTGGGTCAATCCTTTGTGCAGAGAGCTGAAACTTTTCCCTTTTCCAGTCAGGGGGAACTTCACTGGACTACCACGACTTCTCAGATACTATGGATAGTGGCTTGGCAACTTCATCCAGCAGTTATGAATATTAATGTTACCTCTTTCTTTCTTAGATAATGGGTGCTATGTGGCTCTCACTTGACAAATTATGTCTGCTTCTCTCTTTATCAAGAATTCTTGACTTGTAATGGAAAAGAAATATTACATGAAGTCTCTAGAAAATCAAGCCTGGCTTCTTTCTTACCAAAATGGTGATTTTTGGACCAATGGTCTGTAACAGGTGGAATCTTGATATTTCCACTTCCTTCCACATGTAAGTTGTTTAACAGGTTGAGGTAGTTAAGGTGTCCTTACCTGTAAAAGATCCTGTTCCACAATGGCCTTCATCTTAATCCTCAGGACTTTTAGCAAACTGCTTCTGTCTCTGAAATTCTTTCCTAATTTGCTTTTGCAAGATACTAGGAAATATCTGAGACCTTATGGTTGGCTCCTTTTATGTAATATTTTTTTCGGAACAGAATGTTCCTGCAGATGCACTACAAGATTGTCCTCAAAGCAGATTATGAGTTGTATTTCAATCAAGGAATCAACCTGTTTGTTTTCTGCAAGTTGAGTTTGTCCCTCCTGTTCTTGAGATCAATAGATCTTTCAGAAATTCCCCAAAGTTATTTTTACTGAGATCCAATATGATTTCTACTGAAAGACTGTCAAAGCAAAGAGCTGTCAAGATAAAAAACCCATGCAGATGACTCACCAAGATGGAATACAGTTCTGTCAATAGGAGACAATACACTAAACTCAAGATAAATCAGTGGCCTCACTAATAAATATCTCTGTCCCTAACTTCTGCTGAGACACCATCTGGAGCTTTATCCATACCTACAGCAAGCATTCTGGCACCCAGAACTGATGTGTTAGAGTAGATGGTTGGGCTAGGTTAGGTTTGTCAAGTGTGAACGAAGAACAGTGGGACACAGCCCCAGTGAGGTGGGAATGTGCAACGAGTGGCGTTTAGTGCCTCACACAGTTTGGTAAATATGCCTGTGGTTTATTGCTTGAAGGTAGAAAAAGAACATACTTCTCACTGAATACTCCAAGCTGTCAGCTGGGCAAGAGACAGCACGTGGCTATCCCAGAGAAGCACATATGCTGATTGTTTGTCTACCTGCTAAGAAATGAAAGAGGTAATTTCCATGCCTTCCTGACTGGGAGAATGAAGAGTTTTTCTCATTTCTGTAACTGTCAATTTCCCAAACCTTCTAATCACTGTATCTGAAGACCCCTACTCCTCTCAAGTTTGACTGAAACTGGTAGATGGACTCCAAATTTAGGGGAAAGAATGACAGATGTGGGTGAAAAGGCTGATTCCATTTTTCTTATTTCCCTAGGAAACCAAGGTAAAAGTGGTGCTGGTTGGAGGCAAGTATAATTTAAAATATAAGCTTGCCTGAAATCAGGGTAGATCTCAAGGATCCCTGGTGACTCTTGTGTCTCTTAACAGGCTTTGAACTCTTTGTGACTCTGTAATTACTGCCTGAAAGCAGGAATAGATTTCTTAGAAATATATCAGTAACTCTCCAGTTCCTCTCCTTCCCTCTTTTTAAAGCTAGGTAGTGTGTTTGCTTTCCTGCATAAATTTGGGAGACAATTTTAACCAGTTCTGTAAGAACCAATATGAATACATAGCAATATTCTGTAATTTGTTCTTTCCTTATTTGTTATTAGTATTCATCATTCAAGCAGCCTGCTTGTATTTGACTCTGTATCGAAGACCGATACAAAAGGAGGTTTCAAGTGCTTCATCCCCTTAAAGCAATCTGGTGGTAGTTTTCTTTCTCCTTTGAATAGAAAGCTAATATTTTTCTTGATCCCTCTGATATTACTGAAGAATTTATAGAGTGAGTTCTCATTAGTCTTGATATTTTTGTATTGAATCTCACATTGTGTTGTGGCCTTTCAGATTTTGATTGTATATACTCATGCTTCTCCCTTATACTCTGATGGCATGTTTCACTGATACACTTGCAGCTCTCCTTAAGTTATTTTCTCTTCAGACCCATTTCCCATGAGGCTTTAGTTCATTGAGAAGGTAGAAATCTACTTCTTTTCACTATTCTCCTGCCTTCCTTTTATAAGTCTCATAAACTCTCTCATTCGTCATCATGCCTGCCTAAGCTGTATTTCATCTTTTCAAGCAGTTTCTCTGTGTTAATTTGGATAAAATTTAAAAAGGCTTTCCCTTCGCTAGATTTTGCAGAATCAACAGGATATCACTGACACATTCTGCACAAGCTGTGTTCTTCTGTAATCATTACCCAACCAATTACAAACTGCTCTTTTACCCTGGATGATTTTACCTTTTTATTTTTTTTTTTTTTTTTTTAAATTCAGGAAAATATCTCCACATCTCCAAGAGCTGCAAATCCGAATGTTGTTCTCCCTATTGGTGTTGTATAATAGCACTTATAGTCTCATAGGATTTTTGTCAGCAGAACTCTAAATAAGGCTTAGTTGGCTGAACTGCAGGATTCCAGGATCTTCCAAGAACTGTAGGACTTCCAGGTCCCCTTCTTTATACTATGTTTCTTATAGTCACACACTGAGAACCAGCATGCTTGGTCCATTCTCTCCTGTTTTGTCTGTTCCATGACTCTGTAATGTATAACCCTATTTCAAGTAGTTTTATGTCCTCAGCTGCAGCCACTTAGCTAATACCTTACCGTGGGCTTTTATGACAGCTCCTTTCTTTAATTTAGTCAAAGGCTTCCCTACTAGGTTTTGAAGCTAGTAGATAAATAGAGCACTTTTTGAATAAGACCCTGACAGGGATGATGGTCTTTTAGATGACATCCTTCAAGTAATCATTCATATATTTCCAGGAAACATCTAACCTTTGCCTCAGTCTTGAATGTCAATAAGGAAGAAAGGTATAAAGAACATTTGAGTTTACCTTCATCACTTGTCCTGGAATTACCTTTTCATTTTCTCAGGGTCATTCATGGCAAGGCCTATGTTGACAGGCAGGAGAATATAATAATCAGTAGGATGGGGCAAGTATAGTTGATGATGTTTTGGCAACCTATTGCATTCAGGCAAGATAGCAGATATCTCAGAAGACCAGGTGCCTTCAGCAGATGAGTCCATCTGAGATTCTCAGGGGGGAGGCACCAGTCACTGTCATCTTTTTATCCCTTTTGGGAGGCTTAGAGTTAATCTGTGTGCTGCTCACATCAAAGTAAAACTCTTTTCATTAGCATATTTTTAGAATAAGAGTTAAAATGTTAAGATTATCTTCAAGTTTAGGGAACACTATAAAACACACTTAATAAATCCATAAAATAAGACTGCTGAATATTTCTGCATTTTGCTTCTATGGAAGTGCATGCTCTGAAATTTAACAAAACTAAGTGTTCTAACTTTCCTTTTCATGGGTTATAGTAAATCCATAACAGATGTAAAATAGGTACAAGTGGGACACATTACATACCCTTCAATTTAATTTCTTTTCTGTCTTTAAAAGTTAATAAATATTTAATTGTTACTTATTTTAATGGCTTATTGATGAAAGTTGTGGTATTTCAGGAAGAAGAATATATAGTCCATATCTATGGACTTTCTTATAGGGCCTGAGAAAGAAGGGTATTCTGACCATCCCTCCAAAGCGAAAAATCATGGAAGTGATTTACTTAGGATCCAGGAAGAGAGATAAGATCATAAGAGCCATTTTTTTTCCTTTTAAAAATCAATAGAAAGACTTTCATTAACTTCTTTCCTGTTAGCTTAGCCATCTCATGTTAACTGAGGAGGTATTAAAAGATAAAAGTGGCACCTTAGCTGATGTAGAAACTTGGGCTCGTTAGAAACTAAGCCTGTGATTGGAAGGTCTAAGATTGCCATTTGCAAAAGAAATACTTCAGTGCAGTATCAGTCAGTTTTAGGGTTTTGTTTTGGTTTTTTTTTTTTTTTCTTTTCTGTAAAGCAGGCTACACATAAGAAATGTTTATACAACATAGGCCTTGGAATCAATGTGTGCTCTAACTTGATCAACCTATCATTTTGTTTTGAAACAAAGAAGCTTCTTCCATGTCTATGTCTTGTTTCTCATTAGAGCAGTCTTGTTCATTATTCCTGAACCAAATATTTGAAACTGAAAAAAAAAAAAATGACTTGTCAGACTTGTCTTCATGCACAATCTTTCAATTTTAGAATCAAGCAGACTGAAGATCAAGCTAACAAATATGCCCAGAATAGAACTGTTGATGAAGTAATTAAAAGTCTGAAGGACAGAGTGATACAACAGGCAGCAACTATTAGACAGCTTTTTTGCCTACAACAAGAAATCACATGGGAAAATTAATAAAGCTGGCCTGTGTGATGTAGGAAAAATGTTAGCTATTTTTCTCACACTTGTACTTTTCCTAGAAAGATACTTATTGTCTCAGCAATGTGCTTGCTTACACAGCTAGAGTTAAATCCTCCAGGACTGTTTCAGTTATTGATGACCTAAAAGGGTCCCATGCAGGCTATTGTGTGAGAAAGAATCTCAGCTTGTCTTTAAAGACATAAAATTGTCAACCTGTAGCAGCAGTACACCTTGAAAGCTTCAACTGCTTCCACTTGTCAAAAGGAACCTGTATGGATTGGGACTGGCAAGACACAGTTGGGAGCTGGAGGTCTAATGTCAACCAACACCATACTTCTTATGTGAAGTGAGTGGGCACACCTTTAAAGAACCACCTAAGCCTCAACTCAGTGTCCCTTAGCCCTCTGTGCAACTCCACAGTGATAGCTGGTAGGGACTGGATATAGATAGGTGAAGAATAAGGTTCTTAGCAGATACAGCATGACACTTCAGGGAGAATGACCTAAACTAGTTTTATACCAGCTTTCAGATTTCTGGTCCTCAACATCCTCTGCACCACTCTGGGGCTGCAGTGTGGCTTGTAATCAAACTGGAACTAGGGGACACCCTCTGGGGTCCCTGACTCTCTTCTCTTGATCTACTTCTAAAGGAAGCCTGCAGTGATTATGTCAGGGAAATCTCCAGATGTCTAGTAGAATTTCAGGTCTCCAACAAGAGAGGAGAACTCATATTATAAACTCCCAATGGAATTATTTGATGTTGAATGGCTTTTGATTTGGATTAACTGGTCTGGGTACCACATCTCAGTGCTGAGAGTATCCACAATAATATGAATGTATTTAAATTGTATAGATTTTATTTGACAAGACTTCCAATTGAATTTTATGGGTGTCTTTTCCAAGGTAGGGTTTTCTGTGGTGTTTCCAGGGCCCATCACAGCCTTGATGGCTTATCTGATGGCATGTTGTGCTTTGGACAGGCTTGTGAGGTCATGGATTTGGAATTGCAGCTGTCATGCTGATGGCACCCAGCTGTAAATTTCTTTCTTTTCACATTTCAAGTCCAAATGCTTTGCTGAAAGTTGAGACTGGTCAGGAAAAGAGACTTGCTGGCAGTGATATTTCCCTAGACTACCTAGGTTTAAGCAAGAGCTGCTGCTGGATAGTGTTATGACAGTAATGCATGCTCTGCCCTTTGTCCAGGCACTGAAGTAAAGTAAGAGTCAGCAAGGGTCAAACCAGAACTGTACCTTTGAAAATAGTCTGCATAGTCCCTTCAGAAAGTTTGTCCCAATGTGTTTTCACTCTGGTCCAGTAATAAATGTCATCTTTCCATCGAGGTGCTGTGGACTGTACATGTTTTTGCCAGCCATTGTTTGCAGGACCAAATGTACTGACTGTGAGAGGGTGACAAGCTGCTGACTTCCTTTCTCCCCCTCTTGTCACAGCCTCATGAGGTATGTGCTCCACATCATATGACATGAAGAAGGCTGTTACTGTAGGATCTTCCCCCACAAACACTGCAGCTTCATTCAGCCACACATCTCCTTACCCTCAGGTGCATATCTTTCTGCATTGCGTACAGGAAGTGAAATTGCTTTGAAATGAGGGGAGGAGGGAAAGAGGGAGGATGAAACACATAAAACATTTTCCATTTTTTCTTAATATTTTCTTTCTAATAACACAATTATTAAGAATCTGTTAAGCTGCAACCCTTCCTCCCATACAGACCTGACATCTGTGGCATGTACCTTTGGGACACTGGCTTTGCTTGCTGAGATTTACACTGCAATGTGATACCTAAGAGGCTTCTGTGTTGCCTGCAGCTAATGCAGTAACGTGCATTTTGCCACTGAACAAACTCATTCTACCTGCTGCTTTTTCTTCTGCATTGGCTGTGTGGCTACAACTCACATTTAAGATATTTGTATAGCACCAGGAGCTATTGAACAGGTAGCCTTTGTGATTTCATTGTTGTTTTATTGCACTGTGGATGATGCATTTCTCAAATTTTGGCAATGCTCAAAGGATAAAAAGTCATCATGTACCTGCAGCCAGGTGTATGTAGCACGGCACTGTGATGTTCTTGAACCCTGTAAGCTCAGCAGAGTCCAACTGGGTGGAATGCTGCCCAGGAACCCTGCCCTGCTGCTGCTGATTATGATAATTCAAAGGGGGCTTGCTTACCTGCAATTGTCCTGTTCTGCCCTGTCTTGTGCTGAGTGAAACAAGCCTACCCTGGGATGAATGTGGACGAGAGCTCTGTGAGAATAAGGGTAATTAAAAGAGATTCCTCGTCAGAATTCAAGTGACAAGATGACCTTATGTCTCTGAGAACTGCCAGGGCATGTGTATTTTCAGGTGAAATGCAGACTGAAACTGATTCTCCATCATTTGTAGTCTTCAAAGACCTCTGCACCTTTTGAAAAAGAAAGGGTTTTTCCACCTCATTGTCTAGGTAGAATTGCAACTGAGAGTTTTCACATTCTTCCTGCTTTCATTTGCCTGATATTTCTACCAAGGTGTTCATCATCTCTGCCCTGGGAGCACAGCTGCTTTTCATCCCAGAGCTCGTGGAGTTTCAGTGGTAGATAAACAATATCTAGAGATGGATGGCTAGCACCACTGTAGGCATAGTGGACAATCTCCCTTGGCCTCCAACTGCTGATTCAGAACGATGTAAGACTGTCTGCATCACATCTGTCAGCTGCATATAGATGTTTTGGTACATTAGGTTACTGCAAATGGTGTAGGCAATATGACACATCTCAAGTGCATTTAGGTGGATAGGTCGTGAGGCATTTTGGGGTGCCACTGAAGTTCAAGTGATCTACAGTGGTATGCTGTTCTTAGACTGGATCCTGGCTCTGTAGCTGATCAGGTGTGCCAATGCCATTGCCCACCTTACTTAGACATTTGAAACTGCTGCTCAGACCTACAGCTTCGTTTGGAGCAGTCAGGCAACAAGCATACAACTGGGCAGAGTTGCTTGTCCTCACAGGTACAGTAGGTTACTCAAACAGTAATAGCATAGCGTAGTAGTGGCAAACATAAAAGCATACTTGTTTTCTGAGTTATTATTCCAGAACAAGCCTTAGAAGTGGGCAAATGCTGTCTGGCCAAATTGGAAGCAGATAAGCTCTATTTGTTTGTATAACATCATGTGGCATGAAGGGAGTGGTCAGAATGCACCCTTACACTCCTCTGAAGGGTAATTGATGTTGGGATGCTTGTATAACCCAAAAACACAGACAGGGAATCACCAGTTAGCCTCTGCAGGGGTTATACCAACACTGGCAGTTCTCTGTAGTTTTCTTTACAGCTTACAGCATAAGGATGCTTTTTAGCTGCTTGTCTGTGGAGTGCCAAAGGTGTGAGGTGGGTTAGTGAAGGGGGATGCTGAACTCCACCTCCTTTACCAAAGAGTAATGTAGTACCTCTGGCTTCACTGACCTGGATCTTCTAGGAACTGGACAAGTAGGCACAGACCCTGCCTTTGAACCTTTGGACTTGTCTAATTTTTATTATAGTTCAAAATCAGGAAGATGGTAACTGAATCTCTGTCAGGGGTCCTGGGGTGACATCCACAATCTCTGTGTGTGCCTCCACTTTTGTGAGAGATTACAATATCTCCTCCCTGTAAGGCTGTCAGAAACAAGACTTAGAAACTATGCCTTTTGTGAGCTATTCAGCACAGGACAATGACCTAGTTGTACAATTTAATATGACTTAATCTTGTATACAGTTTTGGCTAAGTTTTGTAATTTTTTTTTTTTTCCCTTCCTCTGGATGAAGGTGATACTAGTTGAGACTGTAGTCGCCAGAATTACTATTGTGACTGATTCTGTCCAGCTTTGATTGGATTTGTGTGGCCAGATTTCTTTATCACTACTGTTTAGCATTTGATCTGATGGTAAATACTTGTTCAACTGAACATAAAATGTGCTTGCTTATCTAGAAGCTTTACGTTCATAGAAGGGAATGATAATTTGCTAATTATTCTCACTTTTTTTAACACTCCTTACGCTGTTCAGCTATTTAATGATTTTTTTTTTTTTTCCTTTTAATCTGTAAAATTAGCTAAGATATAATGGCAAGAATAATCACTGTAGGAACACTTGGAAAGTCAGGACAGAGCTTTGCAGTCTAGTTGTAAAGAAATACAACTAAATCAGGGGTTACAAAGCAGATGAAAGAAATGAAAACTTTTTGCAGAAAGCCCTCAGCAGCAGCAGGGGCTGCAGCTACAACTTTTCAGGGAAACAGGAGGTGGGAAAAGTAGAAGAAAGCCAGGGACCCCTCCACAGTTGACTGCCAGGTAACATTAAGCGGGATGCAATGGGAGACTGGCATCCCTCCGGACTGCCCCATCTCTTTGGTGCAGAGAGGCAGAGGGTCTGAAATAAACCAAAACAAAACAAGGGTGACGTGGGAATAATGTAGGAAGATCAGGAATTCCTTGCCAAAATAGATTATCTCAAATGGATTCCCAAACCTGCTTTGAAGAGCAATGATGTAGAAGGAGTCGTGCCTTCTGCCTCGCTGCATCTGTGTGTGGTTCAGGGGCCTGAATCCGTTCTGCAGCATTTCTTGCCCAGGAGGCAGATGTGGTAGGCTTGTGGGGAAAAGTGGTAGGAGCAAATTGTACAAATGACAGGTTTCCTCCCGTCTGCTAAATGAGCTAATGTCATTTCTTCTGGCACTTTTTTACTTTCCAGGTGAAGTTTAATCTTAGCCTGTCACTCAGTGCTTTTGCTTAAAATGCCAGCCTCAAAAATATAGTCAAATTTTTCTCTCTATCTCTTTCTGTATAGAATTGAAGTTGTACAGAACAGTTGTATATTTAAGTGACATACTGTAAATGTAAGGAAGAGAGATCAATTTTCAGAGTAATTTCACATTGAGCCATAGCATAAAACACCCAGATATTTGGTATTCAACATGGCATATTAAGCAAGAAAATAGGCCACTACATAACGTACTTTATTTCTCTTCTAACAGGTGTTGGAAGATCCTGGCATGCCAATGGATGACTGTCAGTTTGATCTACTAACAGAAAAGTCAGGATTACCAGATGGAGGGTTGAGGTACATGGATTTTGTCACAATACTGGAAGGTAGAGGAATTTTAACAGCAATAAAGCATAGAAAAAACAAACCCATTCCTGGAATATCCAGAATTTATCTTTTCCAAGGAAAGGCTATGGGAGAAATTAGGAACTAACTGCAGGGCCACAGATAGGTGCCATGGAGTTGTCACTAGCAAATTGTGAAAAGTAACTGACTGCTCTGCCTTGAGTAGATCCTTGTCCTCAGCATTTCTAACTCTTATTCACATTCTTGGAATTACTTTGTATCCTATATTACAGTGGATGATTTTTATAGTAGTGATGTCCAGCAACTTTTTCTATTCTGTGTTAAAAGCTAGAAGACAGTAACTAGTCCTTTCAGGAAAGAAAGGTCTGTAAGCTGTTAGGGATGAGTTTTAGAGGCAGTATATACACAACTGGAGCTCTGTGGTGTGATCTGGTTACTTACTGGTTTACAGGTTTAATTTAAAGTACTGCTTTTGAATGTTAAAGCTGTTAAGGGACCTTGCAACTAGACAATGCTGAAATGTGGTTATCTATAACATAATTGATAGTTTTATTAGTGTAACAAGAATCCCAGTGAGAGATCAAGGTTAACTGTTTCTGTAGATATAAATGTATTGTTCAGCCATATAATAAGGATGAGGAACGAATACCAGAAAAGATGTAGTAATCTTGGAAGCACATTTTTTCACATCAGCTACTTGCCTTACTCCTTCAGTAATTTCACTGATTACAAGGCATTGTAAGTAAGGGGTTTGATTTTCAGCTCTTAAAAATGGTGATGGAATCTGAACTGATTTCTAAGGGTGGAACCCCAAGTGTAGACTCAAGCTAGAAAGTAATTATTCATTTCTCATTTCTTTTATACTTATGCTTTAAGTCTGGATTTTGGGGGTAAAATTCTAATGCTACTGAAGTCAATGGCAGTTTTGCCATTGGCTTCAAGGCCTGTTTTAACTTCCATATTATGCCTCTCTTATTTCTCTCAGAGATGCACATTTATTTTTTTTCACAGTTACTATTTTTTTCTGCTGTCATTATTTGTCTTTTAGAATTAAGACAAGAGGGAGAGCTGACTTGTGTCTGACTGACATAATATTCAGGTTTTTCTGCATTCAGGCCTAGAAGTTTAGAGGTTTGTGAAATCACCTGTCCACCAAAATTTGTGCGTATTCATCCAGTAGCTTAATAAAAGGTATTTGAAACAGATTAACTTTGGGGAAAAAGAATGTGCCAGCTTTTTTTCATTTAAATGAAGAATCAACAGTGTTTTGTCTGTATTTAAAGTTTTTGCTTTTGCCAGTGATGAAAATGAAAATCACAGCTTTTCTTTTCCATACATGACTATATCTCATAGTTGTAAAAGGAAGCATGACTCACATGTATCATAAAGTAAGTCTCAGAAACCAGAAGGCAAAGAATAAAAAACCTCCCAACTTTTATATTTCAATGATTTGTGATTCACTGGGGTGAAGAGTGGTCTGTAGTTACAGAAGGAGAGAGATACCTGTTGTTCTTATAAGCTAGAAGATAACACAAGGAAAGATAACACGAGGACAAATTTCTTTGACTAGTCTTCAGTAGAAACTGGAATTGAAAAAAGGAGAAGGGTAGAGCATGTCTGTAGGCTGTAAAGGGTAAAATCAGGTGAATACTATTTAGTGATTCTTCAGAGTAGTTGCACAGGCTCTTGTGTTAGTGTATGTAAATCTTGTAAAAAGAAAATAAATCTTCCTTTAGAACAGATCATTAACTTAGCATTTTTCTTATCAATCTGGAGTAGGGTGTAGTGAAATGTCAGTGTGTATGTTTTAATTTGCAAGCTTTCCCTATTTTAAAATCTGCCATGAATTACTTTACTCCTCTGTATGGCTCCTATGTTGCAGAAAAAATCCTAAAATACTCAAGAGGCTACAAAAGATGCTTGGTCTCCTTTTCCCCAGATGCAAGACAAAAAAAGGTTCCTAGAGTATCACTGCACAGTGAACAGGAGTCAGATCTGTAACGGTGACCAAAATAGCTTTTCTGTGGCCTAAAAGTACCTTAGCTCTTCAGGACTGGACGTACAAGGGTGCCCTGCTGGGAAGATGGCTGTCACCCTTTCCTGATCCCCTGGGCTGTGGGATAATAAACTTGGGACAATATGAAGCTGCTGGTGGTGCAGGATTGAGTCTTGCCAGAACAGAACATCAGGCAAAATAGTTTCAGGGGTGATGCTCTGTTAATTTGGGAGAGCTTTGGATGGCAGATCTCCTGAAATAGTTCAGACCATCGGTTCAGACCAGAGGAAGGCTTAGTCAGGATAGAATTGCTCCGGGGAGATGGTCACACATGCAGTAGTTGTGCTGCACAAAGATATAACAAATTACTTTCTCTGACACCGTCTGCAGCTCTTGTGTTTCCTCACTGTGATAGGCAGTATGACAGCAAGTCACAACTTTCACAGTGCTGCTTTTCTCCTCCTCCAGTCTGATACCTCCCTTCCTCAAAACAACAGACAGCAGAAAAGGCTAATGCAAAAGAAAAAGACCTTATCTCAGCTGTGCTTTCTTCAGTTGAGATTATCTTCTTTGCTATTGGTCTTTGTCGTGTTTGGGCTGTAAAGAACACAGTTGCAGGGTTTATTGTTTTGTTTATGTTACATTGCTGTGCCATTTATCAGGTATGTTTAATATTATCTTTTCAATGTTTGCTATACTTCGATTTCATTACTGCAAATGCCAGATTGAACAGACCAGGAGCTACGTTATGTAACAGCCCAGACCACAGAGTAAATGATGATAAATATCACTATAGGACTGCCGAAGAATGTCTCAATCAGCTTAATGATAAGCTGATGGAAATCTATGGGGTAAATACATTGAACCATGGTTTGCTTTTGGCAGTGAAGCTGGTTGTTATTTTGATACAAACATTTGTTTTAAAAGTTAGTCTGGAGGAGCCATCAGGAAAGTGACTATAAAAATTATGTTGGATTTTATGTCTTCTGTGTTCTCAGAAATGTAAGTTCAAATACATTAAATTTTCAAGGCAAAACCTTATTTTTTTTTCCTAATTGTCTTCTCTGCAGTCTCTGCCAGAAAAATAAGATCTGAGTTATTTTTTCCCATCCTTTTGTGAGCATAGCTATTAGGCATTCTGCAATTAGAAAAGAATAACTCTGTACTACTCATTCATGGAACAGTCTATTCATGAGAATGAACTTTCAAGAAGATGTTCTTAGTCCCTAAAGTTTGCAACTCAGTTATCTTAATCAAGAGATGTTTTTCAGCTTTTCTGCATTTGTTTATTATTTTCTGTAATTAACATTAGAATGTACTTCTTGAATTCCCACCATGGATGTGCACAGAATAAGAGAGATCACATTTTGCAAAGAAAAGAAGCCACAGTTGTTACCCTTTTGCTCAGTTCATCCCATCCCATCCCATCCCATCCCATCCCTGCTCCCTGGAACAAGTGGAAAGATCAGCATTCAGGAAAGGGGGTCCTCTCTTCAAACCAGCTTGGACACCCCTAGCAAAGCTGATCATATTGATGAGCATTACTTCCCATTTCTGAAGAACTATGCCATTTGAAGGTGTTTGAACATTTTCCTCTGTTTTGATGGGAAAAGCTGTTCAGATGGTCACTTGATTGCTGCATAATCTCTCTTCATTACAGGTTTTCTAAGGGTGTGCATGGGTAGAAATGAGTGTACCTCTCAGTATACTACTGATGAAAAGTGGAGGTTAATTTGTAAATTTGTATGCAGGTGGCTTTTTGATGCTCTCTACTTTTGCTGAGTTCTGAACATGCTTGAGATGAAAGAAATAAGACTGCACTTTACTGCAGACTATCTCAAGTGTCTAGTAAGGCAGTACTATAAACACTTTGTATTCTCAAACCATGTTAAAATATTTGCCTCCTGTCAAAACAAATCTAAAGGAAACATTTGCTATTTATGTTTAAAAATATGTAGCTGACGTGTTAAATGTTTAGTTAAATATTCCTTTTTAGGACACCTATTCTGCCTTCCATGAAACAGACAGTAACCATGATGGTATCATCAATGTGCTCGACTTTCAGCAATTCTTGGACAGCTTTCTGCTTCATCTCAGAGATGAGGAATTCCTTCTCCTACTTGGTTTGTTGGGAATGAACCTGACCTCCACATTAAATTGCCAAAAATTCTGTCAACTGTTCCACACCCAAGAAACTAAGGAAGTACTTCCTTGGCTTGTAAGTAAGTACAAAGTAAACTCACAAGGAAAAAAAAAAGAAAAAGTTGCATAGTACCTACAGTAACCTGATGTGTTTCAGAAATGAATATGAAAATTTGTATTTGGTATAATTGAAAAAAATAGTATTAAAATATGTCTTTATCAAGCTGAAGCTGGGTCACTTTATCAAGTTCTCAGTGTTTTATGACTCCAGTAAATCAGATATTGAATCCACCACTAGTTTAAAATGTCAGAACTATCCCTGGGGACTGCTTAAATCCATAAAGTCAGACATATCTACTGGTGCCTGAGTTGCAGCCTTAGAGCTGAGCCAGCCTCCAAACTGGACAACTTGGCTACATCTTCCAAGAGTACAGAACTGGGGACATGGTTTGGGAATCAGATGTCATTGTGGACTGAGGAGCAGCCAGGGTATTATCTGTCTGACACAGTGTCAGTTCTGAGACTAATATTGTTGTCACTGTACATCACTGCAGCCCAAAGCCTTGTGCTCCACACTTTAATGCCACCAGGACACTGAGGGTAGACGAGATCAGGTGAGGTGCACAGCAGCACTGAGGTGCTGTAGAGTGGGTGCAGAATAGGGAAAACAGTGCTGCAGCCTCCCTTCCTGCCAGAACATCTGCAATTTTAAAGTCTGAGCTTAACTTCCATGATAAAGAGCATTTAGGCACTGGAAAATTCATTCTAAAAACTCAGTGTGAACCTCTGTTTAACTATGCAAACAGAGATGAATTCATAAAAATAATGACAAGATACAGTAGGACTGAAAAGGCTCCTGATCAGCAACTTGTATCTGCTGTGGCAGTGAAGATGTGATATATACACATAGGCTTATTTCCCAGTTTTTATTTGTCTCTTACAGCATTACTGTTGGCTCTGATGTTAGTAATATTTATCTGCTTGGTTTGTTTTCCTTTTTTCCTGAATTGGACAACTGAGTGAATCAAGGACATCAGTCTAAAACAAGAAAAGAGACTGATTATGATTGAGTCTTGCTAACAGTTGGAGTCTGAGACCAATTACTGTTGCACTCGTGTTTCTGTTTCAGTTTGTACTTAGCCAGAAATTGAAGCGTTTTGAATTTAGCTCCAGAATTTCCTTGTTTCAAATACTGTTGCTGTTTCAGAAGTCTAGAGAAGAAAATATAGTCATCAAAAACCTTAAGAGCACTTGAATTTTCCCAGCTAAGTTTTTAGACTATTTTTGCTCATTGATTATTTAGGCTTATGGAATTTTGTCTCAAGCAGTGGGAGTGGGGAAAACTCAGAAGGTTGCCAGGCACCTAAAATAGATTAACGTGGCATCCATGTTTCTAAATCCCAGAGGAGTCCTCAGCAAAGGCTGTCAAGGCCCAGAGCCCTGGCAGCTCAGTAGTGGCTGAGTTTGCAGTGTTGGAGGTCTCCAGGACTTAAGATCTCCAGATCTGTGAGTGACGTGGGTGGTACAGGAACTCGGTGTGTAGGTCAGGTGTCTTTACTACATCTTGCCTGGTCTGCAGACCCTCTCATTTGAGAATCTTGGCCCAGGGAGTGTATTCCTGGAGTGTGGCTGAACCAAACTCTGAAGCCATATGTCTGCAGCATTTCCTTTCAAAGCAATAGCTGGAGGAGAAACAGGTGCTAGGACATAACATGAGGTGGGCAGCTGTGTGTTAGGAGAAACAACCAACCTTCCCTCAGTTTTCTGCATAGAAAAGCTAAAGGGATTTGGGCACCATGAGAAAGGCTGCTCTTCTCGGGTAAAGGAAGTTGCACTGTTTCAAAGAATAGTGCAACGTAAGGTCTCCTCAGTTATCAGGTAGATGTCTCCTTACAGATTTAGTCATCTTTCTGTGTAGTGTGACAGCTCCACTGGATCTTAATCTGAGGCACCCCTATTCCTCTGCACGCTCAGATTCAACTTGAAGCACCAGGCCCCCAACTCTTGGGCCAGTGTAATGGTGGGTAAGTTTGCAAATGTGGGTCTTACTCGCCAGACTTACTAGCCATGACTCCGTGACTCACAAAGGTAGTTTTGATCTACATTATTGATGTAAATCAAGGATAATCTTCCTGGAGTCACTCCAGGATATAATTGTTTCTGAGATAATTAAGATTTCCTTCTACGTGAATAAATGATCCATGCTGGCTCTGGAGTTTGAGGGAGAATTGAACAACATTGAGTTGAAAATAAATAGGGAATTACAAAATTTAAAGCATCTTCACTAACCTGCAGCCAGGGAAATAAGGCAATATTTAAAGAATTAAGTTTACACAGATGTGAAGTAACAGTCTTTAATGGTATCTTGGAAACTAGGAAACAAAGCCACCACTACCATGAAGAACAACAAAAGGGAAGGAAATTTGTGGAGATTAAAGATCCCGCTAATGTAAAACATAGTTAGTTGTTATTTTATTTTTTTTTCTTTTCTGAAAAAAAAAAAAAACAAATGATAACGGATGCAGAGCTAGCTTGTGATCATGCTCATTACTACCTTGTTATCAAAGCAAGAACCAGATGGCATGACCTAGCAAGGGTAAGAAGAATGTTTTCTTTAAATAAATAAGCAGCACTAATAGATTTTAGAACATTATGCAATGTTGATCTTCACATTCTATAAATATTCAAATAGACCCTTGCAAAATACCTCATTAATGATAAAAACTCACTATGTGATTAAAAAAACCTCAACAGTCTGAATAATACTCAGTTTTTCGAACATTGAATATGTAGTAGATGCTATCACAGTTATTGCTAAACCTTTCTTCCTATTTTACTATTGTTGGTTTTATTTAATGTTTCTGTTGTAAGGGTAGTGATGAGATTCATCTGAGGCCTCTTTGGCTGTGTGCTGCACACACAACACACACCTACTCCTATGCTGACATACAGCTTTGCCATTGCACTGGCTGCAATGCTTACATCATCCAAAGATACCCTCACAAAACTGTCCTATAAAAATGATTTCCACCTTTTTATCTTTCTTTAACTTGTTGAATAGTTGCACTATCTGGACAATAGAGTAGCGCAAGGAAAAATTCAAGCTTTCGAGGGTTGCTCCACATCCAGAGTGGAAAGTAGGAAACGGTAAAAATCAAATGAACAAACATTAAAAGGTAAGATTCAGATGTGCGTGATTTTCCATTTCTTTCTAAACTCCCATTATTCATTAAGCTTATACAGTGATCAGACATCTTGTCAAACTTGTAAGTTCTTATTAGTGATGATTTACTTTACATTCCAGAATTTCCAGGAATTTGACAGTGAAAGAAATGGCGTTATGCAGCCATAGGAGTTGAAGAAAATCTTGTTCAGATTTGGCATTCTAGTCACCCTGGAAGAATTTAAGGAGCTTTGGGCAAGTTACGACAACTCTAAATTATTAGCTCTTACAATAATGCATCTTTTACAGGATTACAGAGCCTTTGGTAGTGCAGCGAATGACAACAGATTACTCTGCACAAGAAACCTTTTATTTTGTTATGATTGTGACCTCAGATCATAACACTGTTACAAGGGACTACATCTTATCATGCTAAGCTGAAGAATACAATTGGATCCACCAGTTTCCAAAGAATTCAAAGACAGGACTTCCTCTTAGCTTCAGCATTACTGATCCCTTTAATTTAGCATGCGTTTTCTTCTCGGATGACACTGTTTAAATTCACTTGATTTTCATCAATTTTGTTCATACCCACAAATGCCTAGCTCAGTTTGTGATGGGTGAAAGTCAGCTCCTGGTGTCTTGGGTCAGGTGGGAACTGCAGAGCAGAGTTTCCATTGAGGAGGTTTGTGGACAGTCTGCATTGAATACCTGTCTGAAGGCAGTGCTACCAACCTTTTCTTTTCAGAGCACTAAATTTACTTACAATATTTTTAACGTAAATAAAAGTGATTCAGTCAAAAGAAAAATGCTACATACTGAATACACAACAAAAGAAAGTAAGGTAATTTCATGCTGTGTAAAGATGGCAAGTAATATCATGAAATGTTTTTATAGACAAGTAATTGGTTGTGAAGTGGAGGAAAATACTTGTCTGCCTTCAACAAAGAGAAGCTGTGCTGTAAACTGTGTTTGAAATAGCACAGGTGTCAGATGTATGTGACATATAAAAAGCTACCTTCATTACAGGTCTATTTAAAAAAAATAATCACCCTCTAACATATAGAACCTGAGTGTATTGCATTTTGGTTTCAAACTGCGTTAACTATATGGATTTTTCTTAGCACTGATTCATCTCTGAATTATTTTCTACTCCATTAGATTTTACTTTCCATTTTTATTCCTTATGGATGCCATGGCACATTGAAGAGTATCATTTTCATGCAGTTATCTGCTGCAGAACTTCACTCCCATCAGCCACTCCTTTTATAGAATAGCTAAAATTTCTTACGTGCCTGATATGTCTGGAACTTGAATAAAGGAATTAAGAGTGAAGCTGAGGCTAAATTAGGCATTACCATGCATCGGAGCACTAGCAGGAAAAGAAACTGCAGGGGAAAAAGCCTAAGGATGGGGTTATACCTAAGAAAATATGCAAAGTGTTTATGAAGCTAAACCTATGTTTCTGAAGGATGATTACAGTTCTGAGCATCTCAGACTTGTGTGACCCGTGTGAAACACTTGAGACTGGATTTTTAGGAGCCCGGTCTTCTGCATCTCAGCCAGACACTGAAAGGCAGCAGTACTGCGAGCTGGAGAATACTCCTGACAAGTTGATCTTCTGGGTAGTATTTTCAGAATCGACTCTGTGACTACAATGCATAAGCCCTATCTTTCAAGTCTCATATGAAGTGACTCACTCATTCTCAGTGTGGTATGGCACTTGTATAAGGAAGGGAAGTCAGGGAGATTTAAGCTGTTAAGTCACTTAAGGACATCTGTAATGTCTTCCTATGAGGAATGCATGAATATTTTAAAAGAGCATTTCTTTTCTAAGGTGTGATACAGATTTAAAAGGATATCTTACTCACCAAGAATTGTTACAGAAACAGGATAGAGCTTGCACCCGCTGACACAAAGCTCAGGAGACACATCATGGAGGACAGCTATGCATGCTTACAAGCACATTATAATAATCAACAAAAGAAGATTTCAAGGCTGGAAGAGCAGTAGAAACAGCAAACTAAAGCTCTGCATGCAAGAGAAATTAAAACCCAGATCAAGTAAGTTATTCATGAGTTTAGCATATAACTTTCTATGTTTGTGTTTATTTTGTTTAGATGACACTGTGTACAAATTACAAATGTAATTTTACAAAACAAAACAAAAAAAGGCCTCTGAAAAGGACTGTCAGAAGGAACTGGACCAAGCTCATGCATAGAGTTATTCCCATGATTTGATGCAGATAAGCCTAAACTCAGTGTGCATTATGAGACTTTTTAAAAGAGGTATTCTCCATGGCTTAGATTTACCATTGTACAGGCTTTATGACAACATCTATACTGACAAATCAGACTGTACAGAGACATTCTCAGATTCAGTCATCTATGCTTTTTGACTGTCAAGACAGTCCTTGTCATGCTTTGGCCTGTGTCAGCTAATATTTTTCCTGATCACTCCCAGCACCATTTGGGACCAAGAATGTTTCAAGGACCGTTCCTAATAAGCATTTTGGCGTCAGCTGCTCCCTTTTGGCAGCCAAGAAGGTTCACTAGCAGAGATGTGCCAGCTGGCCTCTGTGCCCAGAGCACTCCTGGGCCTGTTTATTGGTACCATCTCAACTTGTAGCTCTAGTCCTAACACTGCTATCGGCTCAAATTGAGGGAGAAGAGTAAGTGCGGTTTTGTCACCCTGTAGGTCTCCTCTTCTCAGACTGCTTCAGAAAATGTAGACTGAGACCTACCTGATTATTCTCAGCAGGGGCTTTTCTTGCAGCTGTACTGGGTGGGCATGTAGGACTTTGTGGTCCCATATCCTACCCTGTCCCTTGGCTGAGGGCTAGGTAACAAGCACAGTTGGTTTCACAGCCCCCTAGCAGTTAGTTCAAGTGTTAGTAAATGGGTTTGTAAAGGCAGCAAAAAACAGCTTTGACAAGGATAGACCCTGGCTCCATATGACAAAAATGAGTATCTTGTCTCCAAGCAAGAGGGGTCTCTGCCTCAAACAAAATCAACACTCACAGAGTTAATAGGTCATTGCTCCTGAGAAGAGCATTTGACAAACAAATGACAAAATGATATCCCACTTGGAGCGGAATCTAATGATCCGTGTTGGCCCTAGTGAGTCAGCAGTGATTAGCCTGCTGCTGCTACAGGATTTCTGCACCTGCCAGCAGATTGTTGCAGCAGGAGAATCCTCTGCCTCAGTACAGTGCTGTTAAACTTTATATTTCCAGGTTGTGGATAGACGCCACCTGGATGCCTATCATGTTTTCATTCTTCTCCTGATTTTTTTTTTTTTTTCAGTTTATAAATCCCCAGAAGCAAAAGCATGTAAAAATACACCCCCAAGAGCACAGATTTGCTTTCTTTTGTACTTGGAAAGTGTCTGGAAGTTGTAGGAACTAATAAATTATTATTGATAAGAAAGGTAATTCCCCATGACATTGTTGGTAAAGGTGATACACTCAAAACCAAAGAAAAGCAGCATTGTCTTGCAGATAAAGAGGCAGCTTGGGAAATCATTAGGCAGAAAAAAACCTACCACAAAATACATGGAGAAGCCTATAAGCTAAAGCTTTTGCCTTTTTACCCTGCTTTTTAAAATTCAGTTTTTCAGCATCACAAACAGGCTGAGGGAATCAAGGGCAAAACTGTCCTTTCTTTCCAGCATCACAACTCTCTCACCTGCATTGCAGCTCGCTGGTGTAAACTGCCCTTACAGCACCCACAGGTATAAACAAGCATTCCACCTGTAAAAAAATTGCATAATAGGCAACAGAGATAGGCAGCTGCTATGTGGTAGGCATTGCTTATTACTGTATTTGTAACTGTCTGATGAAAAACTTGGGCCCTAACTATCTCACATCCAGTCCTTCCAACCCATTTGCTGTACTAGCCAGTTGTATCTAGTCTTACACTTGGATGAAAAGCTCTTTTGGTCAGGAATCTTCTTTCTAGTTAGTGCAATGGCAAGTGGAAGGCAGCTCTGCCTCCAATGCTATAAATAAGAAGCGGTTCTGCAAGAAGGGATGATGCTGTGCTGCAAGCAGAAATTATGCAGTGTGGCTCAAAGATGCAAATACTCATCCTGAAGCAGCTGGAGAGTAATTAAATCAATGGGGAAGACATGCTGGGTAAAAATAAAATAGTCATGATGTGACATGCTGGCTGGTCCACACCATTTAGAATTACTTACTTTTGAGAACCTACCATAACAACAAATATGTATATGGCAACTACACACACAAATACAAGTGCATAGCGATTGCTTAACAGTAATTTTGAGGAAAACAGAAACTGGCAGACTGGGTAAAGTGTAACTGGACTCAGTTACCTCCTAGCAACCGATGCCAGATGTTTTTGGTTGAGGTGGAGCAGCCTTCTAAGAGATGGACGTGAAACATTCTGCCCCCTGCACTGGGGCTGTCTCATCCTGGGCAATGACAGAGTTTGGTTTATGTCTGCAGATGTGACTTTTATGTCCCTTTCAAAAATTTGGTTCTAAGCATTTGTTAGATTTTTGGCTTTTCTTGATATATATATATATATATATATATATGATACTCAGTTCTGTTCTTCAGCTTTTGAAATTCCTGGCACCTGCAGCTTCGTCTGGGAGTGAGTTCACAGCTTAATTGCTTGTGGTCTGCAAAACTATGTCTTGTTATTGATTATTGCCACCTTTCAGTTCCCCTGAATTCTCCCTTTTGCTCTCCCACCCTTCCCCACTCACCTCCTGTCCAGTGGAATCAGTCCTGTGGTAGCAGTTCCTGTCTGGTTTTCTCACTAGGAGAGCTGGAAATGCGAGTGGAGTTGAATCCAGGCCTCTGAACTCCTTAGATTTAATGTAATGCCCTGGAAAGCCACAAATGATGCTTTTTTGACACTTTTACAAAAGCTGGAGTCATTGTCTGATGGATGAAATCCATATGTGTGATGACTGTGCAGGCAGTGATCTAGCCAAGTGTTAGCCTTCCATCTGAGGACCACATAAGACAGATGAGACACAAGAAGCTTAGGAGGGCACCATGCCCCCCTGCTGTAAAGGTCAGTGTAAGGAGTTCCACTCTTCTTCAGGAGAACGGGTACAGTGGCAGCAAAACCTTGCCATTGTGATCCACACGGGTCTCAGCCCCTGCTTCATTCTCAGTGAGTTGGAAAACTGATTCCTGTCACCTGTCAAATTCAGACTGGGAGAAGGTATTTGCCTGCGGTGTGAATTTGCTGGTTACAGGACTCACTTCAGCAGCACTGGGAGCATCACCTCCTTCCCTTTTTCTGTTTGCACAGTGCCTGCATCCAGCCTGTGTCCTTTCTTTTGTCTTTCTGCAAGGGCTGTGAACCTCACCCTAAAAGTTTTGGAGCAATTTCAGTGCCCTGTGATTGCACACTGTGAGGCAGACAAAAACTCTGGACATCTTACAATTTGAAACATACTGCTGTGCGCATTTTTTTTTTGCTTTTGCTTTTGTTGTAGCTCACAGGAACAAAGTGCCCAAATTAGAAACAGGCACTGAACAGTGGCTCTCCAGCTCTTCAAGAAAAATACAAAACATTTGCAAGAAAATATTATTTTTTGGCTTGTAGCTTGATGCATGGTTTCAATCCTCGTTTTCTCCATGCGCATATTTATTGCTGTGAGTGGAATAATTACTGCTTGGACATCTTTTCTCAGTCCAAAAATGCTGAATGCCTCAATTTTCCAAAAATATTAATCTCAAAAACTGTTTTGATTTTACTTCAGCCTTTACTTTCATTGAGAAGGTTTAAGTGGAAGGTGTTAAAGGTGATGAAGAGTGGCTCTGAGGTAACATACAGGTGAAAAGGGTTCCAGATTTCTCTGCAGTGAGGATACAGTGTGGACCATATCACACTTTCAAAGCACATCCTGCTAGGTGGAAGGAGCAGTGCTAAAGAGTATTCCAGGGCTGGAGGAGATCAATCTCTCACTGAAATCACAAGCTGCCGTTAGAGCGGTCAGCAGGTTTTGGCTTGTAGGCTGCTGTATCCTGCTCTGGAGGTATGACTTTGATGGTCTCTTGCTTGGCCTCAGCATCCATCCTCCTCCACCATTGCCCCTTTGCAATTGCTGTGAAGCTGTGCTTTTTTTAAGCTGCGGCACATTACAGTAACTGAAAAAGAACCACAAACCTTCTGTCAGGAGATTTTAGCTTTGTCTCGCTGCTGGTAAGTCTGTAGGCTTACGAACATAATAAAAGTTAAAACTCAGAGATGTAATTATAAGACGTGGTATCTCTAGGGTCTCATATCTAAGAGTAGGTTGAAGGAGTCTAAGCTGGTTAGTCAGTAATTAGATACATGGAGATTGAAGACAGTAAAGCCAGCTTGAGTGCAATGCAAGTGCACTCTGACTGATGTGCCCCCTCTGCTGCAAACTTCTATGCCTTTTCCCATACAAGTTTTGCTCTGAGCGTAAACCAAGTGCCACGTGGTAACAGGAGCAGAATGTGAAAAAGAGGAAGGTATTCAACAGGAAAAAAAGAGATTTGAAAATGAGAGAAAAGGTGATAGCTCTTCAGGGGCTTTTAGAGACTCTAAAACACACTGGCTATATTGCAGGTTCCTTGAGAAGAGACACATCATGCTTTGAAACATATATACAGTGGCTAGATTAATCGTAAGGAAGCTCACAACTATTTTCTGGAATATTACAGGACTAGGAGCTATCAAAGTTTTTAATGGCATGAAACCAAGCCAGGGTGAGAGGGCAATCCATTCAGCTACAGAAAGTAAGTTGCAGAAATATTGCACTCCCAAGGAAACTTGAACTTTTGAAAGACACAGGTTTCATATGAGAATGCAGAAGGAATCCTTTGAAGAATTTTTAGCTGATCTTAAAATAATGGATCAGTCAAGTAGCTGTGACATTTTCAGGGATTCCGTTCTAGGGGATCAGATAGTGATTGCCATCAAAAGATAAAGAAATTATTGATTCAAAGATGCAGGAATGATCCTAGGAAGGATCTTTTTAAAAAAAAAGAAAAAAAAAAAAGAAAAAAAAAAAAAAAAAGAAAAGAAATCTGTTTAGCCAAGCTAGGACAGTCATAAAAGACTACATGGAAATATCAAAAGGGGAGCTGGAAGGACATGCTGTCTGTCAGGAGAGGAAACCAAGAGTTTTGGAGAGATTCTTCAGAGCTATCTGCAAGAAGTAGCCAAAAAGAAATACATGAAAATTCACAGATACACATTATGTCCACGAGTCTAGGAATACTGCAGCACCTATAAGAAATACAGTTATTTTGTGAGACCTTGCAAATGGAAAAGCAGAAGCAAAAGAGGATACCTTCCATATCCCCAGATCTATGTGAAGGTGCTCAGACCAACAATACAACCAAACACCACATAGAGATTCTGTAGAAAAGCAGCACAAGGGGGCTGCAGGCTAGGAATAAACACCTCCAAATTCAAAACTGGTGCCCAGTCAATATTACCTTCAAGCACATTATAAAAAGTATGGCTCAGGAATCTCTACATAGGAAGAGAGACTGTTGAATCTAAGTTTCTACTGAGAATTTAATTCCTGCTAAAGGATTGTATGAATGTAACTTGAAAAGTGAAGATAAACACAGTAGTTTAAGTTTAGAGGCAGAAAGAGCTAATGTTTCGCCTAAAATATGCCTATTCCTGGGCTTGGTTAAAGCAGGGAGTCTGATGGAGGAACCATAAGCAGAGGAGATCAGTACTCAGAAATCTTTAGTGTCAGAGGTGAAGTAGATACAGTATATAGAGCTGTATTTTCACAGCAGTATGTGTTTCTAGGAACGTTCCTCTGGTTGTGAGAGAAAAGCTTGTAAAGGAGCTAGATTATGTAGGAGTAATGGTGGGAAGTTTAAAATTGGAAGAGCCAATTAGCCCTGTCAAGTTCAAAAGACAAGTCATTGAGATTGTTCTTATATCCAATGGGCTAAGTATATGATTAAGGACAGACACTGTTCTATAAAGGATATTTTCAGTTAAAAGGACTGCATATGTTTTCACAACTCATTAGTAAATGTTAAAAAAAGTTACAAATTCAGATTCTTCTGTTGGATCCAGACAAACTTCGTTGCATGACAGAAGTTTGACACTATGCATTTTTAGACCACTGTACAGGAGATTCTGTTTTCAAAGACTTCCTTTAGGCTTAAAGTCTATTCTTGAGTTTTTTCTGGAAAGTGTAGGCAAATCCATTCACTTGAAGAAACTGTGTCTGCTTAAATAGCTAGAGAAGATGTCATGTAAACAGAAAACCAGTAGGAAATCTGAAAAAAAAAAAGAATATCCAAGAGAGCCTGAGAAATAGGACTAGACAGAAATGCAAGTGTAAGGTCAGAGAAATCATAAAAGTTTTACTGTCAACAAGATAAAAAAGTCATTATAAATACGCCAAGCACAAAGATAACAAGGGTGTCCAGAGGCCTGTTAGCATGTGAATATTACATGACAGATCCTACGACACAGGCAATCTGTGCGAGTAGCTTTTGAGTTCCTACACAAAGTGGGCATACTAGGCTCTGAGTCTAGGAAAAAGAATTCCCAAATTAATGTCAGTAATAATAAAGACAACTCCTGACCTTACATATATTTGCTCTAGAAGACAAAGCAAGTCTTCAAAATATGGCTTACAGGCAGTATTACTGAAAAAAATAACCAATGGCTTGTGTTTCTATGGTGCTTTTCCATGCCATGATCCAAGGCATAGGCTGAGAGCAGAGCTCTCTGATTGCAAGAAATGTCACATACTTGTTTATTGATCTGTTACAGTCAGAGCTGAGACAAACCACTTTGTAGGCAAAAGAAGATAGAAATCATGTGACTTCTAGTGTTGAGGGTTTTTTTTTTTAGGAAAAAACATTCAATTTGGCAATAAAGTTGAAGTTGGAGAAATAATTACTGAGCAAAGGCATATTTTCAACATTTGAGGAGTCTGCTCTTGAAAAGTACCAGAAAGAATGACATAACACCTGGAAATACAATTTAAAAAACAGTATTAACCTATTCCAGAAGAAAGTGGGCTGTGTTTGGTGTGGCTCTACAGATGACACAATGCAGAAAGCCATGAAGCTTACGAGAGCATTGCATACCAAGCCCATACGACCGATCAGATCAGAGGTTTCTGTGTTTAGTGCACACACTTCAGAGGTAACAGCATAGTGGTGTCAATGTGTTATGACCTGATACCTCTCACAGAGTACAGAACACTCATAAGACTGCTGAAAAATGTGAAAGACCATACATTAATACATCTGAACCTGTTGTAAGTAGCTGACTCAACCAATAGCCTTAAATGGCATTTGGATTGAATCTAAGAACATATTATGACACACATTAATGTTCTATTTGTTTGGGTGTGGAGTCCCAGAAATTTTGTCCAGCAATGGTGCCCTGTTCAGCAGCTCAGACCTGAAATGATTTGTCAGGAATGAAGGATATCTAGATATCTTCAATACAACGATGAGCTGAGTGAAAACTGTTAAAAGATGGTTTGAGCAAGGTGTGAAGCTGAGAAGTGGTCCATACTTTCACTGAAATTGAAATATTGAAAAATGGTTTCTTGCCAGCGGAAACTTGGTTAAGCGGAGAATCCGGGTACTGCAAATTTAATTCATGTAGCAGTGGAAAGTACAGTGGGTCTGAAACATATAATAGATAGCTAACAACCCGCCTGAGTGATATAATTCAGATTTTTTAAGGCAGGTGATGCTTTTTGCATACACAATGCTGTGTCCTGAACTTTGAGGGCTGTAGGGAAATTACTCTTTGTTCATATGAAGTGCAAACTCCAGAAGGACATATTCTTAGAGGAAACAAGTGGCAAGGAAAAGGTATTGTTCTTGTAAAGGCTGTACTGAACTTACAGCTTCTTGAAAACAAATGAAAAAGCCAAGGATTCTGCAACGCTGTGAGAGGAAAGACAGCACCAGTAACTGGAGTCGAGAACAGACACCCCTGAGGAGATTTGTGAGATTTTGCAGAGCTCTGAAAAAACTTGCTAAAAATGTATTGCTAAAAAGCATATGAAATTTAGCATGTCCAGTGTTATCTTTATAACAACTGATTGCATGGTATTCATATGAAGGAGAAAAAGTAAGGCTGGCTGCTAGTTGGTAGATGGTGGCTTCACAAATGTCAGAGTGAACTGGTCTGAGCTGTTTGGTCCACAGACAGGCTTGGTGAAAGGCTGAGGCAATGAATCATGCCTGATTATGGGGCTTACACTGTTGAACTGTGCTGTCACTGTACTAAGCCTTTTATACTACAGTTCCTGACTCTCAAAAACCCAGCCTCCACACTCTCTACCCTGGGGCTGTCAGGAAGAGCAAGCCCAAAGCAAATGGACTGCAGCTGTAGGTATTAACCCAGATCCAAAGCCATCATTTTTGCCATGCAGGTAGCATAGTCTAAGTGCTGTATATAAAGAGAGAATTTATTTATACTTGGTAATCTACATCAAGACATAATTCACCACTATTTTAACTTACATTAATCTTAAGATGCTTTGTTAGTTGAATAATTAGAGATGTTTGTGCCTGCATTGTAGTCCTGAGACAAAACGTGGAGAGGCTCTGTCTGAATCAAGAGGCAGAGAGTTATATTGCTTGGCGTCCCAAAGTTTCATCAAGTGGTTCCTGATGGCAGCAAAAAAAATAATTGACAAAATAAAGTGGGAGTAAGAGTCAAGACTTTGAGGCCTGAATTCAATCTTGTGTAAGAAGCGATAAATATCTTAGAGAAGCTTAAAGGTGCTGATCTGAAGTCCACCTGAGTCAGCAGAAGTGCGGAAGCTCTGCGCTTCTTACCTTAAGCATGGATCAGGGCCTGTGCTACTTCAAGTTTCGGTAATGTCTAACTGGTTTTGTTGAAATAGTTGTTCTTCTGTCAAAGTTTCAGGAGCCATTTGAGGCAGACAATATGCTGCTGAACCTTTGTAATGTTAGTGGCTGTATTAAACATTTTGTGACTCTGATTAGGACAGACTTCAAAAGAGTGAACTACGTTTTGTATCTGCAGTTCTGAACGGGGAGAGTAGGCAGTTAATCATCCAAGTAGCTTTTCTTTACAACAGAAGGCTTGAGCCATGCAATACCATGTGCAAATTAAATGGGGGGGGGGGGGGGGGGGGGAAGGGGGGGAAGGGGAAGATGTTTGGTTTCAGGTTTATTTGTGAACAATTTGTCAGCCTTTGAGTAAACCATATGAACTTATCATACACAAGCTCAAAATCTTTCTCTGCCTTCCACCCCTATTTTGTGTATTTGTTTGTATCCCTTTTATCTGATTTAACAAAGGAGATAAAATAAACATCTGCTCTCTTTCAGGGATAAATTTAGGGATCAATTCCAAGATTTCAATAAGGTCTTTCATAATATGGATAAAAATAGAGATGGCTGTGTAATAGTATATGACCTGCACACAATAACTACAAGATTTCAATGTTACCTTGATCACGACCAGTTCAGAAGTCTTGTAATCCAGTTTGTATGATTATCTCCTAAGGACCACTTTGGTCACACCCAGGAAAGCCTATAAGCTTCTACTTAGTGTTAAGCATATAAGAAGGTATGTTAAAACTAATAGATACCCAAATGCTTAAGACTGCATACGTGTGAAAAATCTTTCAAGTTAGTGTATTGATTCCTTGGGTAATGAGAATGAAATAGCTTCATACATAAAAAGGTATGCTTTGAATATGTGTATTTGTTTGCTAGTTTGTTTTATTTATTTAATTTCAATTTAATAGCTCAAGTGTGTAGAAGCAGATCAGTTCAAAATAGAAACAGAATTAAATCAGGTTATAAAATAGCGATAATTTTCAAATGATCTAGTGTTGCTGTCACACAAAGCTATGCTTTTAATTCTCTGTGTTAATATGAGTAAGAAAAAAACCCCTCTTTTGTAGAGGCTGAGGAACACAAAGGACCTGCTCAAACATTAGATTCTGCAGTTTTCTGCATCAAACAGTCCCCCAAAAAGGTTACATGCCTGGCAGCACTGAGTTTTGTTCTTTGGAGCCTGCCAGACCCGACTCTTTTTTTGAAATAAAATTAACAAAGTATTTTCACAGTTCACCTTTAATTGAGTGATCAACTTTTTATGAATTGAAACCTTAATAGGAATCTGCTGCTTGTTTCTTTCTCAAAGACCTCTTGATGATAAACACCTCCATTCATTGTAATTTTGTGCAGATTATTCCTTTCTTGATCCAAAATAGTCTTTTCTAAATAATATGGAGTAGATTAGCATATGCATTTAGTTTTATTACTAAAATTTTAATGCCCACTTGGCAATTTATTTCTCCTCTGAAATGGTGTTGATTATTTCCTTTTCCAAACACTGTCTCCAATATTGGAGCCAGCTTGACACGGGTTGTATGTGGGAGTGCTGTGCAGCTGCAAGATGCAAAATCAGGGCTCTTGAATATTTTTTTTTTCTTACTAGCAGATATGGGGTCTATAGTTAATTTCTTTTCCAGCCTGTTTTATAAAGCTTCCTCTTTGTTTTACCAGCTCTCCCTGTTAATTAGACATTCTTGTAACTGGATATTCTGGTGATTGGTAGCTGAGGCATTGGTCCCCACTGATCTACTGTGGAAACAGATGATAAAAATACATTACAGTAATTCAGTTTTAAACAAGAAAACCAGGGTTATGTAGTAAGGCCATCTCCTCTGTCAAGTTTTGCCTCTCTAGGACTTACTTTGACAATAATTCTAGTAAAAAAGCTGAAGCAAGACCAAAATAAGTCTAGCCTTTCCCCCGCAGTATAGGAGTTGTCTATGTAATTCATGTGTGTAAAGAATCTATAGTTCTGATAACTGGCTAGAAAATTATTAAAGTCTATTAAAAACCTCTCCATAGATGGTAACTCTAAGGTCAAGCTGAGCCCATGGATCTGTATCAATGTATATTGTAGTCTGGAAACGGATTGTCTTTCAGTGGTAAGAAATTCCACAAACTGACTGCACTGGCTTTGTACTAGGTAAGTGAAAGGAGAGCAAGTCCCTGCCACTGTATCCCTTGTGGTGATGAACTCCACAGGCTCATCAGAAAGGTTTGAAGTCCTTGTTTCAAATATACCAGATGTCTTTTAATTAAGTGGTCACAAGTCACAGGACATAGGAGGAAAGTAGCTTTTCATGTAATGATTAGTGCTATTCATCTTGTCTTAATCTTTCATGATAAATACCTTTTATAGTCACATATATTCTGCACATATGAAGCTTTCCTCAGTTTTGGTCTTTTTATGGTAAAGCATCCTTGAATCAAAATTAATTTAGTTTGGTAACAAACTCCTCTGTGAAAAAAAAAAAAAATCCCAAATCATATGCAAGAGCTCATCTTTCCCCATGCTGATATTTGATGCAATAAAATATTCACTGTTGTTACCTGGAGCTATCTGTAGTCAGCTCTGTAACCCACTGAATTTCTGATGTGACAAAACATGAAATTCCCCAGTGTCTGTGATCCAGCAGATGTTTCAGCTTCCAGCCAAAAATTTGGCAAGTTATGAGTTCATCCTGTAGAGCCTATGGGCTGGGCTCTCAGGTACAGCCTGACCATGACTGATCAGAAGAGAAACCCTTACTGGACAGCACACCATGAGTTGACAGCAGTAGCTGCTGGCCCCAGTTTAAAAGCCCTCCGTGCAGCTCAGTGGACACACCAAAGGAGGGAGGGCCAGTGCTTGAGACAGTGAGGCTGAATCCTAACAAGAATGCATAAAATAATTTCCAGTCATATCCTAGGCTGTGCCAATCATATCCTGGGCTGCATCAAGAGCAGTGTGCCCAGCAGGTCGAGGGAGGTGATTCTCCCCCTCTACTCCGCTCTCGTGAGGCCTCACCTGGAGCACTGCATCCAGTTCTGGAGCCCCTGTTACAGGAAGGATATGGATGTGCTGGAGCGTGTCCAGAGAAGGGCCACCAGGATGATCAGAGGGCTGGAGCACCTCTCCTATGGGGACAGACTGAGAGAGTTGGGGTTGTTCAGTCTGGAGAAGAGAAGGCTCCAGGGAGACCTTAACGTGGCCTTCCAGTATCTGAAGGGGCTACAAGAAAGCTGGGGAGGGACTTTTTAGGCTGTCGGGCAGTGATAGGACTGGAGGGAATGGATTAAAGCTAGAGATAGGTAGATTCAGGTTAGACATTAGGAAGAATTTCTTCCCCATGAGGGTGGTGAGACACTGGCACAGGTTGCCCAGAGAGGTGGTGGAAGCCCCATCCTTGGAAGTTTTTAAGCCCAGGCTGGGTGGGGCTGTGAGCAACCTGCTCTAGTGGGAGGTGTCCCTGCCCATGGCAGGGGGGTTGGAACTAGGTGATCTTTAAGGTCCCTTCCAACCCTGACAATTCTATGATTCTATGATAAACCATGCAAAGTGAAGTGCAGATTGGGAGGGAAGGTAAGCCCTTCTATCACAAACATCAGGAGAAGCATTGTATGGAACCTGGTTTGCTTTCCTCTTGTACGGTAGAGAAATCATGAGTGAGTATAGACCTGTGCTGGTATATCCATAAAATCTATCATGGAGTGGTACAGGATGTCCTAACTTGTGTCTGGCAATAGCTTACCAGGCTGCATGTAGTTCTGTTGCTTTCTTTTAAAATTGTGATGATCAAAACATACTGTGAGGTTTAAGCAGCACTTCAGCATCTGTGAGTCAAAAGTGTTCTTGTAAAGCAGAAAGTCAAGGGAAAGCACCAGCACTTAGCAGAAAGAACATTTGCTCCTCAACAGAGTCTGTTAAACTGTGTTTACACTGTGATGTGAAAATGAGATTCAAGGACAAGGTTGGGAGCCTACCTGTCCTCTGGACACGCTGGGGATGGTAAGGTCAGCAGTGATCAAAATAGTGTGCTGTGTTTAAGAAGCACAAAGTCAATGCTGATGGCCTGGAAGGTTGTGCACTTGAGCCCAGACTAAAGAAAGATTTCCTCTTGAGCATATGGAGGTTGTCCTGGATCTGCATCTGAGAGTATACTTGCACTTAAATGACAGGATTGGTAGCTCAAACCTGAGATGAGAGCTTGGGCTGGCACTAACAGGGTTTATACACTGACAGCACAAGCATATCCTGAAGTGTTGCTGCAGTACAAATAATACATCATAATAATTAATCGGTACAGACAACAGTGAGATCATTATTTAAAATCATTGATATTTTATTCTATGTTTTTCCCTTAGCTTAGGAATCAGCATTCATGGCAGCAAGCTCTCTTATTTTGATTTCCTGAGAGCAATTGATGATGGCAGAGCATCTAAATACCAACAGAGACAAAAGCAGTCTGCACCACCTGCAAGCTTCGCAGCACTCAGCTTAGAACAGACCCTAATTAAGATAAAAGAAATAGTTGCATCATCTTATGATTTGTTGTACAAGGTAAGTTTCATGTGGTCATTGCATCTTAATGATTAGGTTTGTTTTTTTTCTGCCTGGCTGGGGACTAATCCAAAGGCTTCAAAACTTTACTGCTATTAATTGAGTGCTACCAACAACCTTGGCCTATGTAGAAATAGCATCTTCTGACAACCGTGGACTTCTTAATGGATATAAACAAGCACATCAGTTTTGTGAACTTAAGGACTGTAAAGGAAAAAGCAAATAGCAAATTATCAGGACCTTTCTCTCTTCCCCCAACCCCTTTTTCTCCTTCAGTTGTCTGTAAATTGTGTCCCAAGCATGTAAATACCACACCTTTCAAATAGCTCTGTTGAGTTTCCTAAGCTGATACTTATAAGTAGATATCAAGTGCTATTGCAGGATGGCATTATGGTTTTATCAGAAGAAGAATCATGTAGCAACTGAGGATAAAGAAATATGATCAGATGTGAGCACACTACAGTGGCTGCAGAAGTTAGCACCTGTCAGCTGGGGCTCAGCAACTATCTGCATTTATGCTTCTGGCCACTTCTCATTCTGACAGATAAGGTGCACTAGCTGTCAAACAAAAACTGTTCTGGTTTTCCCACCTGCAAAATGAGAACAATAAAAATAACTGTTTCTTTCTAGAATTTTGAAAGCCCTGAATGAAAAAAAAATGCTGTAACAATCTTAGACTGTAGTGTCAGAGTCTATTGAAATGTAGCAACGTCTAGAGTAAACCACCTTAAGATGGTTTTCAAGCATAGGAAAAGAATAAGCAAAGTTTCCTTCAAGGTCTTTTTGATATCACCAGGAACTGTAAAGCCATCTCATCTGTACCTGCAGTTTCAGGTCCAGTTTAAGCTCATGGCTTTAGAGGCAGGCTTCTTGCTACCCCTGTATCCCCAGCAATGTGGTCCTCCCTCTCACCTTTTGTCAAAACCAATACTTCTCTTCCTGCCCAAAGTCCTGGATCAGGGAACTTCAACATGAGAAAAGCCTGATCAGTCATGTGTGGACATGGAAGCTCTCAATTTTTTTCTGAGCCATTCTTTGAATAATAGTTGCTGCCACCTATGTGATGGGGGACTCTTAACAACATAAGCTTGTAACCAAATATTTTGTAATAAAGAGGCAAGTCTGAAAGCACGGTTCCTAGAGCCCAGCTAGTTTAAAAAAAATCCATCACATCCCATCCACAACAGTTCTGCAACTGAATACAGACATTTGAAGTATCATAACAAGTAGTTTAATAGTTCAGGTGGGTCCTCTCTGTCAGTATTATAATTTCCCGTTCATTTTCGCCATACTCAGTACAATGCATACTATAAACTCAATGCTTTGTTTTTCCCATCAGACAGTATGTAAACAAAGATCAAATTTTTATACTAAGACATTACAGTGTTCAAAGGATTCCTTTCCAATATCCTTCAGATATGGGAGCATTTGTTTTGCCATTAAGCATAGCACAAATACCACAAAAACACATTACTTAGAACAGTTGTAATGGTAAAACATAAAAATAACCATATTGCATCTATAGTGTTAGCAGACTAATAGGACGTTAACATGAAGTTTTGAAAGGTGCAATATTCATTTACATTTATGGAATCAGTGATTTATATGTGCAGCATTGTAAATAAGGGGCTGACTAAAACAAGGGGGCATGGTAAGCTAGTAGCAGCCAGGCAAAATGAGAGTGGGTATGACCCACAGCTTTTCCAGACTTTGGTGTTTCTGCCACTCATTTGAGCTACTCTTTTGCATGCCTCCTGCTGCAGCTGCACTAAACCTGATCCGCTTCCCCTGGGAAACCTTTGGAAAACTCACACGAAGAACAGGCTGGGCGTTTTGTGCAAGGGAAAACGAGAAAAGAGCAAGTAAGCCATGAGGATGAACTGAAGCTAATGAGGATGAGGGACTATCGAGTCCTTCACAAGCCCCTGACAGGGACAATCATTTGGGATGGACAGGGACAACAAAAGACAAATTAAATATGCTTAAGTGAGTTTAATTAAAAATACTTCAAAGTATTTAAGGCAGCCCTCCAATATTTTTGCTTGTTTCCCCTCTTGTCTTAAGCAGTACCTTTTCTAGAATGTTTTGGTACTTGATATAGTCCCTTTTTGTTTTTACAGCAGTTAGTTGTTTATTTCTATATTTATATTTACATGTGGCACAGAAATACAGGCTATTTTTGGCTTATTTCAACAATTTCATCTCATTTGTAACAGAAAGGAAAGCTTCAAACTAAGTGGATTTCTGAGAACTATGTTTTGTTTCTTCATGTATAAAATACCTGCAAGTAAAAGGCATGTGGATCTCAGGTATTCCCGCGTGAATGGCTAAATGGTTGCTAAAAATAACTTATTTTTTGGAATGTCTAGGTTTGCTTAAATAGTTTGAATTCTTGGTGCTCAGACATTTTCTCTGTTTGGTAAAGGACACACTGGAGTATTTAAAGCACTGGAATTTTGGCAAGTACTTGATTATTTCTGCTTTAAATTATCAGACAAGAAGTTCAGGTACCTTCTCAAGAACCTTGACCTTTGTGAAGACTTCACAGTAGACTGGAAAGTTTTCCTGAAAAACATAAACTACCTCATAGAAGTAAGAAGAGCTAGCAATATACAATACATTTCTTTGAAAGATATGATCCAATGCGTTACAAATGACTGACTAACCAAGCATTCAAAATTCACATATATTTCTGTTAATTTCTGTTCAACTCCATGAAGCCCTTAGCTCCTTGCAAACTGCTCTAAGAAGTTAAGTCTTACACTCACATAAATTTAGGTCTGCGCATGTGGCAAACTGAAAGCAAGACTTTGGATACCCAAAGTCAGATTGCCCAAACTGAGCAATGTGGGATATCCAAATATGCCCAATGATCCCTCACCTGTCTAGATGGAGTGTCAGGGGCTGGACAGAAAGCTGAGTGGAGTGGGAAGTCCCCCAGGTTCTTGGTGCCAAACAATGATAGCAATGTAGATGTAGCAGGAAGGTCAAATACAGAGATTAGTCAAGTACAGAGAAAATCTTGACTGCAGCCATGTATAGAATCTGCTGATGCTTTCTCTGAATATGCGTGTTGCAACAACCCATGTTAAATTAGAGTTGCTGTTTCTCTGTGGCAGAGGTTTGTGTCCACAGTGTCTCACCTGGAGCTGTTTCCTTGGTACAGACTGCGGGAACAGATCCTTCAATTCACGATCATAGCCTTTTATCAGTGCAGCAATCCTTACTGTGTTTGTATGTAACAGGAACATTATTGAAAGATGTAAGTAAAAGAAGTTTCTGTCCTATTTTAATCTCACAGTCCTTCCCTTTCTACTGGCTTCTTTCCTCTTAGTCTCCTTTACCCAGTGGGAAGCAGGTATAAATAGATGCAGGAGTCTAAGCGACTTTACCTTACATCTCATTTCTGAACTTGGCTAAGGATGTGAAAGCTGGGTGCTAGCTGGATAAAAAGCAGTTCTTAAAAAAAGAGTATTAACTTGCATCTTCTGTTCTAAGAAGTAACTATATTTCATTTCCAACAATATATGCTCAAAGCACAAATAAAATGAGAAAAATAATAATCATCACCCAACGGAAAACCATATAAAAAGCCTACCACTTTATTGCCATGGCAATAATATAACGTTGTGCTAACCAAATCCATATAGAGCTATATGGTGATTAAATCTTGTGTCATAAAGTAGAAGCTGGAAAACCAGTGAGATCCGTCTCAGCCTTTTCTCGTCCCGAGTCGAAGTCTGTCAGGTTTCAAATAATTGCAGGGCTTGAGCAATTCACAGGACGAGGAGGGACCACTGATTCTGAATGAAGGGAGACCTATAAAAACAGCTCCAAACACTAGTAATGTGTTGCAGGTTTTTGCAGCAGGTTAGAGACTTTATCTATGCATGTCGGTTACCGATAGGCATAGCTTAACCAAAGTGCTTGTTATAAGTGTAGCTTTATTCAAAATTTTATAAGGTTGCTTAGATGTATTTTATTCTAAGTAAATTTAGCATTAATATTTATAGTAGTGCAACTGTTACTTTGTCCTAGTGGCAGGACTACATTTAATTATAGTTACTTAAAAAATAGTTGGGTCTTTTAAAATATTTATATTTTCAGCTTATTAAAATTAAAATGCAGTCTTAACAGATATAATAGATTACATGATTCTCAAGTGTAAAACAGTAGAATATTTTGTATAGGTTAGAAAATGTTGCATTACCCCCTTTCCTGCTTTTATGCTGATATAAATTCATTAAGTTTCAAGTCGTATCAGCACAAAGACCAATGGTATGAAGTATATCTGTATAACTATTTTAAGAATATATTTGTGTGCTGTAATATTAACCCACCAGAAAGTTTTCCTGATAACTCTAGAATAGGTAGCTGTTTTTGTCAGGGAAGCCTTTGCTGTAATGTCTTCTCATCCGCCAAGTAGGTGCTAAGCCTCGTTAACAACTCGACAAGGTGCCCAGTTCTTGAGATCAAACTCTGCTAGAGCACATGTTTTAACATTAAGTGTCTTTAACAGTTAGTCCTCCAAGACCCCATTTACTTTTCACCTCAATGTAGAAAAAAAACCCAGGCTCCCTCTACATCTTTCGGGAGGTACTTGGTCCATGACAGGACTGGAGCCTGTACTGTGTTTTTCAATATTGAGCTTTCACCTTGAATATTTTCTATGTTAGGGGTAGAATGGATAAATCCATCATTAAAATCCCAAATTAATCCACGAGGGAACATTTTTGAAAAGACAAAACAAATACAAACCAGGTTTGTAGTGCTGGTTCAGCTTCCAGATGCTTTCATGAAAATGTTTTCATTTTGGGTTCAACCCAAAATTTCCCATGCCTTTCGCAATTTCATCCCACCCTGGCTTCACACGTATTCCTGGGCTCCTGTGAAGGTTCTGAGGGAAGGCTGGTTGTTAAATTATTCACTTCATCCAAACACGTTACAATTTTGGCCCGTAAAGTATGTATCTAAATTAATGAGGTATGCAACTCATTCAGGCACGTTAGGAAAACCGATCATTACGCTATACAATTTGATCACTGAAGTATATTAAAAAGTAACAAGTAAAGTATGCAGCTTGATCATTAAAGTATGGAAAATTTACTAAACTAGTAAAGAATGAGCCTGGGATGACTTTTGTCTCAAATGTCACCTCATAAATAACAGCCACAACCACAAAGGCAAACATTCACAAACCCCAAAGCCATACAGGTTTAAGTTGTATTTTTTCCAAGAAAACAGCTGAATAAGGGGAGATTTAAAAAAACCTTGTGGAAATGATTTCTAGATGTTTTTTGTGTCACGTGGATCTTTTGATGGCTTTGACATATGTTGATGAGATAGACTCTAGAGTACACACTACAGCATCTGTGTATGAGCAGGATGTCCACTGACATACAGCTCTGTAGAGCTGTAGGGCTGTACTATACAAAGTATAATTACAGAGATGTGAAGTATTTTAAACAATATGATTGCAGCTTAATATTCAAGCAAGAAAGAACCATTGATATGGTACTTAGCTTGGATGTTGCAGAAGAGCTGATGAAGGAGACAGAGAGGACACTGTCTTAGGTGGGATGCTATTGCACCAGTGGACTCTCTGAGGATATCTCTATCTCCAGATAAGTCCAGACTCCAGAGCTAGGAATATGCATCATGAACTTTTCTTGGCTGGCCTGCCAGTACTGTGATTGATAAGGCCTGAGTGAAGCTCTTCTGCATCAGAATAAGTGTCTAATTCAGTCTGGCCTTCTGAAAGCTGCAGCTGGGAATCAGACTCCCCTAGAAGAAAATGTACCTGTCCTTCTCCACTGTGAACTATTGCAGATGTGGAAGGGGAAAAAGTATAGAACATGTTAAAAGCGATAGTTCACGGCATGCTGATCAGGTCTAGAACAGCAAGGCATTCATACAGGATCAGCACAGCTGCCTATAGGGGGAATATATTGGTAAAGGAGGGATTATGATCAGGGCCAAACAATTTGTAGTTTAGCCTTCCTGGAGCTGAGACTTCTGGGTGATTTGCTTCAAGCTTAGTAAGCCTTCACCTGAGAAGTCCAGCAGTGAGGAGAAATAGGGCAGGGCAGGTGAGGTAGAGAGGTGACAGAGAGAAGCGACAGATTACGACTTGTGCCCATTCAGTCACAGGAACTGAGCTAACTCAGGCTTGTTTGTTCACCCTTGATGCTCTTCCCACCAACAAGAGCATCCTGCTTCTCCTTGGACAAGCACCCATGAGATGATTCCCTCCAGTGTAGCAAGTTTGCATCTCTTAAAGCCTCGCACTGTGAGAACTGTGCTTCCAGGTGCCAGGACTGAGGTCCAAGACTAGTTCCTGCTGTTCACTAGAGAAAATCACAGGTATGTTGTTACTGTGTCCACCTTTGTTGGGCATGTTACTGGTGGAGAGTTTACAGGGCTAAAGCCACTTGCTCTCACATTACATTGCTCTCAGCAGTGGCTACAATCCCCTCCTGTAAAATGCAAGCAAAACAACTGTCTTGTCATTTTGGAAACTATTCTGAAATCAACACAGGGGACAGCACTGACACAGCTTACCTGCTCCACACAAGGAAAGTGGCTGTGCTGTGACTCTCTGAACACTGCTTTGCCTGTAAGTGATGACATTCACATATAGTGTATCTGTTGTAACCATACAGTTTCAGAGCTCCAAACTCCCATGCAACAGATAAGTGACATCCTCAGTCTTTCCAGAACCTCGCTTCCTAAAGTCGGCAGTGTTGCTAACCCAGCCCTTGTGCACTGTGTTCAGGAGTGGGGAGCTGAACTTCGCTATGCTGCCTTAACCCTCCTGTGAGATTGCAGCAGGAATATGTAAGGACTGGCTCTACAGAGGCAGTGCTTTGCCATGTCTTGGGGGGTGGGATTTTTACAGGTTTATCATTAGTTACTGTCCTCATGTGTTGAACCCCTGGGTCCTCCTGTTCTGGGCCACTGACTTGATCAGACAACTGACTGTCATCAGTGACGACCCATTGCACCAGCAGCAGAGGTTAGCAGGCCTGCTTATTATGTTCCTATGTTCCTACCCTCAGTCAGCAGCACCACAAACTTTGTCTGTCCTCATGTAGAACAGCTGTGCTCCAGGGAAATACCCTCTCTGGGATACCTCCATGTTCACATCTTTTTTTCCTGTATTACATCTTCTTCAGGCTAAGAAATAGTAAAGCTTTCCTTATGCCATAATCTAACTCCATGTTTCTCTTTATCCATAGCAAAACTGTCTTGAAAATTCCCCTTCCTTGCCCCTGCTGTCCTGTGCAGTGCCCTCCCCATGACTACAGTGTGCTAGGATACCTGTTTTGGGATCTTTCTCCATTGACAAGCCTGCTGAAGCTGTACCTCCCTTTCTCTCTTTGATCTGAGTAATGAAGAAAAGGGTCTAAATGGAATTTTAAAACAGCAAACTGTTCCTTGGGTTGGAAGCCTTTCCCCCTATGCTTACTAACAGTAGAGGAAAAGGAGAAAGTAGGGATAAGGGAAAGTAGGGAACATTGTATTAGCCCATCAGGCATATTGTTGATGGGCTGGGGAAGCCTCACTGTAGCTCTTGCTTCTTTATCCAGTTGTACCCAGGCTTAATATTTCATAGTTACGCAACACAATAGTTATTTTAAGTACATTTAGAGGCTTTTTGTTGTGGCTTTTTGTTGGTGAGGCATAGACTGGCATGTGGGCCGTTGATTTGACTCATTGTGTCCAATCATTTTGTCAAATCACCATATACCATTACATATTCTAAACACTACCAAGAGTATTTTATCCTGCAAACGTGACCTCAAAACTTGAATCTATCTGTTGCGAGCAGTTGGTCAAAAAGAAAATTGTACATTATAGAACGAGCCTAGGTGGAGTTTTCATCTTTTATTTATAACTGGCTTTATTATTGCAAGCTCCTGTTGCACACCAGCTATCAAATCCTTAGCAGGCATAAATAAGTGCTCAGGTTAACAGAGTTAGACAGATCACTGCTAGATACAGCTCTACTCATAACCCGGGGATAAAATGCAAGCTTCCCTATAGTGCTGAGACTCTGAGAGCTAGAACAGGCTGGCTGGTGAATTACTTGTCTGAACATGAGAAGAAAATGGATTTCCACCCCAATCCATGCTCAGGCAACTAACTGCTGCTTCCACACGCTTTTAGGGAAGAGCGTTTATGGAAAGCAACTTGAAGATTTGTGTTTTTAGGATAAAGAAGGGCCCATGGGCTAAGCACAGAAGCCTCTTAAACTGTCAAAAGGTTGATTACTTCTGGCAAAGGTCATTCTCATGAACAAAGAGGAAAATGCATCCTTTTTCAGGGGAAGATATAAGGGCCTTCTTGTGCAAGCTCTTTCCCAAGACCTTTGCTTTCTGAGCCTCCCCATAAAGGGAGGGAGATCAAATTTGATCAGGGAATTTGTCAGGGAACAAGAACGGAGAAATTGTAATTTATCTTGATGTACCGACTCACTTTCTAACTAAGAATTCCTGTTATAGAAAAATCTTCCAGAAACAGGAAGGAGCTGCAGGAATGGAGCTTCACTGAGCAGGTGTGGGTGGCGAAGCCTTCTTTTATTACTAATCAGCATAGTTATACCATTTATAGAAAAGGACATGAGGCTGTGCAAGGAACTTTCTAAAGAAGAAAAATATAGCCCTGCTTTGAAGAGCAAGCAAGCTACATAGGGCAGCCCAAGGGCAACCTAACCTAGTGGCCTTCTATAATAGACTGACTACATCAGTAAACAAAGGAAGAGCTGTGGATGTCATCTACCTGGACTTCTTTAAAGCCTTTGACTCTGTCCCCCACAAAATCCTTCTAAGTTAGAGAGAGATGGATTTTATGGGTGCACTGTTTGGTAGGTGAGGAATTGGCTGGCTGGTCACATCCAGAGGGTAGCGTTCAACAGCTTCATGTCTGGATGGAGATCGGTGACAAGTGGTGTCCCTCAGGGGTCTGTGCTGGGACTGGTGCCATTTAATATCTTCATCAATGATACATGGACAGTGGGATCAAGTGCACCCTCGGCAGGTTTGCAGATGACACCAATCTGAGTGGGGCAGTGACACACCAGAGGGATGGGGTGCCATCCAGAGGGACCTGGACTTGAGTAATGGGCCCCTGTGAACTTCATAAGGTTCAGCAAAGTCCTGCACCTTGACCAGGGCAGTCTCCAGTATCAACACAGGCTGAGGGATGATGGGATTGAGAGCAGAACAATACTTGGGTTACTGGTGAATGAAAAGCTGGACATGAGCTGGCAATGTGCGCTGTCAGCCCAGAAAGCCAACCATATCCCAGACTGCAGCAAAAAAAAGCATGGCCAGCAGGTCAAGGGAGGTAATTATGCCACTCTGCTCCACTCTGGTGAGACCTCACCTGAAGTACTGTGTCCAGCACTGGAGTCCTCAGCTCAAGAAGGACGTGGACCTGTTGAAGTGGGTCCAGAGGGTCACAAAAATGATCAGAGAGCTGGAACAGGTGAAAGAAAGGCTGAAAGAGTTGCGGTTTTTCAGCCTGGAGATGAGAAGACTCTGGGGGAACCTTATTGCAACCTTTCAGTACCTGAAGGGGGCCCATAAAAAAGATCGGGACAGTCTTTTTAGTAGCACCTGTTGCAACAGGATACAGGGTGATGTTTTTAAACGGAGAGGGTAGATTTAGACTGGAGATAAGGAAGAAATTTTTCACAATAAGAGTGGTGAAACACTGGAACAGGTTGCCCAGAGAAGCTTCATTCCTGGAAACAAAGTCAAACTGGACAGGGCTCTGAGCAACCTGATCTAGTTAAGGTGTCCCTGCTCACCGCAGTGGGGTTGGACTAGGTGACTTTCAGAGGTCCATTCCATCCCAAACCATTCTATGATTCTATGATTCTAAGAAAAGCCTCATAATAATGCCCCCATCTCTTGGTGAAAGCAGGAGCTGAAAGTGGATTTACGCGGTCCTCCCAAGGTACTCTCAAATTCTCCTAGGAAGGGTGAGAAGGCATGTGAAGAGCTGAGCAGGACACACAGGTAATCTGGATTTCACAGCCTATGGCAGCAGTTGGCCTTTGACCGTGGTGTGGGGCAGGTACTGCTCTGAGGCCGTGCAGTAGTCTGAGAAGCTACGAAGCAGACACAGGCTGCAGAATCCTGCCCCCCTGAGTTCTGAAATGATGGGATGAGTGGAACACATGGTAGCAAATATCATAACTCACTAAAAGAGAAGTAATCCATTTTCCATCCAACAGAAACTCCTCCATGAATGATCTGTTAAGCACCATTAGGGCGTATGCAGCACAGTTCTGAGGCAGCTTCATTCCAGTTTCCCTCAAGAGGTTAATTTCAGACACAGCAAAACTAAAAAAACCCAAAACCTAAGCACACTGTGCATAATGTTAGTTTCAAATGAAGAAATGGAATGTAAATGTCCAGATGCCCAGAGCAGAACCTGAGGTTTTAGGCATCTAAAGGTGTTTATTTTAGCTGCAGATGATAAGATACACACTGAATGTACTAACTGCGTGTGGTAGGAGATCGTAATGCAATAACTGAGTGTAAAAGGTTTCCTAGTTTTCAATCTGTGGTTTGCAAGAAGAATAGGTGATTTGGTTTATTGTAGGCTATTTAACCGTTTGAAGATCAAAAAGAAAGTGCATTAGGTCTTACGAAATAAACAAAAAGCTCTTGAAATTAAATAAATTGGGAAAGTTTGTGCTCACAAAATACGTTTCTGTAAAAAGTTGCAGAGCAGTAACACCTTCCCTAAGTCTTTGGCTTCAGTAGGCTAATTCAACGCAGCGGTACAGTGCTTCTTAGTTGCAGCAATGGCATGCAGAAGGCGAGCCCTGTGCTGGACCGTGCCTGGCAATCTACAGCACAGACCAGCTTCTGCACCTGCATGGATGATTCCACTTCTTGTGTTTCTTCTCTTACAGGTAATGCAGCCGTTATGCCTGTCCCACACGTAGGTTTTACGTCAAGCGCACTCACTTTTGAAAAGCGTTATTTGCATCTGAAGATAGTGGAGTCTTTTCTGATTAAGAGGCAGATTTCTTGCAGTTCTGTAAGAAACATATTTTCTTTTCCACCCAGTTATAATGATCATGGGAGACATGACAAGGAAACAGGAGCGCAGGACCAAAAGCCATCTGTTTCTTTTTTGGTATTTCGTATTGCACAGAGCAAGAAGGTGGCAAAGCTTATATGCTTAAATATGAGGGTATAAAATATGATAGTAACATTTAACATGCTGTAAAGAAATGTTTTTGAACCAAAACCAGATTTTTGTTTTGTTGGTTTTTGTTTTGTTGGGGTTTTTTTTTAACAGGACTTCTTACCACAGCTATAGTAAACCTAGCTGCCACTTGTGTTTGTGAAAACTTAGCTTTCAAGACACTGTACGTATTTAGTTTAGACAGTGCAGTGGGTGGAAAGTCAGCTTCCATTCCTGAAAATGAGTAGTTTATTCTTCAAAATTAGGGTATTGTTTGGGTTTTTTTCCCCCCCTTTTTTTTTCCCTGAAGTTTACTGCTAATTCTAGAGGTAGAATGTAAACGTTGAATAGATTTCCTCGATATTTAACATCATGAAATGTAGCCATGCACAATTAGTCTTTTGTCTCAGGTGTGTCCATACCAAAGCCTAGCAGAGCTTTACTCTGCAGTTTATTCCAGCCAGCTGTATCTTGTCCTTTTTATTCCCACGTGCCACATTTACCCAAAGTGTGATTTGCACCCTGCAGGATGCGTAACAGGAGTTGAGTCAGTAGTAAGCTGCAGTGGTAGATTTTAAAAAGCCGTACACCCGTGTTAGATTTGAAAGCAACACGCTGAAAAAAGGGGGTTGTGAACATCTTGTGCTAGCATTAACACACTTGTACCCAACCCCTTCTTCTCTGCTTTCTCCTCACACACCCTGTGCCTTTGCAACCTTCAGCTGCATCATTTAGCTGCAGTATCCCCACTGTGGATGGCCAGATTAAAAAGTACCGCCATAAATATACCTGGAACTTAGAAAGGAAAAGGACATAATTGCCCTTTCTTTCATCTCAGGACTGAAGTGCCTTTTCATTCAATGAATTTCCACTGCTTGCTAAAGACTATTCAGATGAGAAGAATACGTTTGGGATATTTGGGCTAGTTAGTGCGCACTTCCTTTTTTTCCTGCATTAGCAGAATAGCCCTCTTTGTAAGATCACCCAATTTTTTTAGACCTTTGTAAAAGTTTAGGTCAGTCTTGGAATCCTGTGCTTTTGTTGGCCTGTCACCAGTTGGATCACATTTATAGGGTCTATTTTTTTCCCTTAACTACTTGCATGGCTCCTTTTCTCTTTTGTGGTGCAAGCCAGAATTCCTGGAAGCAGGTTTTACTGCCTGTGGGATCTCAAAAGCTGCCCTCTCCATGGATATTCCCCTCTTTGACTGGCTGGATGCCACACCACGATTTATAATTTATTCAGTGGATCCATTGCTGATTCTCTGTGTATGTTTTTTGTCTAGACTGCGGAAGGGCAGAAAGTCGTTCCACCTAAATCTGCTTGGGAGCTGTTGAAGAGAGAGGCATCCCTCTCACACATACAAGAAGTGGTGACTGTTGTCGTTAACACAATTGCACAAGACTAAAGATATTGACTCTTCAAAAGATAATACAGTAACAAAAGAGGAGTTCTGGGATAGATGTAGCCAACGTTTTCAGTGGCTGACTGAAGAACAAGGAAAAAAACCTATATTATTCTATCATCTTAATTTAAGTCTACAGCTGGGTAAATTTGCTATGGCTACAGACATGTGTTTGCATACTGTTGTGTATAGGCAAGTAGTTTAAAAAATTTGCATGAAGTGAAAATGTTTTAATACTATCATTCCGTGAACATTTGTTGCTATATTTGTAGGAGATTATTTTTTTCTTTATCTCTGAGTATGGTTATGATCTATAATAATCACAGGCTTTCTAAAGCAAAGTCATGAAGATGCTCTTGCTAATAGTGAAGGTGTGAATTTAAAGCACAGTAGTTCTCTTTCACTAGCTCTTTATCTCTATATTTGCTATTTTAAAAGTTTCTTCTTTCAGTTTTAAATTAATCCACTTCCAGTTGATGGGGGGGGGGGGGGGGGGAACCTTCTCCACATGGAAAAAAAGAAGTATTTCCATGGGGAGCTAATAAAAAATTCCTTTTTCTCAGCAGGTATTTTGTCCTGCCCACCTTGGACAAAGAAAGGGGTGAGCATTTGACATTTCCCAGACACCTCTCAGCTACCTTTTGGGGTTAAAGATTCCACCATATTAGCATTAGCAGAGTTTACATAACCTTGAATTTTGCTAGAGTGACTGAAATCATGGCAGGAATCTGGCAGTACAAACCGTGTGATTAGTCCTGTGCTAAACCTGAGAGGCCAGTCTTTCACAAGGTTCTGCTTCTGCTGAACTGTTTTTTTTTCTCTTCGATAATACTGGTTCAATGTAATTTTTCACAGTCTAAAGACTAGGTGAATAATAAAACAGCAGGAACCTTGACTAAAAGATTTCAGATTTTACTTAACAGCACTTTGGCCTTCATGCTCACAATTGCATCAATGCCATTTGGCAGCAAATTGCAAGACAAAACACAGAACCTCCAAGCTCGTATGCATGTCTGCACTACTGAACACTATTTTGGTACTTTGCTCATTGCAGTTATACCGTCTGAGTTCTTGGGCCAGCATTTTTCACTATAAATTGCAGACAGGAGCAGGGCCTGCTTGTAATTACAGCAAAGAGATTGCGTAGTCTGCCATGTTATCAGGTGCTGCTATACATGTGTAAAGTTGCAGATGAAAGCACTGAAAAAAACCCAAACAAACGTAAAATTACCACTTCTCTCTTGACAATAGCAGAGAAAACAAAATGGCCTGTGCACTCTATGCCTGGTAGCCATACTCCTGGTGAGGTATCAAGTGCAAGTGCCAGATCAGAACCTGGAGCTTCAACATCAGGTGAAAATAAAAAATGAAAATGTGGTGATGCTCTTTCCTCACTCCTGTGAGCCACTGAGCAGAAGCACCAGGGTAACCTCGTGGCTGAGCCCTGGCTGAGGCAGGAAAACACATGCCTTCCTGAGCTGTGAAAAATCTCTTTTTATTTTTTTCTTTTTTGGAAGCAGGAAGGCAGGCATCTCCAGCTGAAGAGTCCTCCAGACTAGATCCTGTCTATTTTGCATTCAAGAAGAAGCAAAGAGACAGAGGAGCTATTTTATACTTAAAAGAAACTCAGACAAGTGAAGAAAAAAAATCTCGATAGAAACTGTCATCCATAATAGCAACGAGAAGCAGGCCTGAGGAGCCTCATTTATATAAGCAGCAGCCGCTGTGTGAGTGAGACTCCAGCCCTACATCTCCAGAGATATTTTGATTTTGACAGGCCTCTCAAAGATATGCCTACGTATATCTATATGAAGATGCCCCAGGAGAGCCTTCCAATCTGAGTACAGGGTTTGCCACTACTAATCCAAACCCCTGTCGTTCTGGCTGTTGTTGCTGCTCAGAGTTGTTACAGAGTGTTACTAATAGTCATAGTGTGGATGGCTTTACAGAAAATATCTTCTTTTATCCTTTTCTGGATGATGGTCACTTACTGTTTGCTATTAGCAAGGCTCAGCTGGAGTCTGTATTGAGGAATGGATGAAGAATTGCTTCCTGAAGTTTGGCTTCTTGGTCTTCTGAATTTCTGATACTGTGACCTTTTTCATAAGGCTGAGAATGGTAAACACACTGCAAAGAAGGTGTTGATTAATATCTTGCCAACTAACATCCCCCTTTTTATCACAGGCACTTTTCTCCTCTGCTTGAACTCCCTTGACTTGCTTGAACTATCTGCAATCCCCCAACTGGCTAAACTTCTTTGGGCGTTGAAATAGTTTCTAACTATAGCTAACCCAGCTCATCAGGGTATTGTTCTATTTAATTGAAGTTTGTAATACACTTTGAGATCCCTATATGAAGTCTGAAGTGTAATCACAAGCGCAAAATAGAATTGTTTATAATTCATAATGTGGTAGCAGCCAGGCCAATGGGGGAAAGTTGAAAGGAAATTCAAAATGTATCCCTTGCCCTTTGAAGTTTGACTGCAACTTGGCACATGCATCAAAGAGGTGACTAGTTTCCTTTAGGGTTTAAGTTTCTGCTTAAAAAGATCAAATCAAAAGCAATCTGAGGTTCCCAATTAGATTTATATTAAAAATCAATAATGAAGACCCTAAAAAGGCATACTGATGACTCTTGAAACACTCACAAAATGAGTGCAGCTCATTTAAGGGCAGGCTGTGATAATCCTTGCTTTGATTAGTAGCTTATATCATGAGTCGTCCCATTTAATTCAGTCCGGCTACTTACTGAACAAAGAACTCTTCAGCAGGAAGTCATTCCAGCTTTATCCTCATGATTCCATACATAGCCCAGAGGGTGGGCTACCTGCCCTGTGCCAGGCCAATCAGCTATACAGGCTTCCATGGGCAGCAGAAGTAAGGGTATCAGTGGCTGCACCCAGGTCTTTCTGTAGGCTGGCTGTACTGTAGAGGTACAACTCCTGGCCATACATCGCAACTATAGGTGATTCTGAAGCCCATAAAGATTTCCTTCTATGTTCTTTTGTGCTGATTCATATTTGCCCTTGGGGTAAAATAATTTGTTGATGCAAATACAATAACTGTGGAACCTTAATGGCCTCCTGAGATGGTGGTAGCATGAGAAATTTGTCTCAATGGTACTTAGCAAGGATACAGGTGCACGATGTATTTGATTTACATCTCATGTTAAAGCATTATTCTATACTGCAGCTCAATCACTGTGTCTAATCACAGGGTTTAGTAGTTTAAACAGCACACTAAGGGCCCAATTCAATTAAAAAATGTCCTGCAGAAATCTTTTTTTCATAGTTTTCCCAGCTATATGCAGGCTTCTGCAGAGAAGATGTGATTTTCTTTTTTTTTTTTTAATAAGATGGGCCCTAGGATTCCTTCTATTCTAAGACATCCTGTCCCTTTCTTTTTTTTATATGTTTTGTCATAATACTCAGTACCTAAGGGGATTCTGTTTTTGTAAGACTAGCATTTAGAAAAGTCATCTTTTGCTTCTTCATTAGTTTGAAAATCTTTAGAACACCGTGGAAGTCAGAACTGGTGGACAGCTGAAGTATCGGCACTTTTTGAAGTTCATCTCAAAACTTGTAATGATGCCATCAAGCACTCCCAGTGCAACTAGTTCTGCAACTTCTACCAAGCCAGCAACCTGTGCTGTGCAGGACCCACACGTGTCTTCTCAGCCTGAACATCCCAAGACGTCATCTTCTCTACTAGGGCAAAAGAGGGTAAGCATGGTCTGTTTATGAATTTTTTGGATTTTGGTTTCTGTGCATAGGCTGAAAATAATACCTGTGGAACTCGGTGAAGGTATTCCTGTTGATTGCCCATGAAATCGGGTACAACCTCCCATCAATAAGCAAACGAGGCAATTTGTGAAACTGTGTTACAACAGCAAAAACTGGGACAGATAGTAACTCCACTAAAGTCAAAGGATATTGACTTGTTCACAGTAGCTTCTTGCTTAGAAATGTGCTGCATCTCTGACATTTCCTTTCTGCTCCAGATTTTATTACAAACATAAACAGAATTCCTTCCCGATGATTCTCAAAAGTTCTGGATTGTTGGAGTTAACAGTACACCTAGCATTACAGATTTCAGGCAGAGTCAATTTAGACTGATCGCATACCCTGCTGTTACCATACACATATCCATCAGAGCTGTATGGCAAATAAAGTGTCTGTGTTTAAGCACGATCAGATTTCTGTGAACAAAGAAAACAGACCTGATTACAAAGGCCCAATAGCTGCAAAAACAGTTTATCTGTGGTCATCTGACAAAATGAGGAAGGACTGGCAGCTGCAGTTTTCCGATAGGTCTTTGCTGTCCTGTCCTAAAACACACTGATGGTCTTGCCTGCTTTCTGGCAGATACCCAATTGCAGCTGTCAATGACTGATGGTCAAACTGATAGACTTGCCATGAAGGCCAGTGATCTGAGAGATGGAAAATGGATTAGGAATGCTGTATTTTTGCTTATTTTTGGATCCATACCTATAACTCATGTTGATAATGCACTTTGGTCCTCTCTGCTGCTATACTGCTGTCTTGCCCTAGTGCTAGGTTTCACAGAAAGGTGGGGAAATCATTACAGGTAGAAGAATTAAATATCACACTTCTGAAGCTGCACCTACCTATTCCACATTCCTTAGCTACAACCAAACTTGGAGCAGGAAAATTAAATATTTAGTATTATTCATTGACTGGAACATGCTTGGATTTTCTGACTGCTTCTACATGGAGATGTGGATGCTGAAAAGCTGCAAGCAGAGGAATTTTCCTAGGTTCTCACAATATTCGGTGACAATCCTGCCTTTCTCACACGTGTTATGAGAAACAGTAGGACGGTTTTGTAAACTAGACTAACACATGGTGTTTTGATAGGTTCTGTTTATGGTACATTGTAAAAATATTTTGAAATAGGTGCTGTAGGACTTTAACCAATCACCCTAGGAGATGGGTGATCACTGACCAATCGCCCTATGGGGCTAGGGTATAAAAATGGGGTTGTAAATTAATAAAGTTGCTTCTTTTGCCTGCTCTTGCTGAATTTATGTGTTGCTGCATCTCTCCGCTCCCGGCATAAACAGCGACATGGAGATGTTTAGCTACCGGAAAAGAAATAACAGATTAAGCAAATAAAAGATGTAAACAATTTATCAGGGATGGTAAATCTAAACAGGGGCCCATTGCTAGCTCAATTATTACATTAACTGTAGGTTCTTTCCCGAAAAGCCACACACATCCTTCTTGCTTTGATCCAGTTTCCAGAGAAAGAAATGGGAAATTCCTTGTTACTGTCTCAGAATGCTAGATCGGGCAGCAAAAGACAATGGGAAGGTAACATCAGTCTCACCAAAGCCATGGCTGTTGGAAAAGCCGCAGCCAGCCTGAACACTGATCAGATTGGATGTTCCTGCAGCATTCACAACATGGAAATATGAGGCCTCAGCAGGTCTGTACCAGTGAGACCCTCGAGGGAACACTGGGAAAATCTCACTAAAGATGAGATTATATTATTTGGATCTAGAAGCATAAATACCCCTTGTGCACATATCGTACAGTAGTAGGCTGAGGCTTTGCTTCCAGCTCATCCACAGTACTGCTGAGGCAGCAATCGGAAAGACACTGATCACCAGGGACCTCTCACGTTACTCCTCCTGTTGCTATGCACAGGACCACTGCAGAATGGAGTCCTCCCAGTAGCAAATCAAAGCAATGCTCTTTCTAATTCAGTGACTTTGCACTGATTTGTGTTTGGTCTAAGCTGTTACTACACGGCTTTTTTTCTAACATAGTAGCTGTTGTTTAAGAAAAAACAGTCTGGAGAAACTATAAATTATTTAAAGATTAAATCAAATTAAGAAAAAATGGTCAAGGCCCATTAAGTATCAAATAGTGTTATTTTGATACTAAGAGTGTTCTCACATTTTTACCTACAGTTTTGCAGACCAAATTGAAATCAGCCTTAGAAGTGGCTCAAATGGTATATTAATCTCAAGTTTGGAAGATCAGAAACTGGATTTGTCACCTATAAAACTCAATAGAAAAAAAAATTACCATTATCTCTTGCTTTTAGATACCAGCATCCAGTCGCCCTCAGACAACAACGACTTGTTCTGCGCCTGTCCTTAACTGCAAAACAATAGAAAACAAGATTAGAAAGAACATCCACTACTCGTGAGAGGCATATTGAAAGTGTGTGAAGAGAAAGATGTCAGCAAGCAAGGAGAAATCCCAGTGTCAGACTTCCTAGGTTTGTTTCCATCTGAAAAGTGCTTTCTTCATTCTCAGAAGCATTGTTTTCTTTCTGGTGTCCCAGCCATAGGAACATCTGTCCTCTAGTAAGTGGCATCCAGGTACGATGTGGCAAGTGGCATGATTGCTCCAGGTACCACCTTGCTATTGCAGGGTAGAATAACGTTGAGTGCAATTAATTCACATTGCTATGCAGAATGAGCTGCTCCTCAAAAAAAGAAGTACATGGCTTTGTTTAGTGGTACTTATGGTATGTATACAAGTTTCTCATCACTACCTTTCCTGTGACTGGGCATATTTCAAAAAATAGATTCACCAGTCTTTTAATTGTGAGCTTGTGTGTACTTCTGGTTGCATCAGTGTCAGTGACAGAATGCCTGCTGATTTGAAAGGACCCTGGCTTTTACTCTTAGAAGAGCTGGGCTACACTCTCGTGTTCTCTTGTAGAGAGAGGATTTTCTGTGCCTTTGTTAGGACATATGCATGTGTGATAAGACAGCGTGCACATGTATAATCAAATGTAAAGTCCTGTCTTAAAAACATGTTAGCTTATCAGATCTCTTATCTCCTTTAATGTCAAGGAGTACTTCTTGTGCATTTAAAATTAAAATGACATGTTATCAGTCCCCTGAAACCCTGTAAAATGTGAACTGCCACCCCAGTTATAGGCATATGCTTATATATGTATATAGCAAGATCAGCATAGCACACTTACACAGCAGTCACTGCAACTGATGACCTGTCATCACAGCACTGGTAAAACTAGTGAACATGGGACACCTGGACATTTTTAAGAATGACAAAATGAATATTCTGTCTTTGCATTTCAGATATAGTGGAGAAGTTCAGTTTGGATTTAAGTGAAGGGGAGATTAACCAAATAACAACAAAATATGATTTAAAAAAAAAAAGGAAGATTTGCATACTGTGGCTTCCTTCAGAGTTGTGTCTTATTATTAGAACCACAGGAAAGCTCACTGTTGCAGAGGGTGATGGTACCAAAGCCACAAAAACAAGTAGGTTCAAAGCTCATAAAAATCAAAAGGATAATTTTTTGTTTCTGTGGTAGTGACAGAATATTTCATGGCCTGCATCTATAGACACTTTATGTGGGGAATTTCCTTTCTATTATTTAATCCCATAATACTAATTGCCTAGTATTCATTTGGTATCTCATTCAGCAGGAAGATTTAGCTCCTTGGGATCATGCTCTGTGTACCCAGGTTACATGGTAAATTGACCAAATTTACTAAAATATGGATAATAATTCCAAATAGAAAACATGGGTTTAAGACCTTTTGTTGAAGTAAATAAAAACCAAGCTAGAAATGTTAATGGTCAGTAAAAATATCTAGTAGCCAGGACTGGTCAGCACACATTGCAGCCTTGCAGCTCTCCCTTCCACACATATCAACTCCCTAGTCTGCAATAAAGAGGCAAAAGATTCCCATCAAAACAGCTACGCCCAGACTATTCCCCTCTGCCCACAGTACTGCTTTAGGGCAGAAAAGATCAGAAGAGGCAGAGAAATCTGGCTCTCATGGCCCCAAAGTGAAGGCATCGGTAACAGCATCCCAATCAAGTTATGTAGTAGGAACAGTGCCAAATTCCAAATCTGCTCATTCAGCGAGCCTGCTATGTTTTTAGGCTGTTTCTGACTGTGCCTAATTAGTTTAGATATGGTTAGTAGCCACATTTTATAGAGAAATTACATTACTGAACTGTTTTCAGATGTGGCACGAACAGATTGCTACCAAGGTATGAAGAGAGTATCATTAGGAATTATCATGTATTCACTACCAGTAGGAAGAATAAGGTAAAACTATTAAGTTTTGCATCAAAGAGCTTCATTATCTTGCATGATGTTTCTTTTATACACAAACCTGACACTGTAAAATTCCATCCCAGTATTCTGAAATGGATAAAGCACTACGTTTTAAGTCCCTATGTAGTTGTCTCAAATAATTTTTATTTATTCTATTCAGAAAAAAAGTAACAAAGGTCTCAGTCCATGTTTTGAGCACCTTTGCATAAGGGAATAATCAGAGTGAAATTTCCTCATAGATTGCTCAGTCCATCCCATCTAATAAGTGTACAGATACACATCAAAAGAAACTTGAGAAAAAGAACCCAAACCCTCCTTTTCTTTTGGTGGCAGGCACAATTCCTTCTCTTTCTCAAAAGCCTGAGAGAATCAATGGCCTAGGCCTTCATGAAAGAAGCATCCAAGCTCTGAGGAATGAAAATAACCCAAGTTGCAGTCACCATAAAAAGTTCTTCCCCTCACTTCAGCCCACAAAGTTATTCAGTACTTTGGGTTGGAAACTGCATTATTCGTGTATCCACTCATTCCTTAGCTACAGAGTCTGTCAGAAGGACACAGGAAGATGGTGCAGCTGCCCCTCAGTCATCTTACAACATGTGGCATAGGTGCAGCACAGCCTCTGTGTCCATGTAGCAGACACATAAAGTCAACTGTGTATTTCCTTCACAATTAGATGTTTGTGGAGACTCCAGTGACATGTGCAACTGGCACCCAACTACAGTAATAAACACCAGGAGAGTGTAGGGGGAAGCTGAGCTGGAGATCATAGAATAGTTTCAGTTGGAAAAAGACATTTAAGAACATCAAGTCCAACCACAAACCTAACATTGCCAACCACACCACTAAACCATGTCCCTAAGCACCTCATCTACATGTCTTTTAAATACCTCCAGGGATGGAGAGCTATGACTCCATTACCTCCCCGGGCAGCCCATTCCAGTGCTTAACAACCTTTTCAGTGAAGATGTTTTTCCTAATGTCCACCCTGAACCTCTTCTAGTGCAACTTGAGGGCATTTCTTCTCGTCCTTGTCACCTGGAGAAGCAACCAACCCTCACCTCTCTAAACAACCCCAGTTCCCTCCACTGTTCTTCATAAGACTTGTTCTCTAGACCATTCATCAGCTTCATTGCCCTTCTTTGGACATGCTCCAGCACCTTAATGTCCTCTTGGAGTGAATGGCCCAACACTGAACACAGTATTCAAAGTGTGGCCTCCTCTGTGCTGAGTACAAGGGAGCAATCGCTTCCCTAGTCCTGCTGGCCACACTATTCCTGATGTGGGCCAGGATGCCATTGGCCTTCTGGGCCACCTGGGCACACTGCTGGCTCACGTTCATGTGGCTGTCAACCAGGACCCCCAGGTCCTTTTCTATCCATCAGCTTTCCAGCCACTCAACACCAAGCCTATAGCACTACAGGGGATTGTTGTAATCTAAGTGCAAGAGTTATTTTGGTGTGGTTTGGGGTTTTTTTGTTTGTTTGTTTTGGGTTTTTTTCTTAAAAAAAAAAAAAAGGTAGTAGAACAGATCCAAAGCCTTCAGGTGGACTAGGGCTTGCTGACTTTGGGAAAAGTCCCTTACTCATCACTCCAGTGTTTAAGCTTTGTACAAGTGAAATTAATTTTGCTTTAATGAATAGTTCTGGGTTTCACATGTGTTCAGGTTACACCAATGTAACAGGTGTAGCCAGGCTAAGACAACCAGCCACAACATGTCCCAAGGAAAATCAACCCTACAGTCCAGCTGTGGAACCACAGAAAGGTCCAAAAACTGGTTACAAGGTATTATATGTACTAGGAAAGTTGTACAGGGGGTTTTTATTTTTTCTTAAATCCCATAACGCAGCCACAGTTAGCTTATGCATTCAGTCACTCTCAAGTAAAAATTTCACTCTGCAAAACAAACAGCACAGACAATTAAAAATGACTGAAAGAGGGAGCTGAAACAGCGCAAGCATCATACATGTGAAAACAGTGAGATATGAGCAGAAGTAACATTGACTTGAGAACCCGTTTCAAATGATAAAAAGTAAGGGCTTTGACAGTGTTTGAATAAATATACCATCTGCACTTCCCAAGAATATCAAAACATAGGTTAAAATAATCTCGTGTAAACAGTAGCTTGCAATAATTTGTAAACAAGTATTCAGCAGCCAGTCACAGATTAAAGCAGTATTACAGTCCACCACCCTTTCATTCTGCCCAGTTGTGTTCATGGTGCTGTTAGTGAAAGTGAGTCTCTCACCCAACTTTGTTAGCAGAGTCCTGGACCACAAACCACGTCGTTCTTCAGTGCAATGCTGAGAATTCAGCCCCAGATCCTGCACTGCTGGAGACCAATGAAGCGAACTTTAAAATCCTATGATGAAAGATGTACTGGACTGTTAAATACTGCAGATTTCAGACAAGTAAGTTGTGTTTAGCAAATAAGAGTAAAAAAAATTGCAGTTGTCTAATCTGAGCTTCCTGATTTTTTGAAATTTTCTGAAAAATTATATTGGACTACAGTGTACAACTCATCCAGGCTCCTTGCTGTGACTTCAGCTCTAACCATTACTCACAGTAATCTTTCTTCACAGGTGATTACACTTTTTTGAGGTCTGAGTTCTTAGTGGGGTCCTGAATAGAGAAACCAGAGGAAAAGCTCAGTAGTCAAAGTTTAAATGCAGAACTCTCACAAGCACATGGGAAGGCAATAGAAGCATACATTCTGATAGGTCTCCCTCCAGGCACTGCAACAGCTGCGGGATCGGGCAACCCTCCAGCTGGTGTGGTCCCTTCTAAACATGGAACTGGCTCAAGTAATCCCCATTTGAGGGCTTCTGTTTCTGGTTTCTCTCTTTGCTCTTCTGCGTGTAGAATAATTTTGTCCTAGGCAAGGGATCTGTATCCTCTGCAAATATTTAGATATCTTGTACCTCCTCAAACAGCAAATACATACCTGTGTGTTCTGGATATCTGTTTCATCTAGATCCATTTGCTTACTTTACCGATTACAAAATTTTTTGGTATTGTTTTAGCTAGGAGTAATAATTTCTATCTGTTCTGGAGTTTGTTCTGAATGTTTACTATTCAATTGCAAGGAGAAAAAGAAAAGTAGAGTGGGACCCTGAACCCATTTAACGCTGTGTGCATTAAGACACCCCTTGGTATTGCTACTACTTCAAAATACTAATCAAGCAAATGGTTGGCTGCAATAAGCAATGCTAAGATGTGCTTCTGACTTTCCCCTTCTCCTGGAGCTACAGGAAGCCAGCTTGTTGCCTAGTAGATAGAAACCCATTCAATTATAAAAGTCATAGAAATGCTCTTTTAAATCTTTACTTATTTAGGACTGGTGGGAATGTGATATGTTGTGACACTGACACATAGCTGAAACATGAGTCCCTGCCTGATCCTCTTCAAAGGCTGAAGAGTAAGATGCGACCATATCATCCTCATGCCTGAGGTTCCCTGTCTATCACTGCAGCTTTCTGACTGCTTAGGCACTGCCTCAGAAGACCAGGCTCAGGGGAGAAGGAATGAAGATCAGGGTCCTTTGCATTTGATTTTAACTTGTGTTCCTCTAGGACGTGTGATGGTGCCCATTTATAGTTAAAGCAATGTCAACAACTTTCAAATCAAGCTTCCAACATGATAAAAGGAAAAAAAAAGAAATCCACAACAAACCCACAACCAAAAAATTAGCACTTCCTGTATCTAGATCAAGAAGCAATCCCTGATTCCAAAATCCTACCACAAAGGTATTAATCTGCTGATTGACAAGATATCAAGTGATTTGTGGAGGTACAGATCCCTTTATCTCCTAGGTAACTTAATTTACTGAAACAGGGAAATTAGCTCTCTACTAACTTCAGTAATACTGCTATTTATGGCTTACTATCTGCAAGGGGTCATTAGTGATTTCTGTTACCGAGCTGTTAAGAGGGAAAGGGGCAGGCTAATCTGAGTTTGCCAGAAAACTAATGACAACTGGGATAGTACACAAGGGCACACCATGGGTTTAAATTCTCAAGTGCATCTAAAACTGCAGCTGATCTTCAGAAATTAATGCATTGTTTTCTTTCCTGTCAAGGCATTGAGAATATTTAAAACTATTGAAGTCCTGGAAAACACACTGGGTAAAATATTTGAAAGCTGCAGGTATCTAACCTGGCTTTTAGCATCAGGTGAACTAGTTGTGTTTTGTTCTGGTTGGGTTGTCACTCAGGTGTTTGGAAGGCAGGCATACGAGCTGAGCATTTGTCCCATGGAAATTAAAAGCACCGAGTACATTGTGAGCATTACTATACACATGGGGCTTGCATGGTTTGAGCTACTGGATTATTCCTTCTGTTTCTCCAGATTCAAAGGCCGCAGGTCACCCAAAGAGGATAGAAAGGAAGATACTCCACCTCCTCATCTTATCTTGAGATAGTAGTGAAAGCCTTTTAAAACATGTATTTTTGTAAATTATCTTCTAAGCACATGGGTGCTACCCATATCCTAACACTCCCTCAGTCAAGTGCTAGTTGGGCTAGCAGACAAAACCCCTGCATATGCAGGTTTTCAGATACACACTCCAGGGAGCCAGTATTAGAATGGGAAGGGTAAGAGATAATAATGGAAGATTTGATTTTCTAATATTTTGAGAAACTCAAGAAAGAGTGAAGCTGAATCATCAGGTTATTTTGTAAAGAAATTTTAGCAAGACAAACTAATGTCTTTACTTCTTTCTTACCCAAAGCTCTGGGATAAACTTTAAAGTTCTCTCTGTCTTTTGTAGGTTCTTCATGAGTACAACATCAACTTAACTGAAGAGGAGTTCTTCAACATTTTGGAATACTATGATAAAAATTTGTCTTCAAAAATATCCTATAATGATTTTCTCTGGGCATTCATACAGTAGGATTTGGTCAAATGCAGGAAACTCGAGATAAAGACAGTGACTGGCTTATAATTTTAAATTTCAAACTAATAAATTAATTGAGTATGTCTTCTTTGTATCTATTCATTAGAAAACTCAAAATACTTTAACATTCTGTCAGTGGTCCTGTGTTGTGGATTAAATCTACATAGTGAGGAAATTAGTTTTGCATAATCCATTTATGAAGAAAAGAAAAAGACAACAATTAACATTGTCAAAATAATACTTCTTAAGATGTCTTCAAAAGTAATTCTTTTAAGGAAATACTTTTTTTTTAATTTTATGCATTTTACTAATGACATACTCAACTTCAGTAAAAAAAGGTTTATAAGACATACTATTGAATTTCCTCAATTGTCATTTTCCAAATGTATTACTTCTAACATGTTAGCTTTCATTATCCAAAAAAAAAACCCAATCATCCTATTTCTTGGTGCATCTTTGTTCCACTGCTTACAGCGTTGTGTGTGTATTGTCAGAGACACGTTAAGATAGACCAGACACTGAAACTGTGTGTGGACACCACACCTTTCTCTGTTAAAACTGTTCTTTTACATCCTTCAGCACAGTTTAGAAAAGAATCTACTTTCCCAGTATGCACTGGCTTCTTATCTGCAGAGAAATATTCCCAGTGTTAGCCATGAGGTTTATTTTTTTAAGGATAGTCTATCTATCTATATACACACACATATACACACAATGAACAGTAAGTTGCAAGTTAAACCTCTGGCTAGATTCTTAGTTTTAGAAAATTCTGTGTGAGTGCCTTGTGAGGTACTTGGATTTCAGCAAGGAAATTAAAAGATAATTGACTGTTGAACTCTTGTGATAATTAAAGGATAATACAATCATCAGAGCCTGCTTCCTGGGATTATATCAACAGTTAAAAAATTACCTGCTCTAAAAAATTGTTAGATAAATATTTCACCATCTGGTTTTTGAATAGGTTTTCACTGGTACACCAAAGAGCCCTGCCCTCAACACCTGAGCTGATCTGGTATGTTTCTTTCTCCCAAGTAACATAAAGATAACAAAAATTTAAAAGACAAACCAAAATACAGACGGAAAGAAAAGAAAGAAAGTTATGGGCGTACAAACACAAACATACATATTAAAGGTAGTCTTTGGAGTGGAAAAGGGTAAAGGAACATAATCTTGTTTTTCTCATTATTTCTACTGAATGTGTGAGCCATTGTGATGAATCTGAAAGATTCCTGGTGTGGAACACTTTAACGCATTTTTTTTTCTGATAAAATGTTTCTTTGCATTTGGAGCTTTTCAGGAGATACTTTGAAGGTTTTGAGTAAAAAGCACTGGGAAGGTTTCAGGTTGGATGTTCTGCATTGTTTCTCTTTTAGCTTCTGAGATTTGTGTAATTTCTACTCCATTATAAAATACATTTGGAATTGGGTATTTTTGAAATAGTAAAAAAATGCTTGCTAGACTTCTTTCCAAAACTGATGGTTATCTGTAAGTCTCTGAAATTACTGCTTAGATATTTGGTGCATTATGCCTAATTTAATTTCTGTTATTATTTCATGCAGTTTATGTACAGAATTAAAAATTCATATTAAATTATTAATCACTATGTGGAGTGCCTAAGACTATAACAAAAATATTACATTAATTATTTTTAAAATAGTGGATTTCCCTGTACTGATCTAACCAAAATCTCTTATACCTCCTGTTTGAAAATTTGGTCCAGTTTTATATCAAATGCAGTAAGACTTCCATCCCTGTGCTGCTTTCTGGCACAGACCGTGGCTACCGTGTTTCACAAAGGGATGCAGGAGTTGTGTCCCTTGCTACACCATTTTCAAGATACCCATCATCTTCAGGAGAGGAGAGGGGATGTCTCTGGGTTTCCCAACACATCCTGCTGGTGGATTTTTCATTAGTTCAACTGACAGGAGTATCAAATCCAACAGTTCTGAAGGGATTAAAGAACAATCTTTTTGCTGTACAAGCAAATCAAATCATGCTGCGTTTTTTTTAGTGAGTTCTTAAAGGCAGGGATGGCACTCGCCAACTGTTTATCCGACTTCAGAAACAAACAAGCCAACCAACACAAATTGAATGTCACCTGCCAGAATTCTGAAATAACCTAGGTAACTTTTCATATCAAAAATGCAAACTACTGGATGGATAAACTTTGTAATAGAAGAGAGGTTTATTTTTTGCAGCAGGTCCCCCTAACCAAGGGTCAGCCACCCAGCCAGGAGGGGCTGGCAGAGATCCCCTGTGTTTCCGCTGTGAGGCGGATAATGTCAGTGGGATTGAACATTATCCCAGGGTAATGGCCTCCCGCTGCGGTGTATAAACACTGCAGCCAAGCTAAGGCAGTTATGACAACATAAACATCAATGCAAATCTCAGAAATTCCCTTTCCGAGCGGAGGACAGTGACCCCATGTCCGCTCCGGCAGGACGGCCATTTGCTCTGTCACCCTCCCTGCCGCTTTGGGCGGGAGGCGAGGAGCACAGCGCCCCGAGGGATTTTGGCGGCACGGGTCTCTGCCAGCGCTCCCTGCGAAGCGGCATCTGCTGCTACCAACACACAGCAGCAGCAGCAGGTGACAGCCATCAAGCTGCAGGGAGCTGTCACTGGCTGTTATCCACAGATGCAACTCTTTTTGGTAGACAAAAAAAAAGCCTTAAATTAAGCAAGGTCTCTTGGCTCATTCCCCGAGGGTCCTACCAGAGGTGTTGGGAAGGGAGATGTTGGCCCTCACGTAGGAGAGCTGGGACATGGCCTCCTGGCTGCAACCCAGCCCTTGCACTTGACATTGTGGTGTGTGGATAGCAAGCATCTGACTGAACTAATCAGTTAATGCTGTCAGGCATCTCATGGGGCACAAAGAAGGCCAAGCACACCCTGTAATCAGGGGAAGATGCCTGCCTTCAGCAGCCCTTTCAGCAAAGCCTGGAGAACAGCAGACATGGATTCCTGGGGGTTAACTCAGCTGTGGACAGCAACCTCTTCCCTTCAAGGACATTGGCAGGCCCCTTCACCCAGCCTCAGACTTTCCCTGCTGCTCTGTTCCCAGAACTCACAGTGCCTGTGACTCTGTACCTGTCTCTGCTGAGATGGAGATAAAAGGCTTGATAAAGCTAAAGGGAAACAGCCCTTTCAGCAGTGCTTTAGAAGTTTCCCTTCACTCCAGCGGAGAATAAGCTGAAGAAGACTGAAGACACTAACAAATCTGCAGCTGCACAGGAGGCTTATGTCACTGCCAGGTCACCAACCCACCAGACCCCTCTTGTTTCCCCACCTATACACCCAAGTTTCACTCGTCGTTATGTCCCTCAGCAAAGTAGCTGCTCGTGTATGGCACCTCTAACAGGAGACTGGTAAGCAGGCATCTCCAGTTTGAAACTGCCAAATTACATACTCCGACTGCTTAGAAAACCTTTCTAGAGTAAGAAAGCATCACAAAGAAATACTGGCCACCAGCATATAGAGAAGGCCCCCAGAGCTGCAGCCTGCCCAGAGGGACCAGGTCACCATAGCACCAGCTGCTATGACCCCACACCAGTCAAGCATCACAGGGCTTCCAGACAGCTGAAATAAAACAGAAATATACCCCTCACTGCACAGAAAGTGAAGATCACATTGAAGCAGACTGGGGAAGGAGAGCCAGCATCTGTCCCTCGATTTTCTTCCTCCCTTTCTTTCCTCTGAGGCTTTTCTCACTTTGAAGCCCCTGTAAACATGGAGCTCACCAGAACATGTGCTGCTCATTAGCACATCCTCCAGCCCACCTGAGCTACTTGGCCTCTTCAAATCCCCTGCCCTGAGGCCAACCTGGGGCCATTGCCAAGGAGTAGGGGCTGCTCATGGGGAGGGGGTAGCTCCAGGAGAGCTTGGTTTTAGTTTTATTTTTGTTTTTGGAGCAGGACAAAAAGGTACAGCACAATAGCTGTTTGCTAAAAGCGTGAGGAATCAGGACAAGAGAAATGAAAGATGAAAATCAGAGGAGGGAAGGAAGGAGAGGCTTGTAGACTCTGTACCAACTGTTTCTATCCTAGGGCTTGGAGCGGTGCCTGCAAGAGCAGAAATAGAGTCTCTGTGCTCAAAGGATGAAGAAGTAGGGAAGGGCAGAGGGAGGGCTGGGGTTAGGCAAAGGGACAGAAGAGAAAGGAAAGAAAGAGGTTCATATGGTCCATCTTCTACATCAGCAACTGGCATAAAGCCTGCAAGGCTAGAAATAGAGTATACTTCAGAAAAAAAAAATAAACTTCTTCAGAATGCAGTCATTTCTTTGATTAAGGCATTACTGTGTGAAGTGCCTATATCTCTGTGCAATTACTGTTTTTATCTGGATGATATGAAGCAGGTCATGAGCAGTAAAGGATGCTCCAAACATGGGAAAATTAAAATCAGATTAAAAAAAAAAATCCATTTTCTAAAAAATAATTTTCAACTGTTTTTGAGTTTTTCTATGCTAAAGGCTGTCATGCAATGGAAAGAGCATTATTATGCTGTGAAAAGAGTCATAAAAAGAATTTTGTATTATATCAATACTTAAAATATGCAAATATGATACCTTCACAATGCCCCAAAATTATGCTTGGCATGAATTCTCAGCGACAATACAAATATCATCATCTTCAAATAAGCAGGTATAACACGCTGCTCAAATAGCTGTAAAAACAACCTCATCACATCTCTGGGAGCATCCAGATTTCATCTTTGATGTAGGTAGATTTTAAGCAGGAAAAGGAAGAAAGTTGTCTTAAGCATCAGGGTGTATTGGGATGAGCCTTAGTGGAGCAACTGCATGTTTAAGGTGGAAAGGAGACCTGCCAGCGTGCATTTACAGAGCTGTTGTTGTTATAAAAGCCTAGTTCTGGTACTGTGCAGGCACTGAGCTCTACAGTACAGCCTCCTCCTTCCCTTCTGAAGCCTCCTTAAAACGAGGTTATCCCCAGGCTGCTGTCCAGTGTGTTTGAGCCTTACATCAGCAGTGTCTGACTTTATCACTATGCATAAATTGACTGATTTAAAAGAAAAACAAAGGGGGAGTGAGAATAGTTAAAATAGTGTAACACAGATGTTTCATTGTGGGGTAAATACCCTTTCACACCTTCTTTCACTGTGTTTTTACAGGGCTTCATTCTGATCTCATTAAATCAGCAATATACTGAGACTGCCCAGGCTTCAGTGGATTTAGCCCAGAGTTTAGGATCAGGATCAGACCTCTTGAGCAAGAGCAGTGGGAAGGTTTTGCCCGAGGAACAATGCATCTTTCTCGGTACACTGTACAGAATTCCCATCTTGTGCATTAGAATAGATGTTGAAACAGTTCTAATTAACATTTTTAATTTGCATTTTAATTGCCTGCCACGATGTGAAATGACATCTCTGGGTAAAAGAGTATTTTTCTTAGTTCCAGTGGTTTGTACAGTCCCAGAGAGGCGACAGGGGTGGAAGCACCCTGGCCACTGGTCATTTTGCAGAATTCCCTGTAATTAAGGCAGGGCTTCATCCAAAGCCCAATAAATTAAGCAGAAAGGGTTCACATGGGTGTTTGTTTGTTTGTTTATTTTTAATGAATGAGATTCCTATAATTAATTTTTATCTGATGATACAGAAAAAAATTAAAGTCTTGATTTAAAAATTGCTAGTTGCAAAAGAACAATCATTCAAAGGTTCTTTTAGTGGCTAATTACACTTTTTGTAAAGAAAACACCATATAAATACATAAGAATAGTTATAAATGTATTTTTAAGGTTATATTATTTCAGATAGGACTTCTGTGCAGCTTCCAGCTTGTACAACCTGCAGTTATATAAAGGTCATGGTGAAATCATCCTGAGCCTCTTCTTTTCTCAGCAAGACAGTAAGCTCCTCAGAGTTTCACCTCTTAGGGCAAATTTTCCAGTCTTTTTTCCATTTCCATAGGTCCCCCTGGTGTCAATTCCAACCTCTCAAAAAGGAGGAGCAGGGCAGGTTTCTCGGTCAAGACCTAGCAGTTAAATCATGTCGGGACTGGAACCACTACCTGGAGGACCCTACAAAACATATTGCCTCTTAAAGATGATTCCTCATTTAATTACACTGGTTAGGTGGTTTTTAATTCATTCAACGTGTGCCATGTTGAAATTATATCATTCCTATTTCCTCCTCAAAATACTAGGCAATGGTGCCAAGTCATGTGCCTTACAGAAGTCTATTACCTTAACACTATTACATTTGTCATCCAAACTTGTAATCTCCTAAAAAGATATCAAATTAGTTTGAGAAGATCCATTTTACTTAAACCCACCTTGATTAGCATTTAATTTTATTATCCCCTTTTAATTCTTTATTACTCAAGCCTTGCACAATCAATCCCATCACTGCTTTTTTCTGGCAATCAAAGTCAGCTAATGCTCTTCCACTTTGGCCATCCTCTTTCCCTTTTTAAAATATTGGCACGATTTCAGGTTTCCCAGGATGGCTGAGACTTCTCTCATGTCCTAACGTGTCTGAAAATTCATTATTAGCCATTTAAAAAGCCCACTTCTCAAATACAAAGTTCTGATTAAAAAAAAAAAAAAGGTAATTAGCATTTATCATGCTGTTTAAGAACTGCTGGGCTTAAAAGTACTTGATCACCAGAAGTGTGTAACGTCCCACTACCACCTAGCCATTTTGTTTGCACATATCAAAGATATATTTAAAAATTCCACCTTTTTAGTAATACTGGTGATGAATCTCCCATTTCCATTTGCTTTTGTATTTTTATCATTGCTGGTTTAAGCCATTGATATTCCCTGTGCACATTTGTTTTCCTCTGCACTTCTTAATACAAATTTCTCCCTTCATCAGTTTGGTCTAGTCCCCCCTGCCCCAGTCTGTTTTTATTTACCCTCAAAAACAGGACAGGCTTTTGTTGATTTCTTTTGAAACTAATTTGGGTCTTTCTGGATTCTGGGACCTTCTGGTACCCTTCTTTGGCAAACGTGATTAAATAGTTTGCAAATACCATGTATATATTTTCCTGCTTAAATATTTTTTCTCCAATCTGATGTGCTACTACTGGGCTTTGTGAAATTGCCCTTTTGAAAGACAAAGAGTTTAACTGGCTTGTCCTGTCTCCTTATTTTATGTTCAACAGTGGGTGTGATCAAAGTCATGGCTGTTGATACCTCAAGCTGTCCTTGTTCTGTGAACCAGTTCTCTGTGCTCCTCAAGATGAGATGTGATATAGATGTTGTTCCTGCTGGAAGTAGCTTTTCTGTCAATAAATTGTCATCCAGTGGTTTTGTCAGACTGAAATGTCCGCTTTGTACCATTCAGAACAAACTGCCTCGTGATGACGAGCGTGGGGTATGTTGCAGACAATACTGATATATGTTTAAGTAGTAGTCATCCTCTATAGGGATGAGTCATAAAGCTCAATTGTATTTAATGGTATCGTGTGTATCATCTGGAGGGACACCACAAGCTTTGTGGATGAGTAAATATTCCAGCTGACTGACTTCATGGTTGCCAGCATCACCATTTTATACTGAGAGCCAGTTTTATTTTTCTTTAGTCGAGTTGATGTTTTCTAAAGAGATTATAAACAACTTAATCAACATTCCTGTCATGTGTCATCCTATTAGGTTTCATTAATATCAGCTAGTTCTAATGCATGTTTCTAAACAAGCAATTTCTATTCCTTGCATTTATTACCTGGGCTTTTAATCTTGATACATAATCAATTTATAAATTTCTGCACAGCATAGTCTTTGTCTCTGTTATACGTTGCCAACACAAAGATTTTGTACAGTCTGAGGGTTTGGTGGTCCCTTCTTTTCACACATTTCTGTCAACTGAAACCCTTCTGTGCAGCTCCAGACAGCCTGGTCTTCTGCAGAAGAGGAACTTTCCAAACTGTGCAGTTTTTCTGTTATCCTAACACCCCCAGTTATTTAACTTACACCTCCTAGGTAAGCAGCATTTTCAGTGTCAGGTCCATGCATCTTCTGATTTCCTTCATTTACTTCCAAGAGGATACCTCGGACATCCCTCTCCTTCATCTCCTTTTGAAGTGTAATGTGTATGAAGCTGTATCATGAATCAGCGCAGCGGTGTCTTCTGATTTCATGAAGTGTCATCCTTTGTGCTGTGACTCTTTATGTCGGTTCTTCACTCTGGTGCCAGCCTCTCCCTCAGAGGATATTTCTTCCTCCTCCATGCAACAGGAGACAACTCCTGACTTTGTCTTTTTCTGCTTCTTCCCAGTATCCAGTGAGGGGATGCTCTTTGCATTTCACTATCCCAGTACATAAAATTTCTTATACTTCTCTTGTGGAAATAGTAAAGGCTGTGCACCTTATTTCCTTATGTCCTGACTTCGCCAGGATAGTATCCTAGAATCAGCTTTCTATTCAGGAAAGCTTCATTTTTGAGAAGAGTGCAGCACTTGATTTGATGAGAACAAAGCTGGTCAGACACTTTGTTTTCATTCCTTGCCAGTCATTGTATGTGGGTTTCCATAGTGATCAATGTCTTTAGCAGCTTCGAGTCAGCCAGGTGCTCAGAAGAGCAAAAGCCAGGGCAGCTGACCCAAGCTGGCCACCAGAAGTTTTCCATACCATAAAAGTCACGCTCCCTGTAAATTGGAAAGTTTACTGGTAATGGGCTCTTCTCCCGATGGCCACCAGCCCTGGAGAGTCTTGCTCACCACTCTGCTCCCAAGGCCAACTCTGCTATTCATTGTGACTATGGGGCTGTGGTGCTTATGGCGCTTGACATCTGGCATTCGCTGCTGGGAGTGTGCAGCTCACCAGTATAACTTTGTGTACTTTATATTAGTATTAATATTAGGGGGTGGAATTATCTTCCCTTTCCCTTTCCCCCTTTCCCTTTCCCTTTCCCCCTTTCCCTTTCCCCTTTCCCTTTCCCTTCCTCTTCCTTCCCCTTCCCCTTTCCCTTTCCTTTTATTTCTTAAATCTGTTTCCACTTCAACCCATGGGTCTTTCCTTTTCCTGATTCCCTTTCTGGGGCAGGGGTTGTCATTGGGTGATAGAACAAATAGCTAAATGAAGACAACTTATCAAAGGCAATCATCAGTTGAGCAAGTTCTAAAACAAAATCCTTCCCCAAAGAATAAACCTTTTTGCTTGCTTATAGCTCAGGTTCCTGCATTTGGAGTCCTGTATCCCAGCTAAATCTGAACCAAAATGCCACGGTTTGCAAATAGCTACCTAGCTCAGCACACTGAGCATCTGACTCTTACAGGGATGAAACTCTGGTGACTCAGGGTCAGCTGAAATGTCCCTTGGAAACCAGTCACAGAAATATAGTGCAAGTGGGTCCTAAATTCAGACATAATGAACACAGCGTTCCTTTAAAACATGATCAGAGTGGAAAGGAGGCTGCTCTCACATGGCCAGAAGTGAAGGTCCAACACAGTGGGTATCTCTATGAACTACTCCAGCTCTACTAGAAAAGGGCACAGTGCAGAGATATACATGGCTACTTTTAAAGGCATCCTGAAAAATTGCATAAGCCTTAGGGTGTGGTTATCTGAGGATGCTCTTGGCTCAGACTTACTTAGATGCTTATTTTGCTGAGGTCAGTTCTCATACTCCTGCTGATTTCAGTAGGACTGAGACATTTTCCAGCACACATTTCTTCACAACAGTTTTTCTTTCTGTTCTCCCAAAACAACTGAAGCAAATCAAGCTGTTGCACTGAAGACATCAGAGCAGAAGAAAGAGAAACAGCAGACTCTGGTGTTTTGCTGTGACTCCTCATGTACATTAAGTTTTGGAATGGCTGGGGCAGCCAGATGGATGTGTCAGCTTCCTGGAGGCCACATGCCAGCTCTGAGCCAGCCACCACATAGGATGTCACTGCATAGCCACATGGGCTGGGGGGCACTAGGGATGGGGACCAGTGCATGTGCCTTCCCTTGGGAACACGGGGCACAAGCTTTTCCTTCTACAAGGAGGACAATTTTACACCATTAGGATGGTGAAACACTGGCACAGCGGGGTAATGAGCTCTCCATCTTTGTAGATATTCAAGATGTATCTGGAGGAGCCCTGAGCAGCGGACCTGGCTGGATATGCTTAGAGCAGGAGTTTGGGTTGGGTGTCACCTCAGATGCTCCAAACTGAGCCACTCAGAAACAAGACTTGGGTCATTTTGCTCTCACAGAGTAAGTTGGTTTCCACATTCTTGGACCTCGGGCCTCTGACAGAGTCTTGCACAGTTCAGCTCAGCTTTGCACTCTCACTGGTATCGGCATACTCTTCTTGTGAGAACACTTTGCAGTCCCCTGTAGCTAGGTACACAGGAAAGGAAAGGAAAAGCCGCTGTGAAGCCACCAAGGGAGTCAAGAGAAGCAACTGTCTTTTACATCTATAGGAGCTTTTAATGAAAAAACACATTCTTTTTTTTGGTTTTTTTTTTTTTCTTTATTAAAAAAATCAAAACCAACCCACATACCACCTTCCTATTTCAACTCTACATGTGGGCTGTGAGTTCCTGATGATTTTTAGACAACACTGCAATTGCTGAACACAACTGCTTTCAATAACAGTGTGGAGACTACTGAGACAACACTGTTCTTTAAAGGACTCTCTCCTTTTTCACTCAGAAACAGAAATGAAGCCAATAGGGAGCATGAAACGTCACTGTCACTTCTGAGAGCCCCATTCAAGTCATTTGCTTTCGTACATTTTGTTGCTTTCCATCTCCCAGCTTTGAGTTACTTTTGTTGTTTCTAATAGATAACACCAGCTTCAAAGTTTGGAGGAACCGTTCCTTTTCTGCCACTGTTGTCCTTTTCTCTTTTATTCCTTTAGCAAATGTTGATTTTTTTATTTTTTTCTCCTGAAGCTTAAAAGGCACTGCTTTAACAAAGCACTCCCAGGATCCAGGAGAGCCAGGAATCTCGTGCTGCAGCGTACTGAGCTCACAGTGGGGTGGAAGGACCCTTTCCTGATCAGTGAAATCAGCTGCACCCTTCGCTCCTCTGGTCTACCCAACCTTGGGGGCTGGGCTGAGAAAGTCAGATGAAAATTTTAGATTAGATTAAAAACTTTAGGTTAAAATCTGTGCACAAAATGTCTCTATACTCTCATTTTAAGGAATGACATGTGCTCAGTAGCAGGTGAATTAAAAGCAATTAAGAAATCCTCTGCTTTTACCTTAGGAGAGAGCAGGGTGTTCCCAAGTTTGCCCCAGTGTCAGTGAGCGCTCGCTGGTTCAGCGTCGACTCGAGTGCAACACACCGACGCAGAGCTAAAGGCAGCTGATGAAGTGTCTTCATCATAGTTTGCTGAGTGCCTTGTCTAGATTTTCTTGATTTATTACTTCCCTTACTTTCCTAGGTGTGGGGAGGAACAATGAATCAATTCAAGTGTTTCCAGAGCAGGGACTGCTAATTGCGTGAGCTCTGTTTACCGCTCGAGAGCTCCAGTTTTGACAAGTCTCTTGACCGCATGTTAATATGTATGATTTATTATTGTTATAGGCATCTGCAGAAACGAACCAGATAGGTAGCACTTTAGAGTTTTTATTTCCTTCTGAACAAGCAATAAACACAATTATGTACACGCTGTGTTAAAAGCACAAGAGATGGGGGAAGAAGGTGCTTTTGAAAGTGTGTGGGTAAACCATCACTCCCCAGGGATGGGTACTTAGAGGACACAGGCTGAAACGATGGGACAGCAGGTTCAAAGCAGTTACTTCTCATCACTCCTTGGTGGCTTCCTTTCTTGCGTACCTGGCTACAGAGGACTGCAATCGAGGGCAGAGGTGCTGCATCTCCTGGCAAGTGAATGAGCAGTGGAAAACCTGGTCAGAGCACTGTGGACAGGCCACAAGGTTATTGAGGTGCCAAATGTTTTCATTGTTTCACAAATAGATGGGACCCCAGTGCTGGGAGGCTGGGGGACCCTGCCGGGTACATGTCTCCGGAGGTTTGTCCTGCTCTGCTGTACTTCACCTTGGCCGCCCTGGCAAGGGTCACCTTTGCTCTGACTGGCATTGCCATTTGTTCCCAATGGAGCAGGGCTCTTCCCTCACAGCAGAGTGAAAACAGCCCATCACCTGGAGGCACCCAGAGTGATGCTGGGAGATGTCCTTAGGCTTACCCTAAGCAGAAGGACCTGCCCCTGGTTCTCCACCACCCTTGCCTTGTTGCAGATCCTTGGAGCTGGTGCTGACAGGGAAGGTGGCAGGGCTTGTCTGTGGGATCAAAGAGATGAGGTAAGGCTCACATGTCACCCCTGGGGAGACCTTAGAGTCATCCAGGGTAGGAGTGCCCACAAGTGGCTGCTCAGGGAGCCCCACTGCAAGTGCCATGAAGTGGCAGGGATGGACAGGATGGACCATGGGAAGCAGAGGAGTTGGTGACAAAAGAAAGGTAATGCCAGCCAGCACACATCCATGTGAAGCAGCTCTCCGCTCATTTTAAAATACCAGGCAACAGATTCAATCAGAATGGCTGCGCCATGCAACAGCCTTATAAAAGAGTAGAAGAAATAGAAGTATGGGTTTAATTGCCCACTCAGCTTAAATTGCTTAATACTGTGTAACTTTGTTATTTCTAGAAAATTTGTCCCAAGCCATTATGCTGGGAGGTAAAGTTGCAGGAGTCTGTGACATTTCCCACTGCAGCAGCAGCAGCAGCCGCCGCCTGCCAGGGCAGGTTATTACACAGCTCCGATGAGAATATTTCTGTCTGCACAAAGCCCTGTGTCAGCACGTTGCTTCTTCACGGCCCTTGTGTCTCGGTGGAGGGGCAGCACCACTGGTCTGAAATGGAAACAGGCAAAGACAGGAGCAAGGCTCTCTCTGAGCCCCACAGCACACAACACTGGGGCTGGCTGCATCGTGCGGGGGTGTGGACAGAGTCACCTACGCCTCACTGCTGGCTTCGGCCCCACACCCCTGCAGGCAGGGTCCCCACCGGGACACACACTGTGGCATTCCCAGCCATTCCCCCGTGAACGAGGGGGCACTTGGGGGAAGCCACCCCAGGACCCTTTGCGACACCTTCCCACCACTGCGGTGGCCTCTGTGGAAACGTTTGTGCCACCAACTGCAACAGGCTCTAATATTCCAGATTGGCACCTCCTCGTGCAGCGCTGCCCCCCAGACAAAACCAGCTGTGTGAGCCAACGGCCTCTTCTCCAGTGGTAGGAAGCCATTTGTCCACTAACTGGGACTGGATTGCACTGACTCGGAGTACATGGTGCAAGGGCATGTTGTGCACTGGCCTGGTGGCAGGTAGTGAGGTTAATTACTCCACTCAGTTTTAGCCCATCGTGCTCTGGAGTGGGCAGGGAGGTAAAACAAAGCTGACCGGTTTGTGGAAAAGAAAAGTCTGTTCCTTTAATCTATTTGAAAGCTTTTGGTACATCAAAGTTCTGGCAGGAAGAGGTATCTCTGATATAATTGGTGTGGACACCTGGTAAGGTTTTGATAAAGACTTGTGAAAGAGCTATTTTGAGAGGCAAAGAAGGGTCACGGGTTAGGCACTAGCCTAACAAAAACTCCAAAAGCAGGATGAGGACTGGGCAAATGTCAAATGGCTCAGCACCCCACCCAGCAACATCCCCAGGCCCAGGGCTGCTCACCACACGCAGCCGATGAGCTGCTGCTGTCAGCAGGGGTGATGAGGATCGCCAAGGGCACCACCAAAGCCAGGGGAATGGGCCAGAATGAGGGAAAAGGATCCCCCCATGGACACAGCCTGGGTAGGGCTCCATGGGAGGAAGGGGATGATGGTTGTGAAAACCAGGTAAGTCCACATAAGCTGTCATCTCTTGAAGAGAAAAACCCATCTACGGCCATGGGCAGCTCACCAGGGTCATTCACAGGGGGTTGCAAATGTATACTATTACCCCCCAAAAACCTAAACAGCTGAAGAACAGAATCGGATAAAGATCAGGAGAGAAAGCAGTAGAGAACTGTGTCCAAATGTTCAGTTAGGAAGGAAGAGGAGGTCCTCTCTGGCGTCAGTGCCTCTCACCAACTCCCAAAGGACACATCAAAAGAAGAGGAGGGGAGCATTTCCAAGATGGGAAAGTAAGAGGGTTAGAAATAAAGTCTAGCTAGAATTGAAATTATTTTAATTTCTAGACAAAGTGAGGAAAAAGCAACATAATGGCAGTATACAAAATAATGAATGGCACAAAGAAGGTACATATAAGTACTCCTATTTACACTTTTCACATAAAAAGAGAACAAAGGGACAGTCAATAAACCTGAACAGCAGCACACGTACAAGGATAAGCGAAATACTGTTGTTCTAATGCACTGTGCATAATCACCCGGGGAGCTCGCTGTTCCATAATATCACTAAAATTGCAGATGCAGAGAGACTTGCAAGAAAGGGACAGGAATGTACCTGAAAGAAAAGAACATTTGCAGTTATATTTGCTATATGTGAGTTACATTAGCAGTGAGCAATAATACGGGCTTTTAAGAGAGAAATTCTCATATAAACAAGAATAAATGGGAGGGGGGCAAAGATCCCCATGGGCAGATTATTCAAAAAATTGCCTCCTATGGAATGTCTTGTTCTTCCTTCCTCTGAAGCATTTACATTGGCTTTTGGCAGCAATCAGCAGACGGAGAAATGAACTACTTCTTACCCTCTTTGGGTCCCTCCTGCAGCAAGGCCAGAGCACCTTCCCACCCACTCTGTCCCCACGCATCACCCAGAGATGGAGGTTTTCACCTTCCCTCCCTGCAGCCGCCTTGTTGCTGGAGCAGCTGGCAGGGCCAGCCCAGCACGTTGCTGCCACCAGCCTCGCTCCCTGCAGCAGGCTCCTTGAAGATCATTGTACTTTTGGAGTCTCTGGAGTCAGGGGCTACCAAATTGCATCATCTGAAAGCCTAAACCCAGTTCCTCAGGCTGGGGTACAGCTGCGGTGGGTGGGGACTGCTCAGAAAAGGCAGCTGCTCAGGCGGGTGCCAAGTCCCAGCTTGCTCGTTCCTTTTAGCCAAGGAACATTTCACATAGCTGTATGTGACTGAGCAAGGTAAAAATAATCTTGTCTCTTTTTTTTAAACTTTTTTTTTTTTCATTGACATGCAGTGGTATCTCCCCTATTCGTCGTCAAAATGAACTGAAATTAATCTCAGTAACAATTCTGCCTGCTGATGGGAATGCACGTATTAGTGATACACATCAGCACACCTTCGGGAGCGATGCTACCTGGATAAATATCAGTGAAGGTCAGCAATGGGGAGGTGGGGCAGGAAATTACTTGAGAGAGCATCCTTGAATTTAAATGGAGCTGACAGCTGCAAAACTGCATTTGTGGAAACCTTCCTCTTCATGGCCTCCCTAATTTGAAGTAGAGGCAAGAAGCCTAGGCCTTGGCTGTGCTCACAAAGTTAAAATAAAAATAGTAGTCACCTTGTCTTAATCTCCCTCTCTGTGAGGTTCATGTCCTCAGACTCAACTGAGAGTGCAAACCGTCCTTCCCCCAGCTGCCACCCTTTCCCAAAGGACAACAGCCCAGCTCCCAACCGCTTCACCGTTAGCTTTTCCCTACTTCCCAGGCACATGTGCATTATTCCCCCCCACAAATACACCAGTTACCAGTAGCAGATAATATTGTCACCTCTCTCTGCAACCCCAGCTTCTAACTCACTACCTTCTGCAGGAGATGTGGTGGCCTGAAGCTGGCAGATGGAGCTGCCCATTGCCCCCAGCCCCTCTGCCAGCTGACCCACAGCTCTTCACAATACCAACTGCAGTGTCCCACAGGCTGGCTCCTATACCTGGAGAAGACAGGCAGCCTTTCCCACGTGGAGCTGAATGCATGAGGTGGATATAAAAAGGCCTTATTTTTTCTTGGTTTTGTTTTTGTTTTCCTTTTTTAAGACTTTATTTGTCTAACATGCTTGACCAAAAATTACAACAACAATCAAGTTATGCCAAAATGATTAAATAATCTTTAAGCTTTCATACCTCAAGTATTTGAAATGGTATTCTGAAGTAACAGCTGCTTTCGTATCCTTTCCACATAAAAATACACAGTATTTTGAAGATACCTTAGGAAAAATTATTTTTAAGAGAATAGTTTATGGTCGACATAGACATTTAGTTGAGGCCAATAAAAGGACCTCTTCCCCCTACTTTTAACACTTTAGTCTCTTAAGTGCCATGAGCAAATGTAAACATTTCAGACTTTAACATACAGCCAATTTCCTGCCACATTTGTTGCAATCCACTTGAATTGTGACTAGCTAAGACACTTTTATTCTAACTGCAAGCTATTGCTCACCTTCCCAGTGATGGTGGGAGTTCATATTCAGCTATGAATTTCAGTCATTGCTGATTTAGGAGCTGATCCTGCAATTTCTACACCAATAGTTTTGACAAAAGTGGCCCCATCTGAATTCATGGCAGACCGCTCATGTGCTTATGAACTCTTCACCCAAAAACCAGTTGCAGGCATCACCAATTGTTCTGGGTTTCGTTTCAGGAAAAGACAGCACTCTAGTTTAGATCCCAAGTCAACCAACATTTTAGAAGGAATGACAGACCTGTGACTTGTGTTTTCTGGTGGTTTGGTGGTTTCTGGTGGGTCCACAGCACAAGTTAGTTACTGGTCTTGAATGTCACGGCTCCCAACAGCAGCTGGAAGAGCTGCTGCCCATGGGAAGCCAGCGAAATGCAATGTTTCTACCCACCTTGCTTAGAGCTGAGGCTGACCTAGCCTGGTTTCATGACACAGCTCTTTTAAATTGTGTATGCATATAACGTACATGCAGCTGTTACGTGAAGCTCACATTTACATCCATATGTCAGGCAAAAACTAACATGCACAATTATCCAATGCATGTGTGCAGATGTCAGCTCTGCACAGACCTGCAAACAACCCTGTATTGGTGGTGTGATGATCTGCCCACTATGTGTGAACAAGATCAATGTCTAGACGCTGTCAGCCCCAAATTCAGAATGTCCACATTCAGAATACGGCAGTTAAATTATTCCATCAAGGCAAAACACTCTTTGAACATAAAAAGGTTTGTTAGTTCAAGGCAGAAACCCATTTCTTGTAGGGTGCTTTTGAAGTACTTTTTTTTTTTTGGTGGGTTTGTAATCAATTCTCAAGCTTCTGCCCAGGATGGGACTGAAATCCCAGCAGCTTTAACACCTATAGCAGCTGGCCATCCCAACCAGCTCCTGACATGTCCCCCACTTTGCCTGGCATCACATGCAACATGACAGATGGATTTCAACTCCGTTGATTTTGTCTTGGGCCGCTCTCAGTGGTGTCCATGAGAGGACAAACAGCAGTCATGGGTTGTGTGAAGTAACCCCTACTCTTTACCCATTGGTGTGTACTTGTTACTCATCGCACTGACTCTACTACACAGCTACCCAAAACTGAATGCTCAAACTCCACCTTGGGATGACCTCCTGACATCCATAACATTCCCCGAGGATGAAATGATCACAATGATGTTTAATCACTTCTGACTGGGGCCAAATTCAAACCAGTAATCTCAGCATTGGCTGCATGTCCCATTAGCAGGTTTAAACAAATAGTCCCAGTGTGTTTTATTTTAAATACCTGTGCTGCATATTGGGTGGGAGGTTTTGTGGGTTTGGGTTTGGTTTTTTTTGCTTTTTACATACAATCACATATCGCCTTACCATATGAAAGCAGTTACTGGGGGTTTTTTTGTTGTTTTTTTTTTTTTAAGGGAAATGTCATCCTTGTTTTCCACAGGCGAGGCCAGGTTACAAATTCCTGAGTTTATACTGCACTTAACACAGCCTCCCTTCTTGAATGTTGAGCTGTTTACAGCATGCCAGCAATATGCACCATTTCCCTTACCATCTGTAATGCCAGATGTAGTAAAACTTAATTTCAGTATGGTGAATTAGGGCCTTTCTTGCACTGGTTTTGAATAGATGCAAAGACTTAGACCTGGAGGACTTGAAGTAATAGCTTTCCTCCTGTGACTGGTCATTCATGCACCACCTTTTACATTTGACATGTTAATTAAGGGAAAACATCTTTACCATCATTTTTCTTTTACCAAGAGTTCACTGGGAAACACCTGAAATGAGGAAATCCTAGTCTAAACACTTAAGTGTAAACTGCAAACTTTCTTGAAGAAATGCTCATTTGAAAGACATTTTTCTTTTAATAAGTCCAATATAATGTACGGTATATACAAAAGTCCCTACTTGAGAGATATATATATATGTATATGTGTATATATATGTGGAATGCATTCACTTTTCTGTGTTCACAAATATTTTAATGGTGAAATTTAAAGTCTTTAATCTGTTTCTGGCATCAAAATGTCTTTGTTCCTCATCCACATTTGTCACTCAAAATTTATCTGTGAAGAGCTAGCAGGGAAAAAAGAGAAGAAGGTTTTTGCTTTTTTGTTGAATGGTTCCCTATTGGGATTCTCAGCCAGCAATATAAAGTTGCTAATGTGTTGGGTACAACTTTAAATCCTCATTATAATCATGTGTTCCTTGGAGTAGGTAAGTCAATAACTATAGGTGGATTAAGTGGCTGGTAATTCACAGTGCACACAGATGCATTCACATAGGTAGTAGTTCCATCAGCCATGACACCATAACCTACAAAGAAAGAAAAACTCTGGTTACTCTCATTGTTCATCTCTCTGGATTTTTTTTAATTATTTGCCTTTAACACACAACAGTAAGTGTCACATATTTATTACTCAGAAAGAGTTTGAGAATTATCTTAATGCAAAACATAAAGGTCTCCTGAATTAATACTGTCTTTGTCCTACAGCAGAATTTTTTACCATCTTTCAAATTGTATAAGAAAAGCAAAATGGACCATCACTACTTAGTGCTATGCTCTCTGGCTGCCAGCATGCCAAGCCTCCTTAGAAAGACAGACATTTTAATCTGCAAAGGCTTTTCTTAAAACCTTCTGAGTTTTGGAAAGGATGAGAAAATAGAGCTCAGGCAACTGCAGCACTTCTGATCGTTCAGGTTTGCAGTCATCAGTGAAGCAAACTTTGGGCAATGTTCATCTTTCCACCTCTTTTTCTATCTTGTGTTGTACATCTTTTAGCAACCAATGAAGAAAAAAGCATTGCTTGACTAAGGGCAGCATGTGTGCATGTGCACCTGGGCAGGATTTATCTAGCAGGAACCTCTTCTTCTGATGTGCTTGAATTTGTTGACCAATTTCCAACAAATTTGATGTAAAGACACTAAAATGCCTGCCCAGGCAGAGACAAAATGGCTTTATTAATGCATTCACTGGCAGACAAGCTGAATTCACACCCTAAGACACTGTAACATTTCCATGGGAGAAAACACCCTTCTGTATGTCTCAGCAGTGGCAAAAAAGCTTTAACTACATCTCATGTCTGATTAGACACCCAAGTCAAACAACTCCAGTCCTAAATCTGCTGAAAATCAAACTTCCAGCTCTAACTTATGCAGAAATACAGCGAAATGCTGTTTCAGAAAGTGAAGATGCCCCTTAACTATCCTGGTGTTACAAAAAGGTAGACACACTCTCCCACTGCCAAAAACCTTTTCATGAACAGCTACCAAACAACACAGAACTAAAAGCTTAATGTGGGAAACCTGCACTGAGATATTATGACTGATATGAAGAAATGCATTCACAATCAGAAATACATGATTTGGGGGAAGTCACCTGTTAGAAAGCATTTGTTCTAAGATTCAATCTGACCATTAATAAAGTCAATTGTGAAATGTATTCATTGCTACGTAAACTGAGTTTCAGCTATTCAAATCTTAAGTACCTGGGATCCTACAGTTTTTTCTGAGTGCAATTTCTTGCCTTATAGAGGCACTGGTAGTTGCATAATTTACAAAGAAACAGTAGCCGAATTCCTTTATTTTTTTGTTCCTTAGAATACCGTGAATAATGCAGGGCCTCCTGGACTCCCCATGGAAAAAAACACACTGTAATTAGGGACTAAGGAGGGAAGAAAACTCTGTCAGGTTCCTGTCACAGACATTTCTTTAAATCATTTGCTGTTTGCCACAGAACAATTGTTCTGTGTAAAGCAAACTGCACAGAGCACAATCGGCATTGCTGCTGGGACTTTCTGTCTCCTCGGCTACACATTTGGAGAGAACAGAATCAGCTTGCTAATACACAACTTTTGCTGGAAGATTCCTAATGCTACAGTTTTCACTCCTACCCTAACGACAACAGAGTTTCCTTGGCCATGACCTCAGCCAACTACTGGATGTAATGTGCAAACCAGGGTTTTGAGCAGTCTCTGCCACTCTGATTGTCACTTCCATGGGTCAATCAGCAGCAAGCCCACGTGTAGAGGTTTTTTTTTTGGCAGAGACAGCAGTACAGAGGGGGAATAGGAAAGAAATATCTCTTCTAAGCATCTCTTCCTCCTGGATGTTCTGTAAATGACTGCTGCAGATGTAGCTATGCTCAGTCAGGGGAAGAGCTCATCTGTTCAAATCATGCATTCTCTCTACAAAGCGCAGCTTCGTTTGCACAGTCTGTGTGCAATGGGAATTCTCCTCTGCAGAGATGTAGCATCCCACTGCAAAACAGGATATGAAGTTCCCCATTTGTTTTCTATAAATTATGATAGTTAACAAGAAGAGTATCTTGTTGCTGTGTTCTGATACCTACTGTGCCAACTGTATTAATTCACAAGATTTACCATTCTGTGGAGGTGCCATTCTTTTCCCTTGGGAGCCAAAGTTGTGTTTGGTCTTAGCAGATGTGATTTTGTTTACCTGCCTGAAGCTTCATGGCTTGCTAACTGCTTCTATCCCCTGCAACCCTCCTGGCTTATGATTTCTGAAAAGACTGTAAGACTGCTCTAACAGCAAAGGGTTAGGAAAAAGTACTGCCTATATGCTGTTTACTCTGTGCTTTAACAGCACCTTGGACATTAACTAGGCACTAACAGGTTCTCTCCATTAACATCCTCTCACATGAGGAGAATGGATTTAATCCCTGAACTGTAAAATAATGATCTGAATGTCTTCTGCATCAATTTTACACCAGCACAGCTCTCAGAAATGTCACTGACAGAAATCTCACTTCTACCTTAGCATGGTGAAAGCACCCAGTAGCCAGTCAGAATGGGATTTCTTGGGAAGGCTCCTTCACAAAACCAGAAGTATCTAAATTCCAGCTACTCCATTTTTTTCCACTTGTTCATTTCTACATTGGTGATACCCAAAGAGATCCTATATCAAAGGCTGGAGAAGTCCCTGAAGGAGAAAACTGGCAGTCGTGGAGCACTTTTTCCTGACAGTAAGTTAACATTGCCAAGAACTAAGCAGCTGATAATACAGGCTTACAATGGGTACACTCCTGCACAGCCCAGTGGTTTCTTTTGGTGGGGTCACTGCTTGAAGTCTTGCTGCCATGGTATGTGAACAGGACAGACTTCTCTATAGCAGACAGCTTCTACCTTTCCCTTTGCCTGGAAATGAACTCCTGCTGTCACTGACTTCAGTGGAGCATATTTGTCACCATTTGCTAACTTAGGTGAAGGGAACTGATTTTTTTTTCCAGTTAAACAACAAATAGTCAAGAGAACTGCTTTGTTTTGGCTGGGTACAAAATGTTTCCCCTGACAAAGCAAATAAGTACATGAATAAATATCTTGAACATCTATACAAGTCACTGGTGACATCCCTCCTGATTTCAACTTCATATATGCACTGATGGGGAGAGACAACATTTATTGTACAATCTTGAAGATTAAGCCTTAGAAGCACCCCTCAAAACATTCTTACCCATTTTAGAAACAAGGAAACCAAGACACAAAGAGCTTATGTGAATTATCTTGAGCCACAGAGATTCAGCAGAAGCAAATACAATCCATCAATCTTAATATTTAGTCACTTTCCATAACTATTGGACTCCTGTTCTTATTTTAAAATTCACAGCAATACTCTCTGTGAAGGAGGCATCACCCTGTTTTATAGACGTAGAAACTGAAAGAAAAGCTGAAGTACAAATACTGAAATGTGGGTATCAGCCAATTTTATCTCTATATATGCAGCTAAATAAGTATCTGAAATCCAGAAGTTCTTCAGTTCATATATTCAAGTTTGAAAATGCTAGGTAAAGCAGATAATGTCTGTGTTTGTGGTTTCTAAATATATATAGAAAGAAACGTGTTCTGACCTTCATGGATATGTCCAAAAACATGAAGCCTTGGCTGTATTCGTCTCTGGACTGTGTTCAGCAGCTCAACACATCCTACCCTTTGCATTTTCTTAGGAACCCAGTCTAGAAAACCTTTGGAAGAGAAAGGAAAGCTTTAAAAGAAGACAGGTTATCAGCAGAGCTGTACTGCTATATAGCATTTCTGACATTTCATGTCTCAGGGTTTTACATGAGCAGCTGTAGAAGAACTGCCATGGAAAAAAACAGCGTTTGCCTTCATAAGTAGAAGAGGAAGGAAGAAAAAAATACTTGAGGAAAACCATAAAAGAAAGAGAACCATCCAAAGAAAAAGGACTATGAAAACTCTTGTCAGTTGCTTTTCAAGGAAAAAAAAAAAATTTGCTGTAATTATATCATTTTTGCACTGTTGTTAACAGGAAAACTCAATGTTTTGTCCATTCTTCTTCCTTTAAGAGAGTGAAGTGTAAAGAGCAGTATGTCCAAAGTGAGTCTCCAAAGAATCTAAATCAACATTTACCTTTTTAAATCTAGTCCCGGGATCTAGTTTTTTTAATTGAACACTTTAACTGATGTAATGGAATCTGTATTGCTAATAGTAGAACTAGATTGTTATTGCATTGAATCTTACAGTAATGGAACTCAGGTGAGGAACCCACAGCATGCCTAAAAACACCACCCTTAAGTAAAACTGGTTTAAGCATAGCAAGCCCTACTAGCCTAAATCTATGGACTTCAGATACGAAGAGAAACTCAGCCCTCTGCAGTAGATGTTTTTAAGTGCTCCATTTATTTGCATGAAGTTTGTGTAACAACGGGGTTTTTTTACAAACACAGACAAAATGTATAGCAACTTGCTTATATGTCTAAAAATTACTGCCAGCTGAAGTCTCACGTTTCCTTCAGTGTACTCATATGAGAGGAATGATGTTGTACTAGAGGGTTTGCCATAACTCATCTTGTTTTCTGTCCACAGTTCTGCCATTTTCATCAGGCTCAAATCTGGAAACCTAAAAGGCAATAATTCTAGTTTTCCTTAGGTATGTTCTGGTACTTCCCCCGTGTGCCTGTGTGCTTTGTATGGTTTAGATTGCTGCAATAGTGTGAACATATTATGCCTTTGAGAAAACTGGTCAGTCAGAGAAGTACAGAGTCCCAGTTTTTCTATGTTTACTTTTGAAGTCCACTGAAGCATGGCTAAACAGCAGCTAACCCACTGGCTTAAAAGACCAGAACTGTGGCATTCAAGCTCTTGGAAAAGCTCTCGGATTTGCTAGAGCTTCAGGGTAGGTTCACACATTGAGAAGTACCTCTTTAGATGTCAGTGCTTGAAAACTGGGCTCAGTATACTGTGGGGTATTCCACAGATGTAAACATTTGCCCTTGTATCACAGGTACTCAAGAGAGCTAAGTGCAATTTTCAGAAATGAGTTGGGAATGTGGCACCCTAAGAGTCAAAAAGAGGAAGTTCTGATCATGGCCAAAGATTCCTAATTCATCCAGATGCCTCTGAAAATGCTGCTTGGTGCCTGTTGGGGGGATGTGCAGAGAGCCCCACTGAATTACAGACAGAACAGAGCTTACTTCTGGTAACTGCTTTTACCAGTCACTCTCGGTATCCAAAGCAGGTCAAAATTCATTGTAGGAAATAGTAAGTATTTAAGATGTTAAAGTGAGGCCAGAAACTCCTCTGGAATCCAGTCATGCTTTTTTCAGAGCAACATGTTACAACCATAGGTGATTTGAAACAGTTAATTGTCAAAATTTCTGTGGTGAACATAAAGCCAAAAATATTTCCACTTCAAAAACTTCGCAAACAAAAATCCATAAAATTAACTTCTCCATTAAATTAAGCATTATTTATGTTGAACATGTTTTTGTTTACATGCATTATCACCCTTCTGAAGCTTTCCCATATGTTTGCAGCTTATTATGTACACCTGACTACACAAACTAAGAATAATTGATTACACCTAGCTAACAATTAGAGTTCATCTTAGGGTTTTTTTAATGTTTGGTTACTTGAAACAGGTTTCTGCAGCTGTCAGTAATGTATAAATCTTTGTCATAGACAATCTAGCAGACAGCTACAAATGAAGACTTAAAGGTGAAATTAAATAAAAAACCAAAGAAAAGACAAGTGAACTTTTTGAAGAGAAATGAAAGAATCATAAATGAAGAATTTTAGGAATCACAGAAAAGACTTCAGAAGTTGTACTATACATCAAAGTAACAAAAATATGCCAATATAGAAATGAGCAATATCACTGATCCTCATGATCATGAATACTGCATTTCATAAGCTACGAAATATATGGCATATATTTATTGATAACAAACAGGTTACTAATAAAATGGTCACTAACAGCTGTTTTAACCTTTGTTTTCTCAGCCTGTGTAAACGTGCCCTGGTTTCATCCCAAAGCACTACTCTAAAACAGAAAAGAAAAATTCCTTAGCCTTTTGCTACGTGCCTAACTGACTTAAGAAACACAAAGTACATGTAACTCTTAATGGTGCTTCTGCATCTAAATCATGCAGGCAATTTTACATCTACCTAACAATGTAGTATTAATTAGTTTAGGAGGATGTGTGCTCTTTCGAAGCGGGGAATGAGAAAGCAGCACAGAAAATGGATGATGGACAATATTTAGGAAGCCATGCTGGAATTTAAAAAAGAGACAAATTTGTAAGAGCACTGATTGCTGTTTATGATCATTAGGAACAGCTCTAGTGTTGCTGTCCAAGATCAGGACAACAGTAATCAGCTTTTTGGTTAAAATAATTAGATGGGAGGGTCAAGAAGGATCCTGTCTCCCAAAATGTCTGTGGACAGAGCTACCTAATGAGGTTCTGTAAGTTAGGCAGAGTGCTAACTGCTTTTGAAGTGTAATATATTTGTTGCCATGGGTGTCAGGGAGACCAACAGCTGATGCCCTCAGGCAGAGGATTCTGTGCCAGAGCCACCTATTAATTCATCAATAAGAAAAAAACAAAGAAATGGGAACTTTTAAAAAAGGAAATCCTTGGAGGACAGCTAAAATGTAAGAATTCAAAAAAAGAGAACAAATACTGAGACATGGAGATGGTGGGAATCTACTTTATCCCTTTACAGTCAGTGGAGATGGGCAGCTCTTCCTCAGAACGACTACAATAATTTTATTACTTTCCAGTTACTAAATTTACTATTAAATGTATTGTTAAATCATGTCTGTTAAGTGCCAGCTATGCAGCGCTCTCTTAGAGGTTCTCCTCCTTCTGCTGACCCCAGAGCCTCACAGCTAAATTATCAAGGTGGCTGAAGCTGGGTGGTGTGAAACCCTCTCTCTACTTTCCAACACTGGATATTCTCTGGATCAGCTGGAGGCTGGATTTCTTCACAGCTGATCATCTGGTTTTAAAAATGGATTTTAAAAGTTCTAAAAAAGTTTCTGATAAAGTTTACATATGACTTATAAATAAAGCTATATCAAAGATCCAGCTTCATGCATTGGATCCTGACAGGGATTATCCCCAGGACTAACCATTTCAGGCTGGTATCTCAAGGTCTAAACAGATAATTTCTGCCATTCACTTTGGTCTGTATTAAAATCAGGCTATGGCACGTCATGAGACTCCACTTAGATGAAGTATCAAAACACACGCTCTTATTCTGAGAAACCATGCTCACAAAGAAGCCTTTTCCCCCAGGATTAGTGAGCAGTGGAATGCAAACATGTCTTTCTAAAGAAAACAACAAAACACAAACCCTTTAGATACTTTCTCCTCCAAGCTCTGAAAGAGGAGAAGAAAGAGTGGAAGACAAGAGGGTTTTAGCTTCAGGAAATTGGGGAATGTAAAGGTTTAAAGAAACCAACTGCCTTCATTTCACACAATGTGTTCCTCCACAGTACAGCTCAGCAGAACACTTAAGTACATGCTTCACATTTGTGTCTATTTATTAAATTAGTGAGAGTTAAACACACAGTTGCACTAAATATAGCTTGCTTTATGTTAAATACATTGAAAAACATGTTAAAAGCCTTAAGCCTTTACTGAATCTGGAAAAGTTTCTGTGACTGTATCATTTCTGTAACACATAATTTCACTATAATACAGGAAATCCCTCCTGGTTTTTCTATCACCTATATTAATATTTGTAAAACACAAATGCAGAACTATTTCTTGTTGGTCTGGTAGTGTTGCCAGATTATACTACAGATAAACAATTCACACACGCTGTCCAAAGAACAGGCAAACAATGGTAGCATTTGAGTTTGTGAGGCAGAAGGTGCACCAAGTCAGCATGATGAGGAAAAACACATACTCATGGGTGGGAGAATGCTACTGCAAGTGAGGGAGGGACAGTGCTGAAAAATTAATATCCCAATCCTACATTTCTCTTCAAGCAGTCTGCATGCCTTAAATCTACTAAATTCATGAGTGGCAGAGTGAACAGATACATAGGAAAGCTAGACCTTGCTCATTTATAAAGGTCATTCAGGCTTTATGTGTTAAGGCTTTATTTTTTAAGATATTATTTAATTGCCTACCACTGATCGTAGGCAATCACGAACCAGAAACCTGAGCTGAAGTCCTGGTGCTGCTGAAATCAGTACAGATGTTACTTTTGACTTTTGTAAGTCAGGATTGCACTCTTTGTCTTGGGAGAGCCATCAGTTACTGTATAATCATCTGAAATATACAGCTAAGAGCACTAGTATTTTCTTACCGAGAGGTGGTCCATGTGTTATAAGAATATCTATTCCATCTGGAATAAGGTTCCATTTCTCTAATAGTGCTTGGCCTCGTGGAAGATTAAAGCCCCAGCCATAAAACCAAGGTTGCCTGCCAAGAGAGGAGGAGAATGTCTTCAGTGCTACTTCCATGTACTGGTTATCTAATTAAAATACGGAGATTGACTCTCTACTAGCATGGAATCTGGAGACATAATTAGCATTCATTTTCTTCTTTGTGTGCACAGTAAAACCCTCTTTCCATACAATCCGTTTTACTTAATGTGAGTGGCAAATCAGTGCAGTCCTTACCACTTTCAGGAGGCAGCATACAGTAAAATATTCACAGTATTCCTCTAACTAGGCAAAAAGCAACTCTTGCAAGACCTGGATACCAAGATCTCCATGTGTGGATTAGCATGCTGGACTCCTACAACATCTAGAACACCTGTCTCAGATACCTAAGTGTGGATATACGTTTCACACTGGCACCCGTCACGTTTGGCCCTTAGCCTATGACCAGCTGGGCAAGGACAGACTCTGGCACAATGACAGATCCTGCTCCCAACTCAGAGACATCATCTACGCTGCTTTGTTTCCCTAATTGGAAGCATCCCATCAGAAAAAGAATACTGCTTCTTTTCTTATACATGATTTTTTCTTGTTTTCTGGTGTGTTGACTTGCTTTTAAGTATGACTTTCCATATGCAGGATTACTTATCAGACGGGCATTTACATTTGTTAAAACATATTTATGGAGCAGCTCATCATGGAGCAGTGAGACTGTAACGCTGCCAGTCAGAACAGAATTTATCCTTATCTTGCTATCCCATTGATTAAAAAACTGTATTTCACAGCAATTATATCACAGTGGTAAATTACTTCTTGCTGACTATGCTCTTAATTCTAGGTCATAAACTTGAGGGTTTAGTTTTAGGTTCAGATTTTTTAAACAATTTTTTGACTGACATGTTCTGGCCATATCCATGTTTGGGGAACAACAAATACGCTGCTGTGACTTAATAAGGTTTATTATAATTGGAGCCTTAGCGTTTATAAATATATACACATCACCCAGAGTTCCCTTTGAGATGTTACTTTGTTGAAGAAAGCTTTACACTCCCTCACCGCATCAAAAGACAGAAAGAATTCTTTCAAGCAAATTCTCTGAACTCCACCTTACAACATGTATAGCACAGACAAAAGAAAATGCCCATAAAGCTATTATTCATTCTCTTCCATTACTGATGCTTGACTAACATTTCAAAAATTAGCACGTCTTCATGATGATATATTTTCCACTTTTCCTTTTGGAATGCTGTAAAGCACAAGCCTATTGAAAACAGCTTTAAAAATATAGAGCTTGCTGAAGGTATGTGGCTTACCCAAGGGAAGAAAATAAAATTCTGTTAAAAGGAAAGGAAGAAGGGGGCTTTGCAGAAGGTTTCCTGCATTTCTTCCACAGGCAAAAAGAGCCTCAGCTATACTAGACAGATGACTAAAAAGCCTTCTGTCTCTACAGCTAAGAGCTCATCTCCTAGCTCTTTAACACATGCCCTGGATAACCAGGGTCTGAATAAACAAGTGTCCCAGGGGAAAAAGGAAAAAAAAAAAGGTGAAACTTTGCACATCTGACACTGGGACCAGAAACCCAACCTCCAAAAGCTGTGATGAGGAAGGTGAAGGTGTGAAGAATAAATGCTAATAGCAATAGCAATAAAGTGGAAACCTTGTTCCGAGTCAGATTGCTCAGACCAAGACAGCTGGCTAAGAAAAAGACATATCCCTATATAAGGGATATGATATCACACTTTTTGGTTACCTGTTCAACTCTTAGTGGCCTTTCCTTATAGGAAGAACAGCATTTGGCTCACAGGTAAGTGACTTCTCATCTTACTGCTGCTGGGGTGGTAACTCATGGTCTAGTTAGGAGGCTGAGGGGAGACCTTATCACTCTCTACCACTACCTGAAAGGAGGCTGTACAAAAGTGTGGGTTGGTCTCTTCTCCCAGGTAACAAGCAATAGGACAAGAGGAAATGGGCTCAAGTTGCACCAGAGGAGGTTTAGGTTGATATCAAGAAAATGTTCTTCACCGAAAGTTCTGTCAAGCATTGGAACAGGCTGCCCAAGGAGGTGGTGGAGTCACCATCCCTGGAGGTATTTAAAAGACATGTAGATGAGGTGCTTAAGGACATGGTTTAGCAGTGGACTTGGAAGTGACAGCTTTACAGTGGGACTCAATGACCTTAAAGATCTTTTCCAACCTAAATGATTCAAGTTACTGTCTTACTCTGCAGTAAGCTACCAGCGACGTTACTGGGTAACACTGTCACACAGAACCAAAGCCCAGTCTGCAGAGCCTGAGCTGTCTGTCTGTCAGCTCACCACTGACAGAACGGGAGCATTTTTATCTCACAGGAATGCCCTGAAAACAAGTCAACTGAAGTCTGCATCATGCTCGGACACTACAGAAGTGGGAGGGTTTATAAAAATATCAAGAGGTTAGGCTTTAAACTCTTGATCCATTCCTGCCTTGGGACTGCGTTCAACACCTAACATATCAAGTGTGCTTCTTCACCAAGATGAAAATACTCAACTGTTGGGCTAATTGTCTTCAGGCCCAAAGCAAGTTGTCAAGGAGCAAAATCTTACTGACAGAAAATATTTGCAAGAGCAAATGAAGTGTCAGCATAGTAAATTATCCTTTTAAAGACACTGACAGATTCACTGAATACAGGCCCCTGCTCCAGGCCATCACTCACCCCAGTGCTGCTGGGCATGGACAGGATCATCCCCATGTCCTCGGTGGGAAGCAAGGCACGGTCCTGCACCCCGCAGGTGTGCCACGTACAGCAGAAGGCACCGTGGCCACGCTGCGCCCCAAGAGAGGAACTGAGGGGAAAGATCACTATTTGCCAAAGAAGAAAAGTTAAAAAAACCCTAAGAGTAATTATTTTTAAGGACACAATGAAGCATTTATAAAGAGAAATAACCGTGGTTGTCACAGGTCTCACCAGAAGTCCGCTTAATCCTGCTGAAATCCCAATGACCATGAATGGCATATGCAGCGAAGAGAGCCCCTGCCTGCCTCTACTAGCTCTGGCCTGCACATGGCTACTTTCTAAAAACCCCAGTTCCCCTTATGAATAGGCATGATCTACTTATTAATACAAGAAGCACTTTCCCCTGTCCCTCCCTCCCCTCCCTCCCTTTGTGGCGGCTGCGGCGCGTAGCTGCCTGAGCGCAGCGCTGGTTAAGTTATGCATGCTGGAGCTGTTCTTTTGTGAAGGGGAGATGTTACAACTTGTGTGATTTGCCATCACGCTGTCTTTTGTGACAATCCTGAGATCGAAAGAAATGTCTGGAATATTTCTGGCAAAAAAAAAAATTAAATTAATAAATCTGAAGTCCAAGAAAGGATTCAGCGGAAGATGTTGGTGTGCTTTCCACTGGAGAGAAGAAAGACAAATCATACACTTCAGTGCCCCCACCCCCAAAGCAAAACCATCTTTATAGGCACACAGGGATTTTCTAAATCCCCAAGTCCCTTCTTCTGAAAATTTATTGCAAAACAGCCATGAAAGTTTCTGAGTAGGGAAAAAAAAATCTTCTCTAATACCCACTAACGAGTCTGTGACCTGGATATCATGCAAAGACAACTTAGTCTAAAATTTCCATTTATGATGGAACCTGAAAGCAAAGTTAAAGTCTTCATATCAAGTACCTAATTTCTAGATCCCCACTTACCACTTGCTTGGGAAAAGTATAGTTTTTTTATAAATTACGTTTCAGTAATATTTTACATTTTACAAAGAAAACACTGCTATGTATCTTCTATAAGGAAAAAATCTGCTGTTCTCAAAAAAAACCCAAAAAACCCAAACTAAAACCAAGAAAAATGTATTTGTCAATTAAAAACATACGTCATGAATGTATTTCACCTCTGAAGTGAAGCACTCATGTAGAAATATACTTTGATTTAGGTCTTATCCTCTTAAAGCAAATAGTTTGAGTGTCTCCACATACTACTGAAATTCAACAGTATTATCATTACGATAAGAATAATGCTTGTCTACACATAAGACTCTAAGGGGGAAATATATTGGAAGTGAATTTGTTTACGGCACAATTAACCTTCTGTTAAAAACATACGAACAAGTTTTGCAGGTGAAATAATCTACCATACAAAAAGGGCTGAATTATCAGAATTTGTGCTAGCAATCGGATGTTGCTTTATGTACTGAATTTCTATCTTTCTGTTCTAAAGTAACCATTGGAATAATTTTCTTACAGAATGATAGTTGCTATGACAACCATAGCAAATTTTCCTTTTCTGAAACAGATGTCTCATTTAGTTGAAAATTAGAATGTGAAAAACCCATGGGAAAAATTAATTCAAACTTTAACAGAACACTGACTACAATGTAATCTCTTATAGGTTAACCCCTTAACATCTTTCTGCACTCTTGTAGTAACCTTCTCATAAATTCTAATTAAACCAGTTTAACCTCCTAGGAATGACCTTCTTAGCTATCATTAGCGTTTTAATTGTCTTTGAAAGGAGCGTTTTTGTTACAATAATAACAGAAAAAAGTCATACTAAAAAAATAGTGGTCAAACATATTATCACCTTAATTATTTTTTAGTTTTCCTTTTATTCAGCTAATACTGGAAAGAGCTACCATGGTAGCCCAAAGATTCTTTTGTCATTTAAATGGGGCATAACTTAGTTTTACATGTGATTTACTGTAAAGGGCAATGATGCACAGATTTGACCTGTAATTTATGTGAAAATTGAAGGTTTTCAATTTTCAAACCACTGGTACCCATCTCAGTCTGCTCAGCAGATGTACAAAAGGGGACACAAAAAAAGGATAGTTGACTGGGGAAAACTATCAATGTGCATGGATTTTTCTATTACAAGCAATGAGTAAAATCTGATTCTCCATTACCTTGATTCAATTTAAACATTTTAACTTAAAGAATGCATTTCTTCCTCTCTGTACACTTAACATCTTAAGGGGACCCTCCACAGTAGCTGGTCATCAACTACAAACGAACATGGAAGGTAGCCATAGGGCAACCAAAGAAATATTCCCATCATGGCACTACCTGTAGGGCTTCTGGGGGTGTCAGCTAACACAAGAACTTCAGGGCTGCAAGGTTTACTGCAGCAGCTGCAGCTAGGTTGTCCAGTTGAGCAAGACAGATCCTGCCATCAGTAGGCATGAAATCACTCTCTTTGACTTCAAGAGAAAACTCCCTTGCATGGTCCAGCACGGGTGGAGAGCTATGGATGGTAACTGACTGAATAGCCATCAAAGGGATTGGTGGGCAGCATCTTACAATAGCAAAAAATACAGACCTAAAACTCACTCTACCTCCTCATTTCCATAAAGCTCCCCATAGAAATCATTTTGCAACTGAAAGGCAAGTTCTCTGACTAGAATTCCTTTGCCTACAAAATACATAGCAAAGGTTCACAAATACGTGTAACTTGCTCTAGTCTTTTCTCCACATTTTCTCCTGTTGGAAAATAAAGAGATATTGGCTGGTGACTGTAAAGAAGCTCAGTGGGAAAAGAATGGGCCAAATCAGTCTTCTCATTCCTGCTCCCCTTCCTGACAACTGCAGAGCTGCACAGATTCAATATTTAGAAGATTGGACTACACACGCTGAAAGTCACACTGGCAAAAGTGGTTGGTCAAGGGCCACGGAGCACCAAACAGCAGTCAGATTCAGCAGTGGAAATCACAAGCAAAACTCTAACACATCCCGATTCCCAGCACAAGAAGTCTCACTGCTGGACAATTAAGTCTCATTTTTCCTAGTCTTGATTTAATCTTACTGTTACAAGTAGCTACAGTCCTGTGAACACAGGTATACAGTACTGTATACGCTGTATACCTCCCTGGGGTTCACACCCCTCAGATGCTCATACTTTTATGTTCCCCATCAGTGTTAGTTGAATTCACCCAATCTCTGTAATTGCCTTTTCAGCCTTTCCTCAGTAAGTAACTAACTAACCAGTTTACTGAGTACTTCTACTGCTTCTTACTCAATTTTCTCAAATTTTCTTCAAATAAGGATTCATAAAAGTTAATTTTCTTTTTTTTTTTTTGAGGGGGGAGGTGGGTGTATTGGTTGTTTCAACATCTAAAGTAGCTGTGAAATAACACTTATCTTTCTGTCTTTTCTTCTTCACATTCAAGAGGACCATCCAAAGCAGGCAGGGACAAAACTATTAGGCTGTTAGTGCTAAGAAGGATTGGCAGGGCATTGTTTGTTTACAGGCTCTGAAATACCGTTCAGCATCTTGGCATCTGAGCATTTTATCAGCATAACTGAGATTTAAAGAAAAGCAGGGTTCAGAAGTTTTGGGGGGATGAGGAGACTTATATTATGACTAACTTCCATGTAAGAGAGACAAGGGTGGTATGACTTTAGAGAAGTGGTACGAGAGCAGTGCACAAAAAGAATTAAATTTACACAGAAAAAAAAGAAATTTAGATTCACTCATTCATAATATTGGAACCACGGCTTTTTTAATGAAAGTTAAGGCCTTATACTTAAAACTCATACATGCAAATGATTGTTAAGCTCATGGATGATTATCCCATGGACCACATGTCCACAAAGTACAACTCAACAGGGGGAAAGGAGAAAGCAGAAGGGAGGGGACACGAGATGGTTTGCACGGCGTTAGCTCAGGAGGCTGGCTCAGTTACTGAGCAGCGCACTGAACTCAGATCCTCTGGACACTACAGACAACATTTCTTCCACAGAGCAGTTTGCTGTGTTCTTGGGTTTTTGCCTTACTTTCTTTGCATACAAGGTAGTCATCGTTGAGATATTGAATCAAATTATTGTTTTCACAAAAGAAAAGAAGGGTAGAAATCAGAATATGGCCCTCCACCCATAATTATTTCTTCTGCAATTTGAGTTACACGTGAAATCATTCATCTTTTGTTTAAGTAAAGGATTTCAAACTGGATAGAAGAAAGGATGAGCTGACTAACAGGAACTCATCATTTCTAAACATTAATCTGTTACAAAACAATGAAAAATAACATGAAATTTACTTTATCTTCATAACAAGAAAACAGAAGATAACAGGTAAGAAAAAAAATTAATGAAAGGTTGAATTTAAAACATGCCAACACCGAATTCAAATAGTTTATTTCATTGTGCTGGGAGGCAATGATAATATCTCATCTGATAATTTTAAGAAATAATAAAATAAGCCAATGAAACAAACATAAAAGCTAATTTGGAATAATTAGCCAAGAGATTCAATGCTGAGGCTACAGATGTGGAACAGTAGGGACTTTCAGTACAGTCTTACGGATTTAACGCAAGGCTAAGTAAAGCCTTGAGTTCCTGATGTCTCAGAACCTGTTCCTTCAGTCTCTCTGATTCTCAGCATGTGAAAATACAGGTACAGCCAGTTTATCCAGACAGAACTTCAGGTACTGACAGCTCATAGTCATAGAAAGAAGATGGGTACCATCCATCATCTCATTTTAAACATAAAACTTGACACAAATGGGCCAATCTGTAAAGAAAAATAATTCGAGGCCCACCAGTGTCTGGTGGCATCTTTACAATTTTTCACCGTCAGATGACCAGACAGCTGAAGTGGAAGGATGTTCTTCCACATGCCCAGCTACTTCGTGTGTACTGTAGGCCTCTAAGACTTTGCATTAAGTTTGCAGAGGAGACGGAATATCCCTTCAAATGGAGACACTAGATTTGTGGGGTATTTTATGATGAAGCTACCATCCTAGATGAGATATGACTAAAATACGTAGGCTGTGTAATAGGTGCACTGAGAATCGATAAAAAAGGCCCTCACAGTAGCCACTTTTCAGTTTAGTATCTCACCAGGTTTATATTCTTTTCTCAAAATACCAGGAAGAAATAGGCCATATGGACTGTCTGCCAGTTCTTTTCTGTCTTTCCTTCCTTTTTTTTTTTTTACCTTCTTTTCCTTAGAAAATTCAAAGCCGTTTTGAGTTAAACAAGCATGAAAATGCTTTCAAAACTAATAAATTAATACACCACGTGTGCATATATGCATAAAATGTATTATTTTTAACTTTTTCTATTTAGCAACAGATGAACTTACTTCTTTTTTAAAAAGCACATATGGATACTTCATATGCCCTGTTTCTACCTGAGATGAACAAAACCCAAGCAATCCTAAATTCCAAACTCCTCTTTTCCTGCAGTCCTGAATTCATCCCACAGTACAGTGGTGAAAAATTAACTGCTGCAATATAAATTCCTATAGCAAAGAGGTACAGCTTTAACTCGTGGATGCTGTTCAGATAGCTAGGAATTCTGAGAGAAGTTTAAAACAAAAATAAAATTAAAAAAAAATCTATTTTATCTGATGTAAGTTACGTAAGTAGAATTATTTGACACACACAGGTGCAGCCCTGTCTTGTAATATTGGTTCCAATTTACTTTCTTACTGGGGAAGAAAATCCTCATATTAATTCCTATTAAACTAAGCTAATTTATTAAATAAAACTAATTTATGAACAACAAATCCAAAGGAAATGTTCTGATGTTAAACAGCTTCACAACAAGCGGTAAATTACTTTTCCCCTTAAAATTTGGTCAGGGAAAAGAGAAAGAACTCAGGTAACTGTGTTATAATTAGTTCCTGTGACGCTGGCTCTATTTGCATCTCTTCACGTACAGCACGATGTAAAGTCACCATCTACTTCTTGATGTAGAAATGTATCTACTGTGTAAAAAGGTAGGGAAAATGCAGACATACAAGCTACCCTGAAGCAGGGAGGCTGATTCTCACCAGGTATAAGCAGCTCAAAAGCTGGTGGAGCTCTTCCATTTTACTCCAGCTGAGAATCAGCTCCATGTAGATCCGCTCCAAACTAGTTAGCTATTTGTGTTTCTCTTGGAATATCGCCAAAGGGCTCATCTCAGTACCCAACTGTGTTTACATCTTTGAAACATCCTGAAATTGCTGCTGTCTGAGACTACAGCCCAGACTACAGATAGAGCTGGTAATCCTTTTGTTCAGAAAGAAATAGGAAAAAAGGCACCAAAACAACAACACCAAAAAAGCACTTTAAACTTTAAAATCAGCTCTGTCTCATAAAATTAAACTTTCAAGCAAATGTGAAAAATAAAGAGAAAACTGCTGTGGGGGATTCCAATTTCACTCTGGTGGTTTATGAAGTGCAGGAAAGTGAAGCCAATTCCCTGTAGTGAAATTACAGGTCTCCTTTTCTATAGGTCTTAAATTAAAAACCAGCTGAATCTAAAGTGAGCTAGTTTACTGGATCAGAAGATTCAATTATTTCTGCTAAGTAAGTGAATGTGAACTACTTCCTTTTAATAATATACAACTAATAATTACTGCTCAAGAAAGGACTTTTTTCTACCAAGCTAATTAAACTAAAGCAATATATTTTTCGACGGCTCTCAAATTTAACTAAAGCCAGAAACATTGCAACAAAACAAGTAAATGCAAATTCCCACTCACATACAGAAACTTCTTGTGGGAAATGGAAAAATAAAATTTCTCAGGAGCACACAATAACTGGACTTTGATGATAATTTATGGGTTACAATAGGTGTAGCTCAGTTCACATTTTCATTCGCTCACATACATATTGCTGAGTTTAATTAGTTAATAACAACTATGTTCCTTTAACATGCTACAGAAAAACCACTTGGAGTCCAAGAAATTTTTATTTTGTTCCATACACTTTTTTTTCAGCGTTAATGATTCTTTCTAATTCATTTCAATCACTTAATTTGTACTGCAGTGTTCATTAAAAAGAACTCTCCTGAATTCAGTATGATTGCTCACATGAGCAATAAGCACCTGTATACCTAATGTCTACTGAATGAGACTCACATTTCCTCTATTTCCAAGTCATGTAAAACAAAATGCTTTCCAAGACATGTTTATCACATGGAATGCAACAATTTTAGCAAAGTGCCACTAGTAAAAGGAAAAAAAAAACAAAAAAAAAAAAGGAAAAAATAAAAGAGAAAAATTATCCAGTGATCCCTTTCTGATGTTTAAACAGCCAGAATGCACTTTTAAGTCTCACTTTCTGCCACTGGAAAACCTTTCACGCTTCAGTATCTTACACTTCTCCCCACCACCCTCCCCAAACAGCTGAATTTAAAATAATTTTGCAGCCAAAACCATTCTTATGATCTTCCATATGCTGCAAAAACTAAACTACAGCATGTTGTAGTTTTAAGTGGTTTTAGCAGCAGCACTTTCCAAAATGGAAAACGGTTTCTGATCAGTATGGAAAAGGAAATAAAAATACAATTCCAGTATTTTATTAGAAGTACAATTAAACCTGTATCTATTTCCTCATACTGTTAATTAATATATTTTAACAGGGTGATGAATTTTGCTTTCTCTCTTTAAAACATGTTGCTATTTCTTACACATCTGTCATGTCTTACCAACCTTTGACTGAATGCCTGAAATAAAACATCTTCAGCATTCTAACCATAGTGATGCAGACACATCAGATAAGCTTAGATGCCGACCTTCTCCCCAAAACTTATTAAACTTGAGATGCCTCAATTCTAAATAACAAGTGAGTCTATTATTGCCATTCATGCTTTTCATTTTCTTAAGAAACATGTCAGTCTACCTAAATTAATCACTTATATTGCCTGCCTCAAAGTCACTGATTAAAAAAGCTCCAAATAGTTTCCAACTTTAAAAATCAGGGAGCATCTACCATTTTTAAAACATATTTCTGAGCAACCAAAACCCAGCACTCTGTAGTATATGTACATACAGCATTTCCACATCCATCCATATGGAACTGTAGCACTGACAGAGCTAGACACAAAAACAAGCCACCTGCTCAAAAAAATGTACTTAATCTGAGGTTTTCAAGTATTATAGAGTGGAATTTCATTGCTTTAGAAAACAGTACAGAAACAATTACACATCAGTTATTTGTATTTTTATCTTTTGACCAAGTAAGGGTGCAGAAGGAAGAGCACATACGAAGATCACCTATTTTACTTAGGAAAACTCCTAGTATGGTTTTGTCTGATAACACAGATTTTTGAGTACCTATATATCTTAGTTGTGCACAAGGTATTGAATAGTTTGTTCTTTTGCAGAGTTGAAAGAGGGCATAAGAACTAAGAATCAGAGTGGTCAGTTTAAAGCAGAAGTTCGAATTTTCTGTGAATTTTACAGGGAATGAAACCTGAAATATAACATCTTTCACTGCTGCTGCTGCTGCTCTATCTGAAAGCCACCCTCCAAACTTGGGAGGTATATTATGCCAAATGAAGTCAGTATTTTATTTTAATACAGTTTCATTTTAATTGATGTTCACCTCAATGACTGTAAAGATTTCTGCAAGGTCTGGGAAAGTAAACATTAGATGATTCATCACTGGAAAAATGAAAGTGTGTCCCTCTGGTGAAATGAATCTATAAATCTTTGGTACATTATTTTACTGATGGAAACGGAGTTCAGTGAGGAATGAAAGAGACTATTATAGCTGTTCTTGAAAAGATGGAGGAGAAAAGCACTGAAACGGAGACCTAGGGTATAGGTGGCCTGGAGTCTGCATGGAACAAAAATAAGTTTGCCTCCTTTTGCCCTTTGCATGCTCTTTGAAACTACCCCAGTTATACATGCAAGTTGCCAGTCTTCCTATCCAAAGTGCACACGCACACATATAAAGAGAGAACATTTGAGACAGAGCATAACAGAGTCACCTACTTTGTGATGAAAAAACAAATCAGGCAAGAAAATAACAATCAGATGAGAGCTACCCACCTACAGCTGAGCACCACTGATCACACTGGACTATACAGCTTGAGTAAAGGCACTGGGCTGCATGCTGGAACAGCACTGGGAGCTGCAGAGCACCAAGGAAAGAGCCAACAGGTTGGAACAAATTTCCAGCTCTCACACCACAGTGGGATGATGACTTGGACAATAAGTCACTTGTCAAGGTTGCTTTGAGCTGAGCTTGTGGCTGATATTCACTAATGCAACCTACCGGATGATGTCTTTCACACTAGAAGGAATTCAGCCACCTTCTCTGACATAGCCAGAGCTCACTGAACAGCCCCAGAATGCTCGCCTCAGTAAAAACAATACTTGAAGAGAAAAAAAAACAGTCCCCACATAAACACTTCTAACTTTCTTCACTCAGTTCCCATTATCTGAACAACAATGTAGTACAAGAGATGTTGGCCCATGTGTAAACCCATGGGGCCACATCTAATCAATGTTCCATTGGAGAGAAGCTACAAAAACCCAGGAGTCCAGCCCAGGCATCTGTCACTTCAGGACAAATGGTCGAAAAAGTCTTTCTAGGCTGATACCAGTCTTTGCTCTCCTGTTTTCCCTGACTGGGAAATGAATGTTTCTGAAGTTCCAGATGGCCTATAACAAAAGAATGAAGGAGGAAATGAGAATACATAGACACTAGAAAAAACTGTAATTCTGCAAAAAGAAAAATGAGGTTCTGTTTCACAGGAATAGATCCCTCCAGATAATCAAAACCAAGCAAAAATCCAGTCTCTGGATAATGAGTCTGGAGGCAATCTCATCCTAAAGGGCTTCTTTAAGGTATCCAGGCCAATATGTCATTTAGAATAATGAAATTGTCACATGTTTGGCAAGAGGGCTTTGATTGTCCCTTCCTTTCCCACACCATGGAAAATGAAAAAAAGCACTGAAAGAGATAAAATGCTCTCCTGCCACCTTGTATGCCTGTTTGAAAGCAGAAGGACTGAAGTTTCTCCTTCAGTTGTGCACAGCTGCTTAGAAACATTATGGAAATTCAGTGGCTAGGAAGATGTTTTCTTTCTGCCACTTCATTTCTCCTTCTACGTCAAGTAAAATGTGTACTCTGACCTGCCATTAAGGCACAATAATCCACCTCTTAACGGAAAATACTGCTGGATTTCCCAACATTTTCTACAAGATCAGAGCATAAACACAGAATACCTGTCCTTCTGCAGATGCACATCTCCATAAATTTGAGGCAAGGGTGCAGTACCAGGAAGCGGGGGAATAGCCAATATGTAACCTTTGCTTGACACAAGCAGCTTCTAATTATTGATCAGGGATCATTTAATTAGTCTTCAGGTCTTATCATTAGTTACTGCATGCACTAGGAGAACAGACAGCTAAGTTACTTACACACTAAGTTGTAAAAAAATCAATGAAAAAACCCCACGTAGCAGGACAAAGCCCATTACTGGAACCTTGTGCCACAGAGAAGCAGATGTAGAGACACTTGGGATCACACACACAAGCATGAACTCAGAGAGATGTTCCTGTGTTGATGCCAAAATGTACGTGGCACCTTTACAGGCATTTATTTTTACACAGCAATCCTGAGTAATGAGTATAAAAGGAGTACCATATAGTTGACTCCCCCAGCAACCACAGCAGATCTTGTGCACTGAATGCATCAGGGGTTTTGTGCAAACACAGTGCAGAATCGTGCCAGGAAAATCTTCAGTGGTGCAGGGGCACAAGTGGATTGTACAGCCTGTCCTCATTTCAGCTGTAGCTAACACTAAAATGCTTACCTGCAATATAACAACACGCTACGGGGGTAATGAACTATAGTAGAAGGCTGAAAATCTCTAACTGAAACATTTATCCCTTCTTACTCATTTACTAATATGGTTCCATGAATGATGTCATCACAGAAATAATACCCAGCCTGATAACACAGAAAAGACTTCTGCTTCAAATCCAAATTTCCAGTATTATCTTGGCTTCCTGACTTCCAAACCACCTGTTGGGACTGTCTACTGATTCTAGGGAGTTTGCTATCCACAGCTAAGCTCCCTAGAGTAAGGACTTTCTTCATACCTCTTCATTTCAGGTATCAACAATGACAACTAGCTCTAGCTCCACAGTGGGGCTGACAGAGTCACAGAAACATTGCTCAAAAGGGACCTGTGGAGATCTTTAGTCCAACCTACCACTCCCTACTACTCAACACCACTAGATCTGGTCAGCCAGCACTATGAAAATATAAAGCCTTGAAAATAGTAAAGACAGATTCTCTGCCACCTCTCTGGTGTTCCTGCTTGCTGTATTTTTACATGTTATGATCTTACTGAAAAACAAATTATAGCCCTCTGGAAAATGGCTTCATCTTTTGGAAGTCTTACCAGTCAAAAATACATTATATAGAATTATCACAAAATCACAGAACGGTAGGGCCTGGAAAGGACCTCTGGAGAGCATCGAGTCCAACCCTCCTGTCAAAGCAGGTTCACCGCAGGTTGCACAGGAACAGGTCCAGGCAGGTGTTGAAAGTCTCCAGAGAAGGAGACTCCGCAGCCTCTCTGGGCAGCCTGGGCCAGGCTCTGTCACCCTCGCAGGAAAAAAGTTTTTCCTCACGTTGAGGTGGAACTTCCTGTGTTCCAGTTTGTGCTCATTGTCCCTCATCCTATCACAGGGCACCACTGAAAAGAGACTGGCCCCATCCTCTTGACACCACCCTTCAGATATTTATAAGCATTGATCAGATCCCTTCTCAGCCTTCTCTTTAGCAATCTAAACAGACCCAAGTCTCTCAGCCTTTCCTCATAAGAGTAATACTCCTGTCCCTTAACCATCCTCATAGCCTCAGTTAGACTCTCTCCAGTAGTCCCCTGACTCTCTTGAACTGGGGAGCCCTGAGCCAGACAAAGTACTCCAGGTGTGGTCTCACCAGGGCAGAGTATAGGTGGATGAGAACCTCCCTTGACCTGCTGGACACACTCTTCTTAATGCACCCCAAATATATTCTATATAATAATTATTATAGCATTATTATTATAGAATTACTATATAGAATTATTTGGGTTATTCTATCTGCCAGTTTGACTTTTCTCACAGCAGTCCAGAATAAATTCGGGTGTTTAAAAGTACTTTCCAACCAGAAGCATTCCGATTTACAATAAATACTATTGAGGAACTGAAGTCTTTGTTTTACATTCATAGCAACTATGTCTGTTCTCTAAATAAAATTGTTTCCAGCTCTGTGAACATGTTCTGGCCGTGTCCTGGGTTTTGCTGGGAAGAAACCAGAGTGCAACTTCCTGTGCCTAGCTTTATAAGTATATATATACATATGAAAAAAAAAATCATGGTGTCCAGGCTTTATATGGGAAAAAAATTCCAGTGGTTCCCAATGTCTGGTCTACACTAGAACCAAGCATGCTGTATTCTTCCTGATGCCCTGCTCATCCAGATCTGCCAGGCAACATTGTAATGGTGCACTGCCAAAAGCATCAGCTGCCTAGGCCAACCCCAGCCACCCTTAAAATGCAAGTTTCCTCTGGACACATTTAATATCTGGGTATTTCCAAGTTTCTCATGAAGCACCTAGTATTTGTGTATTCTTCTCCCTCATCATCTACACTGATAAGCCACGGTCCAAGATACCGGTGTTGCAAATGCTAATTCCTAAATAGCAGCTTTTGTGCTTTCCAGCATGTGTTTCAAATGGCTACTCCCTGCTTGCTGATACTACTAGTATAATTAACATTTAAGGCAGCTAAATTTTCCTTAGTGAGTAGAGGCTCAAGCTGGCACTTGAAATCTTGGAGCACTTGAAATCTCCTTGGAGCCCAGGAGAGTCAGAGCATTGGTTTCTGACACAAAACACTGTCCCATTTCTTCTATGCAATTAAAAAAATAACCACTGAGCTTTAGGTTAATAATAGAGGACAAAGTACCCAAGTGCTATTGAAAATATTTAACCACACACAAATAGTACATATTTAAGAGGCTTTAGAAATTGGCATGTTACGCAAACCGATCAAACTCTCGTGGTTTACTTTGCAACTAAAACATCTTGAGCAGAAGTACAATCTAATTGTGTACAGGTCATACATAAAACCAGAGATGGCTATAGGTAAACACACTAAGTTAGTGCTGGTTGGTATTCACTCAGACCTTACTCCAGCAGTATTAAAAGTACTTTGCAACTATTGATTAACCTGTTTTATACAGGAGAGATATCTCTAGCTTGCCCTTATTTTTACAAAGGGTGAAGTAAGACAGGTCAGGGCTGTAACCAGAAATGGAAAGGCAGGATCTGGGGCCCCAGTCTTTTAATTTCTAGATAGCTTGCCTTCCCATTAAATAGTCCTGTATGGACAACAAACATAAACTATAATTGGGAGTTTTCCAATTAAACAAATCCATTCAAGAAGCTAGATGCATATTTTCAAAGCTGGAAAAGAAAATTACGTTAGGATACTAAACAATCAACTGCATGAAATGAAGCTTTCCTATTGAGCTCTGAGATCTTAAAGAACTCTAAAATTTGGAGACTTGACTAGGTTCACAGGCATTTTCTAAAGGACTGGCTTCATGACACAAGGGCAAAAAAAAGATTCACCATGGAAATTCACCAAAGTTGTGTAGTTTTTGAGAGATTACATTACTGTAACATAGAAAGAAACTGAGACTGATTTTCCAGAGAGCTATGAGAAACCTCTATTTTCAGGGTGAATGAAGTACAGAAACAAAAAGAAATGCTAAAGAACAGTAGTAATCATTAGGCACAGACTTGTAGTACAGCCTTCAATCTATCAGGCAGCTAGTTTAACCCACACAGAATAGCCATTTCTCTTCCTAAATTTTCTGACTGATGGGCTGGCTGATGTGACTTTGTTACTTCTGCTTGTGTCATTTAATAGTCTAACGAAGAGCAACTTATTATTGCTGTTACTGTTGTTGCTGCTTCCACTGGTCATTACATCAATTCACATGGGAACTTCATTCAGCATTGCATAGTAACGAGAGAAAAAAACCAGTTTGGCTGGAAGGCTTTCATCAAGACTTTCTCCCATATGGAGTAAACAAAAATCATCGAAGGACCTCACAACACTCATCTTCCAGGACCATAAGGGGGTGGGAGATGAGTTAGCAACACTGTGAAACATGTAGCGTAGAAGTTTCGATATAACCTGAAGATGCATAAAAGATGGAAAGCAATCTTTTTTTTTTTTTCCATGAAGAATAGGTCATGCCAAATAGCTTAGGCAACTTGTGCAAAATGACAGGATTAGCGCGCAACGGCAATGTGGCAGATCTGATTTTACAGAAACATTATTTCTGGGTTAGTGGGTGGACAAAAGTTTTCTCAACAGATTTTTACAGATCTAATCATACACAGAAAGTTCAAATGGTTCCTTTAGCCTCTACTCAGTGCTACTTTATAGATAGTGTTTTGCATCAATTTAATTTATCAAGACTTTAATGAGACTTTTGGTACTTTACTGCCTGGAAAATTATTACTGACACTGTAAATATGGTGCCTGGTTATGAATATTGCAATGAAGATATGAAATTGCCAGACACATTGTAAACAGAGCATAATTACAGTATTTACAGTTGAACATCAAAATGGGAAGAGATGCCAAGTGGCATTTCTCAGAAGTTAATATTGGGACTAATACCATCTAATATCTTCCCTAATAATTTGGAAAATTAAGTAAATTGCACATTGATTGAATGCACAGTAGACACAAGAGGAAGATGAACTACAACACAGCAGGTGAGTAGGTTGAAAAAAAATCAGAAAGATCTGGAGATCTAAGAGGGGGAGGGAGAGGGGTGCATTTAAGAGGGAAGCTATTTAAATGTAGACAAATGTAGAATAATAAGCTCAGAGAAAATTAACACCCATCTCAAGTAACCAAATGGGAAAATGCCAATTTTCATTAAAAAAAATTTAAAAATCCAAGAGATTTCACAGTTTATTCACACTGATAATTCACATTGTGGTATATGCATCAGGTTTGACAACTTGTTTGCTACATTGCAGCCTGATGTGATTTTTAAAGGAAAAATAACAGATTCCCTTAAAAAAAACTTGCCTTTTAAAGTAATTTTTTACTTCTTTTAAATGTACGTTGAATACTCGTAAAAAACCCAGTGCACCATCCTGTCAGTGGAAATAACATAGTAGTAATGTAGCATAAGACAGAGAAGCAGCACATTTGAGGTTCAAGGTGGGGGTCAGGAAGGCAAAGCCCATCTGTCTCCAGTACTGTCAAGGGGTTCTAAGTGTTGACTCCATGCAGTAGAGCAAAATCCACAAAATACTAGATTGACACTGATTTATTTACTCTAGTTTAGAAGCTCAGCTATACCTTGAGAAAAGCTATTACTGTATAAAAGAAAGTAATATTCTGAGTAATAGAATTAAAACTGAAACCAAGCCTAAATTAATACTGAAACAAGCTTGCTGCATTAAATGACTACTGTATATACTAATGAAGCTTAAGTATTATCTGTAGTATGGAAATTGTCAAAAGTATGTACCCTTGCAATAAAATTAACCTGTAGTTATATGAACTCACTAAGTATAGAAAACATATTTTATGACACAAAAAACCCCTAAGTGGACTACGTTAGAGAACTGGTCCCGGCTTAAAGAGCACACTCTCTCTTTCCCATCATTTTTTGGTTAACTATGCCCATAGCACAAGTACATTATTTTGTCACAGACATGATTCATTACAAGAAAAGATAAAAACTTCATCAAAGTGAGTACTGCTTTTCTTCCTAACAGAGCAATCCAGATGTAGCTGATGCATACAAAATGGCTGATGTGATAGTGATCAACAGTATTTTTTGTAATGTATGCTTAAAAACCTGCTTACCAAGGGGAGCCATATATTCGGAATCCCCTCACCGTCACTTCAGAGTCTTGAAGATAGATGCAGTTTGTTAGAAGAGACTGTACATTTTCATAGCTCTCTGGCTTCAGCTTAGAGACAGAGGGGAAATAGTAAAAGTCCTGCTTGATTAAGTCAGCCATGAACTCCTGGTCAAAGGTCAATTCATGATTTCCTGCTATCACAATCTTGTATTCATAGGGCAGGCTACCTAAAACAGTGAAAAATAAACAAATTACTTGGTTTATGGAAAAATCTGGTATCAAGAAAATCTGGTATCAAGAAAACAGACAGATTCACAAACTATTATTCACTCCTGTAATATGTTCATGTATCTGAAATAATCAAGCATATCCCTACCACACGGTACTGTAATTCCTGCTGATTTCACATCAATGACATTACTGTCTTTTCCAGGGCACACTATGATTTAGCGTGCTTAGCATTAATGTGTTGAAACTACTTTCAACTCATCAACCTTAAAAACCAGTCTGGAGACTTCTGCTCTACTATTTACTTCTAGTTAATTGCCATTTGTGCTGCAAGTATCACTTACTGTGACAGTGATGATAACTCTTTGACAGAAATTAGGGTTCAAAGAAGCTTGGCCATAACACTTCATAAAATAATGTCAGCTCTTTTCTTCCAGAGCTGTGGTCTTTATCAGCTTGTGCTGAGGAGGTCTTACAGACTCAGAACTTGGGTCAGCCAGCGGGGTCTGCTGCCCTCTTTGATCAGACATTAAGATCAAGCCTTCAGGCAAGACAAGGATTTGGTTTAGCTGTCAAAACTCCACATCCCACAAGAAGTCTCACAATTTGCCTCTATCCCATGTTTCTTCCTGCTCCATTTTCTCAGTGACTTCCTTAGATCCATGGACTATAATTTAAAGTGACTCATGTTCAAGAATATTTTACAACCCGCATTTAGTGAAAAATCTTACAACAACCTCCTGCTGAAGGCAAGAATATACATGCCCACACACGTGGGTTCTTCCAGAGAGCAGCACTGCAACTGAAACTTTCCACCTGACTCCACATTTGGTTATCAACTGGATTCTGCCCTTGAGAGCAGGCATCACCTGTCTCAAAAAGCTCAGGAGAAACCTTCCAAGTATATCTGAGACGAAACAAAGACGGAAACTGTGCAAAGCTGCATTCATTAGCTTTGCTTCTGCACTATTAATTTGCATCAGGATAAAGACAGAACGGGAGAAAGAAATATTTTACTGAAGAAACATCTTACTGAAAATGAGACCCACCTTGCATAGCAGCAATCATGTAGGTTTTTATTTTACAAATTCTATGCTGATAACATAGAAATCTTTAGTGATGACCCCAAGCCATATATTAGGATAGATAGGATATTTAGAGAATGCAAAACACTGGTCAATACGCAGTGGCAAAAGTTGGCATGAGTAGGTCTTAGAAATAAAATGCAACAGTGTCATTCAGAGTTACGGAAACAGAAGACAGAAAACAGGGCTAGCCCAGAGGAGATGCCGCATGGCTGAACTCATTACTTGCCAAGTGAAAAGATATGGGTAAGTCTGAAGACTAGGTTAGAGACACTTGTAACACCTGCATTAGCAAAACTGATTGTACAGCTTCCAGTCTTTCCTGTGGACTCAATACATATGTGCCTTTAGAACACATATTAGTAGAAACTCTTTTCAGATATTTAGAGTTGCACATTGAATGTTGGAGATTCAATTATTTACTTGAAAGACTACTCGAGATGTAAATTTTGTCATTTTTGCTTCTGAAACACTTAGCATTTTGCAGATGTGTACTCCATTCTACAGGCTTTCCGTGCATGTGCACACATACCCAAGTTAAAAATGTTACTTACACACTACAACATTTATGGGCATCTACAGGCCTTAAAGCATTCTTAGGAAACAGAAAAAACAGTAAAGAAAACCTGTATGTTGTAATATCGTTAACAATTCCATTTCTATTCTGTTTTGTAAATCTTTTCCAGCTCATCTGATCCATCCATCTAGCAGCCAAGAACCTGTACGAGCTGGTTATAGTTGTTGCTTCCACTAATGTATTTATGTCATGTTGCTGTCTGTGGGTGTTACTTAGGCAAATTAGCAAATTATTCTAAATGTACAGTTACATTTATTATAGTGGCGGCCAGAAGCACTGCTGTACTTACAGGTCTGTCAGCTTTTCAATTAACAACTGTGTTTTTGATGAGTTTGCAGCTCAGGTTTTTTTTTTTTCCTTTCATTCCATTCCAGGCAGCAACTTGTTAAACCTATTTCTCTCTCTTTGTCTCCACAAGCCATCCTTACCATTTAAAACTTTAATTTTTTTTTTTTTTTTTTTTTTTCATCTAACAGGGGTATTTTTTGCTGCTTGCACAGAATTTTAATAGCATTTTGTTTGAACTTTGTTCCTTAGAAGACTTGAGAACGTGCTTCACCTTTTTACTCCAAGCGCTCCCAAAGTGCAAAGTCAACCTTAGGTACAAATCTTCGAACCCTTGTTCTTGGCTGGGCACTGCTGTCATGAAGTACAGGTGTAAGACACCAGTTGAGCAGCTGCAGAGCTATTAGACCTCAGCTATTAGACCACAATATTGATTACACATTTCCCATCTTCCCTGCTTCCAGTGTGATCCATACTTACCGATGATCGCTCTAGCCCATATGCAGAAATCAAACATCTCTTTGTATTAAACCACGGTCCTCCTACCAGTGACCTCAGAGGAGCCAACATCATCTTACTGCAGCAGGACCACAGCCCAACATGGTGTGTCAGCACAAACATCAGAAATGTTGAATGTTTCAAGTGCCTTTTATACCATTAAGATCCCCCGAACATTAGCAATATCTGATCAGTATTTACCTTAAAGCAACTCTTTCCTACTTCTGACCTACAACTTACTTTTCCTTTTTGTTTTTTTAATTTTATTATGTAAAATGTTCTGTATTTTCTTACTCCATTATGTCCTTCCAACACAAATAGATGGGTTTACATCCCTAGGCACAGGCTGCTGCAGAATTTGTAGCCTTTGCATGGTGCTTGGCTAGGACCAAGACCTCCCCAAAGGCACATAGCCTAATAGCTGTTGTATGGCTGTGTTTCTACATGTGTCTGTAGATGTAGAACAACAACTTTCCTATCTATTATTTTCTGCACCACCAGCTCTTGATCGGAGATAATTCAAGCCCTTCTGGGTTGACCAGTTTATTCCTGCTCCTGCTAGTGGGTGCTAATGACAAGCTGGGTAGAAAAGAGACCAGGCACATTTCCTGTCCCTTTTTAAGCAGAGCTGAGAATGTTGAATTCCCCTTCACGTAGGATTTCACAGCTTCTTCTAACAATGTCACTTTGCTAAGAAAGATTCCTACCAAAGACAACAGTGGCTAAAACACACCCATTGCTGCGGGTTCCTTTTCTGTTTACAAACTCCATGAAAACAAGCCTTAGTAAAGGCACTGGCTAACATTTTTTCTTCTTCTTTTCCAAAATAGCCATATGCTAAACATTAAGCTTATCCGTATGGGCACCAATGGTATCACTAGAGCAACCTTGAGCGTATCAAGGGTGACTGACAGACATGAGATAACAGTGAGGGGCATGCAACCCTGGCTGTACCTCCTCAACCTCCTCAAGTGAGGAGGCTCACTGCTCAGGTGGGAGTGGATGCAACCTGCAGTCAACGTGACACTGCACGGCTGCCAAGGCAGGAGTCTTCACCATCCTGATGTCCCCCAGCCACTTCCTCACTGCCTCCATGCCTTCACATCTTCACAGCATGACAACTCTTCCCCAGTGCACCTAATTTAAAACTCTTCCCACTGTATTAGTGAACCTGTTGGCAAAGACTCTCTTGCTCCAGTTTGCCAGGGGAATGCCATCCCTGAGCAGCAGTCTTTGCTCTTCAAAGAGGGTCCTGTGGTCATAGAAGCTGGAGCCCTGCTTGCAGCACCAGCCACTCAGCATCCTGTACCTAGGATGGAGTGACTTCATTCAACAAGACTCAGCAGTGTGTCTTTGTGGCAAAGACAGCCAACCACATCCTGGCCTGTATTAGTGAAACCAGCTGAACCAAGCGAGCGATCTTTCTCCTCTATCTAGCGTTTGTGTGACCACATCTGATGTGGTGTTCAGTTCTGAGTTCCTCAATAGAAGACAAACTACTGACAAATGGAAGCCAGTCCTGCCAGCATGGCTGGGAAATGTGACACATGGGAAGAGGATGAGATCTGAGTCTGTTCAGCTTAGAGAAGATGAAGGGAAGACCTTACTGCTGTCTGCAACTACCTAATTGCAGATGAAGGGAAGGCAGAGCTGGGTTCCTCTCAGACATGCACACATATACAAGAGGCAACAGACAAAAGTGGGAACATAGTATAAAGAAAGAATTTTACCACGAGAATGGTCAAAAAGTGGAATAGGTGCCCAGAACAGCTGTGAAATCTCTACCTTTGGAGATACTAAAAATTCAGCTGGACAAGGTTCTGAGCAGCCTATTCTAACTAGACCTGCTTTGAACAGAAGGTTGGACTCAGAGACCTCCAGAGGTCCCCTCCATCCTGTGATTCTAGGTTTCTGTTAGTCACACTGCAAAACGAACAAGAATTTTAAAGCGCCTACAATGCTGAAAGAAATTAAAACCTCATTTTGTGTTGTGATTCTAATGGAAAAAATGCAATTTAACAGGACTAGAGAGTATGTTCCATTAACTTTGGTATAAGTTTCTCGTACTATCCATTTAGCATATGAGTAGGACTAAATACCCAACGGATAGCCAATTAACATCTGATGCTAGCATATGGCTTCGCTGGTGGGCAGGTAGCAAACTTAGTAATAAGACAGAAACTCTATGTATACAAAGATATTAAAGAAAATTTATGTCTGTCACAGGAAAATTCTGCACACAGATCCAGGACAAAATTCATTCCCCAGTAAAATTAACGCAGTAAGCACGTAAGAAATAGATCTGCCCTTCAGGAGTGCCAAGAAACACATGCAAGAACATATGTTATGGGAGTCAAAGATGTATTTTCAAACAAAAATTTTTTTTAAAAAAAGGAAAAGTTAGGAATCTGGGGTAAAGTTCCTTTTTTTGTCTGATCTCTTACTTTGACTAGACAAAACAAGTGTTTTTGCTTAAAGACAAGGGATGTCCCTGTTCTTGGCACCTGAGAAACAGCTGCTAAAATATCCATATAACCTGGACACGAACTACAAGTAGAACTGATTTGAAAAATTTGATCTAAACAGTTTTCTGGATTAAAATTATTTAAATACTACTTGGATGGAATGGACTATATTTGGAAATTCATATAGTGATTCTGACATTACCAAGGAAACAAAATGAGGCAAAATGACAGTTTATAACATTTTGGGGTGAATAAAAATTTCATTTCTAAGCAAAATTTCCTGTTTTTTTCTAAAATAAGGGTTTTTTTTCCCTCCCATAATGCAAAAAAATATCATTATTTCTTTCATAATCAACCTCTAGCCACTTCATCCTATTTAGATTTGGAATCGACAGAAATGTTTACACATCAAACTTCTGTCAGATACACACTGGCTCCAATTCAGTCCTGGGCTTCAGAGATTTCTCTTTCAGACTACATCCAAGTTGTGCTTTCTGCCAATTTGGAATGGGGCTCCAAGCCACCATCCACTCTTTCAGTTTCTATCATAAACATGGGATGAGAGATGGAGTGACTACATCAGTGGACAAGGGAAGAGCAATGGATGTCACCTATCTGGACTTCTGCAAGGCCTTTGACATGGTTTCCCACAACATCCTTTTCTCTAAGTTGGAAAGATACGGATTTGACGGGTGGGCTGTTCAATGGATAAGGAATTGGCTGGATGGTGGCATCCAGAGGGTAGTGGTCAATGGCTCAATGTCCAGATGGAGATGGGTGATAAGTGGTGTCCCTCAGGGGTCTGTGCTGAGATTAGTGCTGTTTAATATCTTCATCAATGATACAGACAGCAGGATCAAGTGCACCTTCAGCAAGTTTGCGGATGACACCAAGGTGAGTGGTGCAATCGATATACGAGAGGAACAGGATGTCATCCAGAGGGACCTGAACAGTCTGGAGAGGTGGAGCCTAGGTGAACCTCATGAGGTTCAACAAGACCAAGCGAAGGGTCCTACACCTGGGTCAGAACAATTCTCATTATCAAAATGGGCTGGGGGATGAGGTGATAGAAAGCAGCGCTGCAGAAAAGGACTTAGGGGTTCTGGTGGATGAGCAGCTGGACATGAGGCAACAATGCACACTTGCAGCCCAAAATGCCAATTGCATTCTGGGCTGCAACAAAAGAAGCGTGGCCAGCAGATCAAGAGAGGTGATTCTGCCACTAAGCTCAGGTGAGACCTCACCTGGAGTACTGTGTCCAGCTTTGGAGCCCTCAACACAGGAAGGACATGGACCTGATGGAGAGGGTCCAGAGGAAGACCACAAAAATGATCAGAGGGCTGGAGCACCTCTCCTGTGAAGACAGGCTGAGAGAGTTGGGGTTGTTCAGCCTGGAGGAGGCTGTGGAGAGACCTTATAGCGGTCTTCCAGTACCTGAAGGGGCCTAAAGAAAGCTGGAGAGGGACTAATTACAAGGGCACGTAGTGACAGGAAAGGAGCAATGGTTTTAAACTAGAGATGGGTAGATTTAGATTGGGCATTAGAAAGTTCTTTACTATGAGGGTGGTGAAACACTGTAACAGGTTACCCAGAGAGGTGACAGAAGCCCCATCTCTGGAGACATTCAAGGTCACACTTTATGGGGCTCTGAACAGCCTAATCTAGTTAAAGATGTCCCTGCTCACTGCAGGGGGGTTGGACTAGATGACCTTTAGAGGTCACTCCAACCCAATGTGTTCTATGATTATATAATTTTTCCCTTCCTTTTCCTTCTTCTCTGCTACATGGTTCTTATTTTTTTTCCTGCCTTATCTTCCCTTCTCCTTTCCTTTTTTGTAATCTCCCCCTGTGTGCACAAAAATGCTGGAGACACATTATCTTGCACTTAATTTAGCAGTTTTAGCACAGGATATCTTTTTCTTACAGTAACAAAACCTGTAGAAGTACAATGCTTTAGATTTCTGTATGCTTGCCTCTCAATATGCCTCTGAAAATGTCCAACAGATTCAAAAGTCATTTACTATATTCAGCAGAGGAGTAAAGGCCTCAAAGATAATTATGTTCCCTTGAGTTTCCTGAAAGTAATCATCTAAGAAGACCAATGCCCAGTCCAATGGAGAGGCTTCACAGGAATGAGACACCTTAGGTCATCTCATCTTACGAGACACCTAAGAACTCACAGAAGGTCTACAAGACAAAATCCAAGAAGTCACGCAGCAGCGGTTCTTGCTCCCAGAAGAACTCATCACACAAAAAATTCTGCTCTAAATCTCCTAAATCAATATAATTTATTATTCTTTGAGATTATTTTACTACCAAGAAGCCTGGGATATCATATTTAGCACTTATATAGCCAGATGGTATTACCATCTTACCAACTTCTTAACTACATACATGGAGTTTTTGTCAGTTATGACAAGCCCTCCTCAGAAAGTTTCTTAGCCTTTGTTTGCTAAATATAAGAATCTGATAGTAGTTCTGTTAATGTAATGTGTACAAGAATATATATTGTTTAGCTAGTAACATCCTTGTTTATTCCTTTCATTACTGTAGATTGCTAATTAAGAAAATCAACCGAACATCTAATTTTTTGCATGTTTATGCACCAATTACAAAATTATTACAGCAATTCTTAACGTCTAAACTACAGTAGGTCCTTTTTATGGTGAACATAATTCTGGCAAAATAACTCAAAATGCTGGGGAAACATTACTTGAACTACAAACTGCATAATGCAAAGCACTGAACAAACCTGGGTTTGCTATTTCTCTGCATCTGAGTTTGTTCTGAGTAGACTTCTGTTTGCTAAAAGGTTGATCCTGTTCTATCAGCAAGTCTTATTCCCCGTGAATTAGATGAATGCTGTAAATAACTCAAAAGCAAATGCATGTTTCTACTCCAGGCTTCTCTTGTAGTAAGAGGTTAGCCCTCTTTATCAACCAGTGACCTCCTCTGCAGCTTACAGTTGTTATCAACTTGCAACTCCACCGAGATAAATACAAACTTGTATAAGCAGATGTGCTTTGCTTCCCTCCTGGTATTGTACTGAGCAGAATTTTTAGTATTCATAAAAAGCAGTGACAATCATATAAGTGCCCACTTAATGCTTTTTCCCTCTCATTTCAACCTTTTAGAATACAGCAGTGAGTGATACAGTAAAAAGACGGCATAACTGTCTCCAAATGCTTTTTAGCATCTCTTTGACAGTTCTGTGTTTAAACACTGGGTCTGATGTCTGGGAAATTCACATTAACATACTTTTTGTATGGTGTGTAATCTGCAGTAACATTGTAAATGAACACTCCCTCCTAAGTCATCTGTAACTTGCTAGCTCTAGACATTCTAGCATTGTAAAATCCAGTAATTGTATCAAACACTGCAACAGCAAACACAGAATATACTGCTCACATTTGCAAAACAGGATTTCTTAAATAGATAAAAGGCAAATCAAACTAAAAAATATCTGATAATAGTCCAACTTAGGCTCTCCAATCCACTGTGGTTTATACGCACCCACGCAAAATTACTTCTAAAGGAAAAGTGGCTTCCTTTTACCTTGGTTTATTTAATTACCCTGTAATTATGTAGAACCAATCCAATGCATGCTGCAAATTAGGCCATTAGAGTAGCTGTAGCGAGTCAAGCCAAAAGATTATATAGCTCTGTACCTTCTGTCCACTAGTGGTCAGTAACAGATGCCTAGAGAATTGTACGACTGTGAGGTTTGCCTGGATTGAATCTTCCTTTGATATGTCCCCTTAAATTACAGCAATTGGTGGTTAGAGAACTCCCAGCTATGTAAGCCACAGGGTCCATTTTCACAAATATTTTTTCTTTTGTACTTCTTGAAATAGTTAGTCTTAAACAATAGACCTTTCTGAGGAGATAAACTTCTACAACAGCTTTTCTGCCCTTCAGAATATTCTAGTTTTAGTTTACAACATGTATCTGGGGACAGCGAAAGCAAAGGAGATAGAGAATTGGATTTAAAAAGTAACAACTAAAGAATATTTTAGATTTGCTACGTGGATCTCTCTGCACACCGATACAGATTTCTGTTCGGATCTTCAGATCCCACAAAGGTGCTTTCAGTGTCTCCCAGCTGTCACCTTCTGGAAGGGAAGACCACAAAGAAGCGTGTGTCACATCACCGTACAAAGTGCACAGCACTGATAACGATGTTTAATGTTTATGGATATGGTGCTTTGCAAGAGGTGTTCACAGGGCTGTACTGAGAATAATTAATCTCCCAACACATTCATGTGGTAGGTGGATCAAGCATCATTTTCCTAATTTTACAAGGGGGAACAATAAAGAGGCTGTCAAAGCTGAAGAGGACTAACTAGAATTTGGTTGCCTATCTTCCTCAAGCTCTTTCAAACATCTCCGCCAGAGGCAATGACAGTTCATAGAATCATATTCCAGATCTTTCAGTTCCCTGGTTGCTCTCTGCACTTCTGAGCCACACTGCCTTCCTCAAGCTACACTTATCTGCTAGTCTGGAATAAGACTGGGTGTTTTCACTTGCTTATTTTGAGGGTCAGGGATCTCAATATTTATGAAAATCACAGGATGTTTTTAGGTGAGTCAGCCTGGAGATTTAAAAGCTTCAAGCTCGGCTCCTTTCCACTGCATCAGTGGAAAGAAGCAACCACAATATTAGTACAAAGCGCAAGAAATCCCCCAAAGTGCAGTCTTCCCCAACACACGTGTTTGGGAGAAGGGAATAAAATAAAAACCCTTCAACACCTACCACTCCTACAGCTTCTACAGCTTCTCACCACTAGCATGGGAGGCATACCTGGAAAACAATTTTTCTGGGTCATTTTTCCAATACAGCCTAAATAATCCCTGAGACTCCTGGCAGCCAGTTTAACATCCAGAAGTCTTCAGGACATATTAACTCGTCAGAACTGGAGAAATACGGGAAGAGTGTGTTGCAGTGCACTTTTCTGTGCTGTACTGTTGGAGCCTTAGATGTACAAACAGATCTGAGCCATCACATTTAAGAAATGAAATAAAAACCAACACTTTTTTCAGTATGCCCAGTCTTTTAAAAATGACATCTGTTCTAAATCCCTACACAGCTCAATGTTTTTCACCGCATTTCCAAAGCCATTCTTTTGTAAATAGATAATTAGTGCTTAAATACTTCTTTCAAGGGGTTTCTACATTAACATAAAAATAGTGTAATTACCGATGGTCAAAATGGCATGACTACAATTTATAAATTCTAATTTCTTTTCCTGCTCTGAATTTGATTTTCTTTCTTCTTCAACACAATTTTAATCTGTTTTAGATGTATTATTGAACTTAAAAATCTAAAATACCTGTTAAAAGAGGAAGAAAAATGACCACCATCTTTTTGCAAGATTGAATGGTAAAGTGAAAGTAAAGCTACAGCTAGTGTTTCAGGCTTCTCTGAAGATCTTCTATTTTTTATCAAGAACTTAAAAGCAGGGATGATGTTTATTGACCAAAATTAGCTGATTCTGTTCTACAATCTCATACTAGAAACAGGTGATTATAGCAGTGATACTTACAACAGCTGCAAAGGCATCTTCACTCTATAATATTTTTAGTCTGAAAGAAAAATTTTCTCTTTTGAGCTGAATCTGCCCAAGTCAATTCCTGAAGTGCAGGCCAGAAAATTTAATCTGTTTTTTCGTGTGTGTGTAAGATATGGAGGTAAGATTAACATTTTCAGGAAAATGCTCTGAAGAGCTAGTTATTGTTTTCCACTACAGAGCCACCTTCTCTATTTTTTTATTTCAACTTCAGCTTGAACTTGAATTTCAAATAGGAAGACTGTCTTTGACATTGGAAAATCTAAAGCAAACACACTGAAACAATGGATATTCTAAAATATGCTACTTTAAGCAATCTTTCCAATCCATACGCAGAAGATAATTCTCAGATTGAATATGGAAGTATGTGTTGCAGTTTATATCACAGATAGGCTATTTAGTTGAATTTCCAGAAAAGTAACCCACAAGCTCACAGTGACAGTGGGTCCTGGAGCATACACAATTTAGAAATGATATTACAGACTTGAGCAAAGGGAATTACAAGAGCAACTGAGGCAAGCAGGCAATTTCTACTGCCCACAATATGGGAGATACAAAAACGTAAGAGATGGTTTTGAAGTCATTGTTTGATGAGTGCACTAAAGCAGGACATGTGTCTTTGCATTTGTCCTACAACACTTTTGCTTTATATGCAGGTAGGGAATAAATAAATAAATAAAGAGAGAAAGCTGAGGACATGGGTAGCTACAGTGCACAGTGAGCCTGATGTATCTTATGATATTATCTACTTTACCTAGCCTTGATTACATAGAATCACAGAATGGTTTGGGTTGGAAGAGACCTTTAAAGATCATCTAGTCCAACCCCCATGCCATGGGCAGGGACATTTTTCACTAGATCAGGTTACTCAAAGCCAACCTGACTTTGAGCATTTACAATGATGGTACATCTACAACCCCTTTGGGCAACGTTCCAACATCTCACCATTCTCACTGTAAAAAATTATTTCCTTATATCCAATCTCAGTCTACCCTCTTTCAGTTTGAAACTGCTGCTCCTTGCCCTGTCACTACAGACTCATAGAAAGTCTTTCTCCATCTGTCTTACAAACCCCCCCAGAGCCTCCTCTTCTCCAGGCTGAACAACCCCAACTCTCCCAGCCTTTCTTGAGGTGTTCCAGCTCTCTGATTGTTCTCATGGCTCTCCTCTGGACCCACTCCAACAGGCCCATGTATTTAGAAACAATTCCCCTGAATTCTTTTCAGCTGTTTATTTAGAGTGACGCCATTAAAATCTCCTGGACATACTGGAAAACTAGCATATGTTCAGAGCTGTCACACCATGCACCTTTATAACGGCCTTAGAAAGTTTCACTGGCCTCACGGCTTTCCCTTTTGCCCTACTGTAATGCATATTTTGTACTTATTTTTAATGGTTCTCCAAAATTGGCCTTTCAAATTTGGAGGAAAAACACAGCCAGAAAAGAAATGAGTTAAACAAAGGAAAAGATGAACTATAAAAACAGGAGAAAGGTGAATTCAGGAAAAGTGGAGAAGGAAACGACCAGGTTGGCACCACTTGCAAGCTTTGTAAACTGACTATTCATCCTTTTTTTCCCTTATTTTTCTAAGCTACCCTGAATAAGGGTAGCAAAATAAAAATCTGCTTCGCGAAAGCACATCATGATACTGCATGACTGGGCAAGAAGAGGACAGATGAAACTGAATATAAATTTATGCAGAATAATTCAAGTGCTGGAAAAAATATACCAACTATAGATACACACTGATGGGATCTGAACTAGATATTACCATTCAGGAAAGAGTTCATAGAGTTATAATAGGCAATTTCATTAAAATGCCATCTCATTGTTCAGTCACAGTCAAAAATAAAAACAGAATAATCCACAACACTAGAAAGGAAAAGAGAACAAAACAGGAAATTTCATTATGCCAGGGGATAAATCTGTGGTGTACTCAGATCATGTGCAGTTCTGGTCTCACCAGTTTTAAAAGGCTATAGAACAAAGAGGTACAAAGAGTGACATACATGATCAAAGGCATTTAAGGACTTCTAAACAGTCTTCAGCCTGAAAAATATCTTCAGGGCAGATATGGGAAGAGTCTATAAATTCTTAAGCAGAATGAAGGATGAAATTATTCACTTGCCTTTTCTAGTAGTACAACATATCAAATGAAACTATTAGCTGACAAGTTCAAATGAAGCAAAGTTCTTCACACAATCACATTGTGGAACTCTGATGCACACAGAATTTGCACAGATCCAAACGGCAATTAAAAAGCTCAGAGAAGAAAAGTCTATATATTAGATACAAAGTAATGCTGTGTCTCAAGAAGTCCTTGGACTGCCTACCAGCACAAGGTGAGAAAATATGACTAACCAGTTATCATCAGCATTTAATCTCCTCTGTATAGGTAGGCATAAACCTAGCCTTTGTAAATCCCTCCGTGGGAAGGGGGCAGGGGGCTTTGAGAAAAAGGAAACTGAAAGACAAGAACTAATTACCAAAAAGAATAAAGTTAAATGAAATGGAGGACTTCGGGAGTCAGAAAATAAAAAGTATACAGCTATGGCTAAGGGGCAGACAAAGCAGAGCACCTTGGCTGCTAGCCGTAGGCAAGGACAATACTGGGCTAGAGAGATGTATTATCTGAGCTGGTACAGGCCTTCCTGTGTACCCACAGTTAGCCTAAAAAAGAGAACATATTTTAGGGTATGACTCAGCAAGCCAATGTGCCTCTATTAGCACAACACTTGAGCATGTGCTCAATGTAACCATAAGGTCCATGGAAGTTAATGATGTTAATGTAAAATATACTTTGCACCAGGCACAGAAATTTTCTGTAGAGAAGAAAGATAAAATCTGAACTTGCTGAAAGGTCTCCTGAAAAAATGAAATAGGCCAATAGACCAGAGTGGCACAAATCCAAGAGGGTATGATGGAACAGAATGCTAGGAGGTAGAAAGCAGTGCTACACACAAAGATACGGTTCAAAAGAAGGAGTGGGATATGTAACTAGTGCCTAAGACAAAGCTGAGATCAAGGGAAGGCATTACACACAAATATTCTAGTGTTTATTAGAAAGCATAAACAAAGTTACAGTCTAATGATGGCAGAAGACACAAACTTGACAGAACAAAACAATTAAGTTGGAAGGTGAGGCTTGTGCTATGAGATGAAGGAATGGAGAGGGAAATTTGCAGGTAAGAATGACAGTGGAGGCAAAAGTCCACCGCAGAGTCTGTCAATTACTTTCTCAAGAAACTAGTAAAATGTTAAGACAATGAAGAAGAAGGTTGGGTAGGCTGTGAGACTTATAAAATCATGGCAGGTACTGGAAGCAGCTATCTAGGAAAAACAAAACTGTTGGAGACTAGTGCCTTTCACAACAAAATGGACAACCAGCAACAACTTTTGCAATTTCTTCTTCTCAAAGAGAACACTTTAAACCATTCTACCATTTACTATAGATTTTGCAAACACTCAAGGTATTAAAGAGCTGACAAATTGTTCATTTAAAACAAACAAACAAACAAACAAAAGCCAAAAACCCCAGCTTTCAAAGCTAAAATTTCCATTTTGACATCTCATTGACTGTAATTTAAAAAAAGGAAAAAATTACAGTTTTGAAATGGAACAAAACTTGAAATGCTATCTGAATTAATCCTACGTAGTGACACCAAATTACTCTTCTATTAGATTTTCCAGAATGAATTTTTAAAAATTAAGTTAAATTTCCCATTTTTTCTAAGTGCCAAGAAACTAAAAAAAGATGCTCAAAGATGCTCTTGCAAAAATATAACTCAAACCACCAAGATCACCTTTTCCCAAACTGCACACTACCATGAAATTGGAAGCATGCCTAAAATGTCAGAAAATTAAGCTTTTTTTTTGGAATAAAAATGATGAAGAGACCATCACAGAAATGCCTTGGGAAATCTCCCTACCGTAGTGGGGGGATTTCTGCTTAAGGACTTCTTCAGAGCAGTGTACAGCTGTGACCAGGAGGGAGGCAGATGGAGAACTAGGCAGATAAAAACTGTGCAGCAAGTAATGTGTGTAGCCCCATCCTTGCTCACTAGCAATATCCCAAAGCATTTTTCTTCCCACACCAGCAGATAAATAAAATGGGTATTATTTAGAAGGGATAAACATATGGTTTGTACAATCTTTAGATGTTATTTTCAGTACATGATTATAATACATGGTAGGAACCTACAAATTAGGATGAAAATTTGCGTTCTTTTTCACAATGAACCTGTTCCATTTGGGTACAGAGATGGAGGTGAGGGCACTGTAACAGAGTCTCTTACTCCCACTTGTTGTTCCTACCTTAATACTCAGAGAACAATGCAATTGTTTCATGTTTCAGGGCATATTGTTGGGTTCCCAAGCTCATATAAATATTTATCAGCCTTGCTGATAATTATTTGGTAGTAAATATTTGTTTAAATTGTTTTTCTGTCCCATTTCAGCCTACATGCATCTGCCTGCTTTGTGACTTCCCAGTGTGCAATGCTGTAATATATAGCAAAAAAGTCAAGAAAAATGCAGAAATGCCAACTACAGGAAAGAAAGTCAACCTAAAAACTGAAGTCCACTACCCTTAAACTGTGTCATTTCTCTCTCCAACTCCCTTCATTTCCACTCAACCCTTTTTTTTTTTTGATAATGAACTATCAGAATCTATAATCAATTTTTATTCTAAATTAAGCTATCTACTGATGCAGGAACAACACTGATCAGGGTTTTTGTCTGGATACAGCGTATGCTCTCCAATTTACACTGTCTTTTTCTTAGCATATACAAAACACTGCAGCAGCACCTGTAAATCACTGCCCAGTGGAACAGCATTTCAGTTACCAATGCCAACAGCTTCCTACAGAAAGCACCTACATCTGGTCTGCTACATCCAAGACAGCAAGCACAGCCACACGTTTTGCTTTGTTTGGAATTCGTCAGCTGAGACTCAGATTAAAAAAAAATAATAAAACAAAAACAAAAACAAAAACAAAGAAAGAACAAGAAAAAACAAAACCAAACACCAAAAAAACCCACCAAAAAAAAAAAAGAGCCTCTGGGGTTAAACAGACGAATGTTTTCAGTCACAACTTTTTTTTTTTTGCAAGGAAGCAAAGCCATAACAATGTATGTAAGAGGTTTTATGTAAATCATTAAAGGCCTACTGACTTAAATTGTTGCTAACACCAAGAAGTTGCTTAATGTACACTTGAGAGTGTGAAGGCAGAACAGATGAATAGTCTCACAAATCTTATTTGCTCAGTTGGAAAAATGCAAAACTATTAAAAAAAAAAAAATCATCTGATTCCTGCTCATTGCCATTCAAATTTAAAAGTCAAATTAATATTCATCATTTCTGAACGCACGATGGTTTTTACTGGGAGGCAGAAGGGGCAGATACAATCAGTAAACAAATGTATTTTCAAATCCACACAGAATTCAATACCTACCTAGCCACTCGTTGAATTTTTTTACTTCACTAGGAAGTCCCAGCTCAGTGAAATCACCAGCATGTATTAACACATCTCCATATGGCATTTGGATGGGATCAGTTCTTGAGTGAGTATCAGAAATACAGACAAATCGTGTATATCCTGGAGGTTTGGGAGCATCATGGGGCACTGGATCAACCCTGTAGGAAATGCATCATAACAAGGTTATAAAGTACTTACGTCCTTCTTAGTGTCTACTTTGCAATTCTAATACTGCATTTTTACCTTTACAAAAGATTACACAGACTTCTAGATCTGTCTAATGGAAGGGATTTATTAAAACAAACCTAACACTAATGGGAGGTGTAAAAATTCTTGATGTTCACATCACAACATTTTCAGTATTTGTTGGGTAGATGGATTAATTTAAAGAGATTAAGGGAAAGAGATTGAACTATGGCAGTAACTCTGAAACAAATACTTACAAATAAATCAAAGGCATTGCCAGTTTCAAAGGAATAGTACTATCCTGTTTTATTGTTTAAATATGATTAGACAGTACACAGAGAAAATATTTTAGATACATAAATACATTTAAATGCATTTTTTCTAATTATAACTTTTTTTTTTCTGCAAGTTATATAATTCCAGCAAATTTAATTAACACATTTTAGAGATATGTTTCAGTGTGTTAATGCAAAGCAAGATAAGAACTCTCCTGACAACAGCTGTAAATGTATGTTCAAGCCTGACTATTGTCAGGACAAATGTGGCAACTTTCTGAGGTTAATTACACTAAATGAAATCAGATGCTGTGAGGGGTGAGGCTGCATTGTTCAGTGCCCAATCTTGATATTCAAAACTGAGGAAGCAAAAAGATCTGACCCAGTTTCATGAGACTTACTTATGATTTACAAGAGGAAAGCAGAGAACACCTTTCTGCTACATGAGGAATACTGATTTTCCAGTCCACCTTTTTACCCTCAATCCATATTTTCTTAGAATATATAGAAGCAAAAGTATCTATATGCAGCTATGCCATATCTACTATGCCAGTTAGGCACTTCTGGTGGAACAAAATCAAAAAGCCAGAGATGCAAGAGTTACATTTATGTCCACTCGAAACCAGAACTGTTATGAATTATTTTACTTGTACAACATTTATTTAGTTTTGTTCACTATTGTAATACATATTCCTATCCCTTGCTGGCTGTGCTTCAATTTGGGAGTTTATTTTTCTATAAATAAAATCAGAAAAAAAGTTGGAAATATTTGCTATTAATAATACTATCTCTGTTTACTGGGTAAATTTTCAAAAGGCGTTTTATTGCTTGAAAGACATAAGATAAAAATCTTTAATCGTTCAATCTTTTCTCTAAGTTAAAGAAATCTATGAAATGTATAGGCAAGCAAACTGAAGTGCTTTTGACAACTTCGTAAGATGAGCGAGGAATAAATCTGAAACATTCGAATCTTCTCAAATGTAGAAAAATATCTTAGCGTTTTCTACAGTATAAATAAAAAACTAGAGTATGAATGAATTATTTTGTACCTGTCTTTCCTATACTTTTTTAGGAAGAAAAAATGTTGGGGGTTTTACAGCAGTACTGGAGAAAGAGCCTTTTAGTACAAGTACCTTGTAGTGGTTTTTCTGGAGTTCCACTTTTTGAGCAGAAATATCCAAACAAGGAGTGCTAAAATCACACCTACCGAACGTCCAGCAATGTGTACATCCTAGTGGGACACGTAAGCGAGCACGTACACGAAATGGTAAAACTTGGCTGACAAGGAGTGGAACGTTTGAGCCCTGAGAGAGAGCAGCTGCAAACACAGCAGGCAGGGCTGAGGGAGTGTGCGTGTTGTGAGAGGACCACGGGCACAGGTAGAAGAGCAGAAGAAAAAATAAGAGACTTACACGCAGGGGGAGTTAGGGATAGGAGATCACAACCTCCGACAGTGCAGCTGCGTGGCTGACATCCCATGGTAAAAATGCCTGTTTTGGAGGGAAGAGACCTGCCACAGAGGGAGCTCCATGGGGTGAGCAGAGGTAGCAGGGATGCTAAGGAATATGTATAGTGAATGGTGGGGTTTAGGCTAATGAGTGAGGCTAGTCATAAGGTGCGAGTTGTGTGAAGGGTAATGCATTCAGTCTATAGAATTCCTCCACAAAATTAACTGGGAGAGCTGGATAAAAATGATGAGGAGCTGACCCTGGCTATCACTGCAGCCGTTCCAGCTAAAAAGGTTAAACAGCAGTTGTGTAAATGAATTTCTGATTATTGCCTTCCCTGACCAGCACTTCCCACTGTGAGTTACAGGTTGTATTAATAAGCCAGCTTTAAATTATGCATATTACCTGGGCACAACACAAGGATATGGACTGGTCTAAAATACCCCTTTTTGACTTTTCATGGTGGGGCAGCCTTTAAAGCAGGTGCTTCTTCTCCCTTTGAAATCTTTTAAAGCTCAGCACAGCAGTAAGTTGGGTGTTGGGGAGTAGCATGCATTTCACATGTTGCTCCTCTGAAGCTGAATGGAAAACACAACAGACTTATGATGGCAACCCATGCAGCACATAATACACGTGCTTTTTCGTATAGTTTGGATGGAGAAGATGTGGACAACATTCTCCTGGTTGTTGAGGTATGTATAACTTTTAAATTGCGTGCCATGGGTCAGAGAATTTCATGGGAAAAAGGCATCAATACAAAAAAAAACAACAACAACAAAAAACCAAATAAACGAGATACAGATTTTTCATGTTGAAGTGACATGCACACTGAGGTCATGGAAAGGCAAAAACATATGCCAAGTTTCACAAACACATCTAAGCTGTATTACTGGAAATAATTCCTGAAGGCTTGATCCCCATATTCTTGTGTAACGCATTCCCACAGCAGCTGTCACACCAACACCCAATGCACTGCTTGCGGTGTGAGCAGATGAATAAAGATCTGCTGATTATTTTTGTGCAAATGCTTTTGTTTTTCTTTAAACCAGCCTGAAAACTTGCAGAGAAATTAAAAAGCAATTAAAAAAAAAATCTCAGAGTGAAAACACTGCCAGAGGTTAGTTAATACACTAGATTTCAGTGGTTTCACAAAGAAGTAAGACAGGAAATTCCCAGAAATGACTGATGGACTTGAAAAAAACTGGCAGAGTGCACCAACGTTCTTGTTAACAGCAACCCAGTCATCTCACCAGCACAGGGATGCCAGACTAAGATGGGGCTAGGAAAGGCTGTCAGCATGTCACGGGTGCTAGAAAGTGATACAAGAAATACAACACTGCACATAGGACCAAGGAAGAGCTGCGAGATTGAATTCAGAAGACAAGGAGCACAAACCCCCCGCCATGGTTAAAGTAGTTTGCTACGAGTTCAGATGTTAACAGGTCTATGTGAAATCTGTTTCTGACTGCCTGCAACATCACCAATCTAGGTATTTTGAACTATCCACAAAGGTATGGCAAAGTCCTCACCTCCTTGAAGTTAATGACAAAAGTTGCATGGACTAAAGCAGGGCTGAGATTTCACCCATAACAATCATGTGCATGAAAAGAGCATGCTCTTGTTACACTTTTTATGTCTACTTTTCCTTTCTTCGTTACTATTCTATTCACTGGTAGGAGGCAAAAGCAATCCTGCTGGTATTCAGAAACATCTTTACAATTTCTCTACCAAAAGAAAGACTAGGTCAGATTGTGGTAAATGTTGCAATTGATTTAGCCTGTTTTTCTATTTGCACAAGCTTCTAAATAGTATTAATCATTCATGAGAGACTGCTAAATTCTTCTGAGGAACCATTTTCTAAGCATAGCCTATTCTCAGCTACTTACTTACGTGCTGAACTTCCATCATGCAGTTGATTGTCTAAGCCCTCCGGTAATATGATTTGTTACTGGTTAGAAGTTTAAACAGCATATTGTTGAGTACCAAGTGGATACTAATAAATAACTTATTTTCAGCCCAGTAAAAATCATTCAGGTTTTAAGACCAGTGAACAAATTCATGAGTGCCCAGGAAGTGTCTGAATATTCACCAAGAATAGCTAAGCCTCGACAAATAAAGCAACCTGCACTTGGCATTTTCATTTGCAAACGTATTTCTGAACCCACATTTGTTTGTTTGTACTTTTGATATCATTTGCCAGCTCTATAAACAAAAGATGTTTCCCAGTGCTAACACTCAACTAATTTTACTGTTTGCCTTTCAATAGTACCTAAAAATCCCCAACACAGACCATAAGCTAATACACTGCCCCCAAAAACTGTTTGCTCACCACCATGGTATAGTCTTCAGATTTGTTTTTAATGTAATATCTAATTTATATCAAAGAATGTAGATGAGCATTTGCTAAATAGACACATAGCATTCAACCAGTGACAATTGCTGAGTTCTTTTAACTGCAGAAATCATGGCCTATGTTTGTAAATTATTAAATCATAGTAAATACCAACAAGGTTAATGAGCTGGTTATTGATACTGTCTTCCTAAAGGAAGAAAAGTTTCCTTTAAAAAAATGAAAACCAGCCTTCTGATCTAAAGATAAGGCTGCTTCTCTTTATAAATACAATAAAATGGTGCAGACATTTTTATTCCCTATAAAAATATTTTACAGTAGAATTTTATATTTAATTTATTTGTAATAGCTTTATTGCTTTGTTCTTCCTTCTGGCTTTAAACTTTATGGCAGGTTTCATTTTGTAATTATAATTCTCCACTTTACATTACAAGTAAATCATTTAGAGCAGTTAATTTTACTGATGTTGTCATTATATAAGAAGTCAGAAACAAACACATTATTTTAATTACTCTTTAAGCACTTGGCATCTTCAGCACCTCGGTATGAAAGTAAGTTATCGGATGGGTGCCCACACTATTTTATTTATTGATGTGATTTTTCCCTTGCATGTATCTCTAATAAAACTAATCAAACAGTATGTGTTGTACAGATAGAGGCTTGGTCTTTTCAACAGCTATTTACATCAATAAGCAAGTGCACAATGCAAACAAACATTATTAAGATTGCAGAAAGTATCATCCTTGTAGCGCCTTTTATTTTATTAGCACTGCTTGTTGTTTTATTTCTGCTTTTAATACATATTGTGTATTAAAGTTACACTAGTGAAGTGATCTTTCTCCCATCCCTTAACAAAGTACTTATACTTTCCAAATGGACTGACTTCGTGTCATTATAGTAATTATTATTAGAAAGGCAGCAAAACAGTGTTCTTTGAATTCTTTTTGACTGGCCCATCAAATACCACATCGACAAGGCAATAACAATTCAAAAGGCTGTGCTAGAGCAATAACAAAACTATAATACTTACATTTGCACATGTGGGGGCTGAAAACGTCCCTGGTTAATGTTGTAGAACGTGAAAGCCTGTGTGGGGTTGGAGCTGTACTCATCCACTTCAATTATGAGTCTACTGTGCTGATGCCTTCTCGCTGCCATAATGTGCGACTGGGCGAAAGCCATGCTTGCGCGCTGTAGTTCCGCTTTTTCAGGCGATCATATCTGCTATCTTCCTACATCGACGGGAGAAGACCATGTCATCTCCTTACCTTAACAGCACACTCTCCTTTGAAGCACCTAAAAGCAGATCGAAGAGATGGAGAGTAACTCTTTGACAGTTAATCTCTTTGGAATTTGCTTTATTTGATATGAGATGAAGATGAGGGGGGGATACGGAGGGATGAAGACAAACAGCTCCACGAATTCATCACAGACCTTTCCAACTCAGCAATTTGATGAGCACACTTTAGTCAGGGGTGGGAAGAAGAGAGCAGAAGTAAACTTGCTAAAGAACACAGAGGCAGCTCGCTCAAATATTTCAGACTTTTAATATAAAAGACGAGGCAGTCATTCAGAATGGCGCATCAAATAATAATGTTTCTGCAATACAATTATTTCTTCTTTTTTTTTATTGCATTGCTTAATGTTTATTTCCCACCCTCCTTCAAAAGCACACCACCAAACCTGAAATTGAACGCAAGGCTGTGCACAACTAAAACGCAACTTAATTAAACAAGAATGTTTAAACAATTCCTTAGAAAGTCTGCACTGTTTATTACGGGGAAGCCTTGAAAGTGATTGCTGTTTAGGTCCTAAGGAACAGAGCAAAGTGCCTTTTGTGTGCTTGCTTCTGGTTTTATAGTTGCACTGAAGGAACTCCTGACACAGATATGAAGGGCTCTCTCTTCAAACACATTCTCTCCTCAGTCGGCAGTAGCCCCGCATTCTGGATTCACTGGGAAAGAAAGTGATTCAAAGGCTAACACACAGTTAAATATTATTAAAAATTTAAAAAGTAAAATCCATACAGGTTTTATGTTTGAGAATATATTTGTCCCTGAAGGTTATGCAAGTCTAGAACAGCAGGACCGAAAACGGGTAAAGGAAGAGCAAAGTGAAACCAACTGGAATGCAAAGAGTATCCCCTAGAAACAGCAGAAAGTAATCTAAATATGAATTTTACTTTTATTTCCCAGTTTTAATAAAAAATGGATTATAAACTATAAAGGTGGGTATTCTTACAGTATAATTTTGCATCCTTTTTAAGCGCTCTCTTAAATATTTACTTTCATGCAAGCGAGGGCACTTTTCTTCTAGGGAATACAATAATCTGCTTCAGAAGATGTATTTCATGGAAAGTCATGCTAGAATGCAGCAATTCACTTAATACACACAGTTTCTGGAAAGCAGAGCTACAAGCATTTTATCTGACCTTGCTGATGTGCCTCACTTCCATTCTGAAGGGACAACTGCCAAGAGTGATGGATGATGAGGGAGGTCCTCATAGTCGCTCACATTTTTAAAGCTATTTACAAGTACTTAGGTCCAATTCAGTTCTAGTGGCAGTCAAGCACTTAAGCATCTTTAAAAATCTGGGCTTCAGTCCTTTGCTTAACTACTACAGATGTTAAGTGCTCCAAGAAGTGGTGGTGTATTTTTGTTTTGGGAAATCTTGTTCTTAGGAAACTGAAATGAGAGATTCAGCTCAGTTTTGTTACTTGCTGAATGGCTGTAAAATGATGACAACTTGCTGTCACTAACAGCCCACAGGAAAACAGTCTGAGAAGAAAAGAGCAGATTCCTCCATGCCCTCCCCTAAAACTGAGTGGCTCGGAAACAGCAGAATAACAACAAAGAAGATTTTGGATTTTAAACATTCTCAGATGCTGCGTTCAGGCTACAGAACGAGCAGCAGCACAAAGGAATGTGCCAGAGCAGGGGGAGGGAAGGGAGGCACGATCCTTGTAAGAATAATCAAGTACAAATTGCTGCATTTAGGAAATAAGAAATTATGATGGCAGATGTGAAGAACCCTCCCTGAGGAGCTTCCTGTATTAAACGATGCATTTGTAAAGAAGTTTGACCAGGCAAGGTCAGAGATTTTATAGGGGGCAAACTGTTCTAAGTGAACCTACTTCTGTTTGAAAGAAACTATTAGAACAGGCGACCTCTAGAAATATTCTCCAGTAAGATTAATAATTTATGATTTCACAGCTCTACATAAGGATTTCAAACTACCTGAACAAACACAGCCTTTGTTTTATAATTCAGGGATTATGCCCACTTTACACACAACTGAATTGCAGTCACAAAGGAGCTAAGGCACTGCTTTAGTGACCTAGAATCTCCCTTTGGCCTTAGTAGGTTCTTAGGAGCTCACAGCAGCTGAGAAAACGGCTTCTGTCAACCTCCTCTTTGGGTTCTGTCTTTTATGATTTCTCTCAAGTTGCACATCAAATCTGTGGCAGAAAGAGCTGATGTATACAGGTACCCCACTATACACACTTAAGCTCCACTTCATCTTCGTGAGCAAGTGGAAAATAACACTTAAAAGATTAAAAAAAAAACCCAACCAAACCCAACAACACCCATATGCCACAGCACTGCGAAACCTTCTGCCAAATGACAGTCACCCAACGTCAACCCTGGACACGTAAAAAGAAAAGAAAGAGCCAGATCCTGCAATAAAAATGAAGAAACTAGCAATCGTACGAATAGCTTGTGCTAAACAAAAATCAGATATGTAACACACATAATCAGCAGGCATAATTCAATAGCAAGCTGAATTCAAGCTCATTTCAGAAACATACACAGATGTCTTTGAACCTTACCTTTCAGTCTAGGGTTTTCTTCCTGCATAAGTGGTTGGCTGACTACTAACATTCTTGGTGTTCGACAGAACAAGCTGTCTCTTTCCAGCTTGACTGATAACCAGACTGACACCATTTACTCCCTTCTTTCTGTTCCCATTTCCAGTAGTCCCCCCAAATCAAAACTTTTTCTTTCTTTTAATATTCTGAAATTTCTTCCTTTCCCAAACCAGAGTATAAAATGCAGCAGGGAAATAATTATCTGCTTTTATAACATGCAAGTTTTAAAATTATATGCCCAGCATTACCAACACAGAGCATTAAGACTCAAATCCCCACAGCAACAACATGCTAACCATCCTCTTCCCCCAGACTTATGGAGCTGCGGGATGTCTGCCAGGGAAAAACAGAGAAATGTAAAAAGGACTGCAAGAACATGAATACTAAAATAAATATCACAAACCTGGCTGTTAGAATCACAGACTGAGAAAAAGCTATTAAATCAGCTAAGCCGTCTTCTTACTGATAGCAGGAACGTTCTCCATACATTATTTTTCTGCTCCTTTTTCCAGCATGTGTTCAGATGTTCACAGAGCTCTGACCCAAAGTCCACTGTGTACAGTGGACACTGTTCCACCACCTTCAGAAGCCTTTGGATCAGGCCATAAACTATGTGGAGTGCTACATTTCCCCTGAGGAATTACTGGACTAGGCAGGCGCTTGAACCCAGACATGTATTTAAGGCCATCAATGAGGCACTCAAATCTTTGTATGCAGATTTTTTTTTTTTTTAATTTTTTGGCCTGAAATTTCTGATATTTTCATCTCACAGCCTTCTTCTATAGCTAACATAATTCTTTCCCTATTTTATGTGATTTTCCCAGCCTTTTTACACATCACATTTCTCTTTTTTTTCCATTTCAAGACATTTTATTTTAATCTCATTTCTTCACTCACAGATTCTGCTTTATTCTACGTTCATCCTTCAACGCATTGTCACATCTACTGTCTCTCGCCATATCTCATTTTATTGTCCCTCACTGTTCCTGACATCATCTACCCTTTATCCAAGGTCTAAAAACAACATTGAGACTTCTTGAAAATTATTCTAGCAACAAACAATATGAATCTAGACTTCAAAACAACATGGCTCAAGCAGAGGACACTGAAATAATAATTAGAAAACAAGATAAAATACTGATTATTATAATGATAATAAAAAAGAAATTATAAATTAAGAGAGAAAACCATGAAGGAGTTATCTGTTGAGCAAGGAACATCTCTACGTTAAGCACAACATGGCTATAGCACACCCCAAGAAGAGTTGCCAGATTGTGACTACCAACAGTGAGACAATGTAATGAAAGGACACTGAGATTCTCAGCTGCACCAAGACCAGTGGCAAAGAAGTAGCTACTGAGAGAATGTTAGTTTTGTTCTCAGAGTTTGACAAGCTGGGATGTGGGGAGGCAATGAAGAAACAACATGTAGCATCAAAAAAAGGCCCGTATATTTTCCTGCAGCTATAAAACACCAAAGCTGTATTTTTTTCAGGGAAAGCCAGTAAGGTAACAGCAGTCAAATACCTTAAAGAAGCCTGAGAGTTTGTGATAGACCACATAGTGACACACTTGCTTCTTGTGCAAATCTTGGATACTGCTAAACAGAAACGCTTCCAAGAGCTTTGTTAAGGGTTCAGGTCTTCCCCTGTCCTGTACTACAGTGCTCTTCATAAACTGTCAGGTCATTCTTTACAAAGGGAAGTAGACCCTTTAAACACACAAAAAGCACTACAGAGCATTATGCAAGCAATGGTCCCAACTGTCATAGTAACATTCTTCTAACCATGAGTGATTGGCTTCATTATCACAGACCACTATTTTTGTTTTAACCCCCCCCAAAAAAGCTTGTTACAGACTGACCAGCAGTGAGGTCTGTCTTACCTTACTGCAAACATACTGGAACCTGAAAAGCAATCACTTACTATGAGAAATAAGCTGAAAATGCTTAAGGTTTTTTGCTGTCTGAAATACTCATTTTAGATACTCCAGATAGAAGCCAATCAATGGAATTAGTCTGCTATCTTCAGTTCTGCCACTGGGAAATGAATACTGAAATCCTAAAAAGGCATTATTCTGTGGGAAAGGATGAGCCAGGCAAATCACTCTGCAGATGAAAGCTTTTCCAAAGGGATACACTCTCCTTTTCCTCCCCTTCATTTTCTGAAACAGAATGCAAGTCCTGGTGAACCAAACCCACCGAGTCTCCCCTTAGCAGACTGGCTCAGACTCACTTGACAAATAAGGGCTTTAAAGTGAAGGCAGAATAATCAAATGTCATCCTAACACTCGTAGATTTTAAGGTTGATCATGTAGATTTCTACTGATGGAATCATTAGGTTTTCTAAATGAACACAATTCGTCATAGACAGAAACACTTCCCATTGCATTTTTAAAAAAAAAATAAGAAACAAATAAAACTGCTATGTATGGAAATGAAATGTGAATTTCTAAGCTTTTCCCAAAGAAAACGCTACATATACCTGCACTTCGTGCCAATGATAACTAAACAACAGTGTTAAAATATGAACAGATTCCTTGAGGGTATCTGAATTACAATCCCATAACCTCTGGTGCCATTTAATGTGTTTACCACCCTCGCAAACCTCCCAGAGCTCTTCGTGATGAACAGAGTGACCTAGAAGCCTTGCCAGTAAGCATAACCCTATTTCAGCTACAGAAGCAGTGCAGCATTTGAGAGCATTCTTTTTCTAAACACCGGTTTAGTGGTGGTGGGGAAATGTGCCAGGGTGACAGCCTCCAAGTGTGCAGCCCTCCATCCCCAGCACGGAGCAGTTTTGCAATGCAGATTTATCTCCACAAAAAACAAAAAACCCCAAACCAAAGGGAAACACACTGGTTGATTCGTTCTGTGAGTGCCGTAAGATGGCAACGTGCACTGCTCCACCTGCTCCTCAGGGTGTAATGTGTAGGCATTTCACTGTGCAAGTCTGTAAAGTTGTCTTAAGGTCAAAAATTGGAATAAAATCTTTAGAAATGCCTCTTGCTCTTGCCATGGATCTCACAATCCTCATTCAGCACATATGCTCCACTATTCAAAAGCCCCTGCCTATGGTGTATCTTTAATTGAAAGAGATCTTAAGCAGCCCGTTTTGCAGTCTCTGCTCTCTTCAGTGGCTTCTGCTGAAAGAAGTTATATCAAATTAATGACTTATTAAGGGCACTCTTTGGGTGGTCTTTTTAAAACACGTCTGAGATGGCTTTCTGGGCCAGCGAATCTAAATTTGTTAACTGTTATCAGTCAAATAACACTCAGTTCTGTGACCATATCTTTTCCCTGGAAGTCACAACTATTCCTGTCCATATAACCAAAACCAGGGGGCATAATTCTGAGATACCTGTATGCCTTGAAATCCTACTGACTGAAATGTAAGATCCTCTACTTTTTAGAACTTCCTATTTCACCTATCAGTGCCTCATCATATGTTCACTGCATATCTACAGGGCACTGAGCAAGCGGTTTTATAATGTGAAAAAAAATCATTTATTTAAATAAGACCTCTTATATCTCTGTAGTTAACAATTACCTTAACTGGTTAGAAAGAAAAAAAAAGAGCAACAAAATCCCCCCAGATATTTCTTACCATGCTAAAACATACATCATTGTTCTCCTTTGCTGATTATAATGACCTGTCAAGTATGGTATGACAAAATTCTTGACTGAAATTAATTTTTTCTTCAAATTAGTTTCCTTCCACTGCCCTCAAACACAAACATTATACATGTTTCTTTCATTCCTTTATTTATAAGGAACACTAACATACTTGTTAGCTTTAACTGTCACAAAAAGATTATATAGACACAGCAAGTAGGAAATGAGACAAATTATTCGTCTTTTGGAACTATGCCCTGACACCCACTTCTATGGAGTTTCCTCCAAAAATATACTGTACCTGCTATATGTCATAGTTCTGACCAGGCATCCAGAAAAATAAAAGAATGAATTCAAAAAACACAAAAATTGCAGATTTACCCAGGAAATCTCATTCTGTATTTATTTAAGTCATTTTCCACTTAGAAACTTTCACAGCTAGTATTATTTTGAATGATGATTCTATGATTTTAAATCACTTTTTCTCATTTCCCTACCTAGGTTCTGAAAATTACAATTGCTGAATATTCTATTTATAAAGATTTAATTTTATTTTGGCTCATCAGCAATACCGTTTTCTGAATCAAATTCTCATCCATACAAATAACTGTTAATGTATTCCATTTAAAAAATAAACATGACCTAATAATACTGCTTTATTTTCACCTTAAACTTCCACTTTATCATATATCAAGTATACTTTAGATTTAAACACTGCAATACTCTAAGATTTACAAATAGACTGAACATTTGACAAGGCTAAATGCATTACTGTAATCCTATATACAATCTCACCCGAATGTATAAACATTATTTGGATAACATACTTAAATGGATACATTTGTCTTAAGTAAAATGAAATCTTTTCCCTGAAAAATATATTGTTTTGGCTCTACACTACCTGCGTTTATCCCAAAACACCTGCAGAAGTGGCCGATCTATTTATGTAATTACCTCTAGGAAAGGAAATCTTAAGTATGTAAAAGCCACAAAAATTCATTCCTCACTCTAAAAAAACTGCCTTCATCTCTGGCAGTATTTCAAAATCTACTATGTTACTGAAAATCATGAGTATACATCCATAAAAGACAAATTACAAGTCCCAAAATTATAATACTCATTCTAAGGGAAAATAACTTAAAATACAAGTTATGTGGGAAAATTATTAAAAAAAAAATACATTCCAACAGGAATAAATTCGGGTTGTGAGGATTTGATTGTACATTTCAGTCTGCAATTTGGGCTTGTCCTCTGATTAAGCTCTTGAATCTCTCAAAATATAGTCATCTTCTCAGTAAATAACGTTAAGTACCGAAACATTAGATATTAAAGAAACAATTTGGTTTCATTTTTAACTGAAGAATGTTCTTTTTCTTCATCCTTTTGTGACAACTGGCCTCACACTCATTTCCTAGCCCTCATCTGTACAAGCCCTGCTGGGTCAAGTCCCACTTGCCTGCGACACATACTTCATCCAAACTGATTTCAATGGAAATAGTGTATAAATGCAAAGAATTTGACCAATTTGATCACTCGTGCGTATCTGAGGGCAGAATACACCCCATCCGGTTTAGTGTTTTCACTCTGATACCAAAATTACATCAGAATACGTCAAAGCCTAATACTGAGCAGAGAGTTATTTCAGTAGACACTTCAAGTAGTTTTCAGTTGAGCATTCAAAAGGAGCGTTGGTCGCCAGCAGCGTTAGTATGTAGGTTGGCAGAGTACAGCAGAGATGCCACGGTGGCTCAGGGCGGAGGTGACCAACACACAGCACCCCTGGAACAGCCAGCAGACTCCCCTGCTCTGAGTTTACCTGGAGGCAGGAGGTGCTGCTTCACACCCAGGCATGTTAATACTAAGCCAGTTCGCAGGGTCTTCCCTTTCTGCGCAGCAGCATCTCTGAGCTGGTGATGACTTCCTCTTACCAATATTCTTGTCCAACTTCAGAAAGAATTCTAATACTAACAGCTCCTGAAAGCTTCCTGAGCTCAATTTCAATACACAAGAATGGAAAATAAAAGTGGCAAATCTATTCCTGTAGTTTGGTATGGATGAAATGCCAAAGTACCAGCAGACAAATATATATAAGGTTAAATGTAGAACACAGCTTACATGTACATATATTTATAGTGATCCTGCTTCAGAGATGAGTATGTATTTTTCTATTAAGACCTCGGGTTAAACTGTAAAATCAATCAAGCACATATTTAACATATACGTTTTTTTCTCTTAGACACAAAACTTTGAAAATTAAGTATACTGCCCTATTAATTTTGTTGTTTCCACTTTTCACTTGTTTAGCTGCATCCATCCCATTGAGCTCCTTTCTGTCATCTCGTTAATGTTCAGGGAGGGAGTCTCTGGTTTGTTCTGTTTATTTTTCCAGGTATCTTCCCCAGGACTGATATTAGGGAAAAAATACCCAACAGTTGTTTGGGACACTCATTCCTCCTACCCCTAAATTTCTGTCCACGAAGAGCCCCTCTACACTGTCCACATGAAACTGAAACAAAAACAACTAAACCCTTTTCTTCCAAGAAAAAGAGAGGAAAGATAGTACAGGGGAAGTCCCAGACACAGTCTGAGGAGGAATGTTGCAGGTCAAATGTCTCCAGATATTCTTAAGTCTTGAAATGGACCCTACTGATTAGCAAAGCATCCAGTCCTACGGTGCCTTTCTCACACCGGAATGCTTCAAATCAGTCCTCTCCCTGAAACTGAAGAGGCTACTCATACAAGAAGCATGATTCAGGAGAAGACCTGCACTCAGAGTGCACTCACGGTACTAGGGTAGCTCAGGTGGAAGCTCTCACGCTGCAAAACACTGCACAGGCTGTGTCAAGGGACAGGAATAGTTTGGTCAGTGTCTGGGCTGGCTGCCTCTGAGCTGCGACTCCGAGCTGTATGCACTGTATGTCAGCTGATTCACTGGCTGCTCAGAAAACTCTGCTGAAAATTCTGTTTGGACTGACTACAAATTTTCACGTCATGCAAAAGATGCTAAAACGAAGCCAAACAGTTTATGGGTGAAAAGCAAAGAGACACCAAAATGAAAAAAAAAATATTTAGGAGGAAAATATCAAAGTAGTAAAATGAACTCACTATATACATTTTTGGATTTTCTTTCCCTTTCTACCTTACTTGATCGACATGGTGAAACCAGAATGTTTTCCTGGTGTTGCCAAATCTGAAGTTTTCACTGAAATGTGTTGAAGCTGACATTTCTTTGTTTGGCTTCTTGTTCAAGATACTAGATTGTTAACTACTGGCAGTAGCTGAGTTTTAGTCCATCACATCCCTCCTGCATTAGGAATAGTATCTTTTAACTTTAACCAGAAACTACTTATATTAGAAATAAAGTGTTGAGGGGCAAAACTAAGATATACCTCAGAACAGCAATACAGTAAAAATAAGCTCCAAGTATGAAATTTTTTGCTTTTCTACCAAAGAACCAGAAGAAAGCCTGTCTCACAAAGCAGAAACAATCCTGGGATTACTATGTATTACGAGTGTCCACAGACCAGGTGAAATCCTAACTATGCCAGACACGATACAACCATACAGTAACAGAGAGTCTCTGCCCCACACAGCTTACAATCTCCAGCAATTCAACAAAGGATATGGAAGAAAAATAACACAGCAAGGCGGAGAAATTATCATTGCAATGGCAGAACACTATGCTCCTTCCATTTTCTTCTACGGAGCAGGAAAAACTAAGCAAGATTAGCATTAGAAAAGGCAAAAGCAGAGGGAAGATGGGATATGAAAGAGCCAGTGAGAAGAGGGAAAAGGTGATAAGAAATAAAGTGGTATGCAGGATGTTTGAGCTACACAGCACGTTAGGCATAGCGATGCAACTGCGGGAGCTGGCAAAAAGGGAGCTTGAGCAAAACAGCCAATTAGGAAAAGGCAGAGAAAAAACAGTCAATAATATCAGTAACCATCAGTCTCCTTCGTATGCTGCTTCTACAGCTGCTCTGCTGGCTTCAGTCTTTGGTTGAATGGCAAGACCCTCACCTGCCATAAGGGCAGGTGGACTGGCTGTATGGCAAAGGAACTGAATTTTGAAGGCTGAGAGGACATGCCACATAAAAAATAGCTTTTGAAGAAGTGATATATGCTAAATACATTAATCTTGGGTTTATCAGAAATGTATAAATTAAAAATATATAACAAGTAAGGGAAATTCTTGCACTTGAAATATATTGTACATATGCATTACACCTCTGAATCTGAGTAAAAAAAAGAGGACGAGTCCTTATTACACTTATATTATTATGGCTCCCCATGGTCACGCATAATACAGCATATTTAACTGACATTATGAAACTCATCTTACTCCCATGGTAAATAATGTCATTTTAAATAATGATTGTATGAAAACACCAAGCGTTTGTATTTACATTGGTGTAATAACACCCAAATCAGTTACGACTGCAAGTTACTACATATATACCATGATGTTTATTTGTTAGTCCTAATACAATTCCCACTACAATTTCCACTGTCTTATCAAATCACAGCAAAACCATCACACTTGTTGACAGTTGCAACAATAAGGTCAAGCAGTGAGCAGTCCCAGAGAATGAGCTGCTTTACCCTCCAGAGACAGTCACTGCAGAAAAGGTGAATAGCCATTACCATACCAGCTCTGCTTCTTTTTGCTAGAGATCTTACACTGGACTGTCATTCCACAACCTCACCCAATCATTACATTCACATGTTATTTTATTCGTAATAACATCAGCTGAAAAGGTTACTTTGTAAGAGGAAGTAAAAGGATAACAGTCCAGCGACCTGAAAAGACTCTCTTCCATTACTAACTTTACTTCTATTTTGAAACATAACCTAGAATATCCAAAATTTAAACAGAAGCATGTATTTTGTTAGAAATAGCAGTTAGAGACTACGTTGCTCTCAGACATTCTCACACACACACAATTTACCTACAGATGATGATCACAGAATCCAGACTGGTGTACAATCCAGAACATCCAAATTAAGTTTCCAATGCTATATTTACATCTTATTCTGAAAGCTCTAACTGTACATTGTAACCTTCTAATATATCTTGGTGTAACAGAACATGTGAAAAGGCTCTTCCTTCAGATCACCTTACCCATCCTCCGAAATCTTCAAAAAAAAGGTTCAGCAAGAATCAAATGGACTGCACTGATTTATTTTTAATATGTTTATTAATAATTTGAGATTAAAATTATTTTCATGGACTAACATATTAAAACTCTCAATTATAAATGCACTTTTTAATTTACTATTTGATATTGTTTCCATATATCTGAAAAAAAGAAACTGCCTGGATAACTGACTAAGCAGTTGCCTGGTTTCTGGGAATTTGGGTCTCCTCTCTTGTAATTCAGTGGCAGAACTCTAGCTGACTTAAAAACCAGAAACCTTTTTATACACCTCTATCTGTTCTATGATATAGAAGAGCCCGCTCCTGTGTAACTCTTCAGGTAAGGAGGACTGCATCTGAGGCAACGGATCTGATTATATTTGGCTCCTAGGACACAATCCACTTTTGTTTTAATTCCATATAAGAAATGTCATTAAATAAATATGATCACAAGCAACACTATATTCTACGAACCATTAACTCAAGAAGCAGAAACATCAATGTCAGAATTGGCTAAGTATGCCAAATCAGAACTCCAGTCCTCTTTACATTCCTCCTGACAGTTCCTGTAATGAGCACACAGCATTAAATAAAAACCATGACCTGTTTAAACAAAGATCAGAGTGCCAGCTTTATCTTTACATTCTCTCATGTTTGTAGTTTGGCATCACAAGCTAATACCAAAACAAGTATTAATACCAGCCAGTAGGTTTTCATACAGGGCATGAGGGGTTTGCTCTCATCCACCAAGAAGATTTGTGTATCCTTAAAAGAGATATTTTTCTTTACACAAACATATACAGGTATTCTCAGCAGATACTACGCTTTAAATTAGACCGAAGGAGAGTAGGGAGAGAAGAGATAGAGGGAATAATGTACAAGCAAGAAATTTTAAGATTTTTCTGTCTCAGATAGCTTGAAACAATGAAACAAGACAGAAGAGACAAGCTACAACTGCTTAAACATACCATTAAAATGTCACAGGTAATAATTAATATCAATCAATTCAGGTATGTATTGTAGAAGGCATAGCCATTACATTTAATAATTTCAAAGAAATCCATATGTAAAATAGAAATTAACCCCTCCTGTTTGTGTAGTACACTACCAGAAAATTTACAGTGCCTGGCTTCATAAAACTGTTCATTATGAATGGGTGCAACACACATTACCATCAAATAATGACTCCTTAGCTGGTCTTCTCAAAAGACACTCTTTTTCAGTAGTCAAATTTCAGACATGCACATTTAAAATGTAGTCCCATATTTTAAATATCTACTGATACTCTTTTGAAAACCAGAGTCCACTTCATCAGGAGCCAATCACAAAGTTTAATAATCTTGCCTAGTTATCAATTTATCCAGAATATCCAAAGCTCCTTTATACTAGTCTAAATTACCTATGAGATTCATTAAGCCTTAACTGAAGCTGAAACGGCTATCGATACTGTACATTATCAGCAGATCTCTTAATTATGATATTGTCAAGGTATAGATTGTGTAAGCAGAAATCTTCAACTATTGATCTTCCGCCAAAGAGAATGGAATGTTTAAAATCTGTCTAGTTTCTGCATGTTTCCCATCTTTATCCTCTGCGTTATCTACAGTCAAGTATATGCATTTATAAATGTATGCCACACTACCCATCTGATAGCACAAAATATAAAATGCTGGTATGAAGAAAGCAATGTATTTAAATGAAATCCCTACCTAAACGTCCCTAAGCTTTTTTCTTTTTTTTTCTGCTCCACTGTTTTGAGCGCCCTGGATACCAAATAACAGCGCAATAAATTACATTAAAATCATCATGAATCCTAAAAAAAACTTATCGAGCCGTTTCCTCCCGGCACAAAACTTTGGAGGTCACTAAATCCTCTCTTACGACAAAGGAAAGTTCTTCCACTTCCATCACCCCTTGCCCCGGCTCGGCGAGGGGAAGCTCTCGGGGAAGGCGCAGACGGATTTTCCTCGGGGGCTCCCCTCGCGGGAAGTCTCCGGTGGCGGCTGGTGACACCTGAACTCGGCAGGATGCGAGCGGCGCGCCGGGGCGCCCGGCGGGCGGACGGGAGGGAGGGAGGCAGGGCTGGAGGCGATGCCGGGCGCCCGGGGGTCTCCGCCGCCCGCCCGCCCGCGGCAGTCCGGCCTCCGCGGGAACTCTGCGAACAAAGTAACTTCCCGGCTGGCTGGCGGCAGGCGGCGGGGCACGCGTGGGGCAGGGGGCTGCTCTCCACCATAGCCAGGACGCACGGGCACGGCCGGGGATAGAAGCCCCCGCAGAGGCAGAGGCAGGGACGGGCAGGGGCAGGGCAGCGGCAGCCGTTCCCGGAGAGCACGGTGACAGCCCTTACCTTCACACACCCCCTTCCTCACGCCCGGCGGCAGGCAAGCGCCGGCAGAGCAGCACGGAGGCAGAGCGAGGGGAGCTGCGAGGCTCTCGGCGGCTCTCCCTCCGCCTCGCTCCCGCTCCTCTGAGAAGACCTCCCCCCCCGCCCCCCGACTGCCTCACTCTCTCTAGCTTTGGGGCATGTGTATATGTATATAGATTTTTTTTATTTATTTTTTTTTAAGGCGCAAAGCCACGAGGAATCTTGGCTGGGAGAAGCAAAACCCTGAGAATCGCGGGGGGAGGGGGGTCAGCTCGGGGGTGGTGTTCCAGACCCTCGCACAGCAACACAGGCAGACCCATCCCCCCCAGTCTCGTCAGTCCCCAGAAGGCACCGCTGAGGCTCGAACCTCGCTGCCTTGAACCGATCCCGCACCAGGGAACGGGCCCTGCGCACAATCCCCCCAGCCCCGAGCTGGCGGGGAGACCCCGCCCGTGGCGGCCGCACGCATCCCTCCCCCGCTCCCCATCCTTGTAAGGGCAGGGAGGGTTGGGGAAGGGGCTCCTTCAAAATACTTACCCTGCCCTCCGGGGCTGCTTTGAAGACGCAGGATTTTGTGCTAGCGATCGTCTCCTTCTCCGGGAGCCCAGCCTCCCCCCCCCCCCCCCCCCCCCGCCTCCCCTCCCCCGCCTCCCCCACCTCCTTTGGGGGGCCAGGAATCCCCCACAGCCGGCCCTCCACTCCTCCCCGCCCGGCCGAGGAGCCCCGCCAGCTGGCCGTGCCCCGCGCCGCCGGAGCGGCGAGCTGCCGGGGCCGCGGCCGGGGCGGCCCGGCCGGGTACGGGGCCCGCGGTGCTCCATGGCCCCCGGCCGGGTTCGGGACACGCTGCCAGCCCGCGCTGCGGCGGAGCCGCGGGTTGGCGCCCTCCCGCCTCGGGTGGGGGGTCAGCGGGGGGCGGCGCGGGGCCGCCTCCGGCGGGAGGGGGAGGCTGCGCGCCCCGGCCCTCAGGCTGAGGGGCTCCCCGGAGCCCGCCGGCAGTGCTGCCCGTTCCAGGGCAGAGTTGAGGCATCGCCCAGGGGACCGTGGGGTTTTTTTTTTGGGGGGGTGGCGCTGGAACTCCGCACTGGCTTTTCGGGGGACGAGGTCCTGGCCTCCCGTGTCCCCCTTCTCCCCTCGGGGGAAGTTTGGCTGCGGGGCTCCCGGGAGTGCTGCTTGCAGCCAGGCCGCGCTGCGCCGGCCGTTAGGCGGGTCGGTGACCGTTAGGCGGGTCGGTGACCGTTAGGCGGGCGGGCGGCCCGTTGGGGTGAGGGCCGGCTGTCCCCACGCCCGCAGCCCGCGTCTCTGCCGCGGCCGAAGTGTTCCTCTCAGGGCAGCGCTTTGGGGACGGGGGAGCTGCTGGCTGTCGCTTCAGCAGTGCAGGTGATGGTAGTGGGTGAGAAGGCCTCGGGGGCTCGGGGGGGGGCTGCAGAGGTCCGGTCCAGTGTGAGGTACTGGTACAGCACCGGGGAACTTTGGGGTGTCACGAGGGAAGGCCCCTGCCCTGCCAGGGCCTGGTGTCTTTCTCAGAGGCGCTGAGCATGCACAGCTTCCCTTCGCTTCAAAACCAGGCCATGATAGAATCATAAATATATAATATTACACTTCTATGATATTATGAGTAGAGAGCAGGAGAGTTAAATGCATACATCGAGGAGAGGCAAATTACATATAAAGGGGCTTTACTGCACAATTGTCAAGTGTCTCTAAAATGAAATATTTTTAAATCCTTCCAAGAATAAATGTAATTCCTGCACACTTGTTCCCACATCGCCTACTAGGCAAGGAAGCATGCTGGATATCTAGCAACAATTAGCGGAGTTACAACTGCTTTTAGTGCACACGGTGACTTTATCACCTTTAAAAATCCTGAGCTGGAAAATACCCATTCTATAAGAGAAAATAGTGATATGGACATTTGTTGCACATCAGAATGAAATAGGTGGCCTTAGGAAATTTTCTGGAGGAAATAATGGAATGCATCCCAGCCTCAAGCCCAGGGAGTATTACGGAAGCAGAGACCAAACTTGAACATAGGCCTTCTCATGGGGGTGGGGGGAAATACCTCAGCTACCCACTGAGCTATTATCTATTCAGTGTGCAGATGGAGATGAGGCTGGGCTGTGTATCTGAAACTGCAAATTGGACCTGAGAACCCTCCCTCACAGTTTCCGTTACTGGCAAAACACGTATTTATCTTGAAAGTTTGCATTCTGACATGTCAGCGTTTTTACAACAATATAAATGTGCTCGAAAAAATTTTTGATCAGCCTAATGGTTAGGATCTATTAGAAACTGCAGAACATATTCACAATCAATTCACTTACTCAGATGTATTGAATACAAGCTTAGAAAAGTAATTACAGGCACCTTTTTTTGGGAAATCTTGAGGCTGTGTAGTTCCCCCATGGGAAATATAAGTAATAAATTCCTACCCAAAAAAAAAAAAAAAAGAAGGCATATGTGCTAAACATTGCTCTTATTTATTTTTGTCTTTAATATTAAAAAATATTGATTAACTGTTCCAGGTATGGTAGAGGTGGTTGGATGTAAATCCTTTATTTTAACTATCATTTAAAAGGACAAGCAGAAACAATTTGATGTTGTTAATTTGGATCTTATTTTTACTTTTTAAGTTTTAGTTTTCTTTCTTAAGAAAAATTGATTTTACTTTTTTTTTTGGTGAGCACGTCAACATAAATTTGCAACTGAGAAGTACTACCACATATGGCTATTTTGATTCTTTGACTAAGACATCACGTTGTATCTAAACACACTGACAATCTCTTTTAGCTTTAAAATATTTTATTCAGAATATTAATTTCTCACCCTTTATTGTTATAAAGTAGTGAATGGTACTTTGCATTTTTAGTTACTTATTTATGATTTGCATCAGGTTCTGTTTGTACGAAAACTGCCGTTCAATTAAAATTTACATGAGGTCATTTGAAACTGTTCATTAAGGCTACCTTAAATACGCTTGATGCATTTCAAAAGCATGTTTGCATTTTAAACTATTTTATGAAATTGAAATAATGATCTGTGGAACGGGAATTAAACTGGAAGCTTCTAGTAGCCACATCCTTCACAATCTTAGCGAAAGTAGATCTTTTCTTCTCATACTTAAGTTTAGCTGTAGATCAGCAGGAAAACAGGCAACCTTACTTTTTCAACTCTTAGGTTGATTTTTCAGCTTTGAGTTAAATAGTTCTTAACTGAACTACTTGAATGGATTGAAACAAAGGAGATAGGATAGTCACCCTGCCTGTGGAAGAAACTGCAGCTCTCAAAAATTGCTTTTCCTGCACCAGATACATCTTGTTGCATCTGCTTAGCCAGTGACTTCGGTCGGTTCAGTGGTATCACCTTCGAAACTTCAGCAGCAAACATCCTTTTTGATAGACTACCCTAACTCATATCAGTACATGGCAGCAAGTATAAAACTTCAGTTCGCTGCAATATGAAGTATAAATCGAAGAAATGCAGATAAAGTATCAACAAAACTTCATTTGATAGGTTTTGTTAAAATTATGAATTTGGGGGGAAAATATTATGAAATAATATTGTCCAGTTAGGACAGTAGTTAAAAAGGGATTTCAGTCAAATTCATAGGGTGATGAAGCAAGGAACCCTTAAATAGTTACCCTTAGTTATACACAGAGATTGTTACTTTAAGGTGGAAGAGCTTATATATCTTTAGAATTCTTAGTTTTGATGACAGAAAGTGCTCTGTGTAAACCTTCACTTACATAACCAGACACAAAAATTAATTCCAAGTGATAGAGGAGGAAATATTGAAAGAGAAAGGTAGTTGGGCAAATGAAGTTCGGATGGTCACTGAGGAAGGCAGAAATGAATAATAAATATGAACCTGTATAACAATACATCACTTTATTTCTGCTGAATTTTTGTACTTAATTTGGCTTTTCGGTGGTTGACAACTATTTATGCGTGGTTTAATTTAAATACATACTTCAAACCCACCCATTAAGTGAACAGATTTAGTCTACATTAAGATTTTTTGTGATTTCCAAGGAGTTTGATTTTTACAGATAAGCATTCGTGCAGACTTCTGTCAGTACAGTGTCACTGTAGAAGAGGAACAGTAGACCACTGCTGAGTGACAGCCTATAGCTCTGAAATCTGCAATCCATCCTCTCTTACATTATCCATTTCCCATCCTCTCGGCTTCCTTGACATGTCAGACTTCCTGCATGTGCGCTGCAGGACTAGTCTGTGCGTACGCACTCTAGTCAGTACTTCCTAAACTTGTCTGACTTAGGCTCCCATGATGATTTCCTGAAGGATCAGATCGAATGCACAAGTAATAGCTGATGTATGCATTCAGTGTGGTCTTAGGACACCTGAATATATAGCATGTAAGCCAGTTAGTGTACGTGAGTTCTGACGCAGTCCATAGAACCTGGACACATACTGAAAAACACCAGGTCATGCCTGGGTGTAATTACCACATGGAGAGAATGACATATGGCCTTGTCTGTAAAGTAGCCTTACCACTTTGTTGTCCAGAATGGAAAGACCTGTTATTTGGGCAGTGGAACTTCACTGCTAACAGAAAAATAGTATGTCATAGTATTTTCACCCTAAATTATACATCTTTTCCAGAGAAATTTAAACACAAGTCTGGTGCATGACTAATATCCCATTGTCATTTCTTTAGTGGGGATGAGGTCTCTAACATGCATTGTATTTTTAATCTAATAAATACACAGCTACTTCTTAACACTAAACATATCAATCAAATCAGTCTCATGTAGTTTTCCAGTAAACGTCAGTGATCTCCTTTCAACTGCGGTGAGATGTTCCGTACAACTCCTCATAAAATATGGAACTGTGGTACTCTGCCTGTGGGGAAAATGCCTGAAGTCACATAGTGATGTATCTGTTCAACAGTGCAAAATGGAAATTCCCTATTCACAGTCCTGCATACTCAACGGTACCTGCTGGTAAACTCTCAATTGCCTGAATTGCTTAACATCATGATTAAAAGCTGTTTGTTTCTTTCTTGTATTATGTTGTGTTTGACAAAATAAAAGAGACAAAAGTCTCGCGGTTGCTCGTATACCAAGCATACAATTGTACATTGTCATTGTTTTTCTTATTCTTAAAGCTGTTGTTTGGTAATGCTATAGATACCACAGGGCCTTTTCATTTGCCCATCACAAGCAAAATGAAAAGCTGAAGTCGGTAATCCCAAAGCACAATTATGTGAATTGTGGAACTGAGTAGGTATATCCAGCAGCTACAGAAAAAGGATGAGACAAAACCTCAGACAAGCCAGCATTGTTTCACCCCAAAGATGCCAAAAATGGCTTCAGAATTATGTTCAGCTTTTAATTAAGACAAATGAGAAATGTCACGTATCATCCATTGTACAGGTCACACCAAACCATGTAACAACTGTAGAATTTCTCTTTCTCAAACGCTGATGTTGTTCCCAGTTTCATTTAACTGGAGTTTTTCTTGAAGTTTACTACTATGTTGGAGACTGGAGTACTACAAATTACTCTAAAACCTGAATAGCAGTTGCTTATGTTACTAATAGCAAGACAAAAATTCTGCATTTCCCTTTATTAAAAAGAGAAAAATAAGTACAGTGAATAAAAAAGGAAACAGAAACTGTTTGTGTTTTGAAAGATCTGGAGTTACATATTTGGAACAGCTCTAAAGATTAGCTTCTTTTCAGTGTTATAAATTAAAAAATATAACTGAGATGCCATCTATAGCAATGGAAGGTGTTGGTTGTTGTTGTTTTTTGTTACCAGTGATATGTATCCTTCAGCTCTGGGGAAAAAGTCCATTTCAGCTATCAAGTGGACATATTTGTGCTCCTATTTTAGGAACACAGATCCCTTTTGTAGACATTAAACACAGTTTACTGGTGGAAATTTTTCATTTATTATCACTGTTTCATGTAGTGTCTTTCATGTAACACTATAGAAAGGATTTAGTGTTGGTATTAGAAGTTGGGGTTTGGGTCTTTTTGCCCTTTGTTCTTGTTTTGTGTTTTATTTCTTTGGAGAACTCTTTTTTTCCCCCCTTTCAGGAAATTTCACATAATCTTTTCCATTCGTCATCAGCCAGGTTGCTGATTACCAGAGTAACTGCCAAGCTTTCAACTCCTTGTCATCAATGGGCTGTGAATGACAGACAGCATTAATGTTGGCAAGCTCCCACTCTCCTTTTCGCCTTTCCCAAATGTAATTAAACTGCACTAATACAGCAAAAGAAAAGCTGCAGCTTTATTTTACTCGCCCTAATAACATAACAATTAAATCACAGAAGCACACAATACAGTCAAATAAACCCATCATGACAAGGAAATTCAGAGGTAAGGGAAATGTGCATCTACCATTTAGAGAAAAACATGAGTAAAAAGTCATCCTTTCCTTTCCCAGCACTGCAGCGACCGCACTGTTTGACCTTCAGCAAGAGGATATGGCCAACATCTGAGTAACCACTGTGTTGCAGCCTGGTGAAAGGTCTCACGTGTTTCATCTTCTGTTGCACCTTTGGTTTAAGCATAAAGGGAATAATCAGCTTCTCGTTCAAATGATCTGTTACCTCCCTGGTAGGGGACAGCTGGATAAGGAACAGAAAGGATGTGGGTCATAACATACAGATCTGTTACACAGTTATTAAACACTTTACTCACCTGAAAGAGATGGCATTATCCTGACCCTTGAAGAAGTTTGGGCCTTTGGTTTAAAGTCTGTAGGGGTTAGAGGATAGCCATGAGTCAGGAAGAGGGAGAATCCAAAGTCCTTACCTCATTTACAGAGGACTGTGGAGGTTTGTAGAATGCACAGACACCAGTGAACATTTCTGGGGTAGATAAATTGCCAGTAGATGAATTTATATATGTTTCTCTGGATCAAGGCTAGTGAATAACCTGCTGCCCCTCAGAAAGGCAATGGAACTTATCTGTAAACCTGTCACTCCTTGCATTAGTGCTCTAGGATGGGGAGCAAGCTTTCATAAAGGAGGCTGAGAGCTGACTGCCATGAGCTCTGTAAGCACAGATCTGAGCCTAGCATACATGCTGGCACGATAGCCTGCCTCATTTTTCAAGCTATCAATAAAAATAACCCAGTTGGCTTATATGACAAAGTAAAATTACAGTAATGCAAAGAAATAATTTGACTAAATGCAAACAGGAGAAAATAAAGATTATGCTACAGCTAACCAGAAACAAGGGGCACCATACTCAGTAGGGAAAGCATGGACGAGCCAGGACCCTCCCCAGTGTATACCTGAGCAACAGAACTGGGAGCTTGGTACCTGACCAAAGCAGACACAGCTTCAAACATGACAATTATTAGGCCAGCCTGGCTAAACAGACTCCAAATGTGTCTGCTTGTGCAATTTTGGTGACTAATAGTGACTGTTATCTAACAGGTGGTACTTTTTAAATCGAGCCTCTGCCAAATTCTCTGAAGATCTGTTAGTGTGGGGTAAGTAATTTACCACTGTGAACAAACTGTCCTGCCACACTAAATGCAGTTCAGTGTGAAGATAGTCTTCCAGAGGAAGAAACCTTTGACTGAAACCATCTTTTAGACAAAGTTTACAGCAGGATCTTATGTGTTACCTCTTCAGTAGATCTGGAGCAGGGGTGATTTTTTTTTTATTATTCATTTTAATTGTGTTTGTTTGGGGTTTTTTTTTTTTTATAATGTGGCTAACTTATAGTGAACAACAAAAAAGGAAAAAAGGGATCCATGTAAAATGTAAAAATGTAAACCCACTGGAGTAAATTAGTAGTGTACAGGAGGAACACTAAAGAGCTGGAGTTGAAGGTTTCTGTTAGATTTATTCTGATATAGTACTGTTGCTTTAAACAGGCAGCTACAAAATGGCCCAAAAGACCTTTTGGTCAAGTGTCATGATTTTCTTCTCGATTCAGCAAAGATTGAGGCTGCAGTGTTCCAAGCCAGCTCCAGCACATCAAACACCCACCTCATCTGTTTTTGCCATCAAGCAAAGAAAGAAGAGGCCACAAAGGACATGGAAAAAATATATCAGAAGAGCATAACTGAGCCTTCCGCTGTTCTTGCGTCTCAAACATAATTCTTGTTAGGAAAAAAAAATATGGCAGATTGGGTTCCTATGTAGAAACTACCTTCAGTGCTTTGAAAGCCTCTCTCTAAGTGACCGTGAATAGATGATTCCCCAGACCCTGTAAAAATTTAAACTGATTTTTCAGACATGTTAAGCAAAGACTGACAATAGAAAATTTGATGTAAAAATGAGGGGAAAAAAATATTGCAAGCAAGTTTTGCAGCACTTCAGTGTGATGGTCTTTGATTTTTATAGTGGGCAGCTAGATTTGAGGGACCACCAGAGGAGGCTTTGGTGCAGAATTACTCCTGGCCTGTTCGCTACACCTAGATAATACCCTGGGTACATGCCAGTGTCTTTGAACAAAATTAGATATATTTACAAACAGGCTGGGATCAGCTCAATGCTGCTGGTCTGAAATGGTACTGAAAGCAATAGGGTGTTAAAAAGAATTAATTTAAGTCTGACACACAGAACAGTGAGAAGTTCTACTCTTGAAATCTTTGAACACCTGCCAGCTCCGCAGAGACTCACAGATGTGCTGTTTTGTGGGACTTTAATCATACCAGAGAAGGTTTATTCCAGCATTTCATGATATTACATAACAGTTGCATAAAAGAGGTAGGAAAATAATGTTATTTCAGTGATCAGTGTGTGATTTAGCATTCAGAGATTGAAAAGTTCTGACTTTTTCTCTGTTAACTGACCAGGGCTTCAAATCTCATTTTCAATTAGACACAGATGCTAGTGTTTATGGACTGGGTATTGATACAGGAGAGTAAATGACTTGAGAGGATGACAGTTTATTAAGAGTCAATGGCTAAATTCTCCTGGGAAAAATTACTGTATGCTCTGCCAGTGATTAAAACTACAGAACATGTTCACAACTACTTGGAAGGAAAGAAGCCTGTGATGGGAACAGCAGTTGTTCTTGAGATTCAAAACCAGAGGGGCAACTTAACTCCAACAGCAGACTGTAATAACTGTGATGCTACGGTTTCGTAGTAACCCAAAATCATGGTTTCAGGCTTAACACTGACTGCTGTTAATGTTTTGTCCAAATAGCTTCATTGTGGGATTGATTACAAATGCCAGGCCAGGCTAAACAAGCAAGGAGCAAAGAATTCAGTGGTCAAGGGAATGAGCATGCTTGGGAAGAGACAATTGTATCCTCCCTTCCTGTATCTTGCAGAAGTATAAATCCAGTGGAACAGTAGCTACAGGGATTCCCAAGAAACCAAGTGATTCCCTCAGAGAAGACCTGATACCAGAGTATACTGTGCCATGTACAACAACAGCTATCCTGGAACACAGTCTCTCTCTTAGCATACCTCTGTGAAAACCTGTCACTGTAGAATGGCTCAGGGTTTAAGATCAAGTTCTTATAAAAGACGGGAAGAAAGTAGTAGATTGCAAGTTTTATGAACTGGCTGTAGATCTATTGAAAAAGAAGACTGTAGTGTAATGTCATTTAAAAACAGCTGTATACTTGAGGGCTTGCTAAGTGGTATGATTTCCTTTGCATGTGTTACAAAATAGATGTAGAAAAAGTGGGTAGGAGCAGTTAAGAGACAGAGAAAGCCTCTGTCAGGCAGTGTTTTGCTAAGCATATCTGTCTGATATTTTTGAATGAGAAGTAGTAATTATTTACTTGGGGTTTTTTAACTAGTTCACAAAATGGCATAAACATTACTTGGGAAAGCACTCCTTTAGGGAGCAGCCCTGCCCTGCCAGCTCGCTTACAGACATGACCTAGAGCAGATTTGTGAGACTATTGGAAATGTGTTAAATAGCTGTCATCTCAGTGCACCAACTTCTGATGAGATAGTAAAGGAATTCAGAGTGGATGCTGGAAGTTCAGATGACTTTGTTACCAACAAGAGGCAAGAATTGACACTTCTGTGTTCCTTTTAAACTTGTAGGAGTGTAGACTAGCGCTCCTCACTCTTGGTTGGGGGCTGGAGACTTGTGGAAGTCTTCTGCATGGCATTTCTGTAGAGTATCAGTTATTCAGGTCATTCAGAATCTTTTCATTCCCAAAGGAGAAACTGAAGTGTCCTACACTTGCTAGGATATATTTAAAGACAATCTCTGGTAAGTGGGGTTCTCTAATACTGATTCTTCTAATGTGTGAATCAGGAGTACTTCCCTACTCTTGGGTGTGGGTGCTGTGCTAGGACAAGACCCAGAGTATTCCAGACAGGCCATTACATACCCATTTTCACTGAGATATTCAAAGGAAGCTTGGGGTTTCTCAGCTGGAGAGATCAGGACTGCAGGATGTGACAGAGTTGACACTCTTCCAGTAGCAACAGCGCCATCCCTGAAACAAAGATGAGTTGTTAGAAACATCTTAAGCCCTGTTTGGTTTCACTGGATTTAAGACAGCTCCCAAGTTTCTGGCAAACTTTGGAGACTATCATGTCCTCCCCACAGAGTAAATCACAGATGGAACTACTTGGAACTGGGAGTTTGAGTCCCTATCACTGCTTTGTGAAGTCAATGCTGATTTTAGCTGTGATAATCACTGAGCAGCTGAATGGTTTGGGGAACTTCCAGTTCAGAAGAATTCCTGAAAATATCTCACTTAGATCTGATTTGGACTGAAATCAAATCTGAAAAGCCCCCTCAAATTTCCATTGAACTGCAAATCTTGCTTTCAAGCCAGATCTGATTGAAACCTTAAACTCGATAAACCTTGGATAGGGCCCTACATAGAACTGATGTGAATACAAGCAGTGTCATTGAACATAATTTGGGGTTCAGCCTTGGAAATAAGTTGTCATGTCCAGCTGAGAGCATTTCCAGGGTTGAGATTATTTTCCTCCCTTTCTCACCATAAAAACGGAAAGAATACCTGTCAATCTTGAAATTGCAAAAGCTGTTTCAGTAACAAGACCCCTCCATTAGGACACAACACGTGGGATGCCTCAGCCAGTAATTTCCACTCATACAACAGACACTGTTCAGGAGACGGTTGTATAGGGTCTCTCCGGGTAGCCAGAAAGAAATCTGGGTGGAGAATGGAAAACTCCAAAGACAGATGCAAAGAGGTACAATTGGTTTGGAGTAGCACATGAAAACATCCTAATAGAAAGACAGGATACATCTGCTTACAACTATGTAATTTGTAATGAAACTTTTATAAAGATTCTTTTATTTTTATTCCCTTTTGGATGTGACTTATAGGTGTCAACCTTCTGTCCTGAGCTGCGGTGATGAGTAAGTGAGGTGAACTGAGATGTGGCTTTGAAGTGCCTTGAATCTGATCCTAATTACTGCCTTATACTTCTAGTAAGCGATAAGGAGCTGTAAAGTTCCATCATGAAACGCTGCAGCAGGAGTGATGGAGATTTCAAGTCAAAGCTCACTGTCCAGAGTCAAAGATGCAAAAAGCTGTTTGGGAATTTATAGTGTGTGGTCCTAGAGTCTTCAGTGGGAATCCCTTTGAAGGGAATGCAGTATGTATGTATGTATGTATGTATGAAAAATAGAGAGCACTTTTTCTAAGTATGAGTATTAGGAATATGGTCCTAACAATAAGCCAAAGGAGAGATTTTTGGACTGAAATGTGTCAGATGACTGGCATTGTAAGCAGAGAGTATACTGCTGAGCCCTCTTCTGTTCAGGCGAACAGCTGACTCCTTCACCAACCAGTCTCTCCTCCTAACTGGACCAACCTGCAATGCCTACAGTTGTGAGTCAGCGGGTAAGAGAGGTTGTAACACACAGGTGTTACTTGCTAGAATAGTTCCGATGGTTTAGAAAATAGTTTCTCTATTCAGCATATGGATCCAGTCTGTCATCTCATGATTTGCAAGTGGACAATAGGGAGGTGAGGGGGGAAGTACTGACATGGTGAGAAGTGGATCCCGCACACAAAAGTTAAGGAACTGGGACAAGCACAGAGGAAAATCCACAATAGGAACATTTTTGTTCATGGTGCCAAGAAAAAGCATGAAAGATGATACCGTGAAGCTGGGAAAATAGGAATCTCATGTCAGTGATGTTAGAACCTCAGAAATAATGTGTCAACGACTTTGAAATATTTAGGATGCAATCTTTTACTGCTTCAATGTCATCCACATGTTGTTCTCAGTGTTTTCTATGATGAGAATGTATTGAGTCAGTTTGTCTTCAACACATTAAACCTATCATGTGTAGATGGGTAAGCTACCCTTATTTGTATAGTATTACAAGGGAGAATGCTGACTATGCTCACTTTGGCATTCTTGAAAACTCTATCTCTTCTAGCAGAAAATACCACACATCCATTTTTCACAGTTACAACAATCAAGCTTAGAAGAATGGCTTCAACAAAGAAATGATATGAAGGTGGGAGGGTGGTAATCTTACCTGGGATGTTGAAGTTATACTGAAAAGTTTGTCTCTTGTTATTTTGCTCAAGCTTCTCTCACACCAGATACTGGTCCATATTTCCTACAAAAATGATCTCTCAGAATGAGAACCCAAGATACCTTTCCTTGCTGACCCTAAAATATCTGTCCCCTTTTCTGCTTTGTGTGTTACTTTGATCTTCTCTGCTCCACCTTTTTACTACCTTTTTTCTGTTATTTTTCTTGATTTACAGGGAGAATTTCTTGCCTTTCTCTGCCTTTATGTTAATTTATTTTTGTCGTGCTCCCCCCTCCCCTGAGTACTGATGGAACAAATACTTAACCCTTTGCATTTTCCTTATCTTTAACCCTGGCCACTGTAAATTTGCTATGTGCTCCCAAGGGTCTCAGTCCTCCAGCCTGCTGCTTCTGAGAGTTGACTTTTTGTCATTCTCTGTTATAACCTGTGCAGTACAACATCCCTCTCGAACACTGCACACACTCAAGTCCAAGTGGAAGTTGGGCTGCTTTTTGTTAATTCCACGTCTTATTGCAGTCTCTAAGAGACCTGTGAGTTGCTTCTGACTGAGGAGGTCTTTGTACTACTGAACTTAAGTGGCTGTTCTTTTCATGTCCTCTTCCCCTCTTGGTGGCTGCCTGCCACCTTTGCTTTTTTCCCTGTCTCTGTTGCTTTTCTTATATACCCATTCCCTGTACAGATGTGCAGCTGAGTTTGTGACTGTATTCCTGTACCTATATTCCCTGACATTTTCCCACAATCTGTTTGAGGTCAGCAGTTATTTATTTGAAACACCCTGAATATCTAATTTCAATATATGTTCTTTGCCTTTAACTCTGCCCTATCATTTTTCTCCACCTAAATTTCTCTCTTCTCAAAGTAGATCATTCCTCCGGTGTCACATTTTTCACTCGCTTACTTTTCATATGCTTTTTCAGTAGCTTTGTCTTTTCTGCTCTTTAAATGGCTGTTGGTCAAAACTCAGTACACACACTTGAGCAAAGCAGTCATCCCATGCAACTAAAATCTTGTAACAGCCCCTTCCTCCCCTAGCAAAGGTAGGCTTGGTAGTATTTTTAGAGTATTAAAGAATCTTTGTGTGCATGCCTGTTTCTGAGAGAGTTGCCATATTCTTGACTTTCTCCCCTTCAAGCAGAGGTGATGTAACTGCTTTTGTTAATCATGTGAAAGGTGCAGAGATAGGATAATAAGCAAACTGTAGCCAAACTAGTCCAAAGGGTTCACAACTTCAGATGCATGGTCTGACACTTCATTCTTTCTCCTCCCCACTCTGCCAAACAGTTCTTCAAAACATGATACTGGTTTCTTCTCTTGCTAAAATAGTTGTCCTTTGCATACTGTATCTCTTGTTATAGATACTACAGTCTGCTCTCCTTTGGCTTTTTAACAGTGACCTCAGTTACCCAAGCTAAGTCATTAGGAGCCACAGCCCTTGCATGTTATTCTCATAGCCCAGTTTCTTTTCCTCACACTGCTTTAAATCACTCCATCATCTTTTCACATCAAGCAGGAACTCAGTTACCTTTCAGCATTCAGTACATCTGCTGACATAACCATCAGCTCGAACCCAACAAATACCTTTACAAACTGGTATGTATCACCTTCCTTCTCTACTAGCTTTCCTTTAACCAAACCAACATGCCTAGAACATTGGGCTGGATGTTGTGCTCTGCAGGTTCACTTATCCTCAGATCCTCCCCTCGGTTGCACTGCAGGAATCTGTCCATTCTTCTGAACTTCGCCATTAATGATATTAAATATCCAAAAGAAGCAATCCATTCCTTAAATATGTGCTGGTGCTTTGTGGAGATGTACATCTCATCATTCACTATGATGTCTAAGGTAGAGCAATGTCTGACTGAAACTTTTTTCATGGTTGAGATGTTTGTATGGTCACACTTTTACACATGGATACTAAAATATGTTAATCTAAATGGCACTCTTCTCAGCAGAGGTACTTGTAGGGTTTCTGGTCACTTGAATTCACTAATGTTGTAAGAATTCTGTTACTCAGTTTGGAACCCTTGCTGTCTGAGAAATTTGGTTAAAAGCTGTTAATGACTTGTAGAGGTACTCTGGGGGTACAGATGCAGAGATGCACACCAAGAACATGATTGCACAAGTAAAAAGCCTAGAAAGAAGCTTCTAATGTTTGTAGACAAGATATTAATCTCAAGCTGCTTTATTGTTGAAGACCCTGTTAATCTTCTTTCACTGTCATTCTTGGTAATGTTGCCTCACCTACTGTGCCTTTTATTAGGCATAACACATTCTTCTGTAAGCAGCTCCTTGATTAAGTTTACATGGGTATAAGATTATAGGTGACATCAGGTGTTTCTCTCTCTTTTCTCTTCTTGTTCAGACAATCACCTGCCAAAATAAATCTTCAAAGAAACTAGCGTATGTATCCTTCAAACATATAAAATTATGTATTCAAACCACTTTCAGGAAACTTCTTGAAACCTCTAGCTTGTAGATTTGAGAATTTTGTAACTTGGTTCAAGGCCATTGAAAAAAAACCCAAAATCATTCAGTACAAATGTTTATAAAGGGAGAAGTCAGATACTTCTTTTCTCAGTTGTATTGTTTCTCTTAAAAGAACAAAGAACTCTAGTGGCAGAGGCCACATCTGGGTCTGCATTTTGCACAGTGGCAAGCACTCAACACATAGTCACACTCATAGTCACACATAGTCACTCAACACTCTTAACACATAGATACACAGGCAGGCCAATTTGCAAACAGGGCTGCTTTAATAACATGTCTAAACACAGAACTTGGGCACTCTATTAAGGTCCTCTAGAACTCACACAGTTTGAATCAATTTGGCAATAATACTGGGCACTTTATAAAAGCGAGACTAAACTAAAAAAACCCTAATCATTTGAGACATGGAAATTTGGACATCAGTCAAACCACAAGGCAAAATGGGTGCAGAGCAGTACAAGTGGTAGCTGGTGAAATGGACCTGGAAGTTGGAAGAATCTCCACTTAGTTTCACTGATGTAAATACTGTCAAAGGCAAGAATTCGGTGCACTGCGACTTTACAAAGCTGTAGCAGATAAAATGATTTGAGTGATTTCTCTGAAGTGGATGAAATGACAGCAGCATTAAAATATCTTTCTGATATCTGAATGTGTTAGGGCTTTAGCTAAAGTGTAATTACACTAAGAAAGCATGATTTGTAATGTGACACTGAAAATGTAGCAGAGGTCTGCACACACATTATAACCTTCATGCTGTTTGGATTTTACTGTAAACGTAATGAATTGCAGAACTAGCTTTGTCTAAATATGGACAATACCAAGAGAAGTATTTAAAATTCAGGGTTAAAGAAAGGAACAACATTGTGACAGAGTTATAGTGTCCGTGTAAGTACCACGGGGCAGGGTCTGATTCTTTCTCAGCATTTGTACCATGCCCAGATTAATAGAAGGGCCCTGACTATGGATCTGGAGCAACAAGAACTAGAAGATAAATGAATCTTCAAGACACCCAAATCACAAAGCAATAGCATCTGAGAGAAAATGTCATTAAACATGCTGCATACATACTAAAATTAAATCCACTAAAGGGATGCTTAGTCAGAAGATTTTAAAAAGTTAGGGGCTTTGTATACAAAATTATTATTACATTCTGCATGTATATTAGCCAATAATTTCAGCTTCCTTAATTTGTTATTTGCTTACACTTTTCCTAATTACTATCCTTAATTTTGTTTCATTACTTCCCACAATGTTAAACCACATAAAAGAACATCTACAAAGTAAATAGTACTTATCACTATCCAAATGAAAGTATAACAAACCTTAAACCTGTTAATTCTGCAACTGCTAAGGCGTCTGTGCTGTAGTGAGGTCACAGAAGGAGAGCACAAGGGAGGGCTCACAGGTCTAGTCTCAGGTCCGTCAGTAAGTGACTCTGGATGCCATCCAGCTTTCACTGATAGCAATGTTAAAACTCACACCGAGTTTAGTGACTTGTTTCAAGTCACACAATCTTCTTATGCCTTGATTGACTAAAAAGAAACAGAATGAAGAACAGAATGGAGTGAACCTTTTTCCCTGCAAAAACGTTTCCTAGGTGGAGGAGGAAAAAGGGGAATAAACAAACTACTGGAGCAGGCAAAAATATATCTAAACAGGAGAGAAATTGTGTCATTTGTTGCAATACAAAGGTCTTCTAAGCAATGTTGAGATGTGCTGTTAAACCTTCTTTCCTGTACCTACAGTACTTGTGGGGGAAACCTGAGTTCATACCTCTGCTGCCTGGCTCTTGTAAAGTTAATGGATTCTCCATTTTCCTGGAAAAGCCCTACGTAAAGAAAAGATGATTTCCTGGAATAGACTCATCTTCAAATCCCTTTTCTTATTTTTCCATTTTTCTCCAGAACTGTCTTAGCCTCTCAACTACACAAAAGGCAAAGAATAACCATTTTATTTGAACAACTTTGCTTATGAATCTGGCTACTTTCTTCCAAATTTTCATTTTTTCAGAAATAAAACACTTCAGGTCAAACAGAACATTTCCTTTCACTTGAAAAGGAATGCTTTTCTTTTCCCTAAAGCCAAAAGCATTACTGTGTGTTATAATGAAACAAAATTATATTAGATGCAGCTACCAAAATCATTTATTCACACAGCTCCATAGCAGGGTGTTTTTCAAGGCAAATTAACAACTATAGTATGCTTTGGGACCTTTGGATTAAAGGAACTATAGAACTGGAAGGGATTATTTGGTATATTTAATTTGCCCTTAGTAACATGATGGAGGAAATACTCAGTATATTAAACATACATGAAATATTTTTGGAATGTATAGGCTGCTGGAAAGGAATGAATGGTTCGTGTTATTAGCTGGGAAGTGAAGTATGTATAATCCACTGTGTGTGGCTGTCATCAAAGCCCTACCAGGAATGCAAGACTAAATGTGCTATTTTTACCTTCTTTTTATTTCCTGCTTTGTTTGTGGGTTTGGCAGAACAAAAAGAGACCTGGATAAAACGAGAAAGATTGTTTTAGGTTTATCGTGATTGTGTTTGAGTCACTGTCTTCAGTGTGTGAAGGCACAATAAGCTTTTCATTTATTATTTGCATTAGAGCAGAGCACAGAAGCTAGGCTATCATCCTAGACACTATGTGTACTCATGGGGAAGAACAGTCTCTGCATCCAAAGAGTTTATGATAATATAGTTACAGCAAATCATGAGGAGTGAACAGAGTCACAGAGGAGCACCTCTGTGTTTACCTCATACCAGGAACATGCCAAAGACAGTGCTTAGGTTGTGGTCTGCTGCCTACCCTGGTCTTTACTGTCTTGAAACACACTGCTTTCCTCTGGAATTACTCTCCCAGCAGCCCATGATCCCAGAAAAAGTATCATCTTTTCTGTCCACAGATTTCAGCAAAGGCAGTGGATGAGTGTGATGCATGATTCACTAGAAGATATACGCATAGGTACCCATGTTATTTTAACTTTGTTGTGACAGAAATTTAAAAATAAACATATTCCTTTCATGTCTCAAAGCTGACCTGGCAAGAACATTCATTTGAAGAAGCTGGTGATGATGCCATACAAGAGAGTAATCAGCCTTAAATCCATGGCATTTGTAAAAGAAAATGGGATGGCACAAGGCTAGTCTTATTTTATTTTTGTATTTTAACAACAGATGCAATGCTGCCTTCATTATTTTCCTTTATTCCTCAGACAGTGTTCCCCCTCCTAATTATTACTTGTCTTCTTTAGTAAGATTGAGAAATGGTATTCTTTGAGCACAGGTAAATATCAAAGCAGACTTGCTTTGTAACGACAGAGCTGCTTTCACTGGGGACTGAAGTGTAATGAACTAAAAAAGGAATTTAGTATGCTTTTCAATTAAATAATGTATTAATTTCCTCTGAACAGAGGTCCCCAGCCCCACTTAAAAACAACAGTGCTTGTAAATACCTGCAAAGTTCGAGGACAGCTTAGCAAACAGCAGCCAAGAAGCAAAAGGCATCAGGGCCACCTCCATCAGTATAGTGCTCCGTGTGGAATAGATGGTGATGAACAAAGTTGCCCATCGTGCCCACTGCCGGCCCAGGGCACCCTGTGTAAAGACTCACTCTGTGGATGCTGGACTGTGTCTCTTCCTTGGTTTTTGCCTCCTCAGCCATTGGCAGTGAGCACATTACTGATGCAGCTTTGGCCGCCGTTCCCAACCATCTGAGCATCCCATCACAACACGCAGCGCTTTCCCTGGTGCCTCAGTTGCTGGAATCAGGATTATAACCTCCTCAAAAATGGTTGCTTTTCAGCTTTTGTGATTGCAGAGAGTAGTTTGAGTATAGAAATTCTAAAGGTTTGGAAATCCAAGGCAAGATAAACAACAGGCTTTCATTTTTTTTTCTGTAGTATTTTCTTTTAGGCAGATATTCTTTTGGTTTAGGTGTTTATTTAAAAGGAAGAAGGGAAGATAAACTCATTCAACTCTGTGGTTTTAAGCTCTTGGAACATTCTTCAGGATTGTGCTGAAAAATCAGTGTGTTGGAAGATTTTTTTTTCTGGCAACATTTTTCTCCCTGAAACACTTATTTATTTATTTATTTATTTATTACATTTCAAGAAAGGTTTGGAACAAAAATTCCAAACAGATTTGGGTTGTTTGGGTTTTTTTTGTAGAATGTAGTGATTACTCTCTGTAGAATGGCTTGAGGTCGCTAAAACAGGCATGCTTTGCTATGCAGAGATGGAAGTACAGACTTAACTCCATCAGAGAGGTGAAGTGGGAGCCCTGACTTTTTAATCCGCCCATCTCAGTGAAACTCCACGTAATCTAAAATGCGCTGAACGCTTCTGTACGTGTGGACGTGTAAACCTATGGGTGGAAATGTATAGAGCTAAACCAGAGCAACCATGGAAGCCCCTATTCCACCACTCTCTTCAGCAGAACCATAATTAATGCGTTCTTATTTGGGTAGGGAGAAACAGATTTTCAAAAGTGTTAAGAAATAAAGGAACATTCCCTGCAACTGAGAAATTTGCAGACTATCAAAGATATAGCAAAACTGACAAAGCTGGCCAGAAAGTTGCCATTTAAGAACGACTTAAAAAAAAAAATCTATTTTCTTCATTACATTCAGATCAATTTCATTTAAATCGATACTTAATGAGTGAAATGATCTTTTTCACAAAATCAAGGAAAAAATCAAGGATCTGCTTCGCAAGCTTCAGTTATCAGGCTTTTTTTCTATATATTACTCATGTGTTACTGAAAAACAAGCCAGTAGTACTCACAGAAATCCTTTTTATCAGGCTGAAGTGTCAAAATGTCAGCTTTTAAAAATTAAAATATAAACAAAAAGCTGTTTCAATCAGAGTTCAGAAACAACTTCTCAATTATTTTTGAAGTAAAAGAGAGGTTTGTGTCATGTACCAGTGACAACTCAGTGTTTGCGTCATACATTCTCCCCAGCACCTGGGGACAGGTAAAAACGAGGAGAATATGTAAATAAAGTGTCTTTACTTAAGACATTTCCCTTCCTAACCGATTTGTTTGTGTTTAAATAGGCTCTTCAAGACAGGCAATCGGGAGAAAGGCGTGAGAGCCTGGAAATACTTTTAGCCTGACCCATAACGGGGAGCTAAAAACCAGGTCAGAAACTGGCGAGTACAAACTCCCAGCTCCTGGTCCAGCGGGGACAGGCGGGGCCGGGCGGCTCGCTGCTCCTCTCCCGACGGGGAGAACCTCAGCGGGCAGCGACCCCCTCACCCACCGGGCTGCGGCGGCAGAGACCGCGGAAAAGGCCCCCTCCCCTCAGCCCCCGCCTCGCAAGAAGGGTTTACGGAGGAAGCGAACAACCTCAGCCCAAACCCCGAGGTCGGGTTGCAAACGGCGGCCGCAGCCCCGCGGCGAGGCCGGGCCGGGGAGGCCTCGGGGCTGAGGCGAGCGGCGGGCGGCGGCGCCCCCTGGTGGCGCTCTAGAGGAGCAGCCGCGCCGCCCTCAGCCGCTCCCCGGCCGCGACCCCGGCTCCGGCCCGGGCCTCGTGGTGCTCCGGCTGCGGCCGAGGCCGAGAGGCGCCGGGCCCGCGAGGCCTCCAGGAGCAGCCGGAGGCGGGGGCGGCCCGCGCGCCTCTTCACGGAGGCGCCTTCGCGTGTTTTGTCAGCGGCCGCGGGGCAGGTCGGCCAGTCCTTTGCCTACACTACAGGCCCTGAGCTCTTTTGTTACACCGGGGAGCCAGCAGGTTGTCCCACATGGGAACGAAGCCTTGTGGAAAGAAGCCCTGCAGCTTAATGCCACCCTTCCAAAGAAAGGAAATACAAGCATCCTCTGCCTGTTTGCACTCTTCTGGTAATGGAATGTTGTACTGCAGAGAGTGGAGGTCCAGGAGGATGGCACTGCGCAGATCCACAGCCCTGGAAGCCTTAAACGGGCACTCAAGTTTTTCTGCTAAAGACCACACCACACAGTCACAGTAATTCATCTCTACCGCTCTAACAAACTCCCAAGCCTTATGCCCTTTTTTTTTTAAGATTTGGGTGGAAATGCTAAGCACAGGATCCAGTCTGACAGTCACAGGCAGAAAGAACACCAGGCAATACTCAGATATGTGATAAGTGGGTAGTTAGATAAGAACCTAGGATAGATTACTCATGCGATCTATAGATCAGACATTAGATGGCATCTTCTAGGTCATTCATTAATCACTACTGCAGCCTCAGAAGTGATGCATTAAAAAGTAAATATTTTATGGAATTTTTTTTTTTTTTTTACACTTTTGAGACAGTGTTTGAGGCTTTCAAAAAACCATGAAATTTGACTCACTACAAGCAGTCACATCCTTTTATTTGGCAAAGGGGGCAGAATTTCTGCTTTTTTTAAACTTTCCCATTCATTTTCCTTGCCCACAGGTGAAAAACTTTGTCAACAACAGAAAGAACCAAAAAGCATTTTTCTTCATAATTTATCTTTTCCCTTGGAAAAGGGATTTGCCTTCCTTGTTTTAGTTGAAATGTGAGAGAAGGCTTGAGTTCAAAATTTGGGGGTTTTTTAATGGAAAATGGATGAGATGAAAGTAAATGAGATGGCTGTTTGCTTTTACTTACTATGTTACATTTTCCTTTTTATTTTGTGGCAGAAGAAAAATGGTGACAGAACTTTTCTTCCCATGTGCTATTTCGAATTCTGTGCCCTTTTCTTTTAGAAGGGGCTTAGAGAGCACAGAACTGGGATAAATCCCCTCCAAAAATCCTTTTTTATTCCCCCCCCCCCAAATATTTCTTCCTGTGAGAGAAACAGATGTAAGATAGCAAATAACATGAAAAGTGGTTGCCTTTAAAAAGTGGTAGTAGGAATTATAGCAGTTTTGTTTTTAGGTTTTTCAATAACTTTCCCCTTCCCTGCTGTTTTGTGGAAGTTGTTTCACTTTTCTAGTCAAAATGTGCAAACTGAAATTTTCTTTCAGGGTTTCAACAGAAGAAAAAGAAAAAAAAAAGTGAGAAATTTGGCAGGGAAAAAAAATCCTGCCAACTGGCTTCCCATAGTTACATGCAGTGCAAAATGGAGCCATTGCTGGTGCTGCTGTCTCTTGCTCAACTGGCATCTAATCTGGATGAGTAAATTCACATAATCAGTGTGTAGGGTGTAAATTGTGTGAGATCCCATGTACATCTTGCTCTGTCTGTAATTAGGAACTCAGCTGGGATGTGGTCATTAGGTAAAGCCCCTGTTCCAGGACTGTCCAGGTCAGCACTGGATGTGTGGCCACCCTACACATGAACAAGTAGAATGTGCCACCTTCACAGGAATATGTAAAGATCAGGGAAAGGGAGAAGCAAAACAGGAATTAATGTTTTCACATCACTGTGGGCAGAGATATGATGAAGCGTTAAGTGCAGATTAAAGCTCTTTGTGCTAAAAAGATGTCTTATATTTTTAGGAAATGATACTTTCTCAGCCTGCTGCAACATTCGATGCTAATGAAACAACAGATTGTGAATATCTGAAGATTAAGCTACTTTTGCAGGTGGATTGCTCTGATACCTCCTTAAGTGGTTTTCAAGGTGGGTGATTGTCCTGTCGCTATTAATCCCCTATAATTGCAGGCAGATAAGTCAAGAAGATCCCCTGGGCTTCCATTATAGTCAGTAGAGGAAGATCCCCTCTTAAGGTAATTCAGTTCTTAACTATGGAACAGTGCATCTCCAGAGGATGGTTTGGCTCTCTCAGGTGGCTTAGATAATGTGGAATCTGATCACCATCTCTTCCTTCTTCCCTGGTAAGAAATGCCAGCAAAGGCTCCATAGCGTCTGGATCACACAACAGTGAGTGCCAGTTGCTGAAGAAATTTGGGAAGTAGAAATTCGAGACAAGGAACAACAAATATCTGATCAGTACTTCCAGTGCTAAAGAAAGGCAGGGAGGGCAATGCTGACCTGCTGCAGTGACCTTATTCTGGCAGGCAGTGCTTGCTGAGTTAACAGCAGCTCATATCTCTAGTGTTAGCCAAGAAGTGCAGCTGGTGGCCCACCTTCCCTTTCTGTGGATGCTCTGCGCCTGGAACTCTGGGGCAACACTATGCTTCACTCCCTGAAAAAGGCTTCTCCAGAATCTCCTGGTTGCGCTACTGTCTTCTGTAAAATGAGCATTGTCTTCCTCCATCACCAAAAGGTCAGAGTTCTTTGTCTCCACACTGCTGTGCCCCATAGGGATGAGGGAAACCCAAAGTGGAAGTTATATTTCTATAGCAGTTTGAGTCCATCTAACTCAGCACTGCTACCAGCTTCCCTACCTGCGCTGACTCTCTAGAGAGCAGGTTTGGGGCTAAATCAGTAGAAAACAAATGTTCTTTTTTTCTTACGCTTAGTTTAGGAGTAGTGGGAATGTGTAGCAGGATGCCACAGCAGTTCCTTGCTCACTCAAAGTGCAGTCCTAGCAACAGATACAGAGATTGGTGTCTGTGCATCCACCCACACCAGAATGTTCGTTAATGGCATTTCCTACTGTGGGCTGACCAGGGAGTATTTTGACATCCTTCAACATTCAGCTGTATTGCTCCAGTACCTTGTTTATATTTACTAACCAGACGGGGCTTAGAAATACTCATGTAAATGGGTTTGGACTGAAAATGCTCTTGCACTTGATGCCGGTTCAAAAGAAAAACTAGAGAAGGCATCCCAGTCTCCACAGGGAGGCAGCAGAATACCTGTCAATTTGTTTGCAAGCTTAAACTGGATTATGCTTTTCTTTTAAAGAGCACTTTTACCCAGTATGTGTGTTTGGATAAGAAGTTTTAAGCATTTTAAGATCAGACGAAAAAAAAAAATATTTTTTTCTTGCCAAGATAAAGCTTGCCAAGATCAACATTCCCCTTATTTCCCTCTGAGCTGCCATTGAAATGATTTACAAGTTATATAAGAACCAATTTTGAAAGAAATATGCATTTAATTAGAAACTAAAAATCATGGTGTCCCATTTGAGACAGTAGAGTTAAAGTTCTGTCAGTATTTCCATTATTTTCAGGGATTTATCACCTCAGGAGAAGGAAGCATTCTACTCTGCTGAAATTTGGAATGTTAGGCCTCAATACTATAAATATAAAATAGGTAGGAAACAATAATACTATAAAGTCCAGCATTTCCAAACCAGGCATTCAAATATCATGGAGCAGACACCCATCCGACCCCAAAAATTACGTGATTGGCTTAAAAATAATTACATTTTTTTAACTAATAAACATAACGTTCTCTTTGTTTGTCTTTCAACTTGTGAGAATTTACAATCCATGTTTTCAAAATATTTCTTTGCAACCACAGGGGCTGGAAACTTACTTCTTTTTGCTTCTTCCCTCTTTCTAAATGGAAGTTGAGATTTTTTGCTTGCTTACATGACCCCAAAAGCTGTATCTTGAAAAGAAAATTGTGAATAATGAAGGATATATGTAACTTTTCTGGACTACCTATATTCTTCAAGTAACTTGCTAGGAAGAGTTAGAAATGCTTTAAAGAAAGCAGAATGGACAAGCCAGGAAGATTTTTAACTATGTATTTGCTTCAGTCAGAAGCAGTTAAATTTAGATGTATCCTCCAAATAAAAGAATGATTTTCACATTCATTGTTTGTGTTTGTTTGGTTTTTGGGTGGGTTTTTTTTTTGTTTGTTTTGTTTTTTGGGGAGTTTTTTGGGTGGGGGTTTTTGGTTTTTTTTTTTTTTTTTGGTTGGTTGGTTTTTTAATGCAAGTGAATTCATAATTTCTAACAGCTTTATCTACAAAAGAGGTATCTCATTGCTAGGGAGCAGCATACATTGCTTTCATGCTGTTCTGAAATAGGTATCAGTCTGCCTCTGAAGTTCACAGGAGAAATTCCAAGTAAGCTTTCTCGGCTCCAGGTACTTGCAAAAATACTCCTCTCACTCAAGGAGTCAATTAATTGAGCCAGTGTGGCAAATCTGACATTCCTGGTAAGACTGGTGGTTTTAGACTATTCTCACAGGTTCACTGACTTAACATCTAGTTTTCTGAAGATATGAAAGACAGATCTTGCTCTCTTCATGGTCATTTCTATCCAACATGGTGCTAGATTTCCTGTGTACATCTCCCATCTACTTGAGAAAGACAAGGAGAAATATTTTTATGTTCCTCATAAAATTCTGTTGAAAGTAGAAACCTTAAAAATAGTGCCTTTTTTTCATAGGCAGAGATTTTCTTTATATGCTTTTCAACACTACAATTCCAAAATTGATCTATGTGAAAAGCTTTTTTCCTCAGGAAGTATTCAGCCAAAATGCTTGTTAGGGCCACAAGAACACTAATAGGTGTGGTGTCTCCAGGGTGGGCCTTAGTGGTCCTGACTGACCTCACCTGGTGTCCCCACCACACCCTCTGTCTATTTAGGTTGGGTCTTCAGCCCTAGCTTCAGCTATGCTTCTGAGTTGCCCATCTGCAGTGCTGTTCCTGTGGTGTTTGGATTTCCTAGCTGGACCTTGGATGTTACCTTGTTTGAGGCTTGCTGAGGAGGATCTGTTGCTGTCACCATCACAAGGTTTGCTTTTCTGTGTCTGGTGCTGGGGGACTGTGCCTGGCTGGTGAGGTTACTGCCTGTCTTGTGTTGTCTCCTGGTCATTCCCTGGGTAGCAGCCCCACTTTTGCTGCACCCAAACAATGCTGTTCTCTTAAAAAATAAATATATAGATGGAGTTGAATAGGTAGAGAGACCTGTCCTGCAACAACAGGCTTAAGTCAGTGAAAGCACCAAATAGTAGTTTTTAAAGTCTTAACTGAGGGAGATGGTAAACTTGTAAGCTCAGTGAAAAGCTCCAGAGGTGATTACCAGTGTTGTGGGCCATGTAGTCCCTTTGAAGCATGATTATAGGTAGAAGATGAATGACAGCAATTTGAATCTACTGATGGTGGAAAGCCACTGGCTTGCTTCCCCAACACTAGTATTATTCTTGCTGCTGTGGGGATAATTCCTTCCCAATGTGAGCTGTTAAACTGAGCTGAATGGAGGGGTTAGGTGCCCCAGGGTGTGGCAGTAGGGAAGGGCCTAAGGAGAGCTTCAGCTCTGTGGTTGATGTTAAACAGGAACTCAAAGTTTGGGCACAGCCTAGCAGCAGTTAGGAATATGTACTAGCACACACATCCCTCCCTCAGCAACCACCAGAAGTGATGCCACAAAACTGCACTTTGTCAGGCCTGCTCCATGACCCTGAGAGGGCTTTACATCCAAGCAATGAGGCCCCAAACCCTGATGGGGCTTGTCCAGTCCCCAAGGAGAGAAGGGGCCAACCTTCAACCTCTGCCTAGGGGATTTGATCAGGCTGTGTGAGTATAACCTGAAGAAAAGCTGGGTATGGAGAATGTGTCTTGCTGAGCCTTTGGTTCCTCCTCTTTGTAACTGATTACAGGGTTGCTGTGAGGATGGACGTGTTAGTGAGTGTGAAGCACTGAACTACAGGGATGTTTGTTGTCAGGTAATTTATGATGTCTTCCTTTCTGTTCTGCCTTATCTCCAGCATTTGGAGTTGGTGTCATCATGCCAAATCCTCCTGGTGTTCCAAATTATATTTAAAATGGTATTATGATTAAAGGATAAATGCCCATCAGAGCTGCTGTGCCAGGACTGCCGTATTTCAGCAGTAATGGGCAGTCAAGAACCTGATGACAGGACATCACTGAAGATTTTTGTGACATCTTCTGTTAAATAAGTGTGATTCAAAGGCTCTGATTCAGGCTTGAGAAATGACAATTCATCTGCCTTTAAAATTAGCTGATCTATTTTTCACATCACTGCTGCAAAGTTTCTGTTCTCTGCCCTCCCTTTCACTTTAGATGTAACCACATTTTGGTGGCAGATGAAGTGATTCCTATATATAGCATGCAAAATGCTTTAGGATCCTTCCAGTGAAGTAAGTCCCAGATACATGTCAAATATTTATTTAGTGTAGCACTTTATAGCGGGCATCATGGTCAAGAGCACAGCCTGGGAGCACTTTCTGGCTTCAAGCTCAAAGCTGAACCTGCTGTGTGTGGCTTGAACAGAATGCTTGAGTAGCAGACATGCTGAGAAGAAAAAACAATTTTGTCTGCATCTTTGTTATGACAATGAGCTCCTCACCCTGGATTAATTGCAGTTTCCAAGCAAGCTGACAGTTCTGCCTGTTTCCATTGGAAAGGAAATACCAAAGAGCAGGCTCAAAGGAGGCCTTTCCAGGAATTTAGGATTTGCTATACCTATCAGGTCAGATATCCTGTTCCTAGCAGCTGTCAGGACATGATGCTTCAAAGGAAGTTGGATAAGTTTACCTAGATGCAGCATGACTAACTAAGAACTGAAGTAAGCATCACTTTAGGTGGTGCAGGACTCAGCTTTCTGCCCGGAACATGAGATCTGATTACCCCGGCTTAGTAAATTGTACAGCTGTAATGTTAGCAGCAATCATATTCAGGCTTCTGCAGCTTTGCCAGCTCTTTTCATTGTCCCTCTCAGTTACCTGTTCAGCATCTGCTATGTTTTCCCAAGGGTTTTACAGCCAAAGTAGGATACAGCTCAATGGAGAGGCACTATGTAATTTTGTGTGATCAGTTCTGTGATTATTCTGCAATGTATTCTCTGCTGGGTCCTGATTTTCAAACAGATGGGAGGTGGGCAGAGAGCTGAAAGCCTTAGGACCACTCAGCTTCAGCTGCTTTCCTGCCCACTAAATTGCAGGATCAGGCCTTCTTTAGCACTTCTGATAAGTACCATATGCTAGAGAAACCACCAGTCCTTTTGCCATTCATTCAAGTGTGTGTTGACTTCAGAGGCCAGACATCTTATGTTACCCTTTACCGAGTGTGGCACTGAGGCTGCACAACACCAAGTATTTTATTCCACCTATTCTTTTGATGTGCTTTGTCTTCTGAAAGCTTCCAGTATTAACTAAATTGGTCATCTAGAGCAAATGGACTTGAGGTTTTCTAAAGTCTCCAGAAGTCAAGAAATCACTTCTCATCTGCTTTTCCCTCCTCCTTGGAAATCATAGTCTTATGTTGTGTGCTACTGTTACTTCCTTGCATCTAGGAATGGCTTGGCTTGAAAGTAGGTTGGTTATTTTACCACACTTACCTCTAATTATCCCTACAGGAAAAGGGCCCTTGAAAATGTTTAGTAGACAAAACAGAGAAACAGTAAATTATTTCACACCTTCCTAAACTTGTATGTCTTTTTTTTCTGAAGTGTTAAGCACAGTAGAAGAAGAATATTTATTTTAAATTTGTTGGTAAAAGATTAAACAGTCTTTTATTCTAAGCCATTTAATTTTTAGATGGAACATTCCTTCTCCAAGTCTCTGGAGATACTGTATCTCCTAGCACAGGAAAATCAATAGATACAAAGGTTCCAGCTCAGTTTCCCCTGGATATGATCAAGTACATTCAACTACTAAGTGTTAAATGGGCTAATTTACACATCTGCAAAACTGGCATTAGCATTTTACTAACTCCCTGCAGTGTCACAAGGTTTAATTAACAGTTGTAAAGCACTCCTCTGCATGAAAGGTATGACTTTCTACATCTGAGATTACATAGACCCATCAGCTTCTGCTGTATTTGTAACAACCAGCTACAAGACTAATAGCTTTGCGGAGTCACTGCTGTGCTCTGGGCTTTCTGCTAGCCTGTCTTTTTTCTAAGTTTGCTACTGGTGTTACCTTTAGGAGATGGAGACCAATCCTAAATTTGTGTGAAGATGAAAAACACCTCTTAACTAATTGTTCAAGACAATTTCCTTGCATCTCAATACCTGTAACTTAAACTGTGTCTAATTAATACAAAGTGCGCTACATTATTCACAAGAATGGTGGTTTTCAAGTAGCTGTGGAATTAATAATATCTTTACTCTGTGCAACCTCAATGAGACAACACAGGGAAGTAGTAAAACCTCTTCTCGCTGCAGTATCACTAGGACTGTAACCCAGGTTCTGGCTGCAGGACCAAGGTTGCAGGCACTGATTCATCGACAGATAGCCTTAAGAAGAAGCTGGCTAAAGTGACAATTCAAAATATTTGTGCAGTTATCTGAAGATAAGAAGATATCTTTCTCAATTTCTACTGTTAGCTGAATATGGTTTCCTATGTTACCCCCTTGAGACTGCCTGAAGGCTGCCAGAGTGTTTCAATGAGATCACCAGTCCTAATTAGAGATCATGATGAGTCTACTGTACTGGGGTACAAAAGACTTTTTTTTTTTAACTCGCTGCCCTCTCTCAGTGTCTCTCCTGTTGATTTGGTATAACAACTGCCCTTTTTGGGTGGGTGAGAGGGAAAGAGATGAGAGTGAACACATGGCCTTAATTTAAGCAGCAAAAGTCTGCAGCCTGGTCAAGTACTTATTAATTTTGGCCTTTGCCTTTTGGAGTGTTCCCCATCACTTACTATTGTTCTCTTGTCCCAAAAACAGCACCATTTTCTCCTACTGTTTAAAAACTAAAGAGAGACAGATACAAAATGTGATTGCCTTGGTCATTCTGAAAGTGTCATATCCCCACCTCACATGGAGCTATTGTATCCTTTCTGAAACCACAAAGTCACCACAGCTTTGCAGCTGAACCTCAGATAATCCACTGCAGTGTACCATTCCTTACTCCAGACAGACCCAGTGGTCTCCTGAGGCTGACACAATGCTGTCAAATGCTGCAGAATGAGAAACCACCAGGTAGTTTTCTGCATGTTATTCTACAATTCTATCAGACACATCAATATTATGTACAGATCAAGCCAGGGTATCCTGGACCTACGCAACTAGTGAGAATTATTGTACTTGCAGAAGGACATGAGCCAATTAACCCAAAGTTGCATTATACATTCTTTATTGCTCTATTGATCTCAGATATCTGGGACTGCAAATTACAGCCATCTCTGCTTTAATGATTTTTATTTGTATTGGCAGCATAAAGATTAGGACTATACGGCCACATCTGTCTGAAGTGTTTGCTTTTTTTTCCTTGCCTTTCCTTAGGATAGCCAATTTATGTTCAATTGTGTTTATAACCCAGCAATTCTCTGTCAAGTTATACAAACCAGAAATGATCCTGACTCGATCCAGATGGTAATATGCATTTTTGATGATTCCTTTAATCACTAAGACAAGGTGATGTTTGAGATGTACTTTTTTTAACCAGTGCATCTTGTATGGATAGCTATAAAGCATTCTTGCAAATAATTATCACCCCTGCGTCAGTGTTGGAGCAGGAAACAATGCTGTACCAGTGCTAGTGAAGCACAGTAAAGTGTAGAGTGGTGTTTGGATCTCTGATTACTGAGCAATAACTCATCCCACAGCAGGTCAGCAGCAAACTGCAATCACCATCTTGCTATTATTCTGTTTGGGTTTTTTTCCTCCTGTGAGAATTGTGTTAAAAAAAACTCTGCACGAACCTTATGTGAGCTACATGTGACAGCAAAAACATTCAAAGAGAGAGAGAAATCTCATCACTGGTGCCTTTAATCACTGTTTCCTGAAAGGTAGTGAATGATGCCTCTGTGGAGTGCTTTAGGATTTGAATTGAAATTACAGATAATACCTGGGAGTGTGCAAGAAGGAAGAAGAGGACAGAGAGAAGTGTCACGGCTCTTGTATGCGGAAGAGTTTGTCTAAGGGTCTGCAATTCCTGTAGGACAAACAGTTTGAATCGCCCTGTACAGTTGCTCAGCCCCTCTCAGCACTGCTATCCCTGTGGTGGGGGGCAGTTGCTCCTGTAGGTCTTTTGCTCAGGTAGCTTCCTGTTAACAAGGCAATAGTGTTGGAGCTCTTGCAGCCTCTTTCCATTGACAGAAGAGATCCCAGGGACAGAAACATTGAGACATCAGTAAGGCACCCAGTAAACTCTCTATTTTCTTTGCATGGATGCAGCTAGAAGCCATCAGGAGTGGAATATGCTGGTGGATAGTTCTCATCTGTTAAGGGTGCTGCCCAGGAGCCCTGCAGCCCCTTGGTAGGAAGGGGATGAGTCCTGCAGCCATGCACTGTCCTGCTTCACCTCCACAGGAAAGAGATGAGGTACAGCCTTGGTGCTGCCACAGTGACCTGGCTTAGATCTGTTCAAATAATCCATTTGTACAGCTGATGTGGAGGAGAAGAGAAGAGGGAAAATAACTGTAGACATTTTAAAGCAAGGAATGAAAAATGAACTTAATAAACTGACTTGTACCAAAATTTTGTAATATATCCAGAGGGTCTCTGTGCCTCCTTTGTGTTGCCACCCACAAAGTTTTTGGGGACTGCTTTGTTTGTAGCCATGTGACAAAATCTGCAGGCCAAGTGAAAGATTTGTGATTCCCCTGAAATCTGTTGTTTCATATCTTGAAATGACATCTTTTGTTTGACATTAGACCACTTTTGTACTTCATGATTTTTTCCTGTTGGCATTTCAAGAATTAAATGGTATTTCTGTATAAAAGCAAATCCATCCATCCAATCTCTGTCAGGAGCACACTTCACTTTTAGGCAAATAAAATGGTCAGTATCACTTTTTTCTCAGCTTTGTTCTTCAATCAATTATTGTTTAATCTTTTTTTCAATGTATTCCTTTTACCCGAGATGCCAAATAGCCCTGATGTGACACTTTGCAGGTTCTGTACTTTCTTTACTAATACTGACTTGTTTTTCATTTTCACTGGGGAAGCAAGAGGCCAATTTGCAAACAAATAGCCTGTGAAAAGAATGTGAAAGCACTGCATGATGCAAAACTAGGCAAATGGTTGTCTGTAGTCACTGTTCTGTACATTACCAGCTAGTCATGTGAGGATGTCAATTCATGGACAAGCTGCAGTGCACTGACTGTCTCAACAAGATGTATTTCTCCATTGCCTTGAAGAGGTGAGAGAGGAGTATTCTCTCTTTGTGCTTGTGTTAGATGCTAAGCTCTTAACCGTTATTGGCTGTGGACCATGATTCCTTTCTTACTATTAGTGAGATTTTTACATGTAGTGGGTGTTGAATAAGACCTGTGTCACTGCCTTTTGATGTCCAGTCAGAGGATGCATTCCATCAATGGAAACATGAGGTTGGCTTATACCTATTGGTCTAGGAAGACAAGGAAGGTCATAAGTATTAGTTTAATGGTTTAGTATTGTGTTATAGTTCAGCCCTGCAGCCAGGCACTGCACAGGGAGCTGCAGCACGTGCAAAGTGACATGCACCTGCAGGCCATCTGCTTCTGTGGTGATGTAATTTATAATGTAGCTAACATGCTTCTGTTCTGGACAGAGGTGTCAGTGTGTGTCAATAGGGGTCCCTTTGGAAAAAAAAAATATATATATACACACACACTGTGAATTGAAGGTTTTAAAGTGTGATTTTGAAATAATGCAGAGCACAACAAGAGTTGCATCCTGTACTGCAAAGAGAACCCAGCCTGGAATGGTAGAGTCTCCTAAGAGGTAGAAGCTTCCTGACCAGTCTCTTCGTTTGAATGCTGCTACTCAATTCTCATGTATCATTTAATGCCAAAGTGTTTATGTCTGTGGTTTTGAGATGAAAAGTTTAGTCAGACACTGAATGTCTCATTCAATAAAATGTTACTGAGTGCTTTAATTATACTGAGAGAGCAATTCTATTGTACTGGCATCAAAAAATTCAGCAAATGTCAAGGAAGCTGCAAATGAGGCAATTCCAGACTGGACTTTTATCAAATTAAATGGATTATTTCCTTGGTGCCTTCGAAGTCTTCAAAGATGTCTGGAATCTCTTACCAATTTCTCTAAGTCTGCTGAAACCAGTTTATTAAATGGCTCATTTTCTATAATATCAGTCTGGATTTTTCTCATCAGTCCCCTGATTATTATAAATTGCATGGTATGCTATTTCAGAAGATTAATATTCCATCTGCCCTGCATGCTGCCAGGAGATCAAAACGATTGGCTGCTCCAGCTCAAACTTAATCTACATGACAGGCTAACCACTGTAAACACCCTATGTGTTCTCAGTGGGCTTGTCTACATGGGTGGTTTTTGCCTGGTGGAAAGCTGACTGTATCAGTATGAAGAGATCTGTGCTGCACATCATTGATGGAATGCTCTGGAGCTTTTAATTCTGTTGAGAACAGTAGCACTGTCACAGTGGAATAAATGTTGATGAGTATCAAGTTAATCTTGCCTGTGCTACCATGTTTTGTTGGCTTCCTGCATTTCTCTGTGCCTAGTCCTGTATGGCTGCCGTGAAGATTCCCAGCTAGTTCTGGCCATCTGCTGCTGCACATCGGTAAATGAGAAAAAGGAACTATTCTACTAGCATCAGTGCAAAGGTGTGTGGGACACCTACCTGTAAACCTGAATGGGTTTCTTAAAAAAAAAAGTAGTAAAATCCCATCAGTAGTAGCTGGTAGCCAGCAGTGTGGATATGGTTTCTGCATGTTGGTTAATGTGACACATTACAGCAGAGAATCTTGCTATGATGTGAATCTCTGCACAGTAACATTCATGTTAGTGTATCATACGTGGAATGGTCTTCTCATGGAATGGTCTTGTACCATACAGTGAATGAGAGGACTCCAGGTAAGCCACTGTCATCCTCTATATAAGAACTTGTGTAAGGGCTTGTTCTTGTCATACTCTAAAGTATGAGGCATATGTCTGCCAGCTGTGGAGTTAGGAGGCGGATAGGAAAACTGTCCAGCCTTTTGGTATAATACCATTTCGTTCATTCTTTTTGGTATCCTCTCCTAGTGCTACAGTCTGTGTCACCCAGTTCACAAACAGTTGCAACTACAGAAGCTAAGGGGAAACTACATTGGCTCACCAGCAATGAATAACTATTATGTGGCAATTTATACTTCTAAATTATCTGTGGCAAAGGTGACCTTCACCTTGCAGAGAAAGGTGATTCTGGTCATTTTTTACACTCAGAACTAACCTGGGCTATAGATATTTGAACATAGTCATGGCACAACAGTGTTGCTCACTGAAAGGAGGGGCTTTTGGTTCTTCTTTCTCTGTATTTTTATACCTGTAGCTTTTGCTGACCAGCTCTGTTCCAATGTACTTCTGGTAACCATTAGTGCCCAAAGGGACAGGAAAAGATTATGAGAAATGAAATTGTGCTTTCATGATGCTTACTTGTACATCTATGCATTCCTTACTGAACAGTGTCAGCATGTTAAGTTAACCTCTTGGTACAACCCCACTGTAATACTATAAATAAGGAATTAATTTGCTATATTGTATCTAAGTGGTTACTGAAATCATGGTATGTAAGGTGTGTAATCCTGTCTTTAACGTTATCCAGAATCTAAACTTTCCCCAGCTCAAGAAGTTTTAACTAATGCACACTCTTTAGAAGCCTTTTCCTGACTCTTTTTTGGTCCCTGCTATTAACAACCACATTTAAACTGCTAAAATACATTGTGTGAACAAACCTATATAATTTATTATTTTTGTGTAGTAGAAGCTAGCAAGGCCAACCAAAACCAGTCCTGATGAGTTTCATACAGACATGTGTGAAATAATCACCACCCTGAAGATTTTGCCATGAGGCAACATAAACTTCTCGGAATGCAAAACCATGCCAACCCAGCTTCTAAACCAGGGATGTTCCTTTCCAGCCAGGTCAGAACCTGTGCAGAGAAGCTTGCATCTATTTATTCTCACCAGGTAGATATAATTCAATATGCAAAGCAAGCATTACAGTGAAGTAAAGATTATGCAATATGCAAGGGCTGTGACAAAGTACAGGATATCAGGGGGTGTGTGGCAAATGCCTACATGGCAGATCTCATGCTACCTCTGATGTTTGATTCCATTCTCTTTGATTATTCAGTTCCCTGTGTTTTTGGATGGCAGAGCTTTTCTCTTTCCTACTAAGAAGAGAATCTATTGTCCTCCAGATATTTTTGCAGACACAAGGGTTTTACAAAAGCACCTTACAAGCTATGGCTGAAATTGCGACTCTGCCCTTGATGGCAGCTGGACAGAGAGCGAGAGAGATGGGGGGCAGGGGGAAAGGAACACACAGCCTGGATGGTGAGTGTCAGTTTGATGGGTGTTCTTAGTTTTTTGTGTTTTCTTATTGGGATTTTTTTTCAGTACCCAGCAAGTGACTGAATACTGTTGAACACCCACTTTTTTAGACATTGCCTGAAAAGATTTCAGGTTTCGGTTTTTCAGTTAAAAATAGGAAATGATCACAGCAAACAGATCATTCCCATAAGAAGTTTCATTTTGCTGAAAACCTCATCTTCAACCGTATGAAAAAATTACGTTTTTCATCCAGCTCCTGCTTCCTAGAGGCTTTCTGTAGCATGTTCCAGACAGAATCAGGATGCATCAAGATCTCCTTCATGGAGACATTCTTTGAATACAATTATAGTAGCCATTTAATGCTACTTGTGCTTATTTGCACTATCAGAGTGTTGCTAAGGGGTTTGACCCTGCCCCTCCACCCCCCACTAAAGCTGTTGTGTGGAGTCAGGCAGACCTGCTGTAGGTGTTGAAGCACTAACGAGTGCTGTTTAGAAAGCTAACTTGTTTCTTGTGCTTGCTAAAGTATTTCCAATTGAACTAGATATAGAAACAGCTTTGCTTTTCTTCTGTTGTTTGGATATGAAGGATCAGAGTTTCTGCTGGTGAAGGCTGACTTTAGTTGAGCTGTATCAGGCTGTCAGGGCTACTTCTATGGTCTGGTTTGCTATTTTTCTATAGTGTTAGCTCAGCCCACCCAGATAGGGCAGAGACTGGTCACTGCTTTTGACTTTGGGAGCCTAGAGCATGTTCCTAGACTTAGACTTCAATCTAGCTTTCTTCTCAATGACCAGGATTTGGAACCTGAGAACTTTTAAACTATCACACAAATGTCTTGGGTCCTACAAAGGCTCTGAGAACTCTGAACTGGTGTTGAACTTCTAATTGAACTGAGCTGGAAAAACAGAGGCAAAGAACACAGGTTCTTACCATAAACACTGTATTTCAGAAGCACCTATCTGCACAGACTTTGGAAAACAAGTGGAAACCAGCTCCATTCATCCAAACTTGCCACTTCTGTAAGTCTAAAGTGTTATCATAATTTTGGGAGAATTCCCATTATACTTTCTGTCTAGCAGTGGTAGATCACACCGTAGCAGTGATTACTTCCACCTATTCCTCATCTCTTTACTATGTTCTCCACTGAGATATTGTTCCTGGAGCCATAATGCTCCAGCTATGGTCTCTTGCACAGAATATGTCCAAGTGAATAGTGAAGAGCTATGATCTGAGATGTGCAGAGATGATGTCCCCAGCGCCTGTCTCTGAAGTTTTCATTGTGATGGTCCTTCAGTGGGCCAGCTCACTAATTTTACTGGGCTGAGCACCTTGTACTACCATAGACTGTGACATAGACACTGAATTAGAAAGCTGCAATAAAATAATAATAATAAAAATAAATAATAATACCTTAGGGACACAGAGGTACCAATTTGAAGCAGCAGGGTACCCAGTTCAGGTCACTCTGAATCACTAGCCTACGTGCCAAGCATCACTTTTTGAATCAGATGTGTTTAGCAAGGTAGATTTGTCTGCTGAGTGATAAGCATTATTATTGGAACTTAATTGTAAAAGTCACTCTGAAAAAGATCCTGGATATTCCAGTTGAACGATGCTAGATATTTTTCAAGGCATAATGGTCTGAATTACTCTTCACACCACCACATAGCATTATTATCATGGTCTTGAAGATGACACCCTCTATTTTTTGAGTATCCAGTCACAGTGAGCATCCAGAGCGAAAACTGCTCTATTCATTTCAGAAAGGTAACAACTGCTCTCCAGAACCTATTTTTCTACCAGATACTTGGACAGCCAAGACAGGAATGGTTTTTGTGACCCTAAAAGAGTCCCACTGAAAGGTGCCTTATCCAGTAGAAACTAAGATGAAATCTGGTCATAATGAAAACCACCCATTTTATTAGAGAAAAATATTTCTCACTGAGTGAAAATATCTAAACTGACTTTTACACTGTTTCTTTCTAAAATACTTGAAACAATGGACTGTGAGATTTCAGTTCTTTACCTAACCAGCTTTGTTCCACAGTAGCTTAACATGAAACAAATGCAGAGAAAGAACACATTCTGAAAAGTAATCAGCTTTCAAATTTGAATACATGGTAGTGGCTTTCTTTACTTTTACAGAATAGCATCTTTTATCTGAATAGTTCAAAGCATTCCTCAAACATTTTATTACATCTCACCACCCCACTTCTGAGGCTTTTAAATACTATTTTCCTCATTGCAGAAGATGGAAAAATGGAGAAATCAGAAAAATTAAGTTACTTTCCTAAGACCACACAGTGAGCCAGAATCAGAGTGAAGAGTAGAAGTCTAAAGTGATAACTTCTGCTATTCCAAGTACTGGTTTATGTAGGTTGCCTGTGACATTCCGTCCAGTGAGAGGTAATAGCTTTCTAAGGATGTGCTATAATTCAACCTGGAAGTTACTGGGACAGATGTGTTAATTACTGGGTGAAATTCTGTGACCTAGCTATTCAAAGGGTCAGACTAGATGGTCAGAAAGGTCTTGTCTAGTCTTAAAATATAAGAGTCATTACCACCATACAAACCTATGTGCCCTTTCTCTCCTTCCAAAAAAAGTCAGCGATTAGTCTTGTTTCAAAGTTTGCTGTGAAACTGCATTTTTCAAATCTAAGGCATATTATACTAGAGGTTAGCAAAAATAGCTTCAGAAATCCTGAAAAAAATGTCAGGTTGAATCAATCAAATAAATTTTTAATTTTATTTTGACAAAAATTCACACTGGGGTTGACAGCTCCTTGTGAAAACAACTTTGCTGACTGCAGTTTGAAACACACATGCTATAAAACCCTGGGAGCAGGATTTATAATAGAAACCTGGCAGTCTCCTAACTCTACCAGTATTATCACCATGTGTGACAATAATGTATTAGGACCATACTTCAGAGCTCCTTCATTAGACTCTGACATATGGAGGAGAAAGGCGAGCCTGAAAACTAGGGAGGACACAGAGTGCAGCCTCAGCTGTGCATATTTATCATCTAAATCAAGTGAAAGCTATTTATTGACTTATTGATTCTAATTCAAAATGAGAACTTAATTAAAAGTTTAGTTCATTACCACACAATTACATGGCCCTCAAGACATTTCCAGGCTAGTAAAGTGCATGCTTAATCATGTGGTATATTGAGAAGGCTGGATCTTCAGTTGTTATAAATCAGACATTAGTGGTGCCACGCTAATTTACACCATCTGGGGACAGGGCCTATTAGTTTCCTATGCAGGAGACTGTTATTGTTTTACATACAGGCACTACAAGGTAATGTGTCCTTTACTGAGGAGTAATGTATATTAACTTCCCACCAGAAGGCAAGCTAGTGATGAAAAATTTAGTCTCAGTGCCTTATATACCATGTATATATACATACACACCAGCCTCAGAAGTGCTCACAAACAACATAAAGAACTGTCTGCTAAGATGTTAATACCAGGTCCCAGAGAGCTGTTCTACCTTGGAAATGTGCTGTAGTGACTCTGCTAGGAGAGAATCTAGCAAAGAGCAAACTTTCCTGCCAGTTGCTCTGAAGAACCACAGTACACAGGATGCAGGCAACATCTACACAGGTGTGCTGTTCAAGCTCTGCCATCCCTTCTGGTTCTCAACCTCCCAGGGCTTCACCTACACCTCACAGCTTGCTGTGCTTCTTCCCCTCTGCACAGCTAGTGGAGTAGTTTGTTTATTTAAATTTGCCTTTTGAGGCTGAGGTTCTTTGACTGTAACAAGTGATAGGACAAGAAGAAATAGCCTCAACTTGCACCACGGGAGGTTTAGGTTGGATATTAGGAAAATTTTCTTCACGGAAAGGGTTGTAAAGCACTGGAATGGTCTGCCCAGGGAAGTAGTGGAGTCACCATCCTTGGAGGTATTTAAAAGATGTGTAGGTGTGGTGCTGAGGGACATGGTTTAGTGGTGACCTGGCAGTGCTGGCTTAACAGTTGCGCTTGATGATCTTAAGGTGTCTTCCAACCAGAACAATTCTACGATTCTATGAATGCAGCAAATTTAGGGTTTGTCCTTGCAGAGGACCACCTGGCTATATTTGCATTCACATAAGAGCGTGCCAGGGACCTAATCTTGAGCATTTTTACATATTTACAAATAGTCAGAACTTACAGTCTGGGAATCAAATCATGAATGGCTTTCCCATGCAGGCATGAGGCATATTAAGGCATAGAGCATTTGAAGGCAAGTTAGGCTGTTTATGCAGATACACAGTGTGTATCTTCAGTGACTGAAGTTCATGCACTAAAAAAGCTCAGCAAAACACCACAAAGTGATACTATTCTGCACAGTCCATGATAAAAGTCTGAAGTTCTTGCTTTGCCTGGTATCTTTATTCAGCTAATGCTTCCCAGGTCTGAGCCTCCTAAAAAGAATTAGGGGGGACAACTTCTACATACACTCTTATTGTGGACTCTCAGCATAGGATTTTCAGCAGTAATGCTGGGTGACTAATGTCAAGGAGATCAAGTAAATCTTGCTGCACTTATCACCTTAAGGACTAAAAGATTTTTCAGTTTATGTGTACTGTGCGTAGACTGACTTCAACACGAGCCAAGCTGTGCACCCCTTAGGGTGGCAGGTGTAGGGATGACCGTGCAGACAGCAAAAATTAGACCTGTTCTGTCTGGAGTAAAGGACAGAGGCAAATGAGTGCAGGAGGGTGCCAGACACATCCAGGAAGCTGCATTCACACATCTGTCACTCAGCAAAAATGAAGCGTGTTCTGCAGGAAGCGCAGTGATTAACCTTACACAGGTACATGTATGCTCGTGTGACTGCTGTCGTGGTGGCAACAGAGCCAGATAAGCAAAACCTTAAGTGACAGAGCTTTTGAAAACTGGTGGGCCAAGGAGGATCCGGCTGGGGAATTGATTGGGAGAACAGGCATTTTAATAGCTGCATAGTAGGTGCACCTGCTACTTCTCAATGTTTGACCGAATAGTATTTTCCAACTATTGATTGAGAGCATCCTATTGCTGCTAAGGAGCTGTTTTCCCATAATGCCAGATGATGCATGTGACTGCTCTTCTCTGTTGTCTTGGACATTGCTGGAACAAGAATGCATAAACTAAGACAGCCTCTGCTATGCTTGATTGCAATATCTCCAGCTGGCAAGAACCCACATTTTATCCATTACAATTAGATTAATGGTTTGTGCTTTTCTAGCACTCGGAGCTCTGAGCCATCACACTGAGTTTGTGGCAATAGCTGCATGAAACATCCCGCTGTCTCAGATCCCACTTACTGTTACTTTAATTGTTTTTTCCCTCCCTGCTTGTGCTTTCTCCTAGGGTCCGTTTTGGTAGGTTGAGATCAAGCGGTCTTTTTGTGTGTGGCCAGTATATATTACTGGAATGGACAGAGGCATAAGTAAGGATAAAAGAGTTTGCCTCATAGCCGTGCTCTGTGCCATAGCTTGTAAACTGCAGTGATTTTCATTTTGCTTCTTGTATGTCTGTCTGTTTTTTCCACCCGGTAATAGAAAAAAACACACCAAACAAACAACATGTTTTTGCATAGCTCCCTTGCAGAACTTGGCATCTGAAAGAGAATTTCCCTGCCACCTTATGAATCTCACCAAAGTCTGAACTAGAGCAGTTCAGGACTAGCAGAGCTCTTTATAAAACTGCCATCAGTAGGAATGTTAATAAAACAATGCAATCAAGCAGTTTACCACTGCTTTTTAGGCTTGCAGAAACTGGTCTGACAGGGAAGAGCTCACGCTAGATAAATTTTACACTTATTTCAGAGAGTATCCTAGTAGTGAAGGTAACTGAATATTACAACAATAGATGAAGGGGGCAGCATGATTGACATGACTTGGAGTCTTTAAGAGGCAGTTTGGATGTCTTTCTAAAAGATATTCTTTCAAACTGGCATTGGCATGAATGGTCCCTTCTGGCCAAGGAATCTGTCCAGAATGTATCACTCATTCAGCTCTTTCCTTCATATGTAACAGGCAGAATAAGTCCTCAGCATGATCATCATTTGCATAAAGATAATGGTTCTAATAAAAGCCTGTGCTTCAGGGGTTTAGCTGGGTAACCACTGGGGTCAAGAAAGATTATTTTTTTTCTCCCACTATACAATTAGCCAGATGTACTCTGGGTTAGTGTTTGCTTAGTCCCTCTGAAGCACTGGAAATTGGCCATGCCTGGAGACAGACTCCTCCCTGGTGAACCTCACGCTGGCCCAGGGTTATACTGAGACTCCTTTCCAGTACCCAGGGGAAGCAATTTACTCAGACCTCAGAGCATCTCCAGCAGCATGAGAACACAGCTACCTGGGTGTATCTCTGACCAAACAATCCTGCATCCCCAGTCTCCCAGTACCTGAGAGGCTTTGGAAATGTAACGACTTGCAATAAAGATTAGAGTAACTCCTTTGCTTCTAAACTTTCCTGCTTGCAGCACCATTTCTGGAGCTGCAAATCCCTTTCCGTGCTCATAACATCATTTGGGGAATACAATAACAAGAAGTTCCAAGACAGAAGTATCTACACTAAACAATCAGTCGTTTCTTACAGCCTTCAACTCTCCTGCAGCTGCATTTGTACAGCCTGTGTAGGCACAGGCACCTCTACCCCCAGCAGTAGAGGTGCTGCAGGTGTGTAGGCCCAGGCACACCAAGGAGAGGCTGCAGGAGCCTGGGCAGGGGAGTGATGCCAACCCCACCCCGGGTATTTACATCCAGCTGGAAATGCTTAACCTGTCTGCAAGAGGTTGTGAAGCAGCCTTGCTGGGAGAAACGTGGAGAACCTACTGTGCCCTGGTTGCTCTTGGGAGCTTGCTTGTTTGCTTGAATTATTTATTATTTTAATTTTTTTGAGTGGTACAGATGGGCTGAGAAATTGAAGAGATGAGAGGTGAGGGTAACCTGCTAGCCTTATGCCTGCTTTCAGGGTTGCTGTGCCTTTCAGGGAACTAAACTGGGTGTTAATCTGTGTTTAGAACATGTTTGTGTCAGCTTAATTCTTGCCTCGTGGGTACTAAGAACTATCTGTATTATGTAGATGCTTAGAGAAATAATAATCTCTGGGCTGAATCTTAACTGTGAGTAAATAGGTAAGGATAAATAGGATCTGCAGCAACAGATCCTCAGGCAACACAAAACAGATTTGATCATTCTTTCCTAACCTCCAGTCATTTTAATAGAGGAAGAAGCCTAATGAGGCTCGCCAGGAGCCGTTACTGAGATCTGGTGCCTGTGGCAGCTGAGCGCTGCGTAAAATGTGCAACTGTTCGTGTGCTGCAGAGTGCTTGGGTTGAGTCACTGCCCTTTTATTATGGTTCCTTTGGCAGTAAAACTTCCATCTTTGTGACCGAGTAGTCACAGTGATTTAATACGAATACATTTTCTAATGCCGGACTCCTGCAGCTCAAGAATGGGTCCTGATCCTGCAGCTGTGACTGTACCTATTTTCATTATTGTAAACAATTGTTTCTAGTGGAGCTGCTCACAGGAATGCATCTGCTCTTAATCTCCCAAGTGCTGGAAAGTTTTACTTTCAAACGTTTTTTTACTCAGTGTGACTTCCTGTGGCTGCACATAGGCTTTGGACCATAAGCTAACTCTTTTCACTTTGTACACAGTAGCTTTTCTCCTCTTGTTTTGTTAGGAACTTCTATGAAGATGATCTTCATGCTCTTTTTGGGCATTAATACCAAGGCTAGAAGAATATATGTAGTGTACCTATATTCATAGAGCAACTCCTTGACATGGAACAAGATTTGATTTATGGTCTTCCTTTCTTACTGCTATATAGTGGTAACAGAAGCATGCTAGAAATGGGTGTTATTTTATGTATAACCAAAAATCTGTCTTGTGTAGGGTGGGAAAGCATCGAGTTTCTTAGAACTGAGTGCCACAAGATGAATGCCTGCTCTAAGGAACTTCCTTTCGAGCCACTCTTTCAGTATTTTCACATGTTCTTATATATTTAGGCAGAGTGCTGTTTTTTCCACCAGTACTCATAAGCAGGGATGGATTTGTCACATTAGATGTTTACAAAACCTTCTGCTTCCAGCCCTCCATGTGTATTTGTGTTCATTTTGTCATTAATAGCAGAGCTGCCTCAGAATTTTCAAAATCTGAGTAAATGGTTTTTCAGAAAAAAAATCTGCCAAATACTTCTTGTTTTCAACCATCCTGCAGAGTACTAGAAGTCAGTGGAATTTCTTTTCCCTAACAAAGTTCATAAAGTCCAGTTGTACTTGGAATTTTTGGACGTTTTTCCAGCTGCTTCTAGATTCTGCTGGACCTTCATTTTTCTGCTGTTTGATTTTTTTTTTTTTTCTTTGTAGGGTAAGATAGCACCTGATTTACCCTTAAACCTGCTTTCTCTAGAACTTTGTCACCTTTCAGCGACTCAGGCGTGCACTTTTTTTCCCTTCTCTTTTGAAGGGAACAGATACTCCAATTGCAAGCCAATTTTCTTATAACCACAGTCATTCAAATACTCTTTGTTTCTTGGTCCTGTCTGCCTAGACAAAATGTTATCAGCAACATACCGGTGTATGACACCAGGACAAACACTTGCTTAGCAGCAGCTAACATGCCAGTTTGGGGATCATAAATTACCTTTTACAAGCATTACCAAAAAAATGGGAATTTTGTGTAGGATATATTGACTGTTGAATATGAAGTGTTACCTTTAAAACAAAATTACAGATGTTTAGCATTATACCAGTTGCAATTCCTTTATCTCAAAATACTTAAGGTAGGGTATAATCTAAAAAGAAAAGAACGTATTTTTCCAAACATTACTAAAATTTTCTTTAGTGAACTATATTAATTTCAAAAACTTTAATCAGAGTTGCTGCTACTGCTTTTTTAAGGTTTGGATTTGATTGTTTGCCTCACTCTGACTAGTGTTTCAATCATCTGTAAACACAGGGGACATCTAGAGTTAATAAAAGGAAAACATTGAAGCTTTGATCAGGGGAAAAGCAGGAGGTGGGTTTTGCATTTCTTCTTCGTGATTTTACAGTTTATTAGCACCAGGTTAAACAAGCTAATGGGTTCAAATTATAACAAAATAATTGCAGTGGTTTATAGAGAAGCTATGAAATAACCCCCCCTCCCCTTTTTAACCTTTCATCTTAGTCTCATTCTTATCTGTGCACTGCCCCTTTGCCCTCTTCTTCCACTTTGCCTGAAAAATAAGCAGAAAATACAGTTTACATGATGCCTGTCCACAATTCTGTTGTTTTTAATGCATCCCCAGAGGAAAGTGAATAAATAAATATACATTTTTCAATAGGTGTTGAGCATTTGTTTAACACTGGCTAACTCTCCAATAACTAGCAGAAGATTATACACGCAAATCTAATTTTCTTGCTAACTTAAGTCTCTCTTGGGAACCTTGGTAGCTGCCTGGAAACGTTTTCCTTGAATCAGCAGTATAAGCAAAGATGTATTATGTTGCTAGAAGTATATAATGTAAAAAGTGAACTAAAAAATGGAAGAAGATTTAGAAAGTAGGAGGAGATGGAAAAGGGAAGTACTATAAAGGGAAGGGCATCTATAAAGACAGAGAGGTCTAAGCCTTTTACAATAGAGGCAGTCTGAAATAACCATGGTTTCTTCTTTGAGTCGTGAGAATAGCTATTTTCTTGTTTAAAAGCTTAAAGAGCTATTAAGTTGGGCAAATCACTGGTAAAACAGCTGGAAATGTAAATAGCAATTTAAACAGTCCATTGCCCCTCAATCCAAATGTGGAATGTGCAGATCTACTTCAAAAAAGTTCCTCTGGTTTTATTATATTGTCAACGGTAAGAGGATTGAGTAGGCACCCTTTCTCCATGGGCTGAATGGAGATGGTGTGCTTTATTTGGAAAGTCCACTTTTTTTTTCCTGTTCTTATTTTTCTCCTTTTTTTCCCTTTTCCCCCTTTTTCCCTTTTTTTTCTTTTTCTCCTTTTTTAAAAATTTATTTATTTTTATTTTATTTTTTCTTTTTCTTTTTTTTTTTTTTTTTTTGGCAAGTGAGCAGACGGGTCTCTAATTTTCACACCATTCTCCCTTAGAGACCTCCTTCAATTGCACCATTCTTTCATTATGTGGAACTAATGAAGTGCTCTGCAACCTTTAGGTCTCCAAAGAATCCATTGCTCTAGGAATATAGTCCTTAAATAAAACATGTTTCATTGGCTGACTTCAAAACACTATTCTTATGGGGAGGGGGGGGAAGGGGGATAAATAATTGGCCTGGAATCACTGTGTGAAAAAAGAAGAAAGTACATTGGACAATGCTTTTAAATTATAGTTACAGTCAAAGGATACATTCAGCAATGGCAGGTTTGGTTCTTGCACCTAGTAAGTTGCCAAAATTGGAATATAATTTTTTTTGAAGTACCAAATTACAAATCTTTTTATGACTATTGTCTCTTTGGTGCCTGTGTTCTATTGAAAACTAACAGGTTTTGTGGTGTAAAAAATAATGCAATGCCAGATCAACAAGACTAATAACTCAGCAGCTGAGTTTGAAGGGTGGCTGCCTTGGGTGTCTTAAGAATAACACTTCACATTTTATACATTGCTTTGCATCTTCAAACACAAACTCAGCCATGTGGTTTGTTTATTGAGTCTGCAAAAGCACAAATCTATATTGTCCGTGATGGATCAGATGCCTTATTCTCCAGTGAATATTTGCAGGTATGAATGCAACTTATTTTCATTTGTCATTATGAACCTTGTAGAACACAGCTATTTCAAATTTGTCAAAGTCTCTTTCTAAGTAACGTCTACCCTCTGGCATTTTTAATTGATTTGCCTTTCTTTTCTAAAGCTTTTAATTGATCTGAGGCTTGTTTTCCTTCCCCTGTCCTAAAACCAGTGTCCTTACAACCAAAATGTGCTCTCTCATAATCTTTGAAAAATCTGCTCTTAAATTAAAAAAAAGAAAAAGAAAAAAAAAAAAAAAGAGAGAGATGGAGGGGGAATGACAACAGGGAGACATAAAGCCATAGTTCAACATAAGGTTGTTTGTATATGCTGAGCCTGTATCTGAACCCAGCAAAGAAATGTAAACATTTCACTTTTTATTAGTATTCATTTCCTTTAGCATTGCTTATCTTTTGCTTAATTTTATTTGATGCTTGTGGCATATTGGGTTTTGGCTTTGGTAAACTGAAATAACACTATCAGTATGATTATTGTTACAGTACTGGCATGAGAGATTTGCTGGCTTAATTTCAGTGAAAACTAGAACAAACTGTAATGTCTGTCTTTGTCTGTAAAACAATTTATATTTATAGAAACAGCTGTAATCATCTATTTTTGAGTGAAAGGATTTCTTGGAGCATAACTGTTCTACAAAACCCAGGACTTATCCCAAATTGCTAGTCTAAAAATAACGTATTTAAGCTCTGTTGAACAGATTAGAAAACAAAACGGTGCTTAATGAACATGGAGCTTTAGTTTTTGGGTGGCTAAGGATAAGTTACAGATTTTAATTAGTTCCCACTGTATCATGGTAGGACAGCACACTGTGCTTTGCAGTACTAGAGACTGTGGAGCAGGAGTCAAGAATATGGACTAAGTTTTGCCAAGGTCATTAGTAGCAATGGTCACCTAATTGTGGACCCACTTGAGTGGCCTGATTTCAAACATGCACGGAGCTTGTAATCACTGCATCAAGCAACTCAGCTCTGAGTTGTATAATGGGGACACCTGGGATCCCTTCAAAAGTTTCCAAAACTCCCGTGTGGACCTGAGCAAGTAATGTAATCTTTCTGTATATTCTTTCCCTTATCTTTACTAGGGGATAATAATACTCCCCTTTTTTGTGTTATGATACCTAATTAATGAGTATTTATCAATGTCTTTGTGCATAAGAGGGTTGTACAGTACTGGCCTCATCAGACATAATTTTTGAAATTGCAAATTGGAAACCTGCCGCAGTTCCTATAGCTTGGTATAGGAGCCATTCTTGACCCTTATACTGCCGGGTCCCTGTGTGGAGTGACGTTTATGTAACTTTGGTACCTAGAGAGAAAGTTTCTATTGTGCTTTCTTTCCAAAGAATGTATTCAGTCCCAGCCTGAGATGCCATGGCTGGCAAGCAACGGGACCACAGAGTGATGGACAGCTGAGTCTGTCTGGCACAGCTCGCAGCGCTTGCAACTGTTGCCCAGCTGCTCATGGTATCCTTCGACTGCAGGTACAGTTGTGGGCTCTAATACACCTCTGTTATGTTCTGTTTGAACTAGGACATGCAGTACAAGCTTCCCACGGGGCTGACACTAATGTTTTGCACTCTGGAGGTTGTTCATCTTGCTATTTAGCCCTGGTAGGGTTTGCACACCCTTGGTGAAAACTTGAGTGCATAACTGAAGGCTGAATAAAAAAGCCAGGAGAAGGCTCATTATTCTGAGTTGTTGAGTTGGATGTACAGAGGTAGAAAGCAGATAAGAATTGAGACCCTGTTTGAATGTTTAACCACATACTAGCTAAAGATGGGGAAAGCTGTAGAAGGTTGACAGCATCATGTTTAGTGTCAGGTCAATAAACCCTTAGACGTTGCTGAAGCTGTTTATTTCTAGGTATAGAGAAACCTGAGATGCTGTTTAAAGCAGGTTCTGAACAGGATCTTACACAGGATCTGCAGTCTCGGTCTTGACCCATGTAGATATCTATGTACACATAATCTGCCCTTTCTGGAGTTCAAGGATTCTTTACTTTCACTTGCAAATTGGGGGGACAACTATTGATTTTGCTTTTCTATAATTCTGCTGCAGGTATTTGATTGAAACTAATTCCAAATTATTTTAGATGTGTAATTAAAGCACAATTGGTTGAAGTACAGTGAGAATTTATCTGGCAGCTCTCAAGCAGTCAGTAGCTTTGCTTTTTCTGTTTTCACTTAATGATAGTATGCATTTTTCCTGATCTCATGAGCTTTCTGAGAACACCTTTGTGAACCAGTTTTACCATCCTGTTCTCTTATTTAGGATGCCACTGTAATTTAGTATACCTGTGTTAATCCAATCCATATCTAATGACATAATAGTACTAATGCACAACAGCATTGTTAATGAGTCTACACTGTGCATTTCATATAATTTGAAAAGAGAAGCAGGAAGCATGTGAGTCCAGATCCTGCTTTCTTTATTCATACAGCTATGCCTATTCAGTTGAACAGGGTAATATGGAGGATTAAGGCAAATGGAATTTTACCCTTTCTGTATGAAGGCCTCCTACTTTAATTCTATTTTATAATCTTCGATTTTATTTGACATTTCACACCACCTGAAACTGCAGCTGCCTGTCAGGAATTGAGTTAGTCCAAGGTTCAGCTATCTCATAGGTAGCTTAGCACACTAAAGCATTGGCTCCTCTGGAGAGCCCTTACTGAGAAGAACTCATTTAGTAGAAAATGGTAATTGTGTTTCCCAAATGAGTCTGGAATAGTTGCTGTATATTTGGATAGGATGATGTATTTTAAAAGCCTCTACATGTGTGTAGCTTAAGAGGCTGTGCTTTTAAGGATGAAGCTACTAGGCTACCCTGATCCTTGGTTCCTTGAAAGGTGATTACTGGGAAGACAGGCAAGTGTGAGATAAGCATTCTACCACAGAGAAGCAGCAAGCTCTCAGTATGAGGGGTTTGAGGACAGATGTTTACTTTCTATTCTGGAGAGGGATCACTGCTGAGTCCTTCATAGCAGTGCTGGGAAAAGGGGCTGGCATCTGAATGAGCATGGCACATGAGCCATGGGCTCCCTGACACCTACTGGAATTGCACCTGCAGTCAGAATAGGACTCTGAAATACAATCCTGAGAAAATGTGGTAGAAGGAATGAAGCATTGGCTGATGTTTTGTTTTGATAAACTCTCTGCAAACTCAGGCTAGAAGAACTGCAAATACCAACACCCATGGGTGTACAGACCTTTTTTTTAAGAAGGGGGAGGCATTGGTTGATGTTGTAAAAAAGTCTGAGACAAAGATTTAAGCTCAGGTATTTTCTGCAATATCTTCTCTGTTGAAAGTTTCTTTTAAACCACAGTGACCATCTAGTTCCATCAGATTTGTCTGGTGTGTTGAGAAGTGCAGCATGATTCTACTTAAACACGCTCTTCGCTTATTGCTGCATAGTTCTGTGAGAACTGAATTTTACTTCTATTGTTCCCATTAAAACTGTAAACATAAACTGTATTCTTAAGTCTAAGTTTTGTTTAGGTTTTTTTTTCCATTTACTTCAGATTTTTTTTTCCATTTACTTCAGCTTTTCTTCCCTAGGTAATGCTCAAAATAGATTTAATATTTAAAAATGTGAGAAACATAGCTTATCCTTCCATAAAAGAATCTGTTTGGTCTTCTTAGATGCTAAACAATATTCTGGTAGTTAAGCTTCATCCAAGTATTTTAAAGATCCTGTTGTGAGATAAGACAGTTTCTTTTCCGTCTCTCTTATAAGACACTGAGGGTAGTCATCTTCTTCCAGCTTTGAACACTTCTCTGTTCAAGAGCACTGCTCTGTTCACTGCAAAGTGGTTGCAAATTCTTTGTTATAATCCTTAACTCATCTGAGCATAGCTAGAGATGGCAACAGAGTTCCTTACTACAGGCCAGCAGGAGACCAGACCTTGTTGTTGAACCTTGGATTGTCTTGTGACAGTGCTCTGCTAGTCACCTCTCATCAGATGAGCTGCACAGTCCCCATTCTACAAGGCTATAGGCTTATTTTTATGTTGCCATCTACCTGATAGTCACTTGTCTTTCCAGGTGACAGCTGGAGTAATTTATATTCATCACAGTTGAAGAGGCCTAGGCTACGGTCAAAGCTGTGTTAGATGAACAGAATAACTGAATTAAAATCTATTTAATTACAGTACAAGGAGTGACATGTGTTTACATTTCAATATAGGCACCTACTTTGGAGTAAAACCCTACTCCATCCACAAAAGTTTTGTCTAGGATAAAAATGTTATTGGTAATATTGTTATTGGTAACATTGGCTTACTGGATAAAGTCAGAGCTTGATCTAAAGCACCTCTTCAGCAACATATTTGTTGCTTAAGATTAAGTTGATATGTCAGTGGGCCCTTACAGCATGGATCACGTGCAGAAACACAGCTACACAAGGGGATAAGTACATATATACACTTGCACTAAAATAAGCATATTGATTTTAGGAAATCTGTATGCAAATCTTCATCTCTACATAGCTAGCTAGGACTTCAGTTGAGATTGATGCCCTGACCTGGTCCATGATGCTCCAGATGTTTTGGATGAAAGAGTTTTTTCTCTCTGCAGTAAATTGAACAGACGCTGCAATACAAAATTATCTAATTTTCAACAACATTGGACTCTTTCCATATTACAGCAAATTAAAGGGAAAGTCTTGAGAGTAGCTGTGGTACTGTAGGCCTTTGTGAAGAATGCAGAATTACAAATCAGTACACAAATCTCAGTCTCTCTCTCAGTGCCAGGATGGGTGGATGGGGAAGGAGGAAAATTGCAGGGGCAGGCTGCATTACAGATATTTGTCTTTTCTGACTGCATGAAGGTATCCTGAGAAACAACCTTAATTATTTTTGTGGAACTGTGGAGTCAGGAAAAATTTTGATTAAAGAATTTCTGTTGGAATTTTCCTAGAGTCTTGTCGCTGATGTTAATATTTTGGGTTTAGGGAAGGTCCAAAAGAACTGATGCAGGGTCTTACAGTATTTTACTGTTACTTGGAAAGATGTCCTGCCACCTCACCCACCTCTGCAGCAGAACTGCCAGGCTGCATTTGAAATTTGCAGGCTTTGGAAGTCTTAGGGTTTCTGGGAGCGTGTTTTTTGGTTTTTTGTTTGATCATTTTGAGTTATTTGTTTAGGGGTTTTTTTTGTGTGTGTGTGGTGATTATTTTGGGTTTGATTGGGTTTTTTTTTTGGAGTAGGTGGGGCTCTGAATTGGAACAAATTAAAATTTCACACTATTAGTCCTCTGGAAAGTGGAATCAGCTTTTTCCTCTGAACTGCTGTCCTGGTATGTTCTACAGAGCAGAGCAGACTGCCCATGCGGGTTGGAGCCATGTTACTCCCCACATCTGGTCTTGAGCTAAACTGAAGGGTAAAGCAAAGGGTAAAGTTCTCTTTATCTTGCAATATGTGATTCTGAGCCTGCTGAGACATCCTTTGCAGAAGTCTATATACAACAGTAGTCCTGCTGATGAACATGTACGTGTTTCAGTGTTCCTTGCATGTTCAGCGCCACTGTTAGTCCAGGAAAGCACACAGGTAACTGGCTGCAGATTGTGAACAACAGAAAGAAGGGGAACAACAGAAAATATATCTACTTGAGTGCCCTAATTAGGACTTTGAAAAAGAAATCAGAGCCAGACAGCTGTAGCCAATTTTGGAGGACATGTTCACTTTAAAAAGACTGATCATAAAATGTCTCCTAAAACAAGAAAAAAGCTTTCTCATTTATTGGTTTGCTATAATTCTTGTTGCTGTCCTATGCAGTCAGAGCAGGTAACAACTATCCTGGATTTGAGATTAGAAATGACTGGAATAGGCCTAGAATACCTAAGACTGCACTTTCCTCTGAATAGCTTGGTCATTTTAGACTGTGTGAACTTGAGTGTTCAAGAGGATAGAATGTTAAAACAGCAGCCATACAACATAGTTCTTTGTAATTGGTGAAAATAATTTTGAGAATGACTGAGCTGCTGGTGATAAGAACACAGTGGTCAGATTGGGAGCCAGACCTTGTGCTGGCATAAACTCACTGTTTTGAAGGCTTCTGTGGAGGAGTCATTGAGTTAAAATTCTGATCCTACTCTGGTCTAAAGTTAGTGGATGGACAAAGAGCAAGGGGATCCTGCTCACTTTGTTCCCTTTGTAGTCAGGATAGGATTCAATGCTGGCATTTTAGCACCTCCTACATGTTTCTGTGAAGTCCAGGTAAGCAGGCTATGGCTTAGCTTCCGTCAGCTGGTATGGTTTTTTGTTGAAATGGGAGAATGTTTTACCCATCAATTTTCTTTCTCTGTAACAGCTACTGGCACAGAAATCTGAATACTCAGACTTGTTGTTGTTCCTCTCGCTCCCCCTTGAAATCTCCCTTCTGCCTTCACTGCCTAAAACCATAGTATTTCAGAATGCTGCTTCCTATCACCTTGTGAATGCAAATGCATCACCACCTCTAAAAGTATTTTGGCGACAGAGTTGACAAATAGGACTTTAAGAAAGGTATCCTTTTCAGCTGAGTGTCTCCACAGGTCCTTGTCCTCCTCTTCCACCTGCTTTGGTGTAATCTCGCACCAGGAAGTACAGACAAACTTGTTCTGTGCAATTCCTCTTGCAGCTTTTATAGGTGTCCCTTACCCATTTTAAGGCAAACTGCTGTATCCTGTCTCCTGTGTAGTGCAGGTCATAAAGTTTTACCCATCTCTTTATGCATCAGGCCCCATTCCCCTGACTGAGATGTAACCTTCATCTTGGTTAAACATCCCCTCTACCAGGACAGAGTGAGTACCAGTGATGGAAGATCTACTCTTTGTGACAATGATGGTATGTTCCAGGCGTTTAATATTATCATCTTACCCTCTCAAAGGTTACAATCCAAACAAAAAAAAAATATCTTTACTCTTTCTATTAACTTTTTCCTCCCTCTCTAGCAGTTAAAGCATTTTTCTTAATGGAAAACTTTGTAAGACAGTTAAGAGGAAAGCAGCTTAAGAATTTGTAGATACACAATGCTCAGTGAGGTGTATCATCATCCAGTGTATTAAAATATTTACAGGTTTAAGGAAATGTTTTTGTATGAGTTTTAATCTCTCTTGATGCCCTGAAAAGGAAAGGGGAGGGTCAGCTGGATGAAGCAAGTGACATGTTTTGGAGGAAAGTAACATCACAGTAGCAGAATAGCTGTCCTCAAGCATGAGCTGATGTATCTCTTTAACTTTGGCACTGATTTAACTTTTTTTTTTTTGACCAGAATAGCCAAATTTACACTACTTCTACAAGGTTTCGAGCATTGTCTCACTGATGAGAGATAAAATTTACTATAATCTCACCAAAGCTATGGAGTAAATGGCCCCTTTAAACTCTTGCAGTAGATGCTATGTAATTCCCCATCCCCTCCAAGGAAAAAGAAAAAATATCCTCCTCACAGACACATACTTTCCTTGGAAAAATCTTTCAGTACGGATTGTGGTGGGGTTTTTTTGGTTTTTTTTTTGGTCTTCCCCTCCCAAGTACAAGAACAAATCATTGAAATACTTGAGCTGCATGCTGCTATTTAACTTCTAGGAAATGTAAATGCTGTATTATCCTAGAAAGAAGTAACATGGAATTGAGCATAACATCGAGCATGTGGTGCTGTGTGTGTCTATTGCTTCTAGTTTCAAAAGCTTCCCCTGAGTAGGTGTAGAAATGCAAAACAGTCTATATTTGAAAAGCTGATTTTACACTGTTTTTACATTGTTCCTTGCTTCCTAATAGAAAAGATTTAAATAGTCTGGAGATCTGGGGTTCAAAGTGTATATTCTCCCTGCAGAAATTCTGGCACATGGCCTCCTTGTCCCCAACCCAAGGGAGCTGGGTTTCACTCAGTCCTTCACGCTACCCTTCTAGGAGGGAAAAGAACTTAAGTTAGAGGAAAGGATTGTCCTATCAGGGCTTATATGTCTCACTGGCTTCATGAAAGCCTTAACTGAGGAGACAAAGTAAATTTAGTATGTAGTGCTGTATTAACAAAGTGGTAGACAGGCCTTCCCTCAGTGAGCTTGCCCTGTAAATGGGCAAGATGGACAGAAGGAAGAAAGAGAAACAAACACCAAGGCAGAGCAATTTACTCAAAGTTGCACAGCCTGTCCAGTGTCTGCTGTAATTCCTAGCCCTGTCTGTAGCTTGTGTTGCCTCTTGTGACATTGGTGTCCTCAAGATACAGGTGCTCATAAATAGCAAACTAGGAAACCAAATAATTCCATGGATGCTGTTCTGTTTTCTCAAAGTGTTTTTGGAATGGTGCGTGTCTGTGGTAGAAGGTATTCTGGAGTTGAGGCGACTGTGCTGCAGCCACGCTTCTATTTATGCCTTTAGCCTTCCCAGTTCATAGGTGTTCATGGACCGTCTGCTCTGTAAACAGATGGGTCCTAATAAAACACATTGCTTATTTTATTGGAATATTGCCCGAAAGCTTTAAAGACATCGGTATGGAAAAACATAAGAAGCCTACGCAGTCCATTAACATACAACCTGTTGCTGCCAACTGCCCAAAGGTTTCCAGGTGGAGCTCAAATACATTGGTAGAGAGCTTAAAGGCTCTCTCAACACAAGCTTGCTAGAAGACGGACATCTGATATGAAGCTTTCAATTACATGTCACCCTTGGAGCATACAAGGACATACATAGACAGTGTGGTGGGAAACAAGGTGACTCCCTTTCCTCAGTGCCATCCAGGTACTGTTAGCACTGTGGGGATCAGAAATGCACAGAGTTGGGGAAGATAAAAAGGCACAAGTCTTAGTGATTTCTGCAAGAACTTCACAGATGCAGTTTGACATGACACAGTACAGGCTGGAGAACAAGTCACCAAGGCAATTGTTTTGTTGCTTTAGCAAACCTTTTTATTACACTCCGAGTTTTTTAAGAAGTCAAAGTGTTTCAGTTTTAGACATTTCTAGTGAATTCCTTCATGGAAAATAAAACTTTTTCGAATGATTCATGACATGGAATGACAAGACCAGTTATGAAATACTCACTAGGTGGAGCTCTAAGGTACCAGGTAACCCCTCTGGGGACCTCCATGGAAGAAACTCTCAGTGTATCCATGGGAAGACTCGAGCATGGAATTCACAACTGCACTTCAACACGGTCACACAAAAATAACGGACAGGAATTAAAATAGTAATACCCCTGCCCCACCCTTAAAGGATTGAGGGCGGGAATGCCCAAAGCAGAGGTGCAAACATTCAGAAAGCAAAGAGCTTTTGCACCATGCAGTAGATCTTTAGTTTTACGGGGGGGAAAAGGTAGTGGTGTGTACTTTTACTAACTAAGCAACTTTTCTTATATTTCTTTCTCATCTCTTCAGGCTTAAAGATGCTTAATAGTGCTACTGTCTAGGCAAGCACCTTGCACTGAAACATGCATACATTTGGAAGGGACTTGGCAAAAAGAGGCACCTAAGGCTATGGCGTGGTGTATTTATTATCTGGATGACAAGTGGATGTCACACACAATGGACTGCCTCGTTGGGGAGTGAGGAGGAGTTACAACCTACAGCAGAAAAGCATTTCAGTGCGTGTATGTGGTAAAGGGGTATCTGTGACGTAAAGGTGGAAAGTGATGGGATGTGCACGGTGATAACGGGCTGTCTGTTAGATACTTCTGTCCTTTAAAAACAATCAGTTTGGGAGACTTAAGGGTCATAAAATTGCCTCTGCTTGGGTTTAAAACTGAAGAATTTTCTCCTTCAGGGTGGCAGTGACAATGACACACGTCTACAGCAGCCTCCCTGATGGTTTTGAGGAGAGCATCTCAGCCGGGACAGGGCCGCGCAGGGCACCCGCGGAGCCGCGGCCGCCCCGAGTGCAACGGGGCTTGGAGGAGCGAGGCTGCGAGAAGGGGAGAATGGTGGCCGGCTGGAGAGGGGCAGGCGCCCCTGCAGCCAAGCCCTCCCAACGCTCCCGGGGGGAATCCAGCGGCTGGTAATGACCCGAGGCAGGTGGGAACGGCAGCGCTTAGGAGTCAGGCGAGGCTGAGAGGAAGGCGCGGGGGGGGACACGAAAAAACCCGACCCCAGAACACCAAAAACAAAACACAAAGTTTTCTTTTAGCCTGAGCCCAGGAAGGGGGGGCGGGGGGGGATCCCTCTCAGCGGTTGTCAAGGAGATGGGCAGCCGGGTTCTCCGGACCGTCTGCCTGCAAAGCCGGCAGCTCGGGGGGCCATCTCTCCGCGGACCCCCCCGCCAGGGCCGTGGGGCTGCACCCCCCAAAAGCCGCCCCCAGCCGCGGGGGGGCGCCCTCTCGTGACGGGAGGGGGGGACACGCGCTAACGGTCGTCCCGCGCGCCCCGGCCCCAGCGCGCGGGGGGAACAAAGCTCGGGGCTCGTGCGGCTGGGGACGCCCGAGGACGGAGCCCGGTAACGGCCGCGGCGGCTCCTTGCGGGCTCTACCTGCCTGGGAGACGGGAGCGGTAGGTAGCAGGGGCGCCGGGCGTCGCGCCGGTAAGCCACGCGCCCGGCTAACAGACATCTCTCGGGTCGGGGGAAGAGTTCAACCGCCTGGCCGCCCACCCGCCCCCACCCGCGGCAGCGGGGCTCAGGGGCAGTCCGGTGGGCGGTGGGGGCAGCCCGGCCCGCCCCGGCCCGCCCCGGCGGCCGGCACCGCCCCCGCCGCGGGAGCCCCGGCGAATCAGCGGGGCGCTGTCAGGGCGTCAGCGCCGGCGGCTCCGCGCGGCCGGCCCCGAGCGCGTCCCTTATCGCAGACAGGCACCGGGGGCCGGGGATCGCATCATTATCATGGGCACTGTTTGCTTTTCGCGGCGCTGCTGTTTGCTTTTCGCTCTCGCCTGGGCCGGCAGGTTGGCGGGAGGAAACGGGGGCGCAGGTAAGAGAGGGCTCCGCCGTCGTGCCGCCTTCCCTAGGCTCGGGCAACGCGGAGCTGCGGCCCCGGGGGGACCGTGTTTGTCCGCTCTCCTCTCCCTGGTGTAAGGTGTTGAGGGGGAGGTCAGTGCTCGCTGCTAATAGTGCCGGGGGTGTTGCAAGTTGTGGTGGGGAGGCGTTTTCTCGCGTGTTTGACGCTGCCGGAGCCAAGGGACGTCTGGAGGGAGAGACGGGGAAGAAAAAGTTACTTTCCTTAGTGCCTAAGAGTTAAATCTGTGCTGAGCCCTAGAGACTCTACAGGGGAAGTGTTGGATGTTGTATCTTCACAGGTTTTCCCTGCCTCGGCGTTAACCCAAAGACCTGGTGTTTCTTAACAGCTGCGCTCGCATCTGTTTAATAGCAGTAATGATATTAGGTCTTTCCTCCGGTGTTTAAAAAAAAAAACCCACCCAAATAACCCCCCCGACCCCTAGGAAAAAAACCCCAAAACAACAAACAACACTCCCCCGCCCCACCCCCCCCCCAAAAAAAAAAAAAAAAAAAGAAAAAATACAACCTCAAAAAAAAAAAATCCAAAAACCCTCATCAGTTTAGGAATGTTGTAAGCCCAAAGTAATTTCTTAAAGATGTGTATGCAGTCTCTGAAGTTGTGCTGTAAGAAATTCTTTAAGGTGAACTGGGGAGGGTGGGAGGGGGGGCGGAAAAATCTGTTTTCTTCACATACGAGAGCTTAAATGCAACAAAATGAACGAAGTCAGCATAGAAGTTCTTAAAGTCCAAGAAATACAGTGTGAGATATGGAGCAGAGCAGGGGCTCATATTTGGTTTTGCCTTTTCATTTGACTCATTGGCATTCACGCCTGACTCCCAGGCATCCTCTGGTTGCTGTGAAATGTCCCCCTTGGCTCAATGCAGTTTGAATTTTTGACGGCATTATAAAGAGTCCAGCTGTCACTTTTGCTGATCTTGATGGGAGATGGGTGCTGGTTAATGAGTCAAAAGTATGAACCAAAGCATTAAAAAAAAACCCCATCAAACTCCCTTTATTTTCTTTTTGTGCTTGACTGGATCTGTCTCTGTTATGGGCAACACCCTTGGATCCCCTAAGCTAATTCATGTATTTCATAGCTAGATCTGAACCGGGAAACCGATGCTCTGCCTTTCTCCAGAAAGTACAATGCTCTGCGTTCTGTTCCACAATTTCTTTAAAAAAAAAAAAAACCAAAAAACCCCAAAAAATCATAATAACAATACAGAGTCCGGGCAATTCTCTTTCTAGGATCCCTGAGGTGCCCCGGGGGACCGTCCTGGTCTGCACATCTCAGAGAAGTTCTCTGCTGTGTGCCATGACACAATATCTGATTATTCTCCCGTCTCTAAATAGCCTTCTCCTGTCCCCGGTGACTTTGAAGGATCCGTGTGTTATCACTGGAGATGGCTGAGTGAGCACTTCTGAAACAATTAGCGTTAGGATTTCAAGCTAACAATAAAACTGTTTTCACTTTAGTGCATCTTTTTTGAGGATCTGTTAATCTAATTGGCATGAAACCAACTGCACAAGTCTCGCTGGATGCTCCCCTCCCTCCGCAGCACCCCTTTCTCCTCGAAGCTTCCTAAAAATAAAGGGGAGGCTGGGCTCTGTGCAGCTGGGCTCAGTGCAGCTCTGCTGGTTGTTGCCCGGCTGCTAACCCGCCCCTCCCGGGCAGAGCTCTCCCTGCCTGCCTGCCTGCCTGTCTGTCTCCTCCCGGGAGCCCTCGATGTGGCTCTGGCATGAGGAAACCCGTGTGAAGGGACACTGCGGCCAAGGCTGACAGCGGCGAGCGGCCTGGCCTGGCCGGTGTCACCGGGGCAGCTCCGGTCCCCGCGGCGGCCCAGCCGCATCCCCTCGCGTAGGGCGGTGGGGGTGACAAGGTGACCAGGGACCGGCTGTGAGGAGCGCGGGTGCGGAGGGGAATAGGGCAGGTTAGGCAGGGCTTTCAGTGTTCGCATGTTAACAGTACACCCCATCCCTGAATAGGTCGGAGCTTTTTTTTTTTTTTTTATGTTCACTTCAGTAACATTCCCACGACTACCAAATCTCGACTCTCTCATCCTCCTCCCTCCCCCATTCTCTTTAAATCCGGAGGAGAAAACGAATGCCCGTCACAGCTCTGTTTGTAAAGGCGGTCTGGGACCCTCCTTTCAGAGTCTGGCTCACCAATAAGGAACCCATGCGAGCAGGGGCCGGGAAGATGACTGAGACCTTTTCCTTCTAGATGAGTTTTAATCCATGAGGATGATACTATTGCAGGGTGCTTTTCTCCACGCTAATTTACCGAGTTTCATATGGTGTTTTTCTTTTTTTTCCCTTCCTCTCCCCTCCCTGTTAATAAAAAGGATTAATATGGTTTTGTTGTTCAAATATTACTTTCTCTCGTTCCCCTGCCAGCATAGTTTATTTAAACTAGGATCTGTCTGTCTAAATTAGGAAGATACCTTTGCTAGAACACGCAAATGTCCTTTTTTTCCTCCTCTTAGAGGTCATTTACACACGCTCTTGTTTTACTAAAATAGGGGTCTCCGGTACCAGACCTTTGCAGCAGACGCTAATTTCTAGCATATTTAATGATTTCCTAATGCAGAACCATGAGACCGAGTCACTCTAGCTTCGTGGAGCTGTGCATATAAATAACTTAAGAAGAGTAACACGTTAGTTTGCTCAGTTATTTAACCTTAGATGTCACCATTTCCAGATGACACTCGGAAGGCAGGCTAGCCAGCAGCTTCTTCTAGGGGATTATCTATTCTTGAAGGTTTTCTGTGTCTTAGGTCTCCTGTCTTATCTGTCCCCTTGGGGTTCGCTCTGTGATTCCAGATGTTGACGAGTGCGCAGAAGCTACAGATGACTGTCACATCGATGCAATTTGCCAAAACACACCAAAATCCTACAAATGCATCTGCAAGCCAGGCTATAAAGGCGAAGGGAAACAATGTGAAGGTAAGGACAGCTCGGCTTCTCTCCTGTCTCTCCTCCCCTGCCTTCTCTTATTTGTTTGCTCTTTAAAAGCTTTTGTAAATAGCTGAATTCCTGAAACGATTAATGCAGATTTACAGCTGCTTAACATCAAATCTCGGTGTTTATTGGCAAGCATCCCCCTGCTGCTTTTGCTAATTGTCCGGCATCACAAACGTCGTGTTCGACAGTCTACTTTAAAAAATAATAATAATAATAAATAATAACAATTAAATAAATAGATAGGGGGGGGGAACCCCAAACAGAAAAACCTAAAAAGGGAGGGGGTGTTCCCCACCTAGGCCACTCCCAAAGTAGCACCAGCTTGTCCAGGGCAGGGCTGGGCCCGCTGCCGCCGGGCGCTCGAAGCGCCGCGCCGAGTCCGTGGGCCCGCCCCACCGGGGCGCGGCCGCGGGGCCGGGCCGGGGCCTCTGGCCCGCTCCTCGGTGGAGAGCGGGTGGGGAGAGCTGGCGGCCGTGAGGAGCCGAGGCCATGCCAGCGGGTGGCCGTCCCTCCCGGCTGCAGGCGTTCGGGGAGGCCTCATGGCTTATCCCGCAGCCAGGTCAGCCGGCGGGGCTGCCTTCCTCCGACTCGGCCCCCCCCTTCGCCGCCCGACCAGCGGCCCTGACCCGCTCGTTCTCCTCGGGTCCCTGTGAGGCGCAGGAAGCTTGCACCTTCCGCCTGGCTAACGCGTGATTTACCGTCATCCCGCTCACCCAGTCAAAGCCTCATTCCCCCCGGGCCAGTTACAGTAGGTGTTTTTCTGTATCAACGCGAAAGGACACTGGAGCTTGCTTCTCTTTGACACTACGCATGTGTCACAATCACACATTTTTGAGTATGTGGAACGCTGTTTTAAAAGGAACTATTTCAGATTATTGCACTTACATGGAGATTAAAAAGTTCTTTTAATTCTCTATGTCCCTACATCAATCCTTGCAACTGAAAAAGACCCTATCATATTTTATTAGGCACTGTCTACATATTTCAGTTTTTATGAACTTCATCTTGTCCGTTGAACCTCAACAGAGAGATTGTTCTCTGTAAAAAGAACAAATATTGTAATCACTGCTGAATGTCTTACAAATAAAAGATGCAAGATTTGTTGTTGGGGTTTTTTTGTGTTTTTTTGGTACTTGTAGATGCTTAGCAGCTATAAAAATTCTCCTTCCAATTCTTTCCCTTTCTATGTCAGAGAAACTTTTCCAAAACGTATATGGCCAGTCCATTAAAAAGATTAAAGACCTAGAAATGACTTTGCTGAAGTCTACAAAAATTTGAAACCACATATTATTCCCCATGGATTTCCAAAGTGTTTGTTCAAGTGCCCTCATAAAGCATTTTTGTGGTTGTCATATTTTTCTGTTTTAGGCTTAAATTGACAGAGACAAATTCCTACTGTCCACCTTTTGGAGCTCCGGTGTCTCTGAGCTGCTGTTCATTTGGAAGCCAGATTTTCTTTATTGCAAACAGAATAGTCATTCAGCACCATTTCTTCCTCTATTCATCCCTTCCAGGGAAAGAGCTCTGTGCAGAGAAAATGTACTCAAGGCCACAGCTGTGGAGGTTACAACATTTTCAGAATTGGTACTTCTTGTTTTATTTGTTTTCCGCATCAAAATTTCCTTAAGCTTTAACTACTCATATTTTAGCTGTTGAATTCTGTTTAATTGTAGAGCTGGCTGACACTCATGCTTATTTAATACACGTTTCTCTTTGCCTGACTTACCTTGGCTCAGTAATAAAGAAAGCCCAGTAAGTGAAAAATCAGATTTTTCTGTGGAATGATATGCAGAATCATGGAATTTCTGTGGATGATGTCAAACTCATCTGTTGGAATTTTGTATCTGACAAGTTAGATAAGTAAAGTAAGTTTGGGCAGACTACAGCACATCCTGCATGGATGTTAATTGTTCAGTGTTAGTCGGGTAAATTAATGTAAACCAGGTATTACTATGTGTGACATACCTTTTTTTTTTTTTTTTTTTTTTTTGCAGTGTTCTAGTAACAGTTCTAAACATTTAATTAATTTCAAACTTGGGCATAAGCAGAAAGCTTGAGATATTTTTGGATGCTTCCTTTCTGGAGTTTGTTGTACCTCTTAATTTGATCCCAAAGTACTTTGAAACTTTGTTACTGAAGTTATGTACGTTCGGTGGCAGGCACATATTATGTCCTTTTCATAAGTGTGTACACTCAAAACTATAGAGGTGAAGGAGGGGTTGTACAAGTCAGCGGTAGTCCTAAAATCTGCCTCAGTTCTGCTGTTCACATGGAGTGAGTTTATTTTGCATCCTGAGGTCAAGTATTCAAAACCTACAGAAACAGACAAGCATTGGTATTTAATTGGTATTTAATATTCTGTCACAAGAAGACACCTGTAACTAGCCTTTAAAAATTACCTTTTAAGATAAAAATGACTGTGCTTGTAATAACAAGGATGAAAATATACCCAACAGTTTTCATTGTGCCAAAACTATACTTGTGTCATGAAACGATTCTGGATTTTTATAGCTGAGCTTGTCTAAATAAGCTCTTTGATCACTGAAACTAGTTACTGATGAGAAAAGGATGTCTTGTGCAGGTGATGTGCCTCTAACTAAGTTTGTAGCAAACTACCTGTGTGGCTTCAGGTCTGAAGATCATTCACTGTAGAATAACTAAGACCTCTATAGTGCAGGCCCTCATATACAGACAGATTTTATTAGACAGTCAGAATTGCAGCAGTGCAATGAGCTTAAAGAAATGATAATTTGTGATCAAATTTATGCTTTTAAATTTTAGCACATTGCCAGTTTAGATTATACTGAGGCATTACAATTAATTTACAGAGGCATGCATGTTAATTTACTTTAAACCTCAGCCTTAAATATTGCTTGCATTCACTTAAAATCCATTTTTAGAGAAAGGGATAGAGTATGGGAAATAACATGAGTTGAATGATTCTTAAGTTTTATAAAAGCAATGGAGTAGATATTTGTACAGATATGTCCAGTATGTGACTATGTGTTTTGTGTACTCTTGTGTATTTATTTATAGCATTTTATTCAAAGAACATGAATAGTGTGAAAAAATCAGGATCTTTAAGCTAATACAGGAAATGTGGAGCCCAGGCACTTGTGCAGGATTTTGTGCATGTTCTCCTGCTCTGACCTAAAGAATGGTGAGAAATACATAAGACAAAAACATTCCTTTAAGGACACGTGGAGAGCTCTAGAAGCAATTACACTGAAATTAATTTTTTTTTCTTTTTTGGATAGTCTGTTGAATTCCTTTAGTGGGAAATTTGTTTGTAATCTTGGCTTTTCTCCCTGAATGTCCTTTGGACTGTGTTTCTCCTGAGTTTCTGAGTAATGGGGATGACTTCTCACTTCACAGAACTATCCTACCTTTTCCCTTTTTGTTGTTGGTTTGGTGGGGTTTTTTTTGGGGGGGTAGCGTGAAACAGATGACCTATTTCTTTCCACAGAGCACAGTTGTTTCTCCAGAGAGAAAAGCTTCTCCTTCTTCCTATGTCCTGTCCTCTGCTTCCCCCTCTGGATTTCAGTTTACCTTTATTCTTCAATTAGCTGTCTGCTAGGCTTTGTCAAGCTGTGTAGTCAGCATTGCCATGGTACTGTTTCCCCATATCACACGATATACTGATACCCATTGAACACAAATTTTCCAGCTGGCATTGTCATAGGAGAGAGTAATGTGTCCAACCCAGGTAGTCTTTACAAAAATATTTAAGTTCAATTGTCCATTTCTACTCAATATACAAAATCTGTTCATTGATAACTGATTTAACTAGATCAACGATTAGACCTGCTATTACCTGAGAAATCTTCCCTCTTTGTGATTTTAGTCAGTATCTCAAATGCAGTGGCCTGCATGCAACTGCAAGCACACTCTTGCATGCTTTCCAGGTCTTTGTCCTTACCTTCTCTACATTGACTTTTGGGCTCCCCATAGGTTGCATCTCAATAAAATTGTTAGCTGGAAAATCATGTCAAAGCAATTGAAATTCCAGAGAGTTCAAAAGGATTCCAAGTCATGAGGTTCCCTAGGTCTCAACAGGGCCTCCTTTGTCCCTTGATGTCTATGTTGCATGTTTGCTGTTGTAGGATACTCTGTCATTGAACAGTTTACGAAGGGGTTTAGCTCTTCAACCTAGTTAACTGAGACCTGTTACTTCTGTTCTCCAAAACTCTGCTCTAAGCTTTCCCATCGTGAGTAAGATTTCTTTCTTGGTGTGTGTTTTCTGCTGTGTTTCATCGTATTTGCATGACTGTTCTTCAGTTCTTTTAATAATTGGTTTCATGCAGTTGTTATCATGTTTGTTGAATTCTTTGTACAGAAGACAAATGCTCACAACTTTCAGATGTACTTGTGGGGTTTTTTCCTTCTGCGAAGCTTCGTCATGGTGTTGATGGACTTGTTACTCTGGGCAGCTTACACATACCATTGCAAAGTACCTTGGCAGAGTCTGCCTTGGGAGGGTGATTTTCAGGTTTCTGCTCATGCTGGAAATTGGTGCTAGCAGCAGCACTTCTGCTTGACTGCTAGTTGGCTAGACCTGTGCAGTTCTAGCGATGGAAGTTTGTCATATGTTGAGGTACTTTCAGTTCTTTTCCCAATCTAACTAATCATTTGAAGTAAACAGGCAAGTGGTCATGGTAATCTCCAAAGGGGGCTGTTATTCTTGGTTACCCCAGCAATAGCATCTCACTGAGTTTAAGCATGATACAATCTCAGAATGAGATAAATCATTCCTGCCTCAATCACAGGTATATTCAGCCCCACAGCAGGTTATATTCTGTATATGTCCATTTGGAAACTAACTGTCCTTTCTGAACCTCAATTCTCATCTAAGGGCTGCTTATCTGAAGGAAGCTTCTGGAAAACGTACAGGAAAACAATCTAGTAAGGCATCTCCTAATGTGGAGCTGATACACATCACAACTTCTCCCATAGTTCCCAACATTTTTCTGTGTACAGTGGATGGAAATAATATGGTATCTGGAAAAATAGTTGCATTGATATACATAGATTTGGTTATTTCCATTGGTGTTCTGTGATGTCTGGCTTTGTCTCTGACACAATTTGTCACTGCAGACAGAAGAGCACAGAGTACCATACAGATCGTCTGTAAACTGTTAACCAAAAGCCTTTTTATGAACTAGGAATTCTAATTTTGTGGAAACAACAGGATAGTGAATTTCTTACTTTGGCAAACGTTGGAGACTCTTGGGTCTATCACACGCAATTCTGTCTTCATTCTACAGGTGCAGGAATGTCCCTAAGCCCACATTTAAACTACTCATGGTGTTTGCAGCAGTACACTAAAAATTGAAGTGACAGCTCATTGCATTTATAATGAATCAGAAATGGTATAGATGAACCACTCATTAACATATTCAGTAATTTTATGGGTGTGAGGCCAGGTTTCTTCTTATACCTGTTTGCTGGATCTCTTTTTCAAGGATTTTAAACAAATCTTAGCAATTGTGAAAAGATACAGAAAATTCATCTCCTTATCATTCTCATTTGAACCATAATGATTGTTTCTCCAAGCTTGACTTAATGTTCTCACAATTTGAATATTGTTCACCTTTTTTATCTCTATTTTTCTTGATAAGCTGGTCTCACTCATTGGATATTAATTTTACTATAGTCTTTCAAATAGCCACCGTGTCCTTCACATGCTTTTGTGACAGATGCATTTCTCCTCCACGACAGCTCTTAAAAAATGCATCCAAATATTGTGGCAGGGCTGCTCTGACTCAACCTGAAAATAACATAGGACTTTTTGGAGTTCTCATTTCCCAGCTTTTGGTCCAGTATCTGATACTAAAGCCTCCACCTGTCTGTAGGGATAAGTAAGTATGGGGCTCCATGGTGTCTTGTCAACCCACTCTCTGCAGTTCTTTCTCATGTGGACCATCTTTATCAATGATGTTGTGAGAGAGTAAATGTATGCTGTTGGGTGTCCTTTGGCTTCTGAAACTTGGACATCTTGATGCTTGCACAACTCTTGTGAACTCAGGCTTGTGCTCTCTGTCTCACTGCTGAATAACAGTGATGCCACCGAATAAGGCAGCTTAAGTGACTTCTTCCTGATTGATGATTCTTCTAATTGCAACAGAAGGTGAATTCATTCCCTCAAGCAAGGGTCATCCTCTGGAATCTTGCAAATATTGACTCATTTCAGGCTGAATATTATCACTACATCCATAGTCGTACTATTATTGCTTGCAGAAAGGTGCTCTGGGAAGTTGGCTTGGTCAAATGCACTAATAATATCTACTAATAATACTCCACTACGTATCTGTCAGAGGAACAAAGGATTTTCTGAATAGCTCTTTGTTACTGTGTTGAGATTTTTTTCCCCCCTGAAAACTCCACAAATATCTACACCCTCTGTCTGTTCTGAAAAGCTGTAGGAAGATGGAATGTGATCACTTTTGTGAAATATTGTTTTAGCCTTTGTTCATATCCTTATTCTAATTTTGTTAGTTTCTGTATAACCATTTCATGACTTATCTCAGTTTAGTGCTTGAATCTTTGATGCTGATCTAATTACTTTTGATCTGGCTGTCCAATAATCTTGAGGTCTGCAGTGAATATTAGGTACTGAAGCTGCTGTGCTTCCTAGTTTTACAGTTACAATACCTTAACAGATGGCATTAATGTCATGTGTTGAACTTCATGTCACCCTCCTATAATGGCTTTGTTCTGGATAAGATCTGTTGCTACAAGTCTGTGATGCTGGTTTTGTCCTGTTGGCTTGCAGCAGCCTATCTGAGCACAGAGGAAGAGATACTTTGATACTCTGACACCTCCCAGTTCTGTGGTGATTTTTATTTCAAGGTCAAGCCTTCCTTCCCAGTTTTATTCACACAGATAATAGCTTTATTCTGGGTGAGCCATTGTGCCAATTTCACTGAAAGCAGCTTCCAGAAAGAAGCAATATGTGTTGTCAAAAAAGAAGAGAGAGGGAAAATATAAGCTAGCATCTTTGATTTGAGCTGTTAACAATTTCCTCCCCTGTAAGTCCTACTCATTTGACCGGATAACTTGATGCATCATTTTCTTCTGAAGTCTTCTATATCTGTGCTTTTTAAAATAATTTTTTTTTTTTTTTTTTTTAATCGTTTGGTACCATTTAATACTCAATTCCCAGCTTGCCAGTTTTCTGAATTACTTCAGGGAATGGAGTTTCTTAGAAGAAATGGCAAACAAGAAAATATTCTTGAGAGCATTCTGTAGTAAAACAGAATTTTATTGCAGCCTAAGTGAATTAACTGCTTATCATAACTCTTCCTTTTCTCCTTCATTCTTTTCCTGTTCCTTGAATAGACCATTTTTTTCCCCCCAGGGTGAGCCTTGATTTTTATTTTATTTATTTATTTCAGCTTGCTTTATTTTTCTGACTTTGTTGAACAGTTTATCCCATAAAACCAGAATATCCCTTAGTTGGGATGGCATGACCCATTTAACTGCTCACAGTGTCACCAGTGCCACACGTGGTATTGTTTCCTCCTTTCCTTTTTTCCTCCATACCCTGTCTACCTCTCAGACCTACTTTCTGGCAGCCCATAATGCTGCTTCAGTGAAGAGCTCCCCCGGTGGTCCAGTTTGGAAATCTTCCATTTTTTCTTAGAAAAAGAACATTTGCTTCAACTTTTTTTTTTTCCCCTTTTTTTCCCTTTTTTTTTTTTTTTCTTTCTTTCTTTTTTTTCTCTCCAGAAATGATTCTTGGATACAAATATCACCATATTTTGCATAAACAAATATCATACCACTGGAAGTATGGCCTCATTCTTCAGCAGCATTACATTTAAGTCTCAGTTTGGAAAAAATATGCTTTTTTCCCAAGGACACTTCTCTAAATAGTTGATAAGATCCCTGTCTGCTGGATGGTCTGTGGGTACTCTGGGAAGTTATAAATATGTAAAACCCAGGGTGGTCTCCTGGGGTGATGTAAACTTGGTATTTAGAAGGAACTGTTCCTTTCCTCCAAATATACAGTGTAAATTATCTGCCAGGAAAATTAGAATAAAATTAAGAAGCATAAATAGAATGTGCTAAGCTCGATACAGAGGAGTCTGTCCTTTTGTCTTCATTCTTTATACATCTGCCAGACACTGCCCGGTTTTCCTTGATGTCCCACCTGTCACATTTACTTATGGTGCAGTCCCCTTTCCTTGTGGTGTTTTCTATATTCTGTTACTTAGCTGTCTCTTAACCTTGTCATTTCCCTACTGCAAATCCTACTTCTCTTTCTTTTGTCCTCTTCTAGTGTATTTTCACCTGTTTCTTTTTTATTTTACTGTTTTCCTTCCCTTTTCCTCTCTCTCAGTGGCTTATTGCAGTTACAGCCATATTATTCTGAGAGCAAATGTTCCACAGCAAGACCTCTGTGACTGGAGAGCTGGTAACTGCAAGTTCTGAGGACCCCTTGCCAGTCCTTTCTCTTGAGTTCCATCTTCATGTTAAGACAGCTCCTGACAGCTCTCTGATATTTCCCTTTTTCTTACTTTTTCTCCTTCTCTTTCCTGGCCCCCACCACCAGCTCAGAGTTCATGTGTCCCTCAGCACATTCCCTGCAGTTCCCACTTCTGCAGACCCATGGCTCTTTATTCAGGGGGCTGGCTGGAAAGACATCTTTGCATAGCTGTTTGCCATCATTTGCCAGCTCCCATTTGATTATGGGGACTGTCTTTGTGTGTGTCCATTGCACTACCAAAGCACACGTTCTTTGTGCCGGAGCTGAACATAAGTCTCTGGGATGGATGATGGCAGAGGAGCTGGAGAATGTGACCTTCTGCTACTTCCCTAACCATTGCCCAGAAAAGCTTCACTAATGTGGCTTTTTTTCTCCTCTGAGCATTTGAGCCAGGTAACATTCACTCTGATGGTGTTAGGACACTGTGGAGTTAATGGAAATCATGAATGTGGATACAGTCTCTTTATCCATGGCACTAGTCCAACCTCATTCTATATCAGGGTAACTGGGAGCCTTAACTACGGAGCAAGTTTGACCAAGCCTCAGGTAGCCCTGGGATGGAGGATGTGTGGCCAGAAGTTGCAGGAAAATCATGTGTACAGTCTGGTTGGAAACTTGAGTAGGAGTTCCTGTTTGCTTGATCATGCTGTTTTATTGCACAGGATCATTGATATGGGGCTACGCTGTGAAGAATATCACTGAAATAATCCCCCCAAAAGTAGAAGAAAAAACAGGTTACATCATGGCTCTGTAAGATACTCTACAGTGAAGAGGCAATGAATGAACTAGGGTATAGAAGCTGAAACAAATGTCAGGGTGAAGGTGGTGGTGGACAAGGTGAATAGATTCCTAATCTGCCTTAGTTTATGTAGCCACTGTGTTGTGAAACTACAGCCTAAGGCTGAAAAAACACCAACCATGAAGGACATTTGGAAATTGTAGCTACCTAAATTTCAGCAGATGCCTGCTGAGCTTGTGAATATATTTGTGATTTATATAATTTTTTTCTTTGTAATGATTTTTTTTTTAAATGTCTATCCTTTGGGGAATTTTTCATCTGTAATTTGGCCATCTTTTTCTCTCCCAAGAAATCTACTGAAAGGTAACTCCCCACTTCCTTACAGGAAACAAAATCTGAAACATTAAATCTGTTCAAGTAATTGGGGGAAATTTTTTTAAACATAGGAAAGCAATGAATTTTCCTTATAATCACTTTAGAAAAAAAGCCAACTCTCTGATCTGATCTTTTCATCTTTGTTTTAGTACGTATGTATTTGTTTTAAATTTCAGCTGAAAAAAAAGACTTCCTTTAAAGCAGATGCCTTGCATGAAAAACTCTAGTCCATACATAAGTGTTTGGCAGAGTTACAAGAAACTGAAGATAGGGTCTGAAAGGCCCCCTTGAAATTTCAAGACTTTTCTACACACTTTGGATGCTCAGCAAAAGGAATACTTTACAGTACAGAGTTATTTTGTTCAAATGCATTGATTCATCAGAGTACTTGAGCATGTGCTTAATCTTGTTGCCCTTTAAAGTAAAGCTGTTTAACTGCTTTATTAAATTGAAAATATAATCTTTACTTTACAGTGCTCCTTCTCTGGAGCTGTAGAAGGTCACAGTTTTTCCATCAGTGACAAAAAAAAAAAGGTTGGGTTCATTTAATAAGCTGATTTAAGACTTAAATCTTGCAGGTGCTTTAGACCTGAACTTAGTGCTTAACATGTGAGCAGTTTGATGCTGTAGGGCTCACAGGTAACATACCAAATTCAAGACCATCCTTCCACAGCTATGGATGATGTTTTGCAGTAGAACCACCAAAAGCAGAATCAGAAATAGTGAATAGATTAAATGATCTTCAGAGTGTTCTGACTCCTATAATAAATTTGTTAAGCAGATGAGCTGTTACCTCAGAGAATATAAAACCCAATTTTCATTTAGTGTCTCAGCATGAGATTGATAAACTCTGCACACCATTTTTCCCACACTTTAGTCTACATGAACTGCTGTTAGTCCTTATGTTTGACAAGGCATAGTGCTCACAGAAGATTAAAATTTAACTGGAAAAAACAAAAAAAAAAGAAGATGATGACTGATGTGTACTACTGATTTGGTGGTTATTAATGTTTTGGGGTAGGGGTATTGCTGCAGAATGTGCTTGAGAGACCAGAGAAAGGGAACCTCTGCAGAAGTTGTTATTTGTTGGACCTATCATTGCTGAAAGTACTACGGGACGTAACTGCTGTGCGTTTTAGTTCTTGCTATTGTTGGAGAGAAATTGCACTGAAAGTGCTTTTGTTCAGACATCATTATCTGGAAGTGGAGGCTACTTTCAAAATGTGCAGGCAAGTTGTCTCCCTGTAACAGTGAAAAAGTGCTTGAAGTAAGTGGGTTATCTACTTTGATGAATGCAGAGCGCACAATTTTTTGGCAGCACGTATGCAGGAAGAATTTGGTGTCTGACTTCATACCTCTAGAGACTGTAGTGACTTTACTGCGTGGAGTTCTGCCTTTATTCTTTTTGTACTTTTCTGTTTGCTAAACTTTCTTGGGAAAGAATTCCATAAAAACTGTGACTTGGAGACACGCCTTTATCTAACTACAAAGCACCAAAGTCTGACTTTATTTAGAAATTTGCATTTTTCTGATGCATTCCAACATGCCTAAAGATGAAAGATCCTCTTCCCACATCCTTCCCTCTAAGTGCCACTTTTCTCTTAAACCAGCCCAATTATTGCATGCACAATGGTACAGTTCATCTGATCCTTAATACTGGTCTCGGTATACCGCACACGGAAAACGCAGGTGCTCCAAACTGATTGTTCCCACTTCCAACTGCGATAGGATTTTCCCAAGGGCTCTCATAGTGGCTTTGTCAGCATGGGCACACTGGAGAAAGGCAGTATCACTTGACCTGTGTTGCAGATTGACCCACGACCATGAGACTGCTTCACTAACGAGGCTAACTGTGAACTGTTTGGCTACTAGAGGGCAGACACAATTGGAGCCCTTGTGGCTTTTACTTGGCTTGCATTCCTAGGAAAGCAAATTTACCTCTGTTCAGAATGGAATATATAAGATGTATTGAGAGTGCAAGGAATAGAGGGCTGCCAGAATTACTCTGACTTCTGACTATTTTGATTTGTAAGAGTGAGCCAGGAAATGTGTATAAGGCAGGAATAGACAGCATCAGCCTGTTCTGAAATAAAAAACTGGAGACTAAAGTGGTTTGGTTGGGTATAGATTGTTTCATTAGGTGTGCACTGTTTCACTTTGTGAAAATGGAAGCAGCTTGTTCTGTGTGCAGACAGTTCTACATCTAAGGAGACTGTGGCTTCAGAATGGAAGAAATTACAGTTCTCTCCTAAGCTTTAACAAGGAAAAAAGTGCCCCTCAAACTGTTGTTTATGGTATGGTTAACTGTTTCTGTTATCTATGAAACAGCATTTTATTTTGTGTTATGGATGATGTCCAAGGTGTTGCTGCTGTAGGTTTTATGTTAACAGTCACTTCTAAACCTACACAAAAATTATTTCCCTTCTTTATGCTTCTGTCACTTTTCAACCTTTCACTATGTGTTTTGAAATATTTTAAAAATTCTTTTCCTTGAGGGAAATGTGAGAACCGCATTATACACATATATAAAATGAAATCAGTTGAGTTCGTCACATATGGCCTTATGATGCAAAACCCAAAAGCTTTAGCGTTTGTTCTGAATAAGGAATACACACAGATCTATTCAGGATAGCAGCAGCAATTGCATCCATCTTCTAGAATAGCTAGTTTATGTACTTTACTTCAGGCTAATACAAAAGTTTCAAATGCACATTTCCATGTGTTTTCACTGGACTTTGCACAAAGTGAGTGTATATGCATAGATCAGTACCTCTGTGTGCCCACATTCCTTCTTTTCCTTTAGTATAGTATATCATTATCATACATTTTAGTATCTTGAGGAATTCCAAACAGTAAATTTACATGTTAACCTGGATCTGAGTAGAACAGAGTTACTAGAATATGTTCCTGTACTGCTTATCCTGAAAGGCTTTTAGTCATTATCCTTATTATCGATGATGTTATTAGGCATTGGTGGTAATTTTTAGGTGTTTCATTAAGACAAGTATTTTGGTTATCTGTATGGGAGGTAATAGGCAGTTGCTGTAGCCTGTTCTTCAATGGGAAGACAACATTAATCCTTATCCTGAGTAAGATTACATGATGTAATTGCCCGAGTTAGCAAGAGGCTTGACTCAAGACATGGAGGCCTGAGAGGGATGCTTTCTGGAAGGACCAATGTGTTTCTGTTAATATTGCCATTCATTGAGGGAAGTCCCAGTGTTTGTAATGCTGAAGCCACCTGAATGTTCCTGTTTGCACACGGCTTATTCTGCAGGTCTTGTGTTTAATGAACAGGGCAGCTTGGTGTCTTGATCATGTTACCTGAATTACATAGGCAAGATTTGTGTGCTCGTAGGGAGTCCTGGAGACTCCAGAAGATGTATTAGGGGTTTACTCTTTGGGTGTGTTAACAGAGGGTCCTGCTGGATGAGGGCTCTGCCACAAATGGGCAGGGGTATGTGTGACTGTGTGACATGCCATCAGAAATACAGGCCTCAAGCTTGCTCTGCTGATTTTGCTTGGACTTGTTAAAATAACTTGATCTCATAGATGAGACCATGCATGAAGAATTTCAGTATTTGAAGAAGCTGTGAAAATAGGAAGTGGAAGGTGAGGTGGGAATGCTTTGAAAGGCATTTTATGTAAGTAATACAATTCATAGTATACGTATACCTTTGCCTGTCAGAATTACGCACACAGCATATGCGCTTGGGACCCGTATGCCAAGTATGAACACAACAATCAAAAGGTAGAAATGTCTTACTGGGCAGTTTTCTACATATTTTTATTACTGGGAGATCAAGGGACAAAAGCCATAATAGTGGTAAAGTTTATACAATTACAGAATTTGTATTTTATATTTGGGTTTTTTAAATTATGCACAGTAAGCTGTAACACACAAACATATAATAATGTTATGTTCCACTGAAAATCTAGTTTACCAATGGATTCTTCTTTAGTAAACGTTATGATTAAGAAGGAAGTATAAAACGTAAGGGAAATACATGTCTCCTGGTCTGAATTAGTCACTGACATGGTCTTTTCTATTATAGTATTTGAAGCAGGAGGGAGTGTTTTAAATGCTTCAACCCATTTAACCGTAATTGCTCAGTTTTAATAGACATTTGCTAACTAAAGGAACCAAATTATAGCTTGAATTAGGCCTTAGTAATGTTAATTAAAAGCCCTACTTTATAATCTGAAACAGCCTATGATTAAAACAGTAAGCCTTTCTTAAATGGCTTATTTTAAAATGCTAAGGCCCTTTTGATAATAATGTTTAGACTGAATACGGGTAACCATTATTCTCCTTATATTGCACTTAATTAAAAATATCTCCTCCATGTGGTCTTGTGCCTTCTGTTGGCTGTAAAATTGTTTGACTGGTGGGGGGTGGGATTACCTTACTTTTCCTGATGGTAATTTGAAAACATGTTGCTGCTCTTTGTTTTAAAAGTTTTCTGGGGTCACAAGTTATAAAATTAACATGTGAATCCATACAAACATTAGCTTCCTGCATTTCTCTGTCCTCAAGTGAACACTTGTCAGTCACTTCAATTAATTGGTATACTAGGCATATAATTACATCCTTTAATTCATTTAGTTTAACATTTAAATTGTGTTCAGACAGTTGATTATGGGCTTTACATCGCACTCCTTCCTGAGACCTAACTTCCAGTGAAAATAAAGTCTGTTATATTGTGAGGGATGCCCTGGTTCTATCTATTGAGCATTTGGTATATTGGTAGAGTTTCTGTTCATTTCAGGGATTTCTGAAGAGGACAAAGGGTGGATTTCATCTGTCCAAATACACATCTCAGTAGTACAGATGCGTACACTTAAGCTGTTGGCCTTTATAGTTAATGGAGAGAAATATGAGTTTCCTTAATGCAGCTCACCTTTGTATTACTAGAGACAAAAATAGGTCAGATAAATGGTGTCCTGAAAATAACAGTCTCTCTTGAACACAGAGGTGGTCATCTACAATATAGGCATGTAAATTTGCATGAGGTGTATCTAAGACCCTTCAGCTGCAAGATTCGAAGTCCACTGAAATTAATGGAAAATATTCTGTACTTAATTGTCCTTTGAATTTAACCAGGACAAGGTATTTTTAAGCTGCTGTATTATCATTTGATCATTATGATATTCATCCTCCCAGTCTCAGTCTTACATTTTTTATTCTTTCATTTAAAATAGGGCCCCGCCTCTCCGGCACAAGCACGTTGTTTAAAAAACAAACAAACCAAACCCTTACAACTCTATTTTAAGGAAAAGGTGATATTTTTTTCCCCTCTCTCTCTTTTTTTTTTTTTTTTTAATTGTGTTTTCTTAGAACTCAGGCCAAAGACTTTTCTTGGTTCATCCTACTCAGGAAGCAGTGCTAGACTGTGTGATAATACTTTTTTTAATGCTTTTAATTCCGGTAGATGGGTTGCCTGCTTGCATAATCTAAAAGCAAATTAAGTGTCCCTTACACTAAGCCTGCTAGACCTTTATGTGCACTTAGAAGTAACTTCTATGAAAAACCACTTGTGCCTTTTGTGGATATGGACAGACCTTTTTGAATGTCAGCCTCATTTGTGTAGTTATCAGATCTTTGGGATACACCTGAAGCATTATTTAGCATTTCTCCTTATTGTTTAGTTTGTTGTGTATTCTGTGCTGAGGGAGTGTATAAAGACTGTTAATTTACACCCATTACAGGAAGGTAAAATCAGGGCTCTTTACAGTGGGTTCAAAGAACTCTGGTCCCCACTTCTGCTACCTACCTGTGTGTGTTTATCTTTTAATATCAAAAGTCTGTAAACTATCCAGACCAAGTTGAGGAAAGCTCTGTCTCTAGCTACATCTGCAGTCTCTGACGGTGGGCAGTGGTGGATGCTTAGGGTAGACTGTAAAAAAGCAGGACATGGAAGAATGCAGCTAGAGATTTAGAGACTTCTCGAGTCAGAAGGAGAGTCTCAAGTCAGCTGTGAAAACTGAATAGGTACTTTGAAAAACTTAACCTGGATGTTTAACCTAACCTTAGATGGTTACATTGTTAAACCAGGTGCCAAGGATAAACACCCATATGCCTTTTACTTCATTAATGAGCCTTTTCATAGGACCATAGAAATGTCTATATTGGAACCTGTACAATCATCTAGTCCAATTATCAACCTAACACTACAAAGTCTACCCCTTAAACCATATCTCTAAGCACCCCATCTAATCGTCTCTTAAACAATCTTAAACAATTGTCTCTCTTATGCTGAGTTAAATCCTGTATTAATCATGGGTGAGTTAACTAGTCAGGCACTATTGCTCTGTTTTCAGTAGATAACCAAGGGTGTTGTAATGTGTTCTCTCCTGGACTTATGTTTATTTATATATCTTAGGAATACTATGAATATACACCAGATATAGCCTTAAAAGAGGGATTGTCTAGAAAGTTGGGAAGGAGGAAGAAGCTGCATGGGGAATTCATCAAGAATATTTTTTAAAGTGACTAATCTCTAGTTTTATACTGGCAAGTAAAAGGCATCTCATGAGAAATTGCCTAAACGAGATTATTGGGAATAACTCTACAGGACTAAACAAATAGTTATATAAACTTACCCACTTTTATCCCTCCACTGCTGGGGAGAAAGGCAGTACAATTAGACTGCCTAGCTTTCTGTGGTGCATTCTATCAAATGCATATTATTATTTGAATACTACACAGAAGCTGTAGGCATTCTTTGTTTTTTTTCTACCTAACATTCTCCCCAGCATAACAAACAAATATAATTGCATTAAATTATCAAAGGAAAATTTCCAAGCTATGCATATAAACTTTCTTCAATTTTCAACAAATGCCCATGTTACTTTTTCCATTATGCAATTTCATTCATTTATTCACTGAAGGGCATTAATGGTGCTGGAAGCTCTGTGTGCTTTCTAGTACAGGATATTTGAACACTAGAGCAGAAATGTCTGATTTCTTGGCAAACTCAAGATTGCATCAACTTGCTCTTATCTTTCTTTGTTGTCCAAGCATCAGATGTGAGCACAGCTTATGATTGAAAACATTTGATGATTCACAGGTCAGCAAAGGTGTTTTTCACATTTGTATTTTAAATTTCATCCCTACCGCTTTTCCTGGATTTTCTTTGCTATGAAATAGTTGTTCATACAGCCTGCCCTGGCCTCATCTAACCCTCACCCCTGCGTGCCAGACAAAGGGGAGTGTGTAACTTCATTAGTTCCTCTTCATAGAGCCCCTGCTCTTGCTTACATCTAGTGGCCAAAGGATCCAGGCTATGTTTTGAAGAGTCTGTAAAGGGTAAGGATGGAAAAGCTGAAGGTTCCATGCTGGTGTTCACTATCTGTAGATCCATGTCACTGCTGGAGAATACACATCCACAGGTCAAAAGACAAAGGCTGCTTTCCACTGGTTTTTGGTTTTTCTCTACTATTGTTTGTCTCTAGTGAGAAATAGAGTTCTGATTCACGAGACCAGTTTCTGTGTGGCTTTTTAGAAGACTAAGGAGAGCCTGTATCATAACGGATGTACTCTATTCATGAGTAAAATTTTAGAATTGTCAGCATGTGTCAGTAGGACAGGGTTCTCTGTTTCAGGAACAAAAAGCTTGAATCCAGAAATTACATAAATGTAATATCTGTTTAAAAATAAAACCCTTTTGCATCAATCTACTACCACAGCATCTAGGGCCTCTTGTTGATACTGCCAGGGCCATGCTTTCCAAAAATAAAAAATGTTTGGTCTGTACACCCAAGCAAAATTACACGACAGGTACTCTACGCATTGTGGAGATAGACTTGTTAAGAAGCTGTGAGACTGTGCCAGAATTCTGAGCTGTGCAGCAAAATTGCCTAACGTTTTGGCATCTTGAAAACAATTTCAGATTTCATGCTTGTACAGTTCCCAAATCCACTGACTTCTGATTGATTTGGCTCTTAGAGCTGTGAACTGTTTCATACAGTGCTTTGTGTATACTCACATTTAGGGTATTACCTTTATTATCACAGGTTTAGTAAGGTTTAACTTACTGAAAGTTGAGATTCTAAAACACAATTTAGTGACAAGTCGAACTTGTCATTACAGGAATCAAATGTGAATTGATTATCTTCAACTCTTGCATAGTAACAGAATCTATAGCCTGATAACTTTTTTACCTTATATATGGTGCACAAAGCTGAAGGATGATGGACAAAAATTAGTTTGAGCATTTTGTAAGTTTATCTCAGATTTTGAAAAAATTATTGTAAATCTTTGATGTAATTTCTATTCAGTTTAGTCTTGTCAGATCTTCTTGAAGTAGATGTAGCAAGCTCATAAAGGAGACATTTCTCTTAAATATAGGGCCATCAAAACTAATTTTACTTAGTTCGTTTCCTAAAGATGCTGAGTGCCCACAGCTCTGCAAGGGCCTCATAAGAAAAATGAGTACTGACCACTCTCCTGAAAACATAAATTATATGAAGATAATGCATCGGTATCTAGCCTGGAGCACTGAAATAATTTTTAAGCAGAGGAACTATCCGTGCATAACACCATAGAAAAGAGGAAGAAAATAGGAAATCCACAGTACTGTCTCCTGGATAAGAGAAGTGGAATATAATATGATTGATACTGGAAGTTAGGCAACATGCTGCTATTACCACTCTTGCAAAAGTTACTCTGGAGTGTTAATTACCATGAGGTATGAGGGACTTCTATTTCAATGAGTTTTAGTGAATGACTGTACTCTCATTTTTCAGTATATTCTATGTGTGTAATAGTAGTTTTGCAATCATGTGGAACTTCCTAGTTCAGATAAACAATTCTGCAGTTGGAAAAACTATTTACAGCAAAACCAAACAATGATTCTGAAGCAAAGAAAGATCTGTGCTTTGGTGATCCAAGTTCTTCTCCAGTCAGCTGCTGTTTAATAGCTGAGGAGTTATGGTCTTCATACTTGTGAAGGACTTAAAAGTGGCAGTCTCTTACAGTCCTCTCCTTGCTGTTCACTGCAAACCAAAATGCTGGGAGGCCCTCACTTCATAAAGGATACTCTTGGGGAACTGTACGTGTTTGTCTGCATTCAGGGAACAGGTGACAAAATAATAGAGTTGGTTTCTTGGGCTTTGTAACTATTAGGCCCACCATTGTCAGGGGACATGAATGCATGGATCCCCTGTGTATCATGTTTAGATGATGTTTATCATGTTTACACACAACTTTAGTAAATGCTGAAATGAAAGGCAGCTCTGAGCAGGTCATCTGACTGTGTGCAGTGATACTCTCATGGCAGTGCACAACAGATAATATAATAATGCAGAGTTGCCCTGCTCATAGATTTGTTGTATAGTACTCTTAGGGGAAGTTTTGTAGGCTGGTAAAATGAATGTCTGATATGTGTCCCAGGCAAAGCAGGGAGTTTGACCGCTAATACAGGATGACAGGGAGCCCTACATTTTACAAATCCTGCATGATATAAATTGCATTATATTTCCCAAGTGGTTAACCAGCACAGCAGAACTGTTCTCAGCTAGGAGTCTGCAGTAGCCCAGGGACTACTGCTAAAGCACATATGGAAAGAATAGTTTGAAAATGTAAGCCTTCTGTCAGCGGATGTAAATTTGCTATGCAAGGATTTTCACCTCTGCTGGAAAGCATAACAGTTCCTCATATCCAAGAAGGCTGAAAACCACTGCAGTATAGCTTCTCATACTGTTTGTGTCCTTAGCTGTCTTGGCCTGAAACTGAAGTAGTGTTAATTTACTAGGGACTAATGAAATGTGGTATACGATATCAGGAAATCTTCCATTTCACAGTACATGGTCTGCCACTGACTTGTTCTGGAATGAGCAAGAAGGAGTAGCCTCCTTCTGTTCTCCCACATGAAGGACCACATGAAATAAGTTAATATTCATCCACTGACAGGTAATAAGGAAATTTATTTCAGATTGCATCTTGGGATCGTTTCCTTTTAAAAAAGAAATGCAAAGGAAGATTAGAGATGATCTGAGAAGGAGGGAGATGCCTACAGGTGTTGGAAAAAAAAGTAGGTGAATTATGTCTGTATCAGTGAGCTAGTTTCACTGTTTTAAACCTCTCCCTCAAAGTTTTTAGATGCATATTTCAAATTAAAGGTCTAGGAATAACCTCCTGCCATGACTTACTGAAACAATAATCATTAGATTGCATGTGCACCGGTTGTGGCAGTAAGGCACACAAACATACTCTACGTTACATCTCCAAGAATGTGCAAAATTAGATGGGGAATCAAATATTTCCTATTATATTAAAAGAAAATACTATGGTGGAAATGGCTGTGATTTAGAAGTAGCAGGGAAAATGCTGTCAAATGTCATGTTTTGAATTCATAACAGCTTGTGAACAGGAAATGTCTCTGCTTGAGCTTGTCGGGCATGGTGGCTGCTGAATAAAGACAGGCTCTAAAACTGTTACGTGCTCTGCAGGTATCCATCTTTATGTGGGTATCTCACTTGCAGTTCAAGGAACTTGTAGCTAATCTGTTCAAATATCAATTAAGAAAAATGTCAAACATAACACACTCTAATCAAGGGCTCAAGATGAGTAATGCAGGATAACAGTAATTTTGGTTTTATCTAGAAAAATACTGTATTAACCATGTACAGAGCTGGAATGGTCCCAGATAAGTTTCTGCTGTGCTGGTTGAGATAGCAAATGTCAAATAGGGTTAATGCTCAGGTATATGAATAGAGAATATATTGTTCCCCAGGGAAAGAATTCATTTATTTTTCCATAAATGACTGTAGCTGTCCAAAGGTTTTAGACCTCCAAAAAGTACTCTAGGTAAGGAGTGCTATATAAACCTGATATTAATGCAGTAGGAAGACTTGTCAATTAAGCAGTTAAAAACTCTGTAAGGCCCTAAATGAAGAGTGTCATTTATGACCATGTCATTTATTTGATTCTTGCTCCTGGAGTGTAATATATGACACCATAAAGAGTATTTAGGTGGCTAGAAAATTGCACCAAGTGCATACAGAGTGTCAGTTTTCAGTTTGTGTTCTTTTTTATATTTTGAAGTATTTTTTGTTCCCCTGTACCTGGTAACTTTTCATTGGCAGAGTACATTTACAGTGAAGTCTCGAACTGCAGGCGCCCTGAGAGGATGAATCAAAGGGGCAGATTCTTTTGCCTGTTGACAGTTTGATTAGCATATCAATGCCCAGACATTAAAAATATTCTTTTAACTCTTTGAACTAGGTGTTCAGGCAAGATGGGAAACATACAGGAAGGAGGACAGAGACAGGATACTCAGGAAGCAAAGGTGAATTTAAGAAAAATGTGAGGAAAGGAGTCTTCAGAGAACATATTTTTTACCAATGAATGAAGAATGTGGTGCTCATTCATCAAAAATGTAAAATATAATAATTCAGCTACTGAATAAATTTTGAGTTGTCACAATCTGTTGCCTTGCTTCATTTAACAGTATATGAGCTGGGTCAGCTGAGTTCTGCTTACAGCATTGGGTGCTTGACACTGTCTAACTACCAGAGTCTTTAAATGTGACTCTGAATTTTCCCTTTATGTGATAAACAGTATTCAAAGATCACTTACTAAAACTTTCAAAATGACAAATGCTAAACACATCTCTATTTTCTACAGCTGATAAACTCCAAAGTTCATCTACTCCGTTGCCTCCTTAGAGCAGGACTTGTGTGTCTGAAAGCTCAGCTGTTTTTCCCAAGCAGTGTAGGTGACTCTTACAAGGCCATCCTTACTCTGTGTGACTTGACAATTTTGATTCGTGCTTGCTGTAATCAGTGCAAAAATAAGAAACAAAGTCAGATACAGGACAAAATAAGGATCTGCAACAGGTGTCTCTGTGCTTTCTCTAAAATTAGGAGATAATTGTGGTCAGAGAAGGAAAAAACCAAATAGAAAGTAAAGTCACATCCTACAGCCAGTGATAAATGGGGTGATGTCTCACCTGCTTTTCAAATGCATCCTAAGTGTTTTAGGCAATATTGTTCTAAATATGTTCTAAATATGAAGCTATTCACACTTCAAAAATATATGCGCTTTAGCTAGCTGGACATACCTCTACATAGTTTGGCTTGTATTCCCCGCCCCCCCTTTTTTTCCAGACAAGTACTCGAACAAGATACAAAGCATGATGAAGTTTGTGCTCAACCATCACAGAAGAAAAAGAGGCAAATAAAACAGCTACAGAATACTTGATATTTTATGGAAATTATGAAATGTCTTCCAGAAGAGCACCCCAACAATACCACAGATTGCACCCAAATCATTTCCACTAAATTGGCATGGCATTTTCATTTCATTGCTGTTTTAATATTGGAAAATAGGGATTTGTGCCATTTTTGAAGGAAGTTATAAAATTGATTGATTTTTTTTTCTCATTGGCTGCACTAATAGGAAGAACATTGAAGGGGCAGTACCCGTAGTGAAAAGGCTATTGAGGGATTTACACTGATAAAAACTCTTGCTAAACAACTTATTGTACCTGTTCTTTTTCCTTTCTCCACTGAGAAACATCAGGCTGCTTTTCCTGATTTACCCTATTCCTAGCCTGCTCACCCTTGACCTTGGTTCTCAGTGTAGTCCTAATGGCTATCAAATTTTACAGTTTTCTTGGGCACAAGCATCTTGAAAACATCAAGACAACTTGAAAGCCATAAAAACTGCACTGTTTGTTCCTTTGGTTCATTAGACTGTAACATTTCCAAGGTCACAGCATCTAAAGAATAAAGATGTTAATGTTTATGAGTCAAAAAATAAAGCATCTCAGATAGAACCAGATGTAACAAATGATAGCTTTTATTTGCTTTTTCTTATAGAAAAAGTGACTTAATGACGCTTTTCATGGGAAGGGATTTCCAGAAATGGACTTCACTCGGAGATGAAGGTCAAGGTTTCATGTGGAGTTAAAAAAATTGAATGAATCTTGATTTGTAAACATTTTCTTCATAACATTTAGCCTTGGAGAAGATGCCAAATTCTGCTATGACAAAGCTCTCCATCCCCAAATCCAGTCATTAAAAGGAATAAGATGATGATCCGATTATGATCCAGAACTTGAACTTGTTTGTATTTTTGTCAGTGTGCATGTTAGTTCATCTCTGCCTGTTTCCTTAAAAGTAAAGTAATGGTGTTGATGCTGCACTGCTGCTTGTTCTGAATTGGAAATGGGAACAAGAAATTGCAGTGGTCATCCCATCTTGCATACTTCTTTACTATGAGTCTCAGGAAACGTGTCTTCCTGGCTCCATGAAGCCAGTGGCAAAAATACATCTTGACTTGAGTAGGACTGGGATTTCACCTCAGGGCATTTCACCTTTGGATATATAGAAGTTACTATGGATATATAAGGGTCACTTCTTTCCCAAGCATCTGAGATCAAAGTTGCATAAAACTACGCAATGATGAAGACAAATCTGTACTATAGCTCTATTCTTTTATTTCAAAGTCAGTTGAAATTTGTGTTTACTAAATTAACTCCAGCTCTTTTCCTTATATTAGTAGTCAAGAAATACTTGAAAATGAACACAGATTTTACCCAATCCTACTACTGTTTTGAACATCTTCTGTTTCGTTGTGAGTGTTGAGATCTGTGACCTTGAGAGATGCCGAGACAAAGGTTGTGCCAATGGACATTTTCCCATTTTCTATAGAAATCTGTGGAATTCAGCACTGAAAGCTGAACTTGGTTCACTGACTTTCACGCTTCAACCATACTTCTTTTTGCATGTTAATAGCCATAAGGCTTCTTTGACAGTTTAGCTGTGACACTGATCCAAAATTCATCATCCCCATGCAGACATTTGCTTTGATTTCAGTAGCTTTACCCATAATGGTCTGTAGCTGTGCTGACAAATAAATTTTGTTATATGTGTTGTAATGATTTTAGAACATTCAGAAACTGAATGAATGGCAGCTGGTATAATGAAAAGTGAGAATGGATTTTGCTGGAGGTAGATTTTGTACTTTCCTGGCGTAAAATCTGTGCCACCTTCTAGCAAATACTGTTAGTGCTTGGCAAAGATGGTTAGCATGCAGTAAATTCGTAACACTGCTGAAAATGTTTAGACAAAACAGGAACTAGCAGTTTCCTCACTCTGTTTTACAGTTTGGTTTGTCTTTTGGACATTACTTACTGCATGTGGATGCATCTTCTATTCTCTGCTGAAACAGAAAGCTGAACTACTGTGATACTGGGAGCAGAAGAGATCAATGCTCGTTTTGTTTTGAACATTTCTTAGTGAAGTTGTATGTGTGCCTGGAAGAGCTGCTTCTCTTCAGGGTGGCCTTCTAAGACTTCTGAGAGTGCCATCCCTTTGTTGCAGAATACACACAAATTAAACAAATTTCTGGGATAGCATCAGTTCTACTTGTAATCATGAAAGAAGTGTCCGCTCTAGTATGTATAAGGTAGGTCTAGGTGCCCTCAGACTCAAAAAAAAGAGGTTGCTTAAAGAAGGTAACCTTAAATTCTTTTCTTTTAACTGAATTACGTTGGTTGTAAATTACAGCACTACCTTATGGTAACAAATCCTTGGACTTTCCCAGATACTTGACTAGGTTTTGAAAAACAGTTCTTGGATGCTTATATAATAGTTGCTGTCTCATACAGTATGTACACTTTAAGTAGCACCACTGCTTATTGAGGAGGACAACAGCAGAGTATAGCTGTGCCACGTCACCTAGGGCTGCTGAAGAGAGTTATTTCCAGGCTGTAACAAAAAGATTCACCTGTGCTTTCAGAAGGAATTAGGATGTAGTCTCCAATCACCTTTCACCTTGGCAAATAGCTGAACCAGTGCAGTTACTAATACACCCAAGCTGCTCATTATCATCATCATTTTTTCCTTTAAAACTTCTGAAACAAGAAGTGTGTTTTGGAGATTTTCCAAACCAGTTCCAGAAAGAAGTGATCGAGACTATCTCACCAACAGCTGAGAGTCCAACTCTGACATTGGGAATTGCTGTGTCATTTGCACACAGTAAGCCCAAATAGTCTCTTGGCAGACTATTATTATTGTTATTATAAATGACCCTACTCCTTCATAATAATTTTGGTGCATTTAATTTTTTTTCCAGGGTCCCTGTAATTGCTGCCATTGTAATACCATGTGCAATTAGTTCCTCTTAGAGGGGGAGGAAATTGCAATACTTTTTTAATGTGTTTCCTTCACTAAACACCCCAAGAGCTGTCTGCCTGCACAGCCAGAATTTACTCAAGTGAAATCTTTGTAAGTATTTTGCCAATGCAGATAAAACTTTAGGTTTCCCATTGAGAGCTGGACTGTAGTAAACCTTGCTAATTCAACAGTATATGCACCCAGCACAGCAACTTTGTGGTGGGATGGCAACATTTCTCCATTTCTCCTGTTTAATTTTTGTGTTATGATAATTCCTTTATGGCGAAAGACAATATTAAATAATCAAACACTAATATTATTAAGGATAGTTGAAGCTACAAAATTAGTGAGACGAGTTAACTTTCAGAGTTAGAGGTGTTTGGAGTCAGGAGTTTGATTGACACACAATTCTATCAATCACAGGGTATGGGGGGAGAGAATAATAGGATATGAGCTAAGCAAAAGGAAATGAACATAGCTGGCCCGTGCAAATTTTGAGGCTTACAATAGATAAAATTAAGAGCAAGTCTGCAGGTTATATGTGTTTATATGTACTCCTATTGCTTTTATTGCTATATTAAGCTTACTAAAGAAGCTATATTCTGCATGTTAGATGCACTATTCTGCCCATAAATTTTAGTTGTTCAGCACTTTTACTGAGGTATTCTTTAAAGAGCATCCTCTGCTGGGTGTATGAGAAGATGGAGTGGTGTTCACGCTGTTTGCAGGCATGTTGTCTCCTTTTCTCTTGATGCAGCTGGAGCTTGACAACAGTTCAACATTTGGATTTTGCAGACTTTGTGCATGCTTTGGGTGTTTGTTTGGTTTTGTTTTAAGAATAAAGTGTTAAATTCACCAGTCTTATCCCCTTGATGTTTTACTAGTAGTAGTGGAGATAGAAATTTCAGTCAGCCTGTCAGCTTTAAGTCTCTTAAATAGCAATGTTGTTTTGGAGGGGAGAGAAACGCTGAAAAACCCACAGCAAGGCTCTTAAAAATAGGTAAAATATTTGGCTTGATTCCTAGTTTTGTACAGCTCTTGGGATACAAAGGGGAGAAGTAATCTTCTAATCCTTTCATGAAATTGAATATAACTGGAACTCCTTGAGGGAAGAGACGAAAAGAATCTGTTCCTTTTGTTACTTTTCTGGTTTATGTATCTATTAGATTACCCTTTCTGGAATTCAGGTATTTGTATTGCATCAGCACCTTGTGTTGCTAATTACAGTACTGCTTTTTAGAAATAAGGGGTACAAGCAGTAGACATTCAGAAGGATTCAAATTTCATTGATTTCTGTCCCTTTTGAAGGCTCTCCCAGTGTTTATGTAAACGAATAGTCCTACTTGATTCATTGTTTGAATAAAGGAAATTAATTGATCAGCCCTTGTCAGTCTGATCCTGAGTAACATGAGAACTGATAACACCTTCTTCTGAATTCTCTCTTTTGAAGAAACTTGGTGCTGGATAAAAGTTAAGGACAATTCTGAAAATGAAGTTACTGTTTTTCTTGAATACCCTGAAAGATATGCTTGACATCAAAACCATGTTACCTGCTTTTTGATTATTGGCTTTGCCTGTTAAAACTTGGCGTTACTGCAGAGCTCTGTTTTTGCCCATGTTAGCCTGAGAATGGTAGGAAGTTTCTGTAAATGTTCATGGATGGTTATGAAAACTGCAAATATCTGCTAAGTGGAAAGCTCGCTGGAATGCTTTGGCAATATGCACCCAGGCACACTGGGCTGTAAATAAAGGAGAGCAGCTTCTTGGGGGCTTTGCACTGCCATGCTGCAGGTGTGTTTGGAATGAGCTGTTACTAAAGAGTAGGGACTTCCCTGAAGAAAGCAATGGCTGAAAGACTAGGAAGTTTACCCTTAAGCAGCAGATCATATTTTTGTTAGTAAAATCCTTTCTTCCATCATTTTTGTGGTGCTGAATGCTGAGTTACAGAAAAGCTAACCAGTTTTGCACATAAAGCCAAATTTCTGATTCCCCCTTCAAGCTGATGAGATTGCCCAAGGGGTTTCAGATCTATTGGAGAGAAGTGTGTGGAGACCTGGGCTATTCTGTTTTTAAGGGAGTTTATTTTGTAGGGGAGGGGAAAGAAACAGACAAGTTATCAATAGCAACTTTGTAGAGCTCAGTGGACTGTGACAGCTATTTCAGAAATGGTGTTTTTCAAGGTTTATTGTACAGATCTACCTTGTTCTGAGAAGACATTTTTTTTGTTAAACAAGGTGTACTTTTCTCTTGTCTTATGCCATATTACTAGCATGTGTCAGATAGCTGTTTGTTACAAGTCAAACGTTGATCTCATTGTCTGCTTGATTATTTTAAAGAAACAAAAAACAAAGCACCAAACCCAAAACAAAACCTGCATTTTAAATGTAAAAAATGTACCAAACCCAAGTGTTTCACTTTAGTTTTTGACAACATATGATTATTCACTGTGATGATTTTACAAATATTTTGGGAAGGAGTGTTCTATACATTGGCTTGCTGCAGTTCACTTGTATATGACCCTGATACATTCAGTCAGTAATTACCTGAGCTGTTTGTTGGATGAAATATGTACTGTGAGTATATAGACAGAAAAGGAACGTGCATATATTCAGAGACCATACTTGGCTGGAGACGTATTTCTGTATTCTTAGTATTCTTTTTTACAAAAGTTTCTTTTTTCTCCTCTTGTGTTTTAGATATCGATGAGTGTGAAAATGACTTCTACAACGGGGGTTGTGTCCACGAGTGTATCAACATTCCGGGCAACTACAGGTGTACATGCTATGATGGGTTCATGTTAGCCCATGATGGCCACAACTGTCTTGGTAAGTAGTAAGTGATGGCAAGAAAGTTTCATTTTATGGGAGTGGTAAGAAGGCCTGTTCTGCTTGCTGCATTTTGTCAGCTGGTCTGTTTTCAGTAAAAACTTGATGCGGATCACACTGACTAAGTTCAAACTTATCTGTTGACTCCAGTGTGACTTAGACCAGACCCGTAACCTCCAAAGCCAGTGATGGATGTTTGGGCTTCTTTTTTAAGACAAATAATCTGTCCCATCCACTTGCATATATTTTATCTGTTTTTTCCAACTTTCGTAATTCCAGTCATATCTTTAGGGCTTTCCCTCCCCTTTTTAAGGAAGACCTTATTGCAGCCTTCCACTGTCTGAAGGGGACCTACAAGAAAGCTGAGGAGGAACTTTTTACATGGTCTTGTAGTGAGAGACCAAGTGGTAATTGCTTCATACTGGGAGAGGGTAGATTTAGATTAGAAGTTAGGAAGTTCTTCATTATGAGGGTGGTGAGGCACTGGAACAGGTTGCCCAGAGAACTTGTGGATGCTTCATCACTGGACGTGTTCCAAGAACATGTTGGATGGAGCTTGGAGCAACCTGATTTCATTGGAGGTGTCCCTGCCCATGGCAGGGGTGTTGGAACTAGATGATCTTTAAGGTCACTTCCAACCCAAACCATTCTATGATTTTACGTGGGTTTTTTTCCCTTTTAGGGTAACATAGTTCTATAATATGCTATGTGAACATAAATTAAAGGATGTTAAAAGTGCAAGTGTGATGAAGGGCTACTTGGACAATACAAAAGGGCAGAAGAAACAGTTATCAGTAATAGCTATTTACAAAGGGAGCGGGGACAGTCCACTATCTGTACAAAGCCATGTTCAAAGCAGGATCTGAATTGCTTTAGCAGTCTAAGGATTTGGGGATATGTATTTTTTGATTCACATCCACTGTTCTGGTTTAAATAGGTTGGGTTTATCCTATAAGTTAAAAAAATATGTTTCGTTTTGAAATTTCTTCGCATCAATCACCTGCAAATGAACTTTGCTCTTTCCAGTTTCCCATACTTGCTTACTTAGTGGTTATTTTAACTGAATCCTGGTGCTGAGGGGCTATCTTTCTCAATATTCCCAATATAAATGCAATAACCTGTGTTTTGTATAGTCCCCAAATCAATTCAAGGTGATGTTTAAAAAACAATGTAGAAAAAGGGTTTGGTTTTTTTTTTTCTGTGTCACGCAGCACCTTTGCTTTGGTAAAAACCTGAGATTCTTTGCAATACAAATCAAGAAATCAGGTGGTGAAACAGCAATAATAAAGTCCAGTAGCACCAGTTACACTCACTGAAGCTATGGAACAAGTAGAATTTCTGAGCAAGGATTTGGTTAGCCTTCCAGTTCATGTATTTTCTACTGAGTTCATTTTCAAAATGAGGAATATTTGTTCAGATGTATTACATATATCCTGACCATTGAGAGGCCTTTGACTCAAACTTCCAAATTTCATTTGTTATAGAACAGGCTAAATTAGATTTATTTGATTCAGCCTGTGGTGTTCAAATGATTAATTGTGTAAGAGGTATTTCTTATACAAAGAGCAGCCAACCGTTTATGGTCTCCATCTTCTTGGCTACCAAGAAGGTGGAGAACTCCCTTTTTACAAGGAGTCACATGGAAAAGACAAGGGGTAATGGGTACAAGATAATCCTGGGGACATTCCAGTTGGAATCCAGAAGAAAATTTTTCACCATGAGAGCAATTAGACATTGGAATAGTCTCCCAAGGGAAGTGGTGAATTCCCCTACACTGGGTAATTTTAAGACTGAGCTTGGCAGGCTGCTGGGCCATCTCATTAAAAAAAAAAAAAAAAAAAGTATATATATATATAAAACACCTTAAAAGGTTGGACTAGATGATCTTTGGTCCCTTCCAAACTCATATTCTATGATTAATTTGAAAAAGAAAGAAAACCTCTATTTATACTAATGTTCATTAATATCTCTTAATAAAACAGGACACAAACATAATTAAATAGTTCAGCTTTTTAGAATTCAAATAACTGTGCACATATGTTGCTTCAAACAGCTTTCTATTTTCAATTTTGTTTCCAAACGATTCCCATAGTAGTAGGGAAAAGTAGGTTAGGAGGTATGGACAAGAAAAGGAGTAACCCAATGAGCGATGAACCATTCAGGAGATCTGTGGGATTTTTGTTGACACTTGCTGTCTGTGTTCTTGCTCTCTGGTCATGAAACATACAGGCTAGATCTACAGACATAGCCAGATTCCTGCTTTTCTTTTCATTAATTTCTATTTAGTCACTTCAGCTTCCTTTGGGGGCAAAAAAAAAATAGCCTAACAATAATATAAACAGGTGTCTGTGGTTGAAAGTGTTGACCAAAAGCCACCCAAGAGGTCTTTCAGGTTTTTCAGAATTGGTGTCTGCCCATAATCGTGGTCTACTCTGTGCTGACTTTTTGTATTGCCCCAAAAATGTTAGGAACCATGCTGCTTCTAGAAAAGGTTCAGTGAACAAATGAGTGGGAATAATAACAAACAGCTCCCTTTCCCCCATTGTGCAACTTAGGGCACTAGAAGAGGTCACATTTTCCTTTCTAATTTTGATACATCTCAGTAAAATAGCTGCTTTTACTTAGAGGCACTAAAAAGGGAATCAAGGCACATTCCTCTTTCTCCCTGCTTTAAAATTTGAGTGAATTTACTGAGGATGAAATTGTGTGGTTGTAAGGACTCAAATCCTGAGAGTGGCCAGGCAAATCTTGTGATGATTTCCTGTTGCGTGCTAACTCAGATTTGGGGTACAGTTGCTAGAAAACAGAAAACTTAATTTTTCTGACATCATTTGGTCCCTAGCTGGTTACTGACATTATCAGTTTTACTGACTGCTGAGTTAGCCTGTTTGTGCCTGTTAGCACAGTATCAGTTTTGAAAAGGGGGACATTAAAGTCTTTTCCCTTCTGGACTAGTTGTATTTCCCCTTACTTATGCTGCCAGAAATGTGTAAATGCATTTGACCGTTTTTGAGAGGATGAAGTGAGGTCTCAAATCAAAACCAAACCTTGTATTTGCACATGTTTAAATCAGGATTTTTATTAACTTTTGGAAAATGTTCCCAGCATGTGAAACTTGGTTAATTTATTTCAAAAATACATATTTTTTTCCAAATATCCTTTTTTTTTTTTTCTCCCCACAAGGAAAGTAGGCATTGAAAAAAAATTTTGATGAGTCCACTGCTTTCCACCTGTTCTTGCTTTTTGAGAAACTGCATATATTTCATGGATTATAAGGAGACAAAGAACTCTTCACAAGATTAGTGTCAATGTTTTTCACCTTTAAATGCATTCTTCTACTGTTGTTTTGGGTTTTTTTTTTCCCCTCCTCACCTCCTCTCCCCTCTCCCTCTATAGAACTTTACAGAACTGTCAAAATTAAGATTTCTAGTTGGGTACCATATCATATATTCTATGCATCAAGTTTATGTTCCTCTTAGAAAAGGCATGTAAGGTTTGATTAGCATGCTGAAATTGTGTATGCACATTAAGTAGGGCTGTAGTGGATCTTGTATAGAATCATAGAATGGTAGAGGTTGGAAGGGACCTCTGGAGCTCATTGAGTCCAACCCCCCTGCCAGAGCAGGATCACCCAGGGCAGGCCACACAGGAACAGATCCAGGTGGGTCTGGAAAGTCTTTAGAGAAGGAAACTCCACAACCTCTCTGGGCAGCCTGTTCCACACTCTGTCACCCTCACAGTGAGGAAGTTTTTCCTTATGTGGAGGTGGAACTTCCTGTGTTCCAGTTTGTGACCATTGCTGCTCGTTCTATCACAGGGCACCACTGAAAAGAGCCTGGCCCCTTCTACTTGACACCCACCCTTCAGATATTTGTAAACATTAATAAGATCCCTTCTCAGTCTTCTCTTCTCCAGGGTAAACAGCCCCAGGTCTCTCAGCCTTTCCTCATAAGAGAGATATTCTATAACTAGTATAGAATTATACTATCCAATATAAAAATACATAATTTCTACAGAATTTGTAGATGAGCCTATAAAGCACGTGGTATGTTGATTTTGAAAACCGTGCCTGAACCATCTTGTACAGCACCATGTGTGTGTATGTGCTTGGACAGATTTACTAGGAGTGACCCAACATCAGACTACACTGTTCCTACTTCTCCCAGTCTGTTGGCCTTGCAGGTGTTACTGTTGGGATCTGTTTTGTCAGCACATAAGAATCCAAGCAGCAAGAAATTTTAGGGGGCAGTTTGACTGCCTAAAGATGGGAACCTCATGACAGTGAGAACACCCTGGAGCTGGCAGGTGTGATGTCAGATCATAGATTCATAGAATATCTCAAGTTGGAAAGGACCTATAAGGATCATTGTGTCCAGAATCCAGAGGAGTGTATTTGGAGCATGAGATGGAATAATTTTAGAAATCTAAAATGTCATCTGACTCTGATATTTAGACACCTGGATTTCTCTCTCAGTGACTTGGACTGCATTTTATCACACCAGAAATCTTTGTCTAGTAATTTTAGATACAAGGCCTAGGGGTGAGACCCCGTGATAGTTCACTGATAGTCCTGTAGGCCATGTAGGAAACGGGTTAAATGGACAAGGCCGTTATATCAGGATTCCTGCATTTCTTGCTTGACTGAGATATATGCAATATCTTAAGCCATCCCTTCTTGTTAGGGTTTACATTCCTTTTGAAACCCTCACTGGATGTCTTTCTAGTAAATACATAATAGCAAGATGATTAAAATGATCTTTATAAATTACAAACTTGGAGTACTCTAATTAGATGAAATGCAGTTGGCAGGTTAAGCGTTTTTTCCCCCAAGTTCTTGTTTCAACATTTCTTTCTTTCTAATCAAGTGAAATTTCTTGGTTTTTTTATTTGTTGGGAGGAGGTGTTTGGTTAAGAATTCATGGTTAAAATTTGCACTGGAAAATGTCCAAAACTGTCCTCAGGGGAACTCAACTCGCTCCCTGTTTGACATTTTTATTGAGGAATTTCTCAAATATAACATGAAATGACACCACAGGGAATTCAAACAATGATGAGATCCTTGTCTGGCTAAAAATAATTTATTTTAGCAATGTAATCCCTTGAAATAGCAGTAGTTCTTTCTCAAAATTGCTCTAAATTCTGCTCAGTGGATGCAAGACTAATATTTGGTCTCATGCAATAGATTTTCTTTATTCTTCATTTGAAACCAGTCGTGAAATATGTTTTCCCCTCTCATGTATGAAATACCAGTCTATTTTGGCTTTTGTTGTTTTTTCGTAATAAGCATATTGCTCACTGGTCCAGATATTCTTTCCTGTTTGACCACTTTTTTTCCATGATCTTACAGATAAATTGATTTTTTTTCTAACTGAAAAATGTTTTGTTTTTTTTTTTTTCTAACTAAACTTGGGCTGTTTAATCTTGAGAGGAGAAGACTGAGAGGGAATCTTAGTAATGTCTATAAATATCTGAGGGGTAGGTGTTGGGTGGAAGGGGCCAGTATCTTTTCTGTGGTGTCCAGTAATAGGACAAGGAATAACAGGTATACCCTTGAGCATATACACTTCAACATGAGGAGGAACTTCTTTACTGTGAGGGTGACAAAGCACTGGAACAGGCTGCCCAGAAAGGTTGTGGAGTCTCCTCTGGAGAGTTTCAAAACATGCCTGGATGCATTTCTGTTTGGCCTGCCCTGGGCGATCCTGCGTTGACAGTGGGGTTGGACTCGATGATCTCTGGAGGTCCCTTCCAACCCCTAACATTCTGTGATTCTATGATTTTTCTCCTTTGTGTCTTTCACTTGTTGGCATGTTGGGACATGCTATCAATTTTCATTCTTTCATGACATTTAGGGAAGATTATACCATAACTGATTATCCTTCCTAGCAGTGCCAAACATTGCCCACTTCATTTGTAGTAAATCAGGGTCTGTTCTCAGGTATCTGGTAAAATCTGTGAATCTGTACTACAGAGTATCAATGGATAAGACTTAGGCCTTTAGAGCTGGTAATTCAGAATATACTCCCTGCTCTGATTCAGCATGACACTTAAAGGTGTTTCTAATTGGCCTAGTATTTTTTTTTCTTTCTCAATTTAATATTAAGAAGACTGGACTTCTGCATATATGTAAGTGCATTATTAGTTTGAGGCCTCTTTGTTAGTTGGGTACACTTGGACTCTGCCTTTGTGTCCTCTCGGAGGCTTTTGGTAAGACAGCAGATAGCAGAGAAGGTAGATTGAGCCTGGTGTTGTAAGCCTGGGTGCTGTACAAAGTGAGATACGCAATGGATGGGGATGCCATAAAGAAGGCTTGAGAACTTGTCTTCCTTTTCAGTGAGAATTTCAGGGGAGCTTGGCCTAACTGCCACTACGGTGACTCTAGAATGTACCCAGGAGGGTAAAACAGAATTTCCTGGGTTTTTAGTTTACTTTCAAACTATTGGGATAGGAATTGTCCTATGGAAAGAAACCCTCTGCTCCTTCAGTAGCAGTAAGACTTCACTGGTGGAGAACCTTTCAGTTTAGGGCATTGCACTTGGATGGAGCCAGAAGAGAGCAGTGAGAATAATATGTGATCTAGAAAACAGAATCATAGACTATCTCGACTTGGAAGGGACCTATAAGGATCCTTAAGTCTAGCATGGCTAATGCCAGGAGACTGAAAGAAAAGATACAAGTTTTCTTCTAGGGAAGAGAGGATGAAAAAGAAGACGCTGGAGTAGTCAAATCCAAAAAAGACTGCTGTGAACAATTAGATTTGCACTGTTTTGTTTTTTGTATCCCCAGGGAAGTGAATGAGGTAGTGCAATAGTATTTGGTTACTCCATTTGGGAGAGTGAGACAGAGCACTGAATTCTTTTTCTTTTCTCCTGAAGGACTCTCATGTGAAGTACCATTACCTTACATTACTCTCTCTTCTACTGAACAAAAATGTAAGCTTTCTGGGAGAGTATTCTCTGCAGTGTTGGTCTAAAGCATCACCAAAGAAGAGAGTTTTGAAGCTTATCATGGATTACTAAACCTTGGGATTTATCAAGGAAAAGCTTGCTAGAAACCTTGATGTAATCAGTTCTTGCTGGTATTCCTGACTAAGTCCTACAAATTTATTCAGCATCTGCAAATAGGAAGTGGGAGAGAGTGCCATAACTATTCAGATAAGAAAGTAGAGAGCCTTGCTTCATAAACTTTTCTTGACAAAGGGCTCATATATCAACTGATAATTCAGCTGTTTCAAGCCTTCTAGAATTCACCAGTTTCTGATCAGAATGTGAAAAAATGGGTAATGAAGACATAGACACAAAAGCTGACTTGTTGGTTCTTACTTGAGAAAACCGTGTAATATCCTGTCCACATTCTGCATTTCTGTCCTTTTTTTCCTGGAGGCAGACTTGTGTTCACACAGGGAATTCTTCCTTAAAATTCAACACAATTCATTGTTTTCTGCTTGTGAAAAATGATTCTGATTTTTCTTTCCATGAAAGAATGAAATTGCATGGAGTGATGATTTTTTGCTTCTATCTATTCATATAGAAATATGAATAGCTATAAAGTGCTACTCATTTCTCTCTGTTTTGTGTAGGGTTTTTGTTTTTTTTTTTTTTTAAATCTTCCTCCTAGCTCTGATTCATGATAGTCCATTTTTAATAGGGAGTAAGCATTGATTTTTTGCAAAAACACTTTCAGGCCACACTCATCTTAAGTCTTCTTTCTGCTAAAGATTAGTGTGGGTTTCATTAAGTCCTCTACTCTTTATAATTTCTCTAATTAGTAAGGGTGCTCAAGGAGATTGTAAACTCTTCTTAGAAAGCATGAAAAAACATACAAAGGAGCATGGACAGAAATTTATCATAACATATTAAGAGATGCAGTTATTTTATTTATAGTTTTTTCTGTGCTATTAATTGCTGTGATATAGGAACATTTACACATGGTCCTTGTGTAACTGCTAATAGATTTATCCTCAGAAAATCCTGTAAGGAAAAGAAGTGTAATTTTCATTGTTTTATAGACAAGGAACTAGGACAAACAGATTAAGTTACTTCTCAGTCTTCACACAGGCTGTCTGGATGTCTGCAGCATAGCCAAGAATAGAACCCTTACCCTTCTGAATCCATGCTTGCACACTCTTAGTTCTAATATTCTGTGTAACTTTGGTTTCTCTCGCAGAAAAATAACAATTACTAAATTTGGACATTTATAATACGATATCTCAATTAATTCTCCTGTGTGTCATATCTCCTGAAAACAACTACAGAAGTAGATTTTGATGATCCAGTATAGTTTGTGTTTCTTCAGCTGTTAATCTTGTGTCTGATTGAGAAGAGTACTGTGAAGCAGAATTATAAATCAAGCCAGAAATGCAATTACTAGTGTGTATTATAGATTCCATGGATCTCTCTGCAAGAGTTGAATGTTCATTTTGGTAGACAAAAACACGAGCACAGTGTCAGCTGTGAAGTCAGTAGCAAAGAATTCAATAGCAAAGTCCTAGTTTTGTCCACAATGTTAAAAGTGTACTTTGAGCAGAAGGCCTGATTTTCCAGCCTGGTAAGTGGACATTATTATTTGATTTGTCTGTTCTCAGATGCTATTTTACCTTTCCTGACAAAGTGACTAAGTCACAAGGAAGCCTGTGTGCAAAAGGAAAGATGGCACTTTCCCCAGAGTGACTGAAACTGCTCCAGCAGAGGTACTTGTCTGCCAGCTCTGGTAGGTGGAGCAGAGCAACAATCATAGCAAGGCATTTGGGAGCCTGCAGCTAAAGGAGAAACTTCTGAGACAAACCAGGAGCAGATGGTCACAGGCCTCAAAGTAACATCTGCCTGTTATAAAATGGGCCTTGGGATCCCAGATCAGTATAAGAATCAGACTCGTGTTCAAAATCTGACCATTTATTTTCTTCTGAGATCTGAGCTTAACATCTAAACCCAAGTTTCTATCTTGCAGTGCTCCTTTAAAATCTGCTGGTTTATTTTAAGAGAGTTTTTAACACTGGCATGTAGGCTTAATTCCCAACTGCATGGTAGTAATCTGCAGTGTGACTTAGATGACAAAAAGAACATTAGTATCCAGATGTGGTGCTTAGGGACAAGGTTTAGTGGTGACCTGGCAATGTTGGGTTAATGGCTGGACTTGATGATCTTAAAGGTCTCTTCCAACCAAAATGGTTTTATGATTCTCTGTACATACATGTATGTATATCAATCAAATTTTTCATCCTCTTTCAGTGAATGTCCCAGTGCTTTCTGTTTTCTTTTGAAAACCAACCCAACACAATTAGAACCCCAAAAAAATCTATTTCTACCTATTTCTATCTACCCTTCTGGCTGGCATGGGGGATTGTGTTGTAATCTGCCTATCAACATGAAGTGGGAGGAGAGTTGCAAATGTATGAGAAGTCATTTGTAAATGTCCACGATGAAAAATGTGAAGAAATGATACATTTAGATTGCATAATCACTAGTACGATTGAAGAGACCAGTGTCTTCCTTTCAATTTAGCTTTATTTTTCTTCTTCTCCAGACAGCTGTGCACAATGGCTGCTTGAATGCCAAACAAATCCTTCTCTTACTGATGTTTATTTTTCTTCATGTTTCCCAACAGCTCAAAGAGATTTTATATTTTAATGTGAACATTTTTAATATAAAACTAAACAGCTTTTTGAAAGCTGTTTTTAGTGTCACAAAACCCAAGATTTTAAAGAGAATATAAAAAATTGTCCATTTTCTTGTCTGTCTCTCCATTTTCTTTGTCCTTCTTTCCTAATTCCAGGAGACTATTAGGTGAGCCAACAGTTTGGTCCTCCTCTAGCAAGTCAGCAGGGCCTTTAATAGTAATCATAAACTCTGTTTCAATCTCCAGATTTTCATGGTTGATGGTCTTAAACTTCTTGTCAGACAGAGGAGGGCTGAATACACCAAATAGCCTTCATAACTCTTCCTTTTTATTAAAACGTGTGTAAAATTATTATTTTTTTTAGGGAAAGTTATTAATGTAAATCTTGAAGTTCTTACTCATTTCCAGCCGTTCCAGCGAGGGTTCGGCTTGAGCAGAACTTCAGGACCTGACAGTTGGTTTATGTCTTAAGAGAAGGAGGCCAGACTCCCAAATCAGGGCTTGTTAGTTGAGTAGTGGGCATCTGTTCTAAATGTGTGGAGCCTAGGCAAAAGATGGGAATGAGGCCTTATATTATGTATATTTACAGACAGGATGAAAAGTGTTGAAATGCAAGTTTGAACAATACATGTACCAGTATGTTTTAAGTCTTTATGTGATTTATGTTTCTACAAATGATGACTGGCAGTGGTTGGGTCCTTGGAGCACAGTAGGAACCTTGGGATTAGAGAACCCCTGTAAATGGGTGCCCAGAGGTATTAAGCTACTGAACCTCCCCCAGATAAGCTGCAGTGGATGTATATGCAAAATCCACCCTGCACATTGCTCAGCTAACTGAATTTTAGTGATGAGTACATTCTTTCAGGTTGAAACACTTGAGTGCCTTTTTTTGTAGCTAGCAAAAGTTTGAAGCCCAGAATCAGAGGCTGATTCTGAAAATACATCCATGTTCACTCTGGAAGGAGAATAAAAATGGAGAATTCTCATTGTGGTTGATGGAAAGGCTTCTGGTTTCTAGCCCTCTCTGAAGCTAAGATCTGAACACACTGCTTTTCTTATCCTGCTTTTTCTATTTTGGATATGAAAGTTTCCCTTTTCAAAAAAACTCTAGTGTTTGGTCACCTCACATTAATCTTCTGAGTTCAGCTGAGATGTAACTTTATTTACTTGTTAATTTGCCATATGTTTGCTTTCTTAAGCTAGTGTGATCTGAGAAGTACCAAAACAAGTGAGAGTATAAATCAGCATAGGCCCAAGGTTTTTTGTTAGGTATGGGGAAATAATCAAAAATGTAGAATAAATCTTGGTCGCTGTCAACTATGAAGTTAGATTCTCAGACTGTCATAATAAATTTAAGAAACTGGGAGCTATGTGACAGCAGCATCAATCTCAGGCTCTTGTTTCTGCAAGTCTTCTTGTTGTCTGAGCCTTTGTTTTTTTTAAATACTTACTCCCTGGAGGAGGTAATCAATCACAGTAAATATTTTTCTACATGGAATGCTCAGGAAAGTAAAGAATAATCATCTTAGTGTGTGAAGTTAACATGTGTAAGTGAAATTAGTTAAATCCCATAAGGATGCTCTTACTTGCTCTGATATGGGTGTAGATGCCTATGTTTTAGTTCATCAAAGTCAGAGTTTTATTCTGCATTATTTATTCTGCATCCTTACTGCTTTATCTTGTTTGTATTAGTTTTGTATCTTTTGTTAATTCCTTTTAACTTTCTCACAACAGCAAATTTCTAAGCTGGCATGGCTTATACTGACTTATACCTTAAGAGAAAAAGCTATAAAATATATTAAACCAAAGCTTTGGGAGCCACATTGTGTTTAGCACTTATTTAAAGCAAGGGAGGACATGTATTCACCTGAGGGTGCAGGATTTCAGCCTGTAAAGGCTGTGTTTGCCAGTCAGCTGCGTATGACATTCAGACCTTCCCTCATGGAACGGTGTCTTTATCGATCCTAGAAATGATATAGATCCAGTTAAAATTCTGAATTCATATGGATTACAAAAAGACATCAGACAAAGTGGAGAGTAGCAAAGTCATCTGGTCTCTAATTTCAAATATAATCACTGTTATTTTACTATGCTTAGAATGCACTCAGTTCTTGGCAGTGTTGATTTATGATAAACAATATGATTTATACAGTCAAGAAATAGCTGTTGAAAAGAATAGCTGCTGCAGAGTTGCTTACTGTATTAGAAAAAGAAACAAAACTCTTTTCCGCTTGACATTATCTTTTTGACTTCAGTGTACAATGTGCAAACTTAAAAGTTCGAATCAGGCTACAAGACCAAGACAGAGGATTATTTTTACTGCTTCTATTATCTTCTGAAGACGTCAGTCCAGATCCTTCTCAAGTATCTCAAAATATCCCCTGTGTACACATTCCTTACTGGAATTTCATCAGAGCACAATGTGTAGTTTTGCCTAAAAGAGGGGCAGGGAGGAACATGGACTAGTTGATGGCAGCATATTTTAATATGACTTTGTGATGACTGTAGCTAACATCTATATAATCATAATTATGATTCATTAATTAAAATATTAATTAAATAGTTACTGGACATACTTTACCAGAACGATTGTTTAGAAAATTTGAAATGTTTATGAGTAAAGCAAAATTTATTATTAAGAGGCCTTATGAGATAGGGAAACAAACATTTGGAAACAATTGCAATATACTGTGTTTAAGACTGGAATGGACAGAAGGTATTGTGCTGTAGGACAAGAATGGAAATGAGAATCAGGGCAAAGCTTTTTCACTCTATCTTAAGAATAGAAAATTTTAACTGAAGACAAAGCTACTAGAGAAGTGAGTATTAGGCTATAAGACTGCCTTTTCAGCAGAGTGGGTAGACCTTTGTTAGAATGGAAGTAAAATTGAAGAGTTTAAAAGCATGGAAAGATGTATTTGCTGAATTTATCAGATGGGCTGAATCTGAATTTTATTTAGATGACAGCATTACAGACACTTCTCAGCAAGAGTTGGGCATCTGGAGTTCTACCAGTCTCCAGCTTTGTGTGTTCTATGTCATGTGTGAGTGAGTATACTTCATGGGGTTTTTTCCTCTCATAAGAAAAGCCATGCAGAGAGGAAAAGATTTATGTTGCAAGACCTTGAATGGTGGCTTTACTTTGAAAACTGTGAATATAAAATTATATATTTCTTCATGGGGGAAAAAAGCGGGGGTGGTTTGATCTTTTTAATTCTAGAGTACACTATATAGTTTTTCATGCTATCTTTTCTTTGTATTAGCTATTGTATCAGAAAACATACTAAACAGAGTTTAGTATTTCATGAGTGTCTTTTCTAATTCTTTTCAACAAAATAAACTTGAATGGAAAAGAACTATATTTTTCAACGAAAGTATTTTTTTCCTTCTACAGAGTTTCTCCAATGTAATGTGTTTATAAGTATGCAAGAATCTTTGAAAGTAAGGTGATCTATTTTTGTGTATCTGAATCAACAAAAAAATCCTGAAGTGATTTTTTTGTGAGTACTCCTAGTGTATTTGTATTGTGACCAATACAGGCTGAAACTGATAACTTATACTGTAATATTAAAATACCAGAGTAATACTTTTTCAAATATATATTACCAAATAAAGAGTAGCAATATTTCAGTATTACCTTCAAAAAACCAATTTTTGCAATTCAACATTGAATTGAGAGAAGTCTCACAATCACTAGCCCTTGCTCTCATGGGGGACTTCAACTTACTAAATGTCTGCTGGAAATACAACACAGCAGAGAGGAAATACTGCAGGAGGTTCCTGGAGTGAAACCACTGACACAGCTGATGAGTGAACCACCTAGGGCAGGCTCCCTGCTGGACCTGTTGTTTGTGAACAGAGAAGGACTTCTGGGTATTGTGATGGTTGGAGGCCATCTTGGGCAGAACAGTCATGAAATGATGGAGTTTGCAATCCTCAGAGAAGTAAAGTGCGAGGTTAGCAGAACTGCTACCTTGGACTTCCAGACTGCAGACTTTGGCCTATTTAGGAGACTGACTGACAGAATCCCTTAAGAGACAGTCCTGAAGGGCAAAGGAGTCTAGGAAGGCTGAACAATGTTCAAGAAGGAGCTCCTAAAGGTGCAGGAGCATCCCCATGTGCCAAAAGACAAGCCAGTGGGGAAGGAGTCTGACCTGGCTGAGCAGAGACCTTTGGCTGGAACTCGGGGAAAAAAAGCAGAGTTTATGACCTTTGGAAGGAGCAACAGGCCACTCAGGAGAACTACAAGGATGTTGTGAGGTTATGTAGGGAGAAAATTAGAAGGGCCAAAGCCCTTCCCTATGAGGAAACACAGTGACAAAGATGAGGAAAAGGCTGAGGTACTTAACGTCTTCTTTGCCTCAATCTTTAATGTTAGACCAGTAGTTCTCTGGGTAGCCAGCCCCCTGAGCTGGAAGAAAGGGACAGGAAGCAGAATGAAACCCCATAATCCAAGAGGAAATGATCAGTGACCTTCTACACCACTTAGATATGCACAAATCTATGGGGCTGGATGGGATCTACGCAAGGGTACTGAGGGAGCTGGCAGAAGTGCTCACCAAGCCACTTTCCATCACTTATCAGCAGTCCTGGCTAACTGGGGAGGTCCCAGTTAACTGGAAGCTAGCAAATGTGACTCCCATCTACAAGAAGGGCTGGAAAGAGGATCTGGGAATGATGGGTCTGTCGGTCTGACTTAGTGCCAGGGAATGTTTTGGAGCAGATCATATTGAGTGCCATCACATGGCACATACAGGACAACCAGGTGATCAGGTCCAGTCAGCCTGGGTTTATGAAAGGCAGGTACTGCTTGACTAACCTGATCTCCTCCTACGACAAGGTGACCCACTTAGTGGATAAGGAAAAGGCTGTGGATGTGTCTACCTGGACTTCAGTAAAGCCTTTGACACCATTCTCCATAGTATTCTCCCGGGGAAACCGGATGCTTATGGCTTGGATGGGTGTGTGCTTTGCTAGACAAAAAATTGGCTGGATGGTGAGGCCCAAAGAATTGTGATGGAGTAAAATCCAGTTGGTGGCCAGTGAAACGTGGTGTTCCCTGGGGCTCAGTACTGGGGTCAGCTCTGTTTAATAACTCTGTCAGTGATCTGGATGAGGGGATCGAGGACATTCTTAATAAGTTTGCAGGTGACACCAAGTTATGCAGGAGTGTTGATCTGCTTGAAGGTGGGAAGTCTCTACAGGGCAGACAGGCCTGTGGACAGGCTGGATCGATGGGCCAAGCCCAGTGGTATGAAATTCAACAACACCAAGTTACACATCCTGTACTTGGGTCACAACAACCCCAGGTAACCCCTACAGGCTTGGGGAAGAGTGGCTGGAAAACTGCTAGGTGGAAAAGGACCTGAGGATATTGGTCAACACCTGGCCAGCACCATGTGTCTAGGTGGCCAAGAAGACCAATAGCATCCTGGCTTAGATCAGAAAACAGTGGGGCCAGCAGGACTAGGGCAGTGATTGTGCCCCTGTAGTTGGCACTGGTGAGGCCACACCTCAAATACTGTGTTTGGTTTTGGGCCCTTCACTCCAGGAAGGACACTGAGGTGCTGGAACATGTCCAGAGAAGGGCAACAAAGCTGATGAAGGGTCTAGAGAACAAGTCTTGTGAGGAGTGGCTGAGGGAACTGGGGTTGTTTAGCCTGGAGAAAAGTAGTCTCAGGTAAGACCTTCTCTGCAACTATCTGACAGGAAGTTGTAGAAAGGTGGGGGTCATTCTCTTGTCCCAAGTAACAAGTGACAGGATGAGAGAAAATGGCCTCAAGTAGTGCCAAAGGAGGTTTAGGTTGGATATGAGGAAAAACTTCACTGAAAGGGTTGTTAAGCAGTGGAACAGGCTGGCCAGGGTAGTGGTTGAGTCAACATCCCTAGAGGTATTTAAAAGATGTGTAGATGTGGTGTTTAGGGACATGGTTCAGTGGTGGACTTGGCAGTGCTAGGTCAATGAGCAGACTCAATGATCTTAAAGGTCTTTTCCAATGTAAACGATTCTATGATTTTTATATCATAAGTGTATACATTGGTTTATTTAGACTTAACTGAGGAGCTTGAATGATTTCTTTCGGAAAAGTTGATACGCTTAATTTATTTAATTATTTCTATTGCTTACTTTGAAGGCATAACTAAGAAACTGCTTCTGAAATGAGTCAGAGACACGGTAAAAATTACTAATATGAGAGCAAAGAACGGGTTCTGGATCCTAATAGTGATTTATAGCAACAGGCGTGGAGCTGCTCTTGCAGGACAGAAGGCAGAATTTTGTTGTGTGACTTACAATCATTTCGGCCTTGACTGTATAAGATGCTAAGCACCCTGGTCCTGGTGCCTCAGAACTTTATGCACACCAGATACGAGTCACAATATCTGCTGCCTGTGCAGCTGCAGTGCTTTCTGTAATAGGCCTAAGCTTGTCGAGATGCCACCAAGTGTTATTGAGTACTCATAAAACTTCTGAAATTTCCTCTATGACCATCTTGGGGAAGTGTAGGAGACTTGATTTTTATCACTTTAAAAATAAATGGAAGAACTCCTCCTAACTGTAAATTCAGTATTGATTCAGCTCTGAAGGGACCACAGGCCTTCCCATTAATGACCACACATTGAAAGATCATGAAAGCTCATTCTTGTGCTCTGCAATGTCATGGATATCCTACGTATGGACTGAGTTTTGCTCTGAGTGTTTGAATTTGAAATCAGAACTCAAAGAACTCTAGGAAGCTGAACTCCAAATAAAAAGGTTCCAACAAGTGTCTACTTCATAGTTTCACACAGGCTACATATCTGAGTGGGACTTCAGAAACTTCAAGTTGCAGAATTTGTCAGTGGATGATCAGTCCATTTGCCTTAACATGTAAATAGTTTTCCCTCAATCTTAATATTCTGTACAACCAGCATCAGGTATTTTAGAGTAAAGAAGGTTTTTAGTAGGATGAGATTCCCATAGGAAGCCCTGCATCATTTACATATAAATCATGCATAATTTACAGATAAACATGTACATGAAACACAAGGTTTTCTATTGTGTAGGTATTTAACCTACCTGATGCAACTGCATTAACTTTATAGATCATAGAATGGGAGAGGTTGGAAGGGACCTCTGGAGATCATTGATCTGCCAGAGCAGGATCACCCAGGGCAGGCCACACAGGAACAAATCCAGGCAGGTCTTGAAAGTCTTTAGAGAAGGAGACTCCACAGCCTCTCTGGGCAGCCTGTTCCAGGCTCTGTCACTCGCATAGTGAGGAAGTTTTCCCTCATGTGGAGGTGGAACTTCCTGTGTTCCAGTTTGTGACCATTACATCTCCTATCACAGGGCACCACTGAAAAGAGCCTGGCCCCTTCTACTTGACACCCACCCTTCAGATATTTGTAAACATTAATAAGATCCCCTCTCAGTCTTCTCCAGGCTAAACAGCCCCACTGATAACATGAACATGACTCTTCAGTACTTCAGTTTAAGAAAAAAAAACCCCACGTCGTTCTATAGCCATTATAGAAATCCATTGCTGTATTCCCAGGTACTGGTGAAAAGAATATACAGCCCTGGTAAATTTTATGGAGAAGCTGGGGATGAAGTGGTTGTTTGTTTTGATTTATTTTGGATTCTTTGTTTGTTTTGGCTTTACACTACCATGCCAGCTGCAAATTAATTAAATTCATCCCTTCTTTACATAGTTATGATGTTCCTGAAGTCAGGTTTTTTTGACCGCTGTTGCTTTTCACTGATAATTCCCAGGACTCTTATCAATCAAGGCAGTGCTGTTCTCCTTTTGTAGGAGATGCATGTGTCTGACAGTATTCATCTGTTGAGTCACATAGCACAAACACAACTCACTGCAGCTTACATGTGCTAATGGGTGACTGCAGCTTCTTAGCTGGTGCACAGCTGTCCAGTTGTTTTTTAAGGCTGTCTTCTTAAAAGCAGGTAGTCAAAACCAACCAACCACAGCACAGCTAAGTTGATGGGAAGCTAGTATTGCCAGTTCTTATAAAAGAGAAATTCATGTTTATTGTAAGATCTTGACTATCTTTCAGGTATTTCTGTCAGGAGAAATCAGAGAAAATATTTGTTCTAAATACTGGGGTTTGTGTTACTCATGTTTAGGGGAGTGAAAATGCTGAACTAGTTTCGCAGGTGGCATAAATGACCATTTGCCCAAACATTTTGTGCCAAATGAAACATTCATTCACTGAAAATATATACCTACTGAACCTATTCGTAAACTGAGGTTGCATTTACAAAATGCAACCAGTGGAGATACTTGCAGGAGAATTTAATTGTTTTGATATGACCTACAAGAGCAATTTCAGCACTTCCAAAACATTCTCAATATTTTCCTGTTCTCCAGAAGTTTAATGAGTAGATGTATGCCTGACTTAACCAATGTGCCTGATTAAGCCAATGTTTTTCAACTCCTGCTATAGTTCTGTTTTCAGTGTGTGGAAGGTTATGCTTCAGACTCTCCCATTTCCTCCACTTTTCATGGACTTTAAGTATTATCAGTATAGAGAGCAGAATGACTTCAGAGCCTACTGGATGCTACAGTGCTTAGATAGAAATCCCTTATCTGAATCTAGAGAGTTTCCTAACTGCATAGCTGATTTCCTTGCTATACAAGAAAAATCATTAGCCATTTCCTTGGCTTTTATTACCAGAGCTCAGGAGCAAAATGCTTCATGTTCATAGACCTGGAAAATGTTAACAATTTGAGATAGAAATATTGTTTCATTTTTCATGGCAAGTTACTGTTTGCTTGACCAGCAGGAAAATCTCTTTCATTTTTGTGAGGGAAAAAATCAATCAAAACCAGCAGTTTTGAGTTAACCCAAACCAGATTTTTCTGATCTTGGCAGGGTCTGTAGATGTAAAAGGAAGCAGGTGTAAGCAATAGTTATCCTGGAAGAAGGCTAGAGAATACTGCTTCAGTTGAGCCTGAAGCATTTAATGATGCTCCAGAGAAAGCCCAAGGGCAAGATAAAAGTAAGGGGGCACATAAGGAATATTATGATAACAGACTGGATAATTTACTCAATTGTCCCAAATTTTTTCTGGAGTTGATCAGGACTGCTGCTTGTTTGCATCTGTAATTGACTTCCCTCCTTCTAGTTGACAGAGGATTATTAATCCAGCATTGCAACTTGGAGTACCCTACATGAAGCTAAATGTCAGCAGGAACTGTAAACTTAAAGCTAATGGGATTGTGGCTATCCAAGCCTTACAGTAAGAGCCTCATGCCAAGCTGGAGGCTGTTGGCATTGCCTCAACAGTGGCATTGTAGATTAAAAGGAAAAGGATCAAATTCATACAAAATTGTTTTCAAGCCCTGTATCAGAAGAACAGATTAAAAAAAATTGATTTGGAACATCGCTGGGTTTAGGCATTGTTGTCAGGAGGCCACAATGTGTATGTGTCTGTCTAAAAATTAGACATGATTATCAAGGGAGAGGATAGAAGCTACAGCTAAGATGTCACATTAAGGGGCTTGAAAGTTTGTTTTGGAAATGCTAAAAGCTGTGAAAAGAGTTTCAGTGTCTTAAAAGGACAGACAGTGGTGCCCAGTTGTTTAAGAAAGGAGTAAACAAATGATGTCAATAGACTTGAACTTGATGCGTCATTCGCACTGTCTGTGGAGCTGTTTACTTCAGTTCTGCAAATGAGGAGGCATAATATGCAAGAGAGTTAAGCCTTGAGTATTTCCAATGTTACACATAGCAAGTAAGTCAGTCACAGCCACATTTACACTGTGTTTGTGTAGCATGAAATTTAAGGAATCCACTATGTCACTAAATAGCTACAGGAAAAAAAAGTTTTTAAGCGTTCCTTTTCCAGTTGCACACGTCTATAACTGTACTGGCAAACAGGAAGCCTGTCAGTGAGTGTTTAGCTGATAGGTGACTGTAGCCCAGTATTAGACAGGATTCTCTGGGATGGATCATGGGCATCACTCTAGGTGTTGTATCCTTGTACGTAATGGAAGAACGGTTCTAGGAATCAATTCATTGGTCACTTTAGACTTATTTTAGTATTCATCATTCAAGAGCATTGTTGTGATTAGTACTTCATGTTTCTCTTCTGTAAAATGTGCTTTATTTTTCAGGGAGATGGAATTTCTCCCATTCTTTGATTTTTAAAAAATGTGTACTCCAGTAAACATTCACTGCTGTAGGATCCAGGGTTTTTTTGCAAGTGGATCTTTTCTCAGCAAGGGCTCTAGGGAAGATTTCTGCAACTGTGGTAGTGATTGAAGTACTGGATTCCAGGGTGTGGTGTTCTTTTTCCTTTTCTTCACCAGATTTTTCAGTTTCTGGAAGAAGATGAAAAAAGCAGAATTCTAGCCTTATATGCAAATAGTAGAAAATATAGGCCCTGCTTTTAAATTCTTGGTGAAGTCTGATTTCAGGTCTCCTGGAGATATGAATGGTGTGTATGTAGGTAGTGGTGTCTCTTTCTTCTAATATGTCCCTTTGCATGCTCATATAAAGTTGGTCTAAGAAAGATAGTTTAGCGTTAGTTCAGTTAGCAGATTCCTGTTCCCATGGCCCCCTCAGCTGATGCTATGTATCACCCTCCTTACCTTAACAGCATGTCACTACTTGTATGACCATTCCAGTAAGAACATCTGCCTACAGCCTCTAATCTGATACCACTTGCTTCACTCCCACATGCTAGATTTACTCTTTGGGCTTCCAAAGCTATCATGAAATCAGATCTTCCAAGACACCCACTCCAATAGAGCATCATGGTACTTGGAGGGAATAGAATAGAGAAGTGAGAAGAATTGTGCCAAATGTTGCTGTCATTAAGGTTAACATCTAGAAATGAGGACTTTTTGTGTTAAGAATGGTAGGCTGAAGTCATTTGAATTGTCTCTGTAATTACCAGGTTTGTGTATTGCTGTGCTTCAGGGCTCAAAATAGATGAGGTGGACAGTATGAGGCTGAGGGGGATCTGTGAGATCAAGAAAGATGCAGAATAGGCAGGCAGGGAATGAATATTTACTGTTTCTCTCAGTAACAGGATTGAGGGAATTTGTTCAGACAATGAAGCAGCATTCTTGAAATAAACAAAAGTATGTCTTTTTTATGTAACTCATAATGAAACTGCAGAAGTAATTACCCCATTGTGTTGGGTTCAGAAGGGATTAGAGAAATTCATACAGGAAAGATCCAGCAGGACAATGGTCTAGCAAGTGATTTAGGAAAGTTAATAGGTATATGATTGCTGAAAGCTGACAGAGTGTGCCAGAAATGGTTCTGCCTCACTGCTGCAGTCTTCTCTTGAGTATCAACTACAGGGCAGTGTCAAATAGAGGATGCTGGGATAGATGTTCTTTTGGTATGAGAATAACTATAACTCTAGTAAATCCAGGAATGTGATTTTTTTTAAATGAGACTTTCATCCAGCTTTCTGACTAGAAGGATTCAGAATATAATGATCAAAGAATAGCTTAGAGAAAAACTAACAGGATCAGCTCCCTGCATCATGAGTCAAAATCTTGTTTTTTGAAGTCTCCAAATAATCTTAATACTATAGTAAGTGAATTGAACTGTGGCTCCCAGATGCTTTGGAGACGTAGAAGATGACACTCAGATTTCTGAGAGGCCTAAGTGCTTATGAAAATGCTGACATTAAAGAAAAACATCAGAAGGAAGGAAGAGAAGATCATGGGAGGAAGTGGACAGTGGACATACTGTTCTTGACACCGACTCTGTATAGCGTTTCCATTTTGTATCTTCCTGCTTGTGGTTTTGGTTTCAGGTACCCTTAGCAACCTTTCTCCTCAGTGGTATCAAAACAGGACACTCGATCAGAATAGCTTCTTTAGGCCAAATACTGCGGGAACCTCTGAGCCAGATCAGGGTGAAATACCAGTGGAGCTAGTTTGAAAAGTTCATCAGATAAACTAAATGAGAAACCGAAAGCATTTGTTTATTCAATAAATAAAACGTCCATCTTTATCAACTGTAATGTTTCCTACCCTTTGATACTGTTCCACACTACCGCTCTCTAGAGGATCTGATCTTAACCAAGATACAGAACACAGGTTTGATTATGTGAAGGCAGTGGGCCAAAAAGCTAGAGGTCTTATGCAAATGAAATTATGCGTTAATTTGCATAATTCTCTGATATATAGATATATCTATATATGTATGTATATATGCATCCATTATCTCTACTTCTCTTTGGCAAGATACTTCTCCTTTCCCACCCTCTCCCTGAGCTGGCTCTTCCTGTATTCCTTGTTGTCCTTGATGATGACTGGCTACCAACATCCTGGAAACATAGGTTTGTCACTGTGCTGGTGGTCATCTTAGCTATTTATTTGTCTGGGTAAGGAGTAGTTAAGGGCTGTGAAACTCAATTATTTCCAGAAGATGCTTCAGTCAGTGATTGTCTTTGGTGGATGTAATGACTCTTTTTGTTGAGTGTTACAGAGGGTGACTTAAGGACATACATTCACTTTCTCCCAGTTTTTCCTCCTCTTTTTGAGGGTGAGAATTGGAGCAGCTTTGTTGGATAACCATCTGAGCTCAGCTCAGGTGAAGACCTTTTTCAGTCCTTTTGTGAGTTTGGATTGTGTGGATTATCTGAAACCTTGCTCGAGCTTCTGCCCTGGAGTCATCAGTAAGACTTTGAGGCTCAGCTCTCCCTTTAGCAGTGACTAATGTATTCTAGGAATCATCACACTCCCAGGTGGTGAGGCCAAGCTGGGTGAAAGAAATTTTGCCATATAAGGAACCTAGAAAATGAATTTGAGTTATCATACATCACTTTAAAGAAAGGGAGACCTACACCTACTGCCTTGGGACTGCCATCATCAGGGAGACAACTCTGGTCCTGGGTAAGATGACCAGTGGTAGCTGATTTTGTACAGAAGATTACCAAAGAAGACATGTTTCCTCTAAAATAAAAAATCCTTTTTATTAAGAGTGAAGTAATAAAGAAAGTCAGCATGGTATTTGTGCTCAATATATAAACGTTTTTAAAATTAGTTTAGTAGGGGCTTAGAGTAGATGTTTGAGTACAGCAGGTGTAAATTGTCACACAGTGTGGCAATGATTAAAGCTCCTGAGAATCCACCCTCAGTTTTTCAAAGCACTCAACAGCCTAGTTTGACTTATAGAGCCTCCAAAACTGGAGTCAGATGAGCTTCGCTGAAAACCTGACTACTTATTTTGGTGTTTATGTGGAACTTAATCTCTAGAAATTCTGATCCAAAATGCAATCTCACATATGCTGCATTACTGATGTTTACACATTCAGCTGGGTAACTTGAGCAGCATTGAATGAGAATTGAACAAACAATGAAAACAAGAAAAGCCCCTTTGGCAGCTATTTCAATTGTGAGCTTTGAGAAAAAAATCAGATACGTGAAGGAATTATTCTGCGAGACCTATCAAAGCTTGAGCTTCTTGAAATTGATGGAGTTCTCTCTGCTAACTTCAGAAGATTTGTTACACCATTCTCAAAACTGAGTTATTAATAAGATGATCATAAAATGACTTTATTGGAAATTAAGTTTACCAGGTAAATAATTCAGTAAATATTTACAAGGCAGCCATGTCCTATAGGTTGCTTGGAATGGTGCATAATAAGTAATGCTGCCTTTTAAGACTGCAGTAATACAAAGTGCTCCAAATAGCCTGACACTAGCAGCATTGAAGCCTGAGAAGAGAAAATGTGCATCCTAACCCACCAGGCCAAGATTTATTGAAGGGCATGTAGTGTGGGGATAGAGATCTAGTGGTCCTAGATCCCAGCTGCTTCCTTCCTTCAACTCCTTCTCTTTATGAATGCATATTAAAATATTTTTAAGGCAAGTAATTGAAAGCAATTGGAAGAAATTCCTCATACTAAAACTTTTTAAAGAGTTCAAATTGTAATAACTTTTATTCCAGCATATGGATTTGGGGCTTGGTGGTAAATTGAGCTGTCTCTTATGAAAGTGATAAATTTGCTATCAGAGCTGAAAATGCTCTGAGCAGAAAATCAGCATTTGCTATCAAGAGCAGAAAGAAAAGTGTTTATAAATCATTGCATTTGTTTCAGATTATTCATCAGAGCTGGAAGGCAATTGTTCAAGTTGCTTTGTGATACTATAAACAGAGTGCTGGGAAGGCCATGTACTTTGGAGCAAAATTTTTGGGTTTAAACATGTACCAACTGAGATTTTTCCGTCAATAAGTGTTCAACTAATCTTCCAGAGAGGAGGATCTAGATTCCAGTGAGCTGTTTCGAAGGAACAGGTTTGAGTTGGCTCTGATAGAGCAGCAAGGTCTGGTAACTCACAGAGGAAAGATCTCTCGGAATTGTCTTATCTTTTCTTCTTGTGCTGCAGTAGGCAAGAAAAGTCTTTACTTCTCCTTTTCCTGTGCCCTCCCAAACTGCTCTCTAGTGGGGTTGTGAAAAGGTGCAAATCTGAAAAAAAGAACTGAGGTTTGGGAGGATTTTGATACAGAAGACTTGAGGCAATAGTGCTTAACATTTCCTGGTAAATAAAGACTGTCTACACACTTGCATTGTAGTTCAAGGCAGGAGCAGACTGCCTGGTTTCCCTGGGTGGTGCTGTAATTACCCTAGAGTTTTTTTTCTCTCTGTGAGAAAGAGCTACGATTTCTGTCACATGAAGCGCAGGCAGCCGCACACCAGCACAAAGAGCAATAGCGGGCTTAGCTGAGCAAGCTCCCGGAACTAGTCGGCATTCCTGCCTTAGTCACTGCCTGAGTTTCTGTAGCATTTCAAAGCTTCCTGGCCTTGCCTGCAAGAGTACTGGCTAAAGCAGCTTGGTTATACCTTCGTGTGTTATGGCCCGTCCTGGAGGAATTAATTTCTGCAGGAGCCGTGCCAGCTCTTTTGAGGTTTGAAATGTTGTGGATCATTTAGCTTTGCTGTGTTTTTCCCCCCACCTCCAACAATAAAATGAAAGCAAAACACACACCAATTCATTTGCTGACATGTTGGCACATACTGTGAAATAACTAACTGGTTGCAGAGTCTCCATAAAAAAGGAAAATATGGATTTTTCAGGTGACAAGTTGCTTTTGTCCAAAGAAGAAAAACCAGAGAATGGGTATGATACATCTTTTACGAGCAAAACAGGAGAGTTGCGAGGTTGAATGTGGGTCAGATATCTTTCAGTGGTAGTGGTTTCCCAATGCTGAAACACATGTCTCTGTTAAACACAACAGCATGAAAACTTTTATGCCAAAGAAGGTGACGGGGGGTAGGCAGGGACCCTCAAAACAGCCAGTAGCTAATGCTGCCTTTGTGGTTTTATATATTTGCCTATTAAAATGACAATACAGACATGGAACATTTAGATTTAAGAAACCTTCTTTTCATTAAACAACATTAAACAAACTGACAAAGTAGGGGGTTATGACTCTAGTAATTGAAACATGCTGTTCTGTTCAAGACCAGAACTCTATAAAGACTCTTTTCACTCAGTAATGCCCTTTGTGTTTGCCTGCTACCCCTGCTAGAAATTACTGTAGGCCTGAAGTATGTCTTTCGAAGTGGAGTGGGAATGACAGAGTGCAACACCACACTTGGCAGATGGGGTCACAGCCTTTTTAGGACGTTAACATTCATTGTGCATTGGAAATCAATTTGCCGCTCAGAATGCATGGAGACTTAGCTGGACCTCCCTTCCTAATTTTTTCTAATGTTAACTTTAAACCTAGGATGCAGGAAATAGAATTAGATGGATTAATTTGGATTAACTCTGATGGGGTTCAGGTAGTTTTCATTAGCTTAATTTAATGAAGTGTGCCTTTTTCATGGATTCCTCGTTCTTCTAGATGTATATTCTGAATCTGTACATTATCTTGCATTTATTTTTCCTTTTCTCTTCTAGATGTTGATGAGTGTCAGGATAACAATGGAGGGTGCCAGCAGATTTGTGTAAATACCATGGGCAGCTATGAATGTCAGTGCAAAGAGGGCTTTTTTCTGAGTGATAACCAACATACCTGCATTCATCGCTCCATTGGTAAGTTTTCAGTGTGTAAATTGTGCTCTTTAGAATAACTGTATTCCATCAGAAATGCAGAAACGGTTTGTGAGGATTTCTTTTTTTTTATTCCCAGTGCTCCCAAAATCATTTCACTGCTTGGTTGGAATTGACTGATTCCTCTGCTACCCAAACTTGTAGCAGAGCCATAAATAATATGGGGAAAAGGCTTTAATTTGGCATAGAAATTGTGCTTGGTTGAAAGAGCAAGCTCTTTGGGCAGGCAGAGGCAGATTTTCAAATGGCAACTTCCTGCTTCTGAGTTTCCAAGACTTAAAAATTTCTCATCTGTTTATTGTCCAATAGTTCACCTGTATTCCACCTTAGGAAGCATGGTATCTTAAAATGAACAACTTCTGGAAATTATACAAGTTTTTTACCAGTCATGTAACTCCTTGCTTCATTAGAGACTGATGATGGCTTATACTGTATCAACACAGCATTTTTCTTTGAGTCACTACTCTGTCTGGGGTGGATTAGAAAACTGCTTCTCTGTTGCCTATGCACTAACAGTAGAAACAAGGAATCCCTGCAAAACTGTGATCCCTGTCTGCTGCTGATTTTGACTAGAAAAAGCAGCTCTCCCTTTTCTGTACATGTCAGATGTGGAAGACAAGTTTGAGTGGAAAGGGAGAAAAGAAAACAGCATAGCTATAAATCTTTGCAATTAAGTGGACTCTTTATGTGTTCATTCAGACTTCTGGTGACCCTGGCAGCAGTGGGAATATATGCTAGGAAACTCATTTACCAATAGGCAATACAGACTGACAAAGTAGCAAGATGAGTCTGGTGATCAACAATGTAAGCACGCTGTAAACTTCAACAAGCTACACAAATGATTCTGAACTGTTTTAAGTCACTAAAATTAACCAGAAAATCCTACTTGAACATAGAGTAGGGATTTAGTTGCTCTGTTGACAAGAAAACAAAACATGTAGCATCTCAGAAATGTAAATGTATTTCTGGCACTGTGTGTCTGCTAACACAGAATTTTAAAGACAAGTAGTAATATATTTACAAGTCTACTTCCTAGCACGATTATTAAGTGTTAAGCAATTGAGGTATTTTGATTGTGACAAGAAGATACAATTAAGCGCCATCAACCAGTGCATTTTAAAGGTTGTTATCTAATAGATTTTAGTCATTCTTTTCAATGTAAATTGTTCGAACTTCTGCCCAGTGTAAAGTAACCCTGACACAAAGATATACAACAGAGCAAGGAATAGTAGCTGGAGGCTTAATTAAAACCACTTGCAGAGTACTGTGATACAATCATTATTTCAATTTGCACATTATAAAAATTCCCAGCTGTAACAAAAGAGAATTTAGTTATCTGAGATGGAAACTAATGAAATAAATGAAAAATGAGACTCTAAAGGCAAAAGTTTCTTCTAAGAAATAGATTTATTGAGGGAAAAGGGTAAGTTTTTATGGCATAGAGGATTCCTAGTTTGCCAGAAGGATTGGGGGAGTGGATTTGGAGGTTGACTGCTGTATGCACGTAATAAATATGCATGGGAATAATACATTTGTGCCAACTCCTTTACAAAGAAATTGTCATATAAGGCGTGGACATTTAATTTGAAGCAAAATATTCAAATACTTTCAGATCTGAAAAAAAAACAAGCAACCTACCAAACAGACCAGCTGTGGTTGCAAAGCATTTTAGGAACAAATGGTTTGTAGCTTTTCAAAAATATGGTGCTAAATTACAATAAGAGCAAACACTGCACTGTAGTGCCATGATTCTTCACAGAAATACATCAGTTGGGTGGATATGCTGGAGGAAGGAAGTGGGATTAAATGATCTCTTTCAGTTGTCAGAGGTGACTGCACTGCAAATAGTAAACATGCATGGTGAGAAAGTAAATGGCTTTTTTTTTTATATCTGTGTTTACTCACTTTCATCCCTCTCACTTGTAAGTGCCACTACAGAAACTGTTGGAACACAAAAATATGCATCAACATATTTAGCTAGAGTTGTGCCTAGGGATAGATTGTGTCTATACCTCTGTTGGTAAACAAGACTGAAGTGGACAAAGGCACACCACACAGGCAGCACTGCAATTCAAACACAAAGGCACTGACTTGCCAAAGCCCTTTAGCAAGCTTGTTGACTTTGAGCATAATAAGATCCATTAATTGCAGTGGGATTACTTTTCTGTCTCTGAAGAATGCATGTGCAGTCACACAATCTCAGCGTCCTTGACATTACCTAAAATCTCTTCAAGGACTCATCTAGTCTAAAACAATCAACCACAAGGTTCTTCATGCATTTCGCTGTCACCTTGTCCCTCCTGATTTCAAATACCTCTGAAAAAGAGGAGAATCATTGCAAGGTGCTTAGGATGTCCTTGAAGTTGGGAGGGGTTCGGAATGGAGTCCAGTAACAAGCCTAAGCAACGTCTGTAGGCCCATCTCACCTGCTTCAGCCATCAATAAGGCTGGTGCTGATCATATGCTCTGAGCTCATCAGCATAGTGAAGAGATGTGGTAGTTTCAGAATTGGAAAAGGACATAAGATATTCTCTTGGGGTTACGCAGAGGAACAAATAGCTCCCTTTTTGCACTGATCAATCAAGTCTTATGATATGAGGCACCTTCCTTAAAATTGTCGACTACTGTGTGAACTTCCTCAGCTTCCAGAGATGCACCGTGTCTGTAACAGTGCTTTGAAGGGCATATTGTACCACTGTGCTCCTACCCATGGAGTTGTGGTAAGGGCTTTTAATATCATCCTTGTGTCCCAAAAGACATGTTTGCTTACCACCTAAAAGTGTTCTCATTATTTCCTATGGTCAAAAAGGATTAATGATCCCCAAGAAAGAGGGATTTTATACCAATGGGAGGTCAGGTTGATATTAAAGTCAGGGCAAACCCTTGTTTTTAAGTATTTGCTTTGTTCCACTATCTTCACAACAGGCCTACTATATTTAGTCTCAGTATCTTTTGGAAGAATAGTATGCCCAATGCAACTTACTTAATTTATTTTTGCATAAAACTTATTTTCCCTTTACTGAATCAGATTTCAGTATTGGTTTACTCACAATAATGTTGGTGACAAACAGGAGAGAGAATGTATTGTAGAAGATACAGTGTACTTAACAGTTGTTTATCTTAGTACATCTTAATTACAGTCATAGGTGTAAACATTGTGAATTATACTGGAGATACGTTTGAGTTTGTTTTCTCATGAGTTAAAAAGAAACCAGAATAAACCAGCTGTTACTATATCATCTCCATCTCCAGAGGGAGCATGTGTTTAATAAATGTGGAGATTAGTATCTACACTACAGCTGTGACTGGGGCAGGTGAGTGGGTTTTCCCTTAATTTGATGATAAGCCACAAGCCCCAATTCAGCAAAGCTTCTGAGCACATCCTTAAAAGTCCTAGTTACAGCAAAGTTGATTGAAAATCTGTATTGGGCTTAAAAAACATCAAAATAAGCAGAGTTTAGCTATATACATGTGCCTCGACTGAAGTTCAGAGTGATCAGAATGAAGGATATGGTACGTCCTGTTTGCATTACAACTATAAAAGGTATTGTGGTCAGGAGCCCTGGCTACAAATTGCCTCACCAACCAAAATTCTCAGCTGAAGCATTAGAGAAAGCCATTGCTGTCCCACCTCCAGAGGGCAAGTTTCCTAAAGCACAATTGTTGTTTGCTTACAAGGCAGATACTTAGGTGTTCTGTGGCTAGGAAGACTTATGTTATTTAAATTCCATCCCCTGAATGTCTCCTTAAAGCACAGTTATATTAATGGTCTTATATCTGTTAATCATTCACTGACAATGTTTCTATATAGCTAGTGCGAAGTAAACTAAAAAGACAGGTACAATCAGGAGTGGTAATTATAAGCGGAGACAAGAAGAGGTGGAGAAGTACGAGGCTACAGAAGGCTGGAAATTTTGATGGTTTGGTCAAATGGTGGAAAAGCTTTTTACACGGTTGTCACTATAATTTTCAAGCCTGTTAAAAAACCATTTGGCAAGAAAATGCTTTTTCACTTCCTCTTATCCCATTAACCTTATGTTTGTAGCAGAGATGGGGAGTTTGACAGAAAGTCAAGCCACCACAAGACAGCAAATGACTGAACTACAGTCTCAAGACCAGCTTGTCTCTTTCTGCACTCAAAAAGTGTAACAGTTTAGTCCCAGAGGAAAGGGAAACATGCTAAACCAAGTTGTCTTGCATTTGTCACGGAATAATTGGGTTATGAAGTGGTTTACCATGCTTGTGCTGATACATAATAACTTGTTAAACTTGATTATATGTTTAAACCCTTGTTAATTCTGCAGTAGTAGCATAGGAGTCATTCAGTCAGCTGACTTCAAACTACCAAATTTCCCTTTGTTTTGAGGGTTATAAGACCACCTTTGTTCAACTTTTCATTCCTACTTTTCATGATTTTTCTTTTTGCCTTACTTGTTTTTTTAGCTTAGTGCGATTTTTAGAGTAATAGGATAATGTGTTAAGATTCCCTGGGAGGAAGCAGTCAGTGCAGGAAAAGTTGCAGGCTGGTTTTCGGGACTTTATTCCCATCTCTGGTGCTGATGCCTTGTAGGACTCTGGGCAAGAAGGTTATTGTGGCTCAGAATTTCTGCAAAGCACTTCAGAGGACAGAGGTGCTTTTTCTAGATAAAGCATGATAATCTATTTGTATTTAGATTAATGTGGAAGGGTGACCTTAAATGATTGCTGCCAGCTCTGTTCCAAACTTTATGAAGTACAAGGTTTCTCATCTTAGCTATGAAAGCTCTTTCATGATCATGTAACTGGCTAAATTACCCCATTATTTGAATATATTTTGCAAGAGCTACCCTAAGTACAGGCATGCCATTCACTGGAGCAGAACAGTCCTTTTTGTCTTTTTTTAATTGGAATCCTAATATGATTGTAAAGTAGAGGAATATGTAGACTAAATTTTAAGGAGAACAATTCATGTACTTTTAGATAACATAGTAAGAAAACCTTTCAGGTAGTGTAAATTTTAACTGGACAAACATACTGTGATCTTGGAAGCTTTTTCCTAAAAATACACACAGTGTGACCTAAGTGTAATAGAAGCTTTGAATAAATAGTGCAATTGATTATCTTTCACAGATTATATGACACAGAATGTGTCCAGGAAAAAAGGCTTTATAAACCATTTGAAATAGTTTGAAAGGAGGGAAAATGCAACAGGTGAAAACACCTGGTATAAGTAAAAAATAATCTGTTATGCCTGATCTCCCCCCTCTCATGTACCAGTGATTTATCATGATTAGGAGTAGTAGTAAAGTTACAATGGTGTAAAACTAGTTGAAGTGAAATCTTGCTTAATTTCAGCTGTGAGTGGAAGCAGTAATTATACAATCATAAAAACAATATTAGGTAGAAGTTTAGGACGAGACGTGAGAGTAAGTCTTGTAGAATCATAGAACAGCCCAGCCTGGAATGGACATCAACATCTGGTCCAATGGTTTGTGGGAAAGGGCACCCAGAAGAGATTGCTGAATGCCCTGGCTAGTCACATATTGAAAATGTGAGCAATGGGGACTCTACCATGTCCCTGGGGAGGTTGTTCAAGTGAATTATTATTCTCATTATAAAATATTTCTTTCGTCTGTCAAGATAAAGCCTCTGCCAGTGCAACTTGTACCCACTGCCCTTTGTCTTCTCCATGTGCCTCATTGTGAAAATGGAGCCTCCAGCATCTTTGTAACTGCCCCTTAACAACTATCCAAATAGAACTAAGTGTATCCAAATAAAACCACAAAAGCAGAGTTTAAAATATCACAGTTGTCAGTAGGTTTCTGTTGTGGTGTCCATACGTTGTGTGTCCTCCCCCCGGCTTTTCCCATTCAGGCCTTCAATAAATGTCAGCTTAAATGGTAACTGCTTAGGATGTCATAGAATTGGAGGCAAAGGCATGTCACTTTTGGCTTAAAAATTATGAAATGCCTCTGAAACCTGAGATGTAAATACTACAGCATTGTTAAAGCTCTTGTGACTGTGTCTGAACTGCAGGATAGATTCATTCCATTTGAGCAGCTGCAGTCCTTTACCTCAGAGTAGTCTGGGTGGAAACCAGGGTGTGACGAAATGGTATAGAATATTTCAGTATATCCCAAGTTGAAGAGTTAAATGCAGACAATTAGAGTGGGTTGCACATCCTCATTGAGTTCCTAGGGACCAGTTCACACCCGTATCATACTTATATCTACCTATTCTACATTAGTTTTATAGCTCACTTGCCATCTGAAGGAAAAATATTGTTCTTCAGTAATTTCTGGGTTGAGTAATCAATACCCTCTGCTGCTTTGCTCAGCTGAGATTGAATGCACAAGTAAAATCCAAGCAGTATAGCATGATGAAATGGTGGTGAGTTCATTGAAACTCAAAAGGAGAAATCTCCCAATGCTCAGGACCTTATATCAGATTATATCAGGAACTTAAATCAGATTGCCAGATTTTGCCAAAATCTGTTAATAAATTCTAACTAAATTCTAAACTCTTACTGTGCAGAAGCTGTCCCATAACATGTTCCAGATTTAAGTGTACTCATCAGAACAAACATAAACATTTTAAAAATAAGAAAAGAAAGCAATACCAAAAAAATTAGTCTGGTTGTACTAGAAAACATCAACGGGTAAGAAATCTAGAAGTCACATGTGGAGCTTGCATATAGTGTTTGAACAGTATTAGGAGTAGATCTAACAGTTGAACATGACTAAGTGATAAATTAGGACATGCAGATAATTTCTCAGTGAGCCAGAATCTGAGAAATAGTTTAATGGTTATGGTACTCGTTTCTGCATGGCTCCATTGCCACTGCTTTTGGTATGGAAAGGACGAAACTAAAGGGGGAAAAGAAATGTGTAAGAAATAATAACGCTGGACATGCAAAGAAGTGTGTCTTGGAAAGAGTTGCTGTTTGAAACACCCTGCAGCAGCATGACAGCCAGCCAGCTTGCCAGGGGGAGCAGGGAATTTGCAAGTCAGATCAAAAATCTCTCCACACCTGTGTGACAGAAAGTGCAGCAAACAGTCTGTAGCTCAGCGACTGACTGACTGGCAGTGCTGACAAGATGGGAAAGCTATATGCACGAATGAGAAAACACACTGGAAAGTAGTACATTAAAAAAAACCCCAAAAAATTTTAAAAAAAATAGAGTAAATATTCAAAGGGGGCTTTCACACTCAATCATTCAATAGCATTGGAAGTGAACCAATGTTCTGTTCATACTGTCTGCTCTGGATATATCAGGATTATACTAAGTAAAAGAACTGACGTGATTTTTAAAGGCCTCTAGGATCCAGTTGACTGAAACATCAGGTGAGAAAGATCTGGGAAGAATATTAAGGCACAGTGTACTTGAAAAATCACACAAGCACACAACAAATGTTCTCTGTTTTAAATATACCATACGTTATATTTGTCATGATGTGTCTCAAGCCATCAGGGATACAGTGATGAATTCAGGGCCTGCTCTGAATGCTGTGTAAAGATGCTCAGCATCTTTCATACCTACTGTAGTCTCTATAGATCTCTCCATGTATGTCTTGCATTTTTCACTATGCAGAGAAACCAGCTGCAGACCATGTTGCAGGCACTGTTCCCCTTTACTGCTATGCATGACAAATCTTAGAGAAGCAATCCAGCAGGAACTCTGGAAAGGCCGATTCCACAATGTATTTTTGTCTGTAAACTAGTAGCAATTCAAGATAGGAGTGCAAAATACCTGTTTGTCTATATTGTTACCCTCCTGTATGCATTTAATAAGTTCTATTAATTATTCAATTCCATGTAATTATGTTTGAGATTGCTCTGAGCTATTCTGAAATAATTCAGGAGTTAATGGAATAAGAAGGAAAATGCTTGTAGTTAATAGCCATGTGTATTTTCAAGCCTAAGAATACGTATGTTCTTTGTTAAGCTTTTTATCTTAGAAGTATCTGGGTTGTAAAATTGCTGGGTTTGTTGCTGTCCTTGATGGTATTTTGATTATTTTGTACTTGAGCACCAGTCAGGAACGCGAGACCTTGTACAAACTCAGAAAATTTACAGCCTAAGTAAACAAGGCAAACAGGCAGAGGATAGCACAAAACACGTAATCACTGTGAATGCTTTCATGGCAGAAACGTTGTAGTGGCACCATGAGATATTTTAAGAGAGGGCACAAAGGAAGAAAGGAGCGAGGCAAGGGTATGTCACGTAGCCAGAGAGTAAGAGAAGGAGGGAGACAGCCAGCCAAGGGGGAATCAGGTGAAGTGTGGGAGAATAGGTTCCAGAAGAAAAGAAGGGTGTGAAACAGATAACACAAGGCAAAATCTATACTTCTTTTCTGACTCCTTAATTCCCTGGCTTGCTACTGCTTTTTTTTCAGTATCCCCTCCCTCATAGTTTTCTTTCCATTTTATTAACTTCTCTCCTGTACACACCACAGTATAGTCATAGTACAGTCAAACTGCAGCAATGTCTTTGAAAACACATGTTTTTTCTCCATGGAAGGGGTCATGTGCTGAGGTTGCAAGGCCAAGCTGCAGTCATGCTCAAGTGATCAGGATGATACCCTTGCAAGGGTTCAGCTCCTTGGCTTCTCCTAGAAACCAAGAAATGCAGAAACAGGTGTTAAGTCTAACAGGAAGACAAGCAACCTGTGCTGTTGGAGTTACTCTCTGTACTACGTTCACCATTGATAAAAGCATCGAGCTTGTGCAGTGAATCAGTTTACCTGTTTTTTGTGCATGATTCATAGTATGATTGAGCAATTTTCAAAAGCTCTGCCTGACTTACCAGTGCTGAGAAGCTGCAAATAATCTTTATTCCTTTCTTCCAACATAAAACATTTACCTTTGAGTAAAAGCAACAGCACTTTTGTCCCTCTTTGATATGGAGCACCTCCTTTAAAAGTTCTTCTCTGTGTTTATAGCTGACTAAGCCACAGCAGATGCAATGTAAACCAATGGTATCCAGTACGGTGTGCTGCAAGTGTTGCATTACATTGGTGATTTACCAGACTCTGCAGGTTTTGTCCCTACAGTTAACATGGGCTGAAGATCATATAATAGCTGCTATCTTCAATCCATATCAAACTGCAAAGTACTAGTAAGGCCAAAGCTAAGAATCTCCTTCCTCAAACATTAATTTTTCACAGAAATTCACATGATTGGTGTTGGTATTTCAGTCTTGAGTATAATAAGATTTGGTTATTTAAACCAACATTTGTATGGAATGCTACAAATGCCAAGATAGGGAAGCAGCAATGTGAATTGTTCTCATACCGTCCGTTTCTTGTTCTGGCTTCTTCAGAAGTGAACTCCTAGTTATTTGCTTTTCTAATCACTAATTTGCTAGAGGATGTCTACAAAAACTACCTCAGGACTCTAAACCGCATCAGAAATAGGAGCAATTATGCCATGTGCTGAAAAGCTAAATAATTTGCCTAGAGTTACACAGGAAGGCTGTAGAAATCCCAAGAGTTTTCCAGAAAAGCTGTGAAGGAATCATTTGACAGAGCATGTGGTTTAATTGATACTATCTTGATTTCACCAAATTTGTTTTGTAAAATTGACTGGGTTTATGTATGCTCCTCCTAGGAACAGAATGCAGATATCCTGAGCCCCATTCTTTTGGTCTGCTATTTAATTCCCCTCTTTCATCCCTGGTGCACTTTAACATCAGTGATTGATGAATTACATGTACATGTTTAGAGATCAAAGTGTAGCACAGGGAGACGGGTGGGTAACAGTGCCTTTTGCAAATCCTTTACTCTCCAGCCTTTCCTCCCTACACTTTTTGATCTGTTTGTTCTCTATTGGCTCACTGTTGAAAATTGAACAATTTCTGATGGTGGCAGGCAGCTTGATTTCTTACTGAAATTCAGAATGCCTGATGGCTCTGCACTGTGCCCTTGTACTGGGAAGGCAGCCCAATTGAAACTGGGAGTGTGTAGGTTCTGAAAAGTGAGGTGGAATAGAACTAAAAGAACAGGTCAACCAACTGTTGTCAGCATTTCTTTTTAAAGAAGTGTATTCTTCCACTAAAACAAATTTTGTTCTCTGAAGTAGCTGCTTTTCCTGGAATAATAATAATTATATATGTATATATATATGTAATTGCTTAGGAAAAAAAAACCACATCAAAACTCTGAAACATTTAGACCTGGAGTTATTGTCCTTGGCATTATATGGTGGTGGTGGTGGTTAGGCAGCCTTGTCTTGCTGCCGTAGGCAGCTGTTGTACTGCACCATAGCAGGAATGTCCATGAAGCTCCCTTATCTACAGGAGGGACTGGGCACTTCATACAAGAAACAGCTCAAACATGAAACCTGATTTGCCAGGTGAAAGAACGTATGCCTGGTAGCGTTTCTGAATTGCCCGTTTCCTTTCACAAGTGAAATATTCCATTGCTGAGGGAGTGTCCCAGGAAATGGGCAATGAAAAGGACCCTGCCAGCTCGGCCGAAGGGCAGCATATGAGCTGTGCCTGAGGTGAGACTGGACTGCCCTGCCCTCATGGACAGCCTGCACGTTCTTCTCCAGTGCTGTGTTTCTGCTCCTCACCTTTCCAGACACAATGCTTTCAGAACTACCTCTAAGCTTCCCAGGAAAAGCTATCATTTGGCCTGAGTGCTTCCTTAATGGACATTTAATTACTCCAGTCTAATTGGAGTCTGAAAAAAACATATCATTAAAAAAAAGCCTGTAATAAGCTGTTCTAAACAGGATTTGGTGAGCAATGCTTTCCTAGCCTAATCTATCTCTCTCTTGAATCCTGAATCTATGTTTACCTGGAGATTTATTTTGAAAAGGCTTTCTATGTAGATCTAAACATGACTTTTTAGCATTTGGCTAAGTTGCCATTTGTCTTCATCTGGCATTAGTTGAAAATACCTTGTGCTGTTCAATCTTCCAAGAGTTCCCAGGAAGAGATACTGAGCTGTCATTCCTGTGCTATCTCTCCGAGAAGCTGACCACTTATCAGCCAAATGAACTCTGAATTAATCTGGAGGATTACCTGTCAGGAGCTCACTGAAGTGCTCCATGAAACAGTCCCCCAGTAGAGTAAAATGCCAGAAAAACAATAAAATCAAAGAATGCCAGTGGTAATTCTTAGTAGTTAGATCTTTTAAAAGCAGAGACTTGGTGGGAGCAGGAAAGCTCCTTTATGTTTTTTATGTTGTTCTCGTTAGGCTCATGCCAGAGGGACTTTAGGTGGCTAAAGGAATTTTCCTGTTGTCTGGACTGTCAGTGTGTTTTTTAAACCAGTTCTGAGACTTTCTAGACCCAGTGTAAATGATTCCACTTCTGAGTGTCCATCAAATTCTCTTACATTAGCTGTGAAGTGCCCAAACTCAGCATGTAAATGTATTTCCAAGCAACAATTTCAAAGTTTATTTATGTATCATTTGGTTAAATATTTTATGAGATTGTTTCATTTCTTTTTTTTCCTGTAAAAAACCTACAAAGGCCTCCTTTTCTTTTAGAGTTTATTATGACTCACTTCACGGAGATAATTTTCTGCTGAGTTATACTAAGTTGAGCTATCTCAAAAGCAACATTGTGGTCAGAAGTGTGGCTGTGTTGATTGACATCCCATTTTTCCTGTTCCATATATATTCTCTTCTTGGACTTCCACAGTCTATTTACAGGCAGGAACAGGATTTACTCAACTTTCCAGTATGACCTGGTATCAGGAAAAACACTGCCATTTTTTGATGCTTACCTTGCCCACCAACAAATACTACCCAAATTAAAATCCATATTCAGCGTTTAGTCGATGCCTTTCATTGAAGTACAGAAATCAAACAGACTAGTTCATCGAGAAGAGTTCCATTTTTCTGGGTTCACCCTTGCACAGCAATAGTCACTGCACTCAGAAGTCTTGTTGGCCTCTTGCTTATAGCTTCCAAAGGACTTGCTTCACCTTTCTTTTCTCAGATCATTAAAGCCAGGGATGGCTACAAACAGGATATGCTGCTAGCAGATGTCATGCTTATTTCCACGTGCAGCAATGCCAGTGTATCATCATTCATCCTATCCCTTCACCTCTTTGCTCTTTTTAAAAAACGGAATAGCAGTTAGGTGTGTACATGGTGACTGGGATGAACTCTAATATAGTTTTGCTAGACCTTGAAATTGGTAGAGGCTAGAGACTGCTCCAGTCACAGCTGTAGTGCTCTCTCTGAAATGGAGATGAGATGCCAGTCTGATCAAACTGGTTCAGAAGTCCACATACTCCCACCAGTTTCAGTGTGATTTGAATCAGCATCACGAGACTGGGAATGTCTGCCAACAACAGAGATTGAATCAGAGGTGATGCAAATGATGATTATTTCTTTGGGTTACACCATTGCACAGGTAAAGAAATCTGTGGATAACTGTGCAACCCTCAATAACTTTTTGCTTTCTGTGGAAGACCTTAGCAAGCCATTTCACTGATCTATAGGACAGAACTGCCATGAGGACCTATGCAGAGAAAGAGAGGAAAAAGTGCCAGAAAGAAAGCAATCGGTGCTAAGTAGATTAAAGGCAGTTCAGTACTGAAGAATATGCTTGCAGGGCAATTGCATAGTCTACTCATCCCAAATGCTGCTAATGATTGTTGTTGTTGTATGAAGACTGTATGCACTGTAGCAGAGCAATAAACAGGTGCTGAGATACTCTCTTTGGCACAGAAGAGAGCCTGCTGCTTTTGACATGAATAAACTGTTCTGCAATGACAAATAAGCCTCAATGCACAGAAAAAGAGCAATGATATGAGAGCAACAGAGTGGTTTGTGTACACACTGGATGTTTCTCACCCTGAATGTGCCAGCAGAGCATAGAGACTTGGGAGAGAAGCAGGTTCTTCCACTTTCACACCACTATTGCCCCATAAACATTTCATGCATTTCTGAAATACAGCTGGCAGATTAGGCTTCTACTCATTGTGTTGGTGATAGCATTTGGTCTTAAATGGCTAATAACATAGGACTGCTATTTCAGGTGCCTTCACATGAAATCTGATGCTGAGTGCCCCAGAAAAAAAATTAACCATTTGTGACAGGAATGGGATTGCATTTGCTGCTGTGTGGAAAATGTGTTTGCTTACATGCCCACCATGTGTCTTTTTTAGTGAGGGTTGTAGCATTTGAGCAGAGAAACGAGAGGATTGTCTCAGTGAATGTAAATACTAACAATAGTAAAAGGTGAATTATAACTGTGCTTTAAAATGGTGCTCTTGCTAATATTCTTGCTCAGATAATGAAGGATTTGGTTGCCTGAGGTCACTGGAAAATGTTTTTTGAATGCCTTAATGGTGCTGGCTGCTCAAATCTTGATAGGAGGTAACTTTTATCAAGTGGCAATATATTTGTCATCTCCATTCCGCACCCATCCTTCCCCAGCACCTCTCACTTTTCCCCTGACCTAGACCCTGCAATGTCACCTTCCAGACTGTGAATCATTCATCTCTCTCCCTTGTGTCTCCACCAAATGTTATCATCACGCTTGCTTGAACCCTGACGTTTGATTTGTGTAAGCTAGGATTGCTGCGTGTCTCGGGCTGATGCTTTACTCAGATTCCTTCTCTGAGGAAAACTCAGGTAAAACAGAGCAACACATTCCTTTTCCACAGAATGGCAAACTGCCTTCTGAAAAAAAAAAACCATGGTGAAAACTTTGGAAGTTTTTTCACAGCTAAATGGCCCTTTTGTATTGCAGGGATGCTGGACTCTTACAGTTCATAGCAAACAATATGTAATAGCACCAATGTATGTGTATTTAAATTTTGTATACACAAATACCATGCATTTAGTAAATACATTTTCCTAAGCTGTCCTTGAATGTGGCTGCTGTGACCCCACTCCTTGCCTGCTAAACCCACGGGAGGCAGCATTGATTTTGTTCTCTGGGTTTTGTAGGTTTTTCTGAAAGCAAGGGAGAGGCTTGTGCCTACATTGCATTTTACTTTAATGTATGGGCAAGCTTTCAGGCCTTTGTTGTTGGGACTATTCATGTGCTTAAGTGTTTTGCTGGATTGGAGCCACAGAGGAGTTAATGAATCAGTGTACATACCAGGGTATAGCATTCTATTTCTTCCTTCCAGACAGGTTGCGTTTCCAGTATTTGTATAGGATATAGGGTGACCTGTTTTCTTTATTTATGAAATTATATGTAAAAACGTCTTCTCAGCAGATAGTATTTCGGCATCACTTTCTGAGAGATGAATTGTTTTCCCCTTTTCTTCCCATCCAAACACCATTCCCTAAAGAAAAAATGTATATGGTGGGTATTGTTGCCATACTTTGTTTTTTTCAGTAAAAGTAGCAATGTATGAATGTAATTTCCTTGCTGTATGTCCCAGACGGTGTAAGAAACAGAACTTATCCAAATAATTAGAGTGGTAGTGACAATGGGTATTCAAGGCAGGCTGACAGAAGCCTCTCTGAAAGCATTTGCCTAATTCTGTGCTTTGAAGTACAGGAGAGTAGTTGTGCATCTCCAGCAAATTTCTCCTTCTTCTTCAGCAGTAAATTGCCCAGGTAAGCTGAGTATCTCCACTCGTCCATTGGTGCTACTTTGTGTGGCAGGTACTGTCAGTCACCAGCCCATTTGTGTCACAACTGTGTTGGTTCCTGGTTTCCCGTTCTGATTAATATTTGGGGGCTTTCTCAAAGCAAGGTTATGCCCCAGTTGAGCCAATAGTGTCAGAGTTCCACTTTTCAGGAAGCAGTGCTGCTGACTGCATCTTATCTCGCACGTTGACGCTATTTCCTGGCCCTCTAGGCCTTTTTCCTGTCCTGCATCATGATGCTGTCTCCAGTGCTTAGTTGAATTAACTTTCAGTTCTTGTGTGGACTAGTAGACCAGCAGTAATTTTAAGGCATTGGTATATCTTGTTTTCCCACAGTCCTTCTTCTGAGGTAGTTACCTATTTTTTAATAGAGCACTTTTCATCCTGAAGTATCCCAGGGTGCTTTACAAATGTCATCCTAGGAAATGCCAGTACCTCTTGACAGAGATGTTTGAAGACATGGACAGTAGGGGATGTATATACAGCATGCTCTGTGTTTTACTGGAAGCAAAATGTAATATTCCCAATAGTGCCGAACACTGAAATCAAGTGAACAGGAGGAGATGGGGATTCTTTTCCCTTCACCATCTCCCTGAAGAACAACTGGAACTGTAAACGGACATAGAGACAGGTAGAGGCAAAAGATGTGGGGTTGATGTTATATAGAGTGAATATGCTGACAAGCAACCAAGGTCAAAGAGTGAACAAGCAGATGGACTCATTCCTTGAAGAGTGTGAGGTCCATCATGTAGAGAAATAAAAAAAGTGAGGTTCATAGAGAAAGCAAAGTTGCAAGTGGGAGTTGCTCTGTAGGTAAAGAGATGAAAACTGGAGTGGTAACATGCAAGGGATATTATGACAGAAGAAAGATGGCAACGCCATAGCTCTTGGCCAACGTTACATTAATTTGGGAGTTGTACTTGATGATTCTTATGGTTCACTTCCAACTCAAGATACGTTACAATTCTATGATTAACAGAGTTAGAAAAAACAAATGACACAGAGGGAGGACACCTCTGAAAGGTGTAACACAAAGAGGGAGAACACCTCCGGAAGGTGTAACACAAAGAGGAAGGACACCTCTGGAAGATGTAACTAGACTGGAGTCAGAGAATGAAAGACGAAATCAGGATAAGTGATGTTAAAGGAACAGGGGAGAAGAGGAAGAATTCCAAGTCCTTGCTTTGAAGTCTCCAATGCATCTTCTTATTCCCTACTTAAGAGGAGGCAGGTAGTTCATCCACCTCTGTGGGTTAGCATACCCTTTTCTCCATCCCCAAGGACTCTGAACAGAAGCCTCACTGAGATGAGTCAGTGAGGAGACGTAAAGTGGATATGTCATACTTCTTTGGGCAGTTGAACAACAGACCCTCCATCGTGCTAGAACATACATTAAAGAAAGTACATACAATTTTTGTATTTCCAGGGACCTGCAAGATGCATCAGGTTACTGTGGTGAGCTCTCTTATCTTCACTGGGATATGGAAGGGAGTTACTTATACCCTGGAAAGTTAGAAAAAAATCTCTTGGGACCCTTTCTGCCCCTGTTGCATTCATCAGCCTCCATATAGCAACAAAACTTGGCTTTCATTTCTTGAGAGGGGAAGAGGTTGAGTAGTTGAAAATTATTCTTTTAAATTTCTGTAAACAGCCTCAGTAAAAATTAGTTAGGGGTTGTATTGCATACAGTACAGTGCTGTGGGTTTGTTTATCCACTGAAAAGTAACTGGGAAGTGTGAAAGAAAACATATCTGGGCACAGTAAAATATCTCTGTAGTTATGGACGGTCAGTATATTGTTACACACTGATTCATATAAGTGTATATTTCCTTCATACAGCAGTTTCTTTCTAAGAATCCTGGAGTCTTCTGAGGATGTATTGATATCAACACATAAAGAATAACTGCTGATGTTTTGACGTAGAGAGGAGTTTTTCTCTACCACAGTGTAAGCATAGTAAAATACATTCATACAGTCATTAAACTTTCTGCATTGGACCAGTCATTTGCTAAGCTAATGTTCAGTCCTTCATAACCTTAGCAACAGGCCTCAGTGGACAGTAGCATTGTGACCAACGCACCTCAGGCTAACGCTATCGTTGCCCTTTTGAGTCTCCGGTTACAAGTAAATTGATTCACTATGAGGTGCTATGAGGGAAAAGGACTTACTCCTACTTTCCACCTCTCTGGGAAGCGTAAAGCCATGCTGCTGGCTGGGTACAGCGACTGTGTGGAGCGCCCTCCAGTGGTGCTTTCTGGCTTTTACTGCTCCTTTCCTTCTCATCTCTGCTCGCTCTTTGCCAAAATTACTGTCTTGATACCGAGTCACAGGTTGTAGCCAAGACGGAGGACAGAAAGATGTACCTTAATGAGCAGTTCATGTGATAGTATCAGCTTTCCTCATGGGTCTTATGCTTTTTTTTCTGGATACTACCACATCGTTTCCCAGTTCTGCCTGCCCTCAGATGTTGAAAAATATTTTATTGCTTTAATCTTCTGGTTTATGAATGTACTTAGTGTAATGTTCAGAAGATATTTGAAAGAAGGCTAAATATTATGAAAAGGTAGGAGTAGTGTGAATAAGTACCCTTCATCACACCTCTCAAAATTCCATGTTCTTATTTGCTTATAGCTTCCTTTTTAATCTGTTTCTGATCCCTTGTCTGAGCATGAAATTGTCAGTCATTCTGAAATGAGTTTAAAGACTTCGTATGGGAACATTCACCTGCATGGTCTCATTCTACAGGTTACTTCAAGAGTTTAAAGTAAGAGTTGAACTTACATTTCTAGGGTGTAGATCAAGCAGCCTTAGTCTGCTGTGATGCTATTCCATTCCAGATATTCTACAGTATCCTAATCATCATCATATAAAAACACTGCAATCTTAATCTGCATTACCAGTAGCAGTTATTTCTATCACATATTGCTTGTTCGTATTCTCATCTTTTTCACAAGTACGTACAGGATCTTATCATTCACTTCCCCTCCTTCCATTCACCTCCAGAAATGATGTGTCTCTGTCATAAACCAGCTTTACCTGAGAAAGGCAGAGTTAGACCTTGATAAATCAGTGAGTTTTTAGCTGGTGCATTCACAGTAGAGTTTTTTAAATTCTTTTGAAGATGATGGAAACTAGGTGTAGAAGACATACAAGAAACCAAAGTGGTGACAAGCCAGTGTAGAAAATGGAGGGGAGGGTGGGGGGGAGCGTGTGTGTTTGTGTTTCTGATGTGCCTCATCTGGGTAATGCACTGCAGTTTTCTCTAGTGTAGCACTAGCATTTCCGAAGCACTAAAGATTTTGAGCCTGGATGTATCATCTTGATGTGGTCCCACCAAAAGAGGATAACTTCATGGACTGCTTTGACCAGTCTCCTGTTTAGCCAGAAGGCATAAAAGGTGCTAATTGTGAACTTTGCTGTATAAGGGTTTACTTGGCAAGGAATGCAAGAGGCTTCTTCATTTAGGGATAGAACTGATCAATTAACATTCAAATGCTTTCCTATAAAATGGAATTAATTTTCAGATTATGCTTTGTAGCTCTGTGTTTAACCCTTTGATTCCTTCAAGTACAGAATTACTCTTTTTTTTTTTTTTTTAGTTCTTTCCTCAATGAATAAAGGTCTGATACCTTCATAATAAAACCAGACACTATTCCATATGGGTTTGAAAAACAGCCATACCAAAATTAGGTTGAACTGATACATTTCAGACTCTTGTTATCTCTTAGAGAATGTTGCTCCTTTTATATTTTATAAATTGCTGCTACATGTCACTGTAGAAACAAGCATGGTTAGGTGAGTGATGGGAGAAAGGCTGGCAGAAAAGAACAAATTAAATACTGTTTTGCAAAGCCCTCATTGAAATTCATAGCTTGGCACCTTTGGGGACTTGAAAGTAGGGGAGATGGAAAGATTTCAATTAAAAAGGTATTTGTATGGTTCTTTGTGAAGCCAATCATTACCTCTTTAATATAAAGCATGTAAGTGTCTGTCTAATATGCTTTACAAATATCAAACATCGTGCCTTGAAACAATGAGTGTTTTAAGAGGTCTCAAAGCAAGATATTTCAAAATAAAATAAAAACCTCATAGACCTAAAATTTTATTCAGATCAAGGCTCTGGTGTGTTTATTTCTTAGCACAAATTCAATCTTAAGTAATTTCTACATTGACTGATTAGAAAATTTGAAAGGAAAACTATACTTGCAAAAGAAATACGGTTGCTTAATAACTAATTTAGTTATTTCTGTTTTGCTACAGAGGTAGTTGCCATTTACAGTTTTCTAATGTACACAATGATCCTTTTGTTCTTACCAAGCTTTTAGATTTTTCTTTTAAATGCATGGACTTCTGTAGCATGACACCTCACTGAACTGGTGTCTGAGCAACCTCAGTCAACAAATAACAGAAACATAGAAATATATGTCTAGAAAAGACCACCAGAGCCATCAACTGAAGTCAGTTGCAAGAGATACATAGTTCAAAAAGGTTCAGAGAACATCTTTTCCAGATGCAACTAAATACCACAAGTCACAAAATGCTTGTCAACAACACAAACTCAAAACTTACAGTAGAACCCCAAAAGCCACAACTGTAATTTACTACAGTAAGAAAAAAAGAGAAAATCCAGGCCATTGCTGGGTCCCTAGATCTTTGAAGTCATAGGGAACTTAAATGAAATTCCCAGATAACCCTAGTGTTCTCTGCCCTGTTATAAATGACCGTGGATCCAGGACAATTACTGTTGAACTGACCTACAGTAAGAACTCCCATTGTTCCTACATCTCGTGGTCAGAATATGAAGAGAGTGTACCACTGAGCACACGCTGGCAGGTGTTTTGAGTAGCTATTGCAACATCAGGGCAACCTACTCAGTCTAAGCAGTATTCTTCATCTCCTTACTAAATCACAAGCTCCTTCTCACTCCTATATATCCAAGCAAACCCAGGAGTTTTATAGCATGCCTTGAAGAATCCCTAGAACCAATTCAAGTGCAGATACTGAAGCAAAGTGCCCAAGCAGAGTGGACCTAAGGCAATTTTGCAGTATCATTTGAATCTCATTAGGTCTCATGCAACACTTGAAACTGTGTCTTGAAGCCACAGGGTTTTGACTCTCTGAGTCTCCAGAGCATTGGCTTGAAATGAACAGGATTTCTTGGCAAGAGCACAAAAAGCAGCTTATTAGATCAGTTCCCTTTCAAGGGAAAATTGCTTATGAATTTAATCTTCACTTTGTCTGGATTTGTGTGGGACATTTATGATGACATTTGAACCTTTAACTGCTGCATCATTGGAAGCATCAGGGTGATTAACAGGCTTTACAGGAAAGACAAATATCAAAAGATTGGTCATTCTAATATGATACCTTCTACCTTCTTTGTAGACAGATCATAGCCAAGGAGGATGTAACAGAATGCTTTATTTGAAATGAATCATTTTCTCAAATACCACACCACCCCTACCCCTCAAGTTATGCTCATTAACTCCCTTGGTTTTTTTCAGAAGTTGCCTTAACTTATTGCTTGGTCTAGGAGCTTATCTAGTGAAGCACGCTGCTGATTTTATATCTGCCATTTTCTTATCTGGATCTGCTCAGGTTTTGTCCATGAAGAAGCTTTGTCATGGTTCTGTTATCAAGAAGAATGATTCAGGTGTCAGAAAATAACTGTGGTTTAGGACATGTTGTCTCATGGTCAGTGGAACTCTTTCTCTTTACCCATGCCCACATGCTGACACAAAAATCCTTGCTACTTCTCTCTCCTTTATGACCTTGACCCCAACCATGCCCCTCCTATGAAGACAGGAGCTGTGGATGCTGTGGTGGGTTCTCAGCTGTGCTTTTGTCAGTAAGTCCTATTTTTTTCCTGCATGCTGACAGAGCAGGCTGTAAAGCAGGTAGCTCCTGCGCTAACGTTGTATCCTTTCCCAGCTGGCACTACTAGTCTGGTTCTCTCCTCTCTATTTGGTTGCCAATTTTCACAAAGCTTGTAGGAATGTAATTAACTTTAATACCTCTATTCTCTATCTAAGTGAGTTGGGATTTCCCAGAAAAATCAGAAGTGTTTAAGTGGAAGGATTGAGAGGTGGACAGTCAATACAGTTGTTGGAGCATCGTTTCCTTGTAAGAAACAATAATAACAAATATCCAGTAAATAATAATAACAAATTGTACCAATAGTAACAAGTAATAAAAATAAGTATCAGTTCATTTATTTGGTAACAATGGCTGCATTCTATTTTAAAGTAATGGCTACTTGAAAAGTTCAGATATCTAGACTTGCATTTTTCATTTCTGAGATTTTATTGTTTCTTTCTAAAAAGTTCTGTACATAGCTTAAATAAAAATACATGCTTTCTTAAAATTTATTGTAATTTTTGTCTATCCACACTTAATTATGGCTGCTCTACACAGGTTTAAGCATAGTAAGAATATAGCCTGCCAGTGGCAAAGCTTGTGCATTTAACACTTTGAAAAAGCACATAACTATCACTTAGGTGATGAATATTTCAGCAGAGGAGCTGGCATTGAACAAGATGATGCTATTTTCTTTTTGTGCCACTAAGATTCTGAAAAGACTTACATCACTGTGGTGAAATACACACAAGTGGTGAAAATCTCTAATGCGATGCCTTTTTTTTGTGGATGGTACTGTGGCAGAAAGAAAATATATTTAGGCAGCATTACTGAAGTGCTTGTGGAAAACTAGTATTTATATTACAGTAGCTTTTAGGTCAGGATCTATTGTGTTAACTGCTCTACACTCTATAAAGAGTGGAGGGAGAGAGAGAGAGGCTGAGAGGTTGAGACTCTCCCTTGCCGTTCAGACAGACAAAAGATTTGTATCCCTACTTCACAGGCAGGGAAGCATGGTATTCAGCCTGGCTCCCTAGGGAGAGAATGCTGCCTCCTGATTTCTAGCCCAATAGATTTCTAGCCTTCACTACCACTGTCAGGCAAGATTTCACAAACAAGCTGTTCAGTGGTTGAAAAATCATGTTTACGTAAGCTGGAATGATAAGCAAATTCACAGAGAAATCAGAAAACTTATTCAGACAGAGAAACAATATTTTGAAATTAAATACACATATATTTCATTGAGATTTTAGGGGGAAGAGGGGTAAAGTACCTCAAAAAGTTGCAGATTAAAAAAATTATTTTGATTATCTCTAAATTAAACTGTTGATACTTCATTGTGGCAAGAAAACTGAAAACAATATCTGCTGAATTTAAATGAAACAAAACCCAAAAGTGTTTTAGGCTTGATGCACAAAGCCACTCCCCTTATGGGTATGAGCAAAAGAGGTTCTTCTCCAAAGCTTAGGCATTCAGGCTCAATTCAGTAGTAGGAATGACTATGAACTCTAACCAAGAAGTGAGTCAGAACACTTTGGTTTAGAAGCTGAGGCTCTCTGTGGCGAGCAGAAAGCATCTCCAGAAAATCTTCCATCAAGAACACTGGTATTACATGCCTAGAGTTAATAGTGCAAATACATCCTTTTGCCTTTGATGTTAATTCAGTTATGTAATGCAATGTCAATAGCTCTGAAGATAACCTTGCTTCTATTTGAAAAAGAAGGCAGTGACATCTTGTCATAGGTCTATTAAGGCATCAAGGAGCAGGATTTATTCCTCTGGTATTACAGATATAAGCAGAATGCATGGATACATAAAATGTATGGTATACATGAACATTTGTCTCAGTGGCAATTAAACCCTCACCAAGTAGATGGAAAATAAATTCTCTGAATATTCTGAAATAGAATTATTTAAAACTCTTACAACTTAGCCTTTAAAAAAATATTTTCCAGTATTTTCCAGTATACATACCTAACTTTGAATTCTGTATTGTAACTCTGATAAACTCTTAATGATTTAGAAAGGTGGTATTGTTTTCAGTTGGAAAGCTGTTGAGTAAAAGTAAAGGGGAGTCAAATACACAAGTGTTTGAGTTGGTGCTTACTTAGTTTATTTCTGTGGAATTAGTATCAGAAAGGCTGAAAAGGAGAGTGCTTAAGAAATATCTCATCTGCCTTATGAGTAAAATTATTTCTTGGTTATCCAGGAAAAGCATGGAGCAGAGTAATCTGTTAATAACAGACAAAAGCCAACAGAGTATGTGAGCCATAGGGAACACACTAGAAGGACTCTTCTTAGATAGTGAGGACAGTGGTACTTGTTTAGAGTACAGTTCCATCTTGCCTGGTACCTTGTCTCCAGTAATAGCCTTAAGTGTCTGCGTTTAAGCAGCTGCAGAGCCATGCACCCTCCCCTTGGACAGTTGTACTGGGGGCCAAGAAAGTGGCTTCTAAAGGTTCTTCAGGCTCAGGTGAGCTGCTTGGGCTGCCCTGCACCTTCACATCATGATGTGCACAAGCCCATAAAGCCTTCCAGAGAAATCACAAGTTCAGTACAAAGACTTGTGAGTACCTCTGCAAAAGTTAGCTCAGGTACAGTCAATCTTAGTAACAGCCCAGTGTGCAACGTTGGGCAGATTGCTTCTGATGGAAGATGACCCTGCAAGCATACAATACTGCATGGTTTTACAGTTAGCCCACTTTGACCTGAACTGATCAGCATGTTAGTTAGCCCTCAACTGGAAAACATAGCCAACAATAAAAACAGTTATTCTACTTGCCTGTGACACCATTTACCACTCATACCTAACGAGTGATTTGCTGGTTATCTACCAGAATGCAGTAAGGTTTTGCTACTAGCTGTGGGTTTGGAGTAGGGCATCTATGTAAGTAAGTGAAGGGGGGGCCCATTGGGTACTTTTTTGATTGGGGTTTTCTTTCGGTATTTGAATTAATTTTTTTCCTCAAGAGGTGAAATCTGTAGTTGAAACTTCCCAGCATGTATAAGCCAGCCCAGATTTTTATAATGGATAAAAGTGGATGTTTCTTCCTAATTTTGATTCCACCTTTGTTAGGGGTAAAGCCAAAACAATGTAGACTCTTACTGATGTCCATCAGAGAGACATGAGAAATAGTGGGAGTTTGTTTGCTTGAAGATTACACGGTATTCTGTGTTTGAAAACGTAGTAAGGAAAACACACAAAACATGAAGCATTAGAAAGATTTCTAAATAGTTTAAACAGAACTCGTTTAGCAAAAGCGTCAAATAAGTTTCAAAGTAAACATTGAATGTAGTTGAAAAAAAGTCTGACCATATTTCCCTCTCTTCATATAGACTAACTGACATAAAGTTCTCTTTCATGTGGGTGGGTTACTATTAAGAAGGATTACTTTTATTGCACTTGGTAGTACAAAAAGATGACTTTTTCTTCCTTTCATACAGTGAGGGTTTCTGCCCAGTTACACCAGGCAGGCATAACTCTTCGGTCCTTTCTGTTGTCTTTGCGGCTGGTAATTCTTCCTTCAACTACTTCATATTCTGCTGCCTAACAATCCCATATCTACTGTAACAGTCTTACTTTCAATATAAGCCCCCTGCTTTCTGCAGTGTACTCTGCAGTTCTGGTGCTTGCCAGAGACATTAAGTGGATACAGGTGTGGGGAGAGGGAGGAGGAAGCAATTACACTCAGTATCAAAGCTGCAGCTCTGTACTGATATGAGGTGGAAAATACAAGTCGCAGAACTTGTTAACTGTGCCAGCATGTCTGAGTAGCAGGAAAAAGGATGGAAATATATTGTTAAAAATGCCACTTTGGTGTGTTATCCACTCCTTTGTTTGAGTTACAGAAATAAATTTCAGTTATCCTTCTACTAAGTCATTGGTTTAAGTCCAGTGTTGCAAACTTACTTTTACTCCATAAAAATAATCTAATGTGGTATCGGTATAATTCTTTTGTCAAAGTTAGCACAGTTATCTTTGCATGAAATAACATCATAGAAAGGAAAATTAATGGAGCCATATTCTGACTGCAGTAGTAGCTTGTATTCTAAATAGTATTAAGGCCTCTGTCATGAGCTTAATCAGTTCTGAAGAAAGGAACTATAGAAGTGATTTGAAAAATAAAAATAAATGTATCCTTTTCTTTTTATTTACTTCCCCCCCCAAGAATCCTATCTGAACTGTCTATTTCTGAACAAATAGTAACAGTTATGGGATCAATCCAACACTACTGATATCAATGCATCCTTATGGTGAATTTAACAGGATTCAACACATAACTACTGAAGTTTCTGTTTAGTTTCCAAGAGTTTTTCTATTGATGTTATTCAACTGGAGGGTGTTGTTATCTTTCTTGCATTACAAATTTCTGTCCTATGATTTAGTTAGGTATAATAGGTTATGATGAGCAATGCTTCCAAAAGCAATAGATTTTGTCACAAATGATACAGCTACACCTTTTTTTTTTTTGCAAGTAACTCTTTTTTTTTTTGTACTGCCTGATTCTTTCCCTTCTAGTCATATCATGAAATGAGCCTGTCCTTCACAAATGTCAGCAGTGAAATTAACTTCTAACTACAGGAGGAATGAGTCTCATAAAACAGAACTATGTTCTCAGCTGACATTTTGGAGAAGCAGGTGTGTTCCTAAAGCAGATGCCATGGGCATAATTCAAGCAAACTCTTCTGAACAGTGGAAATTTTCTGTTTCTATGCACACCTAAGGAAGAATAAATTAAAGGCTGTATTGGAGACTGATGCAAATGCTGTTTGTCTCATACAGGCTTTTTGACATAATCTTTTACCGAACAGTTTTGCCAACAGCTTCAAAAAGAGCAGGGTGGGGCTTCAGATTGGAACCATTGGAATTTCTGCTTTTCAGAGTGACAGATGTGCCTGTAAGTCTGATTGGCTACAGCCTGGAATTACGTGGGCTAATTTTCAGAAGGAGAGTGCTTACTAATTTCTGAAGATCACACTCCTTAAGGAGAAACCAAAAATTAGATCCTGAAATACTGACACATCCATTTCTGAAAGCTGGCCTAATGAAAAAGGAGCTGATAAGTCAGTGTCTCAGTCAATGGAAATGCTTCTGCTTATCACTAATGGATGCTGCATCAGACTCGACATGCCTACTGCAAGTGAATTCTGACATCAAAAACAAAGCACTTCATTTCATAAAAGGAACAGGGAATATTTGTGTTCAGAAGTATAGGTGATGCAAGTATATAAAGGTCCAAACTATTTTCAAGCGCTCTGTGACCTTTCCTCCTATTTTTTGTCATGCCATTTTCAAGGCTATTTAGGTGTGACTCAGCTTGCTTTCCCTTCCTTTGCAACCACCTTCCACTCACAAAAATAAGCTGAAGTGGATAACAGCTCTGGCCTTTTGCTCCCAGCACTCTATTTCTACTACAGTGTGTTGTTTTAATGGAATGACTTAGGTGGTCTCAGTTCAGATCCCAGTTGACTGTAGACCATATTATAAAACCACTGTGTACAGATCCAGTGGAATTGGCAGCCTTTACCTGAAATAAATCCAGAGCCAAACAAACATAAAGAATGAATTATTTCTTGCTTCTAGAGAGGGTCTCTTTAGGTCAGGGTTGATTGCATTGGTAGGCCGGTGTAGGGAAGCTTCCACTCCAGCTGCCTGCATTGAAATTAGGCTGTCGATAAATAGAGGACTACAGTTTTCAGGACTGCCAACTCCTTAACCTTCATTAGCACAAATATTTGCTCAAGATTTTATGAATGTTGTATTTTCAATGTCTACTGTTGAATTTCATTCCTAGAATGATAGTCTTCAGGACAAAATATTAAGGAGTTGCCTTTTTCTGTAACAGATGCGCAGCAGCATGACTGTACCAGAGTCTGCAGTTTTCAAAGAGAAGTTTCTGTAGTTTCTCAAAGCATTTCCTCTTATCTATGGGTGTTGGGCTATGTGGTAAAGAGGTATCTTGAATTTTCCTTTATAAAATAAGCAGGAGGCCCACAGGGACTCATAAGCTAACTTCAAAGAACTGCTTTCTTGGGCCACTCCTTGTGGCTAACTAGGAATCCCTGGAGAGCTGGGTCAGTCTGTAGTATTGGCAGGGCCCACCAGGTCTGGTGCAAGCACAGGTAGTCCTAGGCATCAGTAACTCTAATTTTAATAAAAACAGATTTATGTGGTCATAAAGAAAAGGTTTCCCAGTGAGCCAGTTCTATACATGCCTAAATACCTAGCCCAGATGCACTGAGAAATAGTGTCTTTTTATTTATATTCTTCCACCACATGAACTATAGAGATTACTTTGGATAAAGCTCTTACTCCAGTGTATGTTCACTTGCTAGAAGTTTCTTAGCAGATGCACATAGACTTGACCTAGTATTTGGAACAGATTAAAGAAAAAAACAATGGAAGTTAGTATCTGACAAGTAGGTAAGTCATAGAAAAGAACCCAAAACAGCATTTCAGTTTTGGTTAATAGCTCTTCATATTTCCTGATTGTGAATCCAGTGCAGCATCAGCAAAATGTGCTTCTAATACTTAAGTTAGGATGATCACTTGCAAATGTCTTTTCTTTTCACACCTGGGGATCTCTTCTAACTCTGACTTTCATCACCCTACAAGCAGAGCTTAACTATAGGCAAGGGACACTTGAGCTCTCCCGCTATGAGAGCTGCTTTGGCAGCTTTCCAGGCATTTGAGGGCCATGCCCTAGCTCACAGAAACGGGAGCTGGCTGGGGTCAGATGTCAAAACCCTCTCCATCTTTTTTCTAAGCAAAATATAAGGAGGATTTAAAATAGCATCAACAGTGAAAAATTAGCTATATTGAAATTTCAACGAGTTTTGACATTATCTTAAAGACAAGGATTTACCCAAACTATGGAGGACTTCACAGAGTGTTGCAGAAGTCTTGCTAGAACAGCAAGAGAGTCATAGCTGAGATCATCTAATGGCATAAGATAGGTAGGGATTGACACAAGAGACAGTATTTTTTCAAACTTGCTTGACAGACGTGGAAAATCTGGCAAGCTTTGAGCATGTAAAATCTTCAGGTCTGGAACAGAAACAAGACTGTTCAAAACTAAGTATGAACTGAGGACATTTGTTCCATATTTGACAAGATGCACTGAGGGAAACTATGGCTGTAGTGAGCAGAGGAAGAAAGAATAAGGTCATTATCTCCAGTGGGAGAAAAGAGAGAGAGGATGATAATTGTTCTTCAGGTGATACTGTTTGGGTATGTCCCCCATGCAGATAACTTCATTTATTTTATTACTTAATTTTTTTAATAAAAACATATTGCTAAGATGGCAAAAGTACAAGTGACAGATATCACCAGCATGAACTCAGCAGCAATTGCATAATAAATGGCAGACAATGTTATTATAAAAATACTCAGAATTACTTTAAAAATGTTTAAAAAAGCCATTTCTCCAAGCATAACATGGTTTATAATTGCTGTGCTGAGAAATAGGTACCTTTAACAAAACAAAATCCAGCAGTGCAAGACCTGGTCTAACTTTGATGCTTTGAGCAAATGATCTTTAAAGGCACCTTCCAACCTAAATTATTCAATAATTTTCCAACAGCAAGACTTACTATACTTGGTGTTCTGATGATATGGTGATAAGTATGTAGGTAGGGAGGTGTGTAAAATGCTTGGACTAGAAGAGTGTTCGCTGGATCTGTGTTGCAAATGTAACTCCAGGATTACCTCAACATTAATATAAATAATCAAGCCAGAATGATGTGCAGTGCTTCTCTGTCCATAATTGTCTCTTTGTCTCTTTTTGGAGAAGTCCTGCACTGAGCTGAGGGGAGAAAAAAGATGTCAAACTTTCTAAAAATAGTTTGGAGACACTTGGCTTTTGTAAGCACTTCTAAAATTGCCCCTGAATGAACATGGGAAAAAAAATTGTCTCTGTCTGTGTGACACTGAAACTGTTCCTCACTGACCTTGAAGCTCAAATCTTTTGCTCGATAGTTACAGCAAATTTGTTCGCAAAGTCTTACAGAGGAGTCACCACATACAATGATCAGCTCTTAGTTCAGAAGGGGATATAAGGAGAGAAGGTAAGATTTCCAACTGTGGATTCCCATTGTTCTTTACATTCCCAGACTAGGGTACTGTGTGAAGGTCTTTTCTACTCCCTTTCAATAATTTTACTCTATTTGCAAAGCAAATTCTAAAATAGCATCCAAATTATTTTGAAACTATCCACATTTGGTATCCTTTCTGAAGACTGCACAGCCTATGCCTTCAATACTGCATCCTATACAACCATTCCTAGCTCCCTTAAATCCAGATGCGGTGAGTCAGTCATAACCCTTTTCCAGCCTTTCCAGCCTTAGCTGAAAGATTAGGATGTTACGAGTGTGTCACACTGTGCTAAGGGCTTATTAGGGAAGAAGAAAACACATTGTACATCTTACATAAGAATACATAGAGATATATAGAAATAGTCTATAGTGCACCTCTGCATGGCAATAGAATCTTAATTTTCACAGAAGCACAGAATAGTTGAGGTTGGAAGGCAGCTCTGGAGATGATCTAGTGCAACAACTTCACTCAAAGCAGGATCAGCTAGAGTAGGTTGTTCAGGGCTGTGTCCAGTCAAGTTCTGAAAATCTCCAAGGATGAAGACTCCACATCCAATCTGAACAATGTGTGACAGTGTTCAATCATCTCAACAGTAAAAATGGCATTTCTTATGTTTCAGCAGAATTTCCTGTATTTCAGTTTGTGCCCAGTGCTTCTTGTCCTGTCACTGGACACCACCGAGAAGAGTCTGGCTCCATCTTCTTTAATTCCCCCTATCAGGTGTTCATACACATGGATAAGATCCCCCTTGAGCCTTCTGTGCTTGAGGCAAAATAACCCCAGCTGTCTTAGCTTCTCCTCATGTGTCAAATGCTCCAATCCCTTAATCAAATTCATAGCTCTACACTGGGCTTCCTCTGGTATGTCCATGTTGAGCTTGAGATGTATAAACAAAGAATAAACAGCCTTCAAATTTACATTTTTGTTTCAAAAGATTGCCTCCAGGCTAAAAGAATTATGGCCATTCCCTGACAGCAAATTCATGTGGGCTTGGAGGGGCCAACATTTGTCTCACACCCCCAGAAATCGTACCAAATAATGTGCAGAAAGGCCATTTGGGCTTTCAGATCTAGAATTGGCTGCCTGCATAATTATAATATGCTTTGTGCTTACTAACATTTTGTGAAAACAGCAATATTCCAGCACTTCAAGTTAAGCCTGCAGAGTAGGACTGTTGCTATGGCCTTTTTTTCTCTACCCTTTTAATTTTATTGCTTAAAACCACTGTTCTTCATTTTGGGTAGGCAGATCTTTTTAAATGGTTCAAGAAAAGTTTGTATTATTTTTAGAACAAAATATGCTGTTATTCTTCGAAAAAAGTTTAGATAGATGTTTTTTATCCTCTTTACTAAACAGAACAAATGCTTTTGCCAGCAAATTATCTGTGTGGCATTCATTGAAAGTGTGCCTAAAAAGGGAATGCAACACTCATGGACATTTATTTGAAAACAAAAAACAAACAAACAAACAAAAAAACAGGAAAAAAAAATTACATTCTAGCTCAGGTCTTGAATCATACGGAATTTTGTTGCTCAGAATCAACATCTGTGTAGAGTATCCTGGTGATGATTCATCATAAGTACTGCACCAGGTAATGGTGGGGTTTAGCCCTGAAAAATACCATCACATTATAGAACTCATCTTCTAAACCACAGAGCAGATGCATGGTAAATACCAGGGGATCCAATCGAGAGTAATTATCAGGTGAGCTGCAAGGACATGTGATTATTGTGAAGACCTACCTATGATATTTACTGGTGCAGTTACCACATAAGTCAAATCTACTTCAGGACTCTGTACTCATTCTCTCCGTTTAATGTATTGCCATTAGTTTTTCTCATGGCTTTCTCCAGGAATCCTATTTGTTGAGTTTTCAGCTCATGTTTCCCATTGCATCCTTATTGCAGCTGCACAAAGGAAGGGCTCAGCCTACTTCTCACACAGGAGGGTCCTGAGGGGAGGGTCAGAAACCTTCCATACCATCCATCTTCCCTGTCCTCCACTTCCTTCAACATGCAGGTAGTTTTAATCACTTTGTTTTCTCTAGTATCATATACTTTCGGACTGCAGTCCCAGTGGACAACACAGCCAGTTGAGCCAGCAAACCTGACACCCTCAGTACTACAGTTCCAGATTTCATTATTAAGTTTCCACATGACATCACAGAAAGAGTCTACTTGTTTATTATAATAAATATAGTGTCTAAAAGCTGAAGAAAGGTTCTATGTATTTCTAAAATGAAAGGCAACAACCTTAAGAGATAATTGGTACCTGTATTTCTTGGTACTTGCATAGACCAGTGTGAACATACAAAGGCAAGGCACAACCATAGCATAAATGGTCACCAGTGATAATGATGGCAGAGAAGGCAAAGAATAGTAGGATGAAATTACTTTAAAGTTTGGGAAGAAACATTGATAGATTCTCTGGATGTAGTTGTGACACTTTCTGAGCAAAATAGATTTGTCAGTGTTTCTGCTGTATTTTGTAATTTGTAGGTCTAGCTGCCAAGTCTTTTGCTAATAACCTTTTTGTTCCACTGTGCCTGTATATTACACTTACAAATTTTACATTTTCATCAGAAGTAGTCTCGATGTCTTTGTTTCTTTACTGCATTTCAAACCTTCTCAGGACCAGCAAATTTCTTCACTGTTACATGTTTCACATGACAAGACTATCACAGTTTAGCTGAAGCTGAACACAGTAATCTAGATGCTGGACTGCAGTGGTTTTTTTTTTTAAAAAATCCAACTATAATCCTTTGAAAATACAGGTTTTAAAAAGCCCCACTCTATATTGCTTTGAAACAAATGGGGTCTTTTGCTTTTCAAGTGTTTGGCTAGACTGTTGTCTTAGCAGATACATACACTCTTTTTCTAGTCTCTTCATCATATGACTTTTCAGTAATATTTTCTCACAGTTTGTTTGGGATGTCCAGGTCTTTTTTTCTGCTTGCCATAGTAGACCTGCTGGAGTGGGTCCAGAGGAGGGACACAAAATTGGTCAAAGGGCTGGAACAAGTCACCTATGAAGAAAAGCTGAGAGACTTGGCCTTGTTGAGCCCAGAGAAGAAAAGGCTCTGGGGATAACTTACTGTGTCCTACCAGTGTCTGAAGGGGGCCTGCACGAAAGCTGGGGAGGGGCTTTTTGCAAGGGTTTGTAGTGCTATGGTGAGGGGTAATGGCTTCAAGCTGGAAGAGGGTACATTTAGATTGGAAATTAGGAAGAAGTTCTTCATTATGAGTGTGATGTAGCACTGGCACAGGTTGCCCAGAGAGGTGGTAGAAGCCCAATCCCTGGAAGCATTCAAAGTCAGGCTGGGAGGGGCTGTGAACAGCCTAATCTAGTTGAAGGTGTCCCTGCTCACTGTGGGGCAGTTGGACTAGATGACCTTAAAGGTCCCTTCCAGCCTGAACTATTCTATTATTCTTTGAAGAGTTGATCAGGTCACTTGTGCTTTTTGTCACAGACCATATGAGTCTAACCAGGAGAGACTTCCTTCCTTCTCACTCATGACAGCAAGTAGCTTGCTTTATTTTATCCAAAACTGCTATACAGTTTCTATTTTGTCTCTCATCTGTCCCGGGAGTCAGAACCAGAGGTCTGTAACGCTGAAGTAGTTTTTGTGTGTGACACATAAAACTGTCATGATAGCTGACTGTTTTCCAGCTTAGTGAATGTATTTAATCATCCTTCAAAAAACATTCATCTGAAGTTACGTTGGACAAAGTTGTAGTTCACCAACAAACTCTTCAAGAGGTTGAGGTAATCGAGGGATAGTCACGTTGTCTCTGTGCATTTAATGTCACACGTACAAGAGAGATTCTGACTTCCAGGAGAGTTTATTTCTCTCCCTTAACCATACAGGGAGAACAGAGAGATGGAATTCCTCCTTTAGACAGAAACTATTTTAAATGAATTGTAAAAATGCCGGCTTCCTACTTTCACATCCCTTAGTTTCATCAGAGTTAACTGCTGTCATCTAAGCAATCTCAAATGTGGGTTTACTGTTTGTTCATGTAAAATGCAGTTAGTTTACAGATTTCTGGGAAGCAGTATTTTTGCTGTGAGAAATAGCTTTTAAAATTGCCGACTTAACTGGCCTTAGTATGAGAACAATGCTATGAAAGCAGTGCTCTTTAATTTTCTTCAAACTTCTTTATTATTTCTGGAAATCTTTTGAAGATATTGGAAACAGGCATAATTATCAAGAAGCAATCTCAAAAATGCTAGAAAACTCTGGCTAAATAAGGTTTGTTTCCTATTTTGAGTTTTCTCTTTAACACTGTTGCTGTAAAAGTGATTCTTCATGTCACTGCATGGCATAGGAATGCACATTAATTTATCCTTACTCCTAGAAAATTAAGTTTAGCACTTGAGGCCTTTGACCTTGTCTGAAAGGGTGAGAAATTACCTAACTTCTTTCATTTTAAACTCTGAAAAGTTGTTACCGAACCAAAGAAATTGTCAAAATTAGGCTAAATATAAAACTTTCCATTGATAACAGACCTCCCCACAACTTGTTTCTCTTGAAAAGATATGTGTGCAGAGTTCATCATGAAAAGATCAGTTTTCACAATTTGTCCTAAATAAGCCATGCCAGGATATTACAATCCCTGTCATATAATTTTCAATGACAGCACCAGTAATAATTTATACAACATCACAATGAATTAATCAATTGTATCATTCACAGAGAAGCAATAACTGCAATAATCATTCTGCAAGTAGATAGCATGTTTAGTTTGCATCATCACAGGAGAAGGAACCTATATAATTTTCTATCCAAAGAGGCAGTTTCATTTAGAAGTTGTCCTTTCATACACTTTCCTCAGGGACATCTTTTAGGATGGCTTGTGATCAATGACCACAAAATCATTTTCCAAACATTTCATTTTGTTCTGACTTTACCAACTTGGGAGCCCTAGTGCAACCAAGTCAATGACAGTTGAAAGAGAGATCGCTTCCTAGCTACTCCTTTAATGAGAAAATAAGTTGGTGGTTCTGTGCTGAATAAAATGATTCCCAGTGATTATTGCATTGTACTATAGCTTTTGGATATGAAAGCTCTTGCAACATCATGAATTCCATGTAAAGAGCAATGACTCTTCTAAATTGTCAGTCTTCACTTGACGTTTCATTAAAAAATCCCTATTTTGTAAAACTGGAAGTGCAAATGTCATCTTAGAAAAACATTTGTGAAAAGCCTCTTACAAAGTACTATTTTTTTAATAGGACCATGTGGCTTTACCTAACATTAGTCTGGTTCCTTATTATTTCTTAATCCATTGACATTAATAAAACTTGTATGCAAGAGAGAAGAGCTGGAAGACAAGAGTCAGGGTCAAAAGTAACATAGCAACCCTCTTAGTACTTATGAAATCTGGCAATTAACATTATGGAGAAAAAAAGTAGAGTGGCTGCCAATAGGGTTTCACAACAGTAGATGGAAGGAAACTCTGTCCTTTTGCTCATGCCATGAAAGCTGAAGATGGAAACTCAGTGGCATCACTTTGGAGCAGCAGTGTTGTAAATAATGTAAAATGGCCTCCTAGTGACGGGAAGCTCACTGTTATTAGACTGGGGTAGTAAAATTCCAGTTAGCAAATGTGCCAGACCTGTAAATTTGTGTGTCTGAGTTGTGAAGGCGAGGTCATACAAGCAACTTCACAGAAGAATTGCAGGCATAGGCAAAAGAGAAAGGCTTCCTGTAGCATCTCTGAGGGGCTTTGGGGGTGCTGTCCCAGTTTTGCTTTCTGGCATCCACCACTTGACCTATCTTCTTTATTCCTTCTGGCAGAACAAGTTCTACACAAAAAGGGAGGGTAGTGCTTCCAATCTGGTAAACATCCTAAAGCAGCATTGTGCTCTTTTCCCTGGATGGACAAGTGGGGTAGCTGGCGTTTGTTGTGCATATGTTGGGTTTAATTCAGAGCATGGTACCATGTAATTTTTAAGGATGTGGATTACCATCTAACTAGATTTTTAAATTTGAAGTCAGGCCTAAGTGCATGTTCTTTGTCTCCTTTATAGTTTCAATGCATGTAGAAAAAAACACATTGGTGATACCCAAAAACAACATACAACATCTATTAAAATGGCATACAACCCACACTCTGTGGCAACTCTCCAGGCCCACAAATGAACCTAATTTATGGTAATAACACAGCTAATTATAGCTTTGTTTGTTTGCTTTGGCTTAGATTTTTGTTGTTGTTTTTATAAATTAAGGAACATATTGTTAAACACGTGAAGACCCTAACTTCATAAGCACTCAGGCATGCTAAGCTTACCCAGTATAGCACCTGGGGACTCAAACTCCTGTTTGTGTCATAGATTGTTTGCCAATACTTTGCTTCTGAACATGCAGTTTCCACTGTTACGCTTTGCTGGATATTGATAATGATGGTCCTTATGCCAGTGAGAGAGAAGAATGCTCATAATACTTCTTTGGTCTGATGTCACCCCACAAGCAGCTGGGTTATACAAAGCTGTGGTGAGAAAGATTGTAGTAGATTAAATCAAGCCTTCCCACAAAACTCTGTTAAAGTCGCTGAAAAACAGACATATTCTCAAGCCAAGAACTTCAGTGGCATGCAAGCAATTGTCATGTAATGTCATTGAGGAACATGGAATAAAACTGAGTGGAACACCTTTTTCTAGTAAGCCGGAAGGCTGTATTCAGTGACTCTCCCTCTGGCTGCCATCCTTTCCATTCATTTCTCCATTATCCCACTTTTTCCGTGCTATTTTTCTCTTGTTATTCTAGGTCCAAGGAAATTAACTTAATGGTCTATTCAGCACACCACCTTCGCCACTCCATATCCACGCTAGGTCACTTCCGGGACTTCATCAAAACCAGTCTTGATTTCCTCTCCTTTATGGGACTTCCCTTTCCTTCTCCAGAATGGAACAGTGACCTGAGACCTTCTCCTGTTTGCTTATATGCTGTGTGCCAGCATTATTACTCATGTCCTCTGCTGGCCACTGACCAAATACTCTGACTCAGTGGCAATGACTGACTGACCTTTCATTCTTGTCTAGCCTCCTTCATCTCCTTATTTTGCTTCTTACCCAGGACCCAACTCTCATCTGCTTCCTCCATCTGAGCAGTGCCCACACACTCACAGCTCACGCTCTCAGCGAAGGATCTGCAAGTTCCTTAGCAAAGATATGTCACAAAAAGTCTACCTATGTGGTGATAAAGGCGCAGATGTAAGACATACTCGCCAGCTTTTGTTGTGCAAGTTGTGGCCAGAAATATGTCACTAAAGCTTTTCAGTGTCATCTTTGAGAACATTTAAATTACAGCTGTGTGACGTAAGTGTGGGGAACACCCATTCAAGTAGAAATGGTGGTGATGCAGAGGTGGATACATTTTTGCAGAGTATGTGAATACAACTGAAGTTTTAATCGGGATGTGGCATGATGTAGTTTCCTTTTTTGTGTTAGCCTACCTTTTGCCACAGAGGAAGTTTTATTAATTCTAAATAGCCACAGAGGCAAACATCTGGGGTCATCTTCAGGTTTTCATTCTACAAGCATCCCTAAAGTGGAAAGGCCATTCTCTTTTGAGAAGCACCATTAGTATTCAGAATATGTTAGCATAGGGGAGTTTAAATTTTGACTGATGAAAGAGTATAATATTGCAATTAGTGGCGTATCTTTTAAAAATGTCTCATCCTGCTAGCTTTTTTCTCTTCAGAACAAATATTATAAAGATTTTCTGAAAGATTTGTGCAAGAATGTGTTCACATTGAGGTGACCATTATGAATTGCATGCATTCTGAGGTAACCTATAAACAATTAAAATTATTAAGTATCCTTCCAGTCATAGAGTCCAACAATTAAGAAACTGTTGCTTAACAAAACACATGTGCATTTTTAATACTTACTCCATACATTAAGCATATAAACTTCCAGTGGCCTTCAAAGTGTCTCAGCAGAGTTGAAGATTCTCACCTCTTCATCAAAACCATCGGTTTGTTTTATTGACAGCCATGCAGGAGGTTGATCTGAGGGATGGGTAAACCGGGAACTGTTGTTCAGCTTTCGGCCTCTTTGCGTCCAGCTAAGAAATTACAAAAGTAGACTTTTTCTTTCCAGTCCTAGGCAAACCAGAAGGGAAGGAATCATAACATTTCTTTCCAATAACTTGTCTTTAAATCCATCAGCTTCAGAGATAAAGGGTAATGTTTGGATACTGAGAAATAGATTTCACTAATTTTTGCTTTCCGGGGAATTTGATAATTCAGATAAGCTGAGTTAGCCCATTAGCTGCCCTATTAAAGCCTTTCAACAGAGCTTTCTGAGCAATTCTTAAATGTGTTGAAATCTAGACAGAACGTGGTAGCTTTTTCTCCATGAAACAGAACCCAGTCAGTGTTAGCATTTAAACTGAATTGAATAGTGGAGTACTTGGAAACATTGCAGAGGATCTAAAATAGAAAGGAAAAGAATTGATTCTTACCATCCCCATATGTTTTTCATCTTCACTGGCTCACAATTCCTTTAAGATTTCCACAGTAACAAGTGGAGAGCTGAAGGAGCTATCTAAAATGAGCAACCATTATCTCTCACTTTAGAGGTGGAGAGACAGAAGCAGTGAGAAAGCAAAGGACAAAGAAAAGGACAATAGCATGTTCAGGAAAAGAATTCAAACATCTTTAATTCCTTTTCCTAACTAGCTCAGACTTTCCATTGTAAATGTGACTGTGTGGTTAAGGTGTTATCTTCTACTCATAGACCATACTCATTCAGCTAAAGAGTTTGGAATTGTCTTATCTTAATAAATTCATCTTGCTGCTTTAAACCTAATTAGTTTTGTGCTATGTATCTTTGCTGTCATTAACTCCAGCATCCCTTTGGTCTAACTCTGGAGGATGTATGTGTCAGAACTTACCAACTCCTATTCTCATCTTCAGCTCATGTGCTCCAACTACCTTTAAAATTTTTCACTCCTTTCTTCCTATCCTACACAATTTTCTCTTACTTATTTTCCTTTTACTACCTAGAGGCAAGAAGAATGAAGCAGGAGATTTTCCCATCATCATCTTCAGACTCTGACCCTAGTATAGGTATGTAGGAAAAGGCCCAAAAGATATAAACAAGCATTACACAACACGTTGACCTTCGCTTTGTGTAGAAAACACCAAGCAGTGCATTCAAAGCTCCCATCTGCACGTCGCCTATCAGTCAGGGCAAAAGTGTAATGTTTCAGAAGGGCTCCCAAGTTATATGCTACATGACTCTTAAAAGTCCATGCAGTCAAATCTTGCTTTGGTAAAGGTTCCATTATTTATGAACTGATTTTGTGTAGTAAGTGTATCTACCATTTTCCTTTGCCCTTTGAGGTTTTAAACTTAATTGTGTTTTACAACTGTTGGTAACACATTTAGCGTTAAAATCCAGTTTCCCACGTTCATACACAATCAGAATAGGTTCTTGTTACCATACTACTTAGAAGCCAAACGTTCTCAGCATGGATAACTTTAACCTTCTGGCTTGAAATTTATATTGATTCTGTCACTAATATACTTGCCTTTGGTATGAGTCTTTTAGGTGGATGTGCAGAGTTCTTTAAATGTCATTGCAGGAGATATTGCTCTGGGTTTTCTCTCTCCCATTTCACTCTGGATTTTAGTTGGTTTTTTCCTTGGAAAGGTACATGAAAGGGAAATCCTTGTATAGTCAAATGTTTGTTTTACCATCTGAAGCTTGCAAAGGGTCCTTAGCTTGGGCTGATTTCTTCTTGAAGAGCTGTAATTATTCATGGAAAGAAAAAAAAAAGCCTTTGTCACTAATAGGCTTCTTGGTGCTTCTTGCAACAGTCTTTATTATTCCTTTCTACATAATTTTCTATTGATGAGGTGAAAAAAAGGCTTCCTCTGCTGTTGAGACAGAAAAGGGAATTGTTCTTTTTTCACATTTACCAATGCTTGTTGCGTTCCTTATGTGTTTAAAGGACAAGGATGCAGAAAATGATGTTATTGATGGCATCACCATGGCAACAGTTCTTTGGAATAACACATTCTGGCATTGTTATTCTGCACACACAAAAAAGGGGGGACTTTCTTTTAAGCACAAACAGATTGTGCCCCTTTTAAATGCACCCATGAACTTTGCTTTTCTGAAGATTTACAGACTGGTTTGGGGCAGAAAGGATTCTGACATCATTTACCTCTCTGTGTACATCACATTATGGTGTTAAGAAAAAAAAATCACTTTGAAAAAGCCAATGGTTTAAAGACACACAGTATGGGAAGGATACATAAACATTTCTTTGATCAGAAAGACACAAAAAAACTTGAAAGAATTTTGAAATTTATGAGCTCTAGCACCAGACCCACTAAATAATCAATCAAGAAGGAGAGGAGAATGGAGGAGCCAAACACTCTGAGCTTATTAAAGCAGTTATTTAGTTATGACAGTACTCCAGACAACATAGCTTTTACCCCAGCCACTACATACGTCTTGAAACATTTTGATAGGAAATTGAATTACCCATTCATGAGGCAGTTTGTAAACATATATTTTTGCCCTTCATATTAAAGTCTTCCATTGTCCTCAGGTATTGACAGCCTTGATAGAATAACATTTTAGAAGCAATAACATTTTCTAAGGCACAGTACCATTTTATTCTTTCTTGACTCCGCTGTAGTTCTGAGTTGGATCATTTTCTTTCTTTCATACTCCTCAGTGAAATATATGTGTTTTTATATAAAAAGAGAATGCATTGAAATTGGGAAGAAGTTTGAAATACATTCTGCACTCTGTGGTGCTGTTTCTGGCACCCTAGTGTACACCTTCCAGTTTGACTTTCCCAGGGGACAAACTGTTCCCTGCACACCAGTGGTGCGTGGAAGCGGGCTGTACAAACCTTGAGATTTGAACACAAGAAAGCTTTGCACTTCTGTTCTTTTTAGAGAACTTGTGCCGTGTATAAACATACTACTTAAGTATACCCACAGTGTCCTTTTGAAAGAAACTGTAGTTGACTCAGTGGCTCCAAATGCACTATGAAAATTTTGGTTCCAGGTTGTATATGGTTTTTTTTCTGAAAGTCACCACAGCTGATGGAAATCCTTGTTTAGTTGTCTAACAATAACTTACACCACTGGATTTTTCTACTGTCAAAATGTTGACAAAAACTTGAAACTCTGGGAAATATAGCATAGCTACATGTGGATGTTGCTTCACTTTCAGCTTTCTATAGTAGAAGCGACCCCCAAAAAAACCCTACAAAACAATGAACAGGATACTAGAAACTATTGGTTTATACTTCATCTTGGAGAAACGTGACCACCTTTGTGCTACATGGTCTCTTCTGCACAGGGGCGAGTCTATGAATTCCCTAACATCATGGTCAGTGTTTTATTTTGTAAGGAACAAAATAATGGAATGAGCTTTGAATCTTGGTCATGTAAGCCTGAGGTAGAATAATCATTTGATCTGTGCTCCATATTTGCCTGTAGCGCAGTGGACAGTCTTCATCTTGCACAATGTATTTTTGGGTTTCAACAGGTTATACATGCATTAGTATGTATAGCATTATATATAATTCTGAATAATCATTATCTATATAAATTAGTGTGTATATATAATGATACATATATCTATAATAGTATATCATAGCATTATATATAATGTAATATATAAAAATGTATACTATATAAAAAAAAGAAAACAGGAAAAATCTATTACATGTATAAAACTTTTTCCAGTTTTCAACACTTAGAAATTTCTTTATGTGTTGTGTTCATGGTAATAAAATAATCTTACTAGAGCAGAAAAATTAGTATCAGATTTCTTCAGATGACATTGTCCGGTTTGGGGTGTATTATGCCATAGAAAGCTAATGCCATAAGGCGGGGAGACTGTTACTTCCCTGAAAAATAATTTGAGAGTTGTGAGAATATTCCCAGTGCAGAATAGGCATTGATGAGGCCATTCTTCCACTTGGACTTTGAATCCTCACACACATCCAGGGCTGCTCATCATCAGGGCTTCCAAAGGTGTTGATCAAGCACATGTTCATTTCATGTTTAATTACACAGTGTTGCAAATGTTATAAAATTTTCTGGGGAAGAGCTTGCAGTGTGAGGGAGTTCCTGCAAAGAAAAGTGTTATTGAAATATTACTGTTACTCTATGCCATAGAAATATTTAGTTTTTAAATATTTAATTAGAAATGTTTCTTTCTGGGTACCAAGATTGTCTTACGTCAGCTGTGCAGATTTCAGTAGAAGGGAAAAAATACATTATTTTAGTATTCTCTTTTTTAATCACATCGTTACATTTCTTGCTTTATCTTTACACAGATAATACTATCATGATTTAAACTTTGGTTAAACCTGGTTCAAAACCTTGTCATGAAATACTAAAAAAAAGATGTATTTTCAATTATATTATTTATTGCAAACTGTCTGCTTTTTGAGATTATATTAACTCTTTCCACTGGAGGACTAAACGCTTTGCATTATCTTTATGAGAAGTTTCACTTGGTAGAGATGTTCTTCTCTTTCTATTCCCCTGCCATTTATTTCCTTTTGTGTGAATGTCAGGTGCCAAGTAGATACGGGCAGAAACTGACAGCCTTGATTCTGCCAGAGGAGCAGCAACACACATTCCCTGGGCTACCTTGCTGAATTTTCTTTGAGATAAACCGTATCTGTGTGTGAGAAGGTAACTGAGACCATTGCGAAGGGTTTCAGTGAGCACCAGTTTCTACTGGTAGCTCTGCATTGTGGGAAACAAACTGAGACTGCCAAACTTCTTCCATGTGATCCAGTAAAAAGCTATCACACAATCACAAGTCAGTCCCAACAAACCTGGGCTGGATTTCAGACAGTCTTATTCTGTATTTTTGGTCCCACAGGAATTGGTGACATTTTCTGGAAATATTTGAATCCATTTCCCTTCCCTACCTGCATGGTTTTTCTGCTAGATTAAACTTGGTGTGTTCAGTCCCATCATTCACTTAATCTTTCTATCCTCTTTTCTGAAATTACAGTACCTTTGCAGAATTGCAGACCTTTAATTTTACTGCTGACAGAATGAAGATACATTTCTGACACACACCTATTTCTATATCTTAAGACAAAACCCCTCTTCAGGGATGGATGACACATGTGGTTTTCTGGCTGCCACTCAGAGCAGGAATATCTTGTCAGAGATCAGACTGCAAGCCTGCCTGCTGAAGATGCTGTCCCTAAGCACATTTTATATCCAAACTGAAAACACATGTAATTGCTAAACAAACTGAATTTGTTTATTTTGTAATATACCAGCAGCTGTTTCCTTGTATGATAGCCAGGATTTCTCCAGCCAACCTACTTAATAGTCTAGAATTCTGTTTCCTTGGGTCAGCTATCCTGCTTTATTTGTTTTCCTTTCAGCCTCTGCTGGGGTGAGTTGTAGTCACTGAAACAACTGTATGTTTCTGTACTGCATCCAGTTCTGGAGCCCCTATTACAGGAAGGATATGGATGTGCTGGAGCGTGTCCAGAGAAGGGCCACGAGGATGCTCAGAGGGCTGGAGCACCTCTCCTATGGGGACAGACTGAGAGAGTTGGGGTTGGTCAGTCTGGAGAAGAGAAGGCTCTGGGGAGACCTTATTGTGGCCTTCCAGTATCTGAAAGGGCTACAAGAAAGCTGGGGAGGGACTTCTTAGGCTGTTGGGCAGTGACAGGACTAGAGGGAATGGATTAAAGCTAGAGATAGGTCGATTCAGGTTGGACATTAGGAAGAAATTCTTCCCCAGGAGGGTGGTGAGACACTGGAACAGGTTGCCCAGAGAGGTGGTGGAAGCCCCATCCTTGGAAGTTTTTAAGCCCAGGCTGGGTGGGGCTGTGAGCAACCTGCTCTAGTGGGAGGTGTCCCTGCCCATGGCAGGGGGGTTAGAACTAGATGATCTTTAAGGTCCCTTCCAACCCTGACAATTCTATGATTCTATGATTCTATGTTCCTTAAGCTTTAGGCAGAATCAAGCAACTTATTACAGGAATGAAGATAGAAAGAAAGTCTTGTGTTTATTCAGTTAACAATATGAAACACATTAGACTATGACATAGATTATTACATTTCTAGCATACCAAATGCAAGGCTTCTCACTTACCTGTAGTGGTCTATTCCTAAATGGATGCTTTGTACCCAGGAAGCTGTGATCAGCTGAGGAAGAGTAGCTGCCTCAAACAATTAGTTTTACCCTCCATTTTCTTGCTGAAGAGAGCAAATCTTGGTATTTTTTTATAATTCTAATTTAAGGACATACTCAGTTTTGAGATTAGAGCATCTTAGGTTCTGACTGGGAAACTGAGCTCACCCAGACGTTCTTCATGTCCCTGAATCAGGCCCTCATTAGTGAGACAGAAATGTCCAGAAGATCTGATACAACTGTGCAGCATAAAGGTCAGATCCAGGCTGTTGGAAAACAATCCATCTGCTTCAATGGAGCTCAAATCTGACCATATGTATTTGTTGACTATTTTTGGATTGTTTAGCCAAATGTTGATTTTTATCACTCCTGTGAAGCACAAAAGATGCTGGACTTAGAAGGCCAAAGCAGGGACACTCACAGATGTAAATAAGGAACTGCTTTTCACAAATGGGCCAAAAAGTTAACAGTATGCTTTTTTTGGATACTCGTCCATCTAACTGCATTTATATGACCAAAATTTGCATTCATAATGTAACATTTGGCTTGAAACAGCCATCTTGCACTTTCACTAACATCATGTTCCTGTGTCCATCAGAAACTTGTGTCTTTTGTTTGGATTCCATTCCTAACAGAATAAACCAAAAAATCTGGGAGAGGAATTGTCTCTGTCAGTCTTCTAAATTGTTTGGTCATTGACCAGTGGGTTTTATTGTAGTGCTGTATTTTCTCACATGAATTTTAAAAAAGAAAACAGAACTTAAAAAAAAAAAAAAAATCCACTACATTAATAGTTTAGTAAACAACTAAAATAGTAATTCTTGTTTCCTATTGTATTCCTTCCTGTCCCCACTGCTGAAGATAAATTTCCCTCTTTCTAGCACCAGTCATTGAGAGAATGACTAAGTGACAATCAGGTGATCTAAAGACAATGTATTTCATGCTACAATCTGTTTCTTATTTTATAGTTATTATAATTACAATCTATTTGGTAGTATGATATTTTGCTATGATATGTAATGCGTACTGATACAGTTGACCTGTATCAGCTGGTCCTGATACAGTTGAACTCCACCATTCCTTAAATCTACCATTCCTTCTTTAAAAGAGAAAAGTCTTGAAAGTCCTGAATATTACAAGTAGCAGTTTCATAGCACATGGATCACGTGCCCAAGCAGAAGTAATTATCCCCTACAGCTAAGACTGATGTAGAGAAACTAACCACAACAACTGCTTGTTGTTTGTGTCACAGAGATTTATGCTTTGCTTTACATGCAGAGTATGTTCATAAAAAGTGTGTAAAATAGTTCATAAATAATTGAACACCATTGCTTATCTGAGTCCAGCACTTCAATGGCTTGAATACAACTTATATTTACTGTCTTTTAATTCTTCTGGAACTCAGTGGAACAGAATCATACAAATTATGTGCAATGTATGTTTTTCATAAATCAAGTCTACAACATTTCAAATAAATTTTTTTAAAGACTCTTTTTTTTTTTGTTAAATGAGGGTGTAAACATAATAAGAGATTTCACTGTGTACCTTGTGCTGAAGTTAATTTATAACAAAAGAGAGAATCAAATTAGGTAGTTCTGAGGACTGAGTATAAGTGTTGCGCACGCTACAGTGCATGTCAGTGTGTATAATGGGTTAAGTTCAAGATTTCATGTATTTTCTTTCCACATTCAACTGCAATATTCTTAAAGTTATTCCTGTGTGATATGATGCAATTTAAAGTAATCTTTTCCAGGCTGCGTTGGGAATCAGCAAGTTTATTTGGAAGTTATAAAAAACAGCAACAATAAATAGAGAGTGAAATTGTTACAACGTAGAAGATAATGTAATCATATATGATGAATCACAGAGTAAAATAATTGCTAGAAGTCTTAATGAAGACAAGAGCAGGCAGTGTTTAATGAAAAATAAAGGCTGATTAGTACATTAGTTGTCTCAGCCAGCCTGATTTAAGCACTTTCTGAGCCATTGAGCTGAAAACATTTTTAGAGCATAATACAATGGAGAGGTCATTGTATCAGACTGAACATTTTGCAGAACAGCACTATTAAGAGATTTGTGATAACTAGATGGCAGACTGGATTAATGTAGTAGACTCACACCAAAATCTCTCCTAGCCTATAACAATGTCTGCCACTCTGCCGTGAACAATCTTTTGTAACTGAAAGTCAGGAAAAATCCAGGAGTGCAACAGAAGAGAATTTCTCAAGTCATATCTAAAACGCTGAGAGAGAATTTAGTTTAATTAGATTAGTCTTTTCTTTCTTAAGTGTCATTTCTCTTCCTGTTTATATTTTCCACTGGATTCTGTTTTGCTGCCTTTTTTTAAAGTGAATTTACTGAGAATGTGTTTGTGTTTGAAAAGTTTATTTTACTGTCTGCCAGCACTGCCAAAGAGAACATGCACCCATTTTTTTGTCGGGCTTTAGAGACTACCTTGAGTAGCAGCATATGGAATTAAGATGCTGCTTTTATTAACAGTTAACATAAAAAACCTAGAACCTTTCAACAGTAGACATTTTAGTGTTGTGACAATAAAAGTAAGGACTTTTTTGGTGTATAGACTTCTTTTATCAACAGTTAGAGTTTCCCTCAATTTGGCAACCAGTTTTTCACTTGACCCATAGTCACATCAGCTCTAGAAGTTCAACACACAGTGAAAATCAGGAGAAGCAGCTAGGGACAACTTATGTTCAAAAGCAGAGTGATGCAGTTGTGCACATGGTGGGAGAGAGTGGGGCCTGTCACAAGGTTGTGTAGTAAAAGATGTAGTTCTGCGAATACTTTCTGGTTAAGGCTGAGGTGGGAGATCTGTTATTTGCCCAGGTTGTGCAACAAACTGAGGTAAAACTGCAGTGCGCATAATTATGTACTGTCTTCGGAAAGGCCTAGAATAATTCAATAGGTGTTTCCTCTCTCTTCCCTGGTTCTGCGTTGCATTGGTCAGCTCTAGGAAGGAGCAACATGTGAAGCACAGGGCACTCCTCTTGGTGCTGGGGCCTCTCTGCTGAGGTGGGGTTTGCTGTGATTAAGAGGAGCAAGAGCAGGAGAATCCCACCCAATTTTTCCATGAGTGTGTTTTTTTCTTGAGTGACTGGTTTTCCACCCACTTCTGTAAATCAAACTGTTTGGCCTTGACTGTGCCTGTTACCCCCAGAGGGAACCCAGCATTTTTGCTGGAGCTGTGCTGCCCATCACAGGGGAGAGGAGCTTCCCGTCTGCCTGCACATGGCAGTGCCAGGGGGTCTGGAAGCACTCTGCCCGCCTTCTCTTTGGGTTCTCCTTTGTTCTGAGGCTGAGGGAGGCTGAACACCAAGGCAGGCACTGAGATGCTTAAGAAACATCCCCCTTTAAAATCAGGGGAATTTTTCCCCTGCTGTTACTCACGCTTTAGTCTCCTTACTTAAAAAAAGGTGCACATTTGGTGGTTGCTAAACATTAACTAAAATAAGGCAAAACTTTGTTTCTCAGGAGGTGATAGTGAAGGGAGATGGTAACTCAGACATTTTATTACTTCTGTGATAGCAAAGTGGAGTGCAGTCAAGAGACCAGTTATTTTACCTCCAGCAGTGCCCCTCATCCAGTTCCAGTATAGGAAAATACGTGTGGTGTGTTTTATTTCTTGCTAGTTTGCTTTAGAGTTTGAATCACATCCTTCTAAGGAGAATGTGGAACAAAGTAGTTTTAAGAGTATTTTTCTCTCACCTTTAGATGCATTCGTACAGCAACTAAACTAGTATTAGGAAGATATTTAGCATGGTTTTGTATTTTTTAGTGTGATGCATGCTGTCTCATAAAACGTTCAGAATTGTCTGAAGAATCAGCTTGAAAAAAAGTGAGTCTTATGTACCAACAATGATTCATAAATCATTTGTCTATGTAGATTGATACAGAAGAAATCGGGACAAATACTACACTTGCTGCAAAATTAAAATTTGGAATGATTAAAACTATTTGCAAAGTAACATAAATTTGGTTTAGATTACATTATTAAAAGAGATGAAAGAAATTTTTTGCTGCATTTTTTCAGGCCTAAAAAAATTTGTTTAGGCATTTTATGTAATTTAGTTCTAAGGGAATTTGAACAATACTAAAATAAAAATGAGAACTTTTGTTGTGGATGAGTTCCTGTTCTTGAATGAAAAATAATGGTCTTTCATTTCACCAGAAAAACCTGCATTTTCAGAAATAATGGTTTTCAGGTTTAGGAGATTGCTGTGGTGTTTCTTCTCCAGCTAAATATAGAACTGAAATAATTTTTGTACAACTACCTGATGAATGCAGTAACTGAAATGATTAATACAGTAACTGAAATATTGTGGTCTTCCACACAAATACCAGCACAAAATTCTGCTTTGTCTTCTACTTTTGTTTGAAAATGTAATAATTCTGATCTTAATTTTTCCTGATATTTTTAGCAATGCATGATTTCTGTCTTCCCAAGTGATTTTAGCAGTGGCAGATATTCAGTATCTGTAAGTAAACACTGAAAATCACTTGCTTCATTATGCTTCTGGGCCATTAAATATCTTCTTTCATCTATCTAATTCCTCTCTTCTCATTGCCTCAGCAGTGTGACTCAATCAGGCATGTGTTATCTTTCCCAGATCCTTTTCTGAACATAGTGTAGTGCGCAGGAATGCAGTTTGTCAAACACATTGTGTCTGAAATCCTTTGTTGGGAGAAGTGGAGAGAAAGAGATTATAAAATGCCTCAAAACCTTCAATAAGGCTGTTCCCAGGTTTCTTGTATCTGTTCAACCAAACAAAACACTCCTACCTCACTTTGATGTATAGGATGGTATAGTGTAGTATATAGCAAGTATTATGTTTTCCAACAGCATTTGTTGTCCAGACTGCAGTTTACAGAGAATAACTGATTTTGTGCTTTGGCAAGTTTTCAGACTCACCAAGGCCAAAACAGAGGGGAATGTAGAAGAGGTAAATAGATCTGTTTTCTCTAATGTTGGTTTTCATAGGCAGTGGCATTTAAGATCCTGGTATTTTTTGTAGGATGGATGAACAAAAAGTATCCACTCAGACTTGAGTTGTGTGTATTTCATTGCTCTGCTAAAGTAAACCTTTCTGAGGTTAAGTCAGGCAGTGCAAGTAATTTCCAAAGCTGTCAACCTGAGGGAATCTCTGACTGACATTTGTAGTACTGCCTCCTCAGAATTTTGTACACAGTTTCTTAGCAGCTGTCTTATGTGCTAATTTGTGTTCAATGAAAACCTATTTTGTATGCAGAGAAAATTTTGCTCATATTCTTCAAAAAGCCTTGACTCTTGGTTACAAGTATTTGATAGCGTGAGACCAGCCTCAGCCTAAAGGCAGCGTGTGTAGATGCCAGGGGTGGCAGGTATGTTTATGTAGTTTCTGTAAGAATGAAAAGGGAGGGCAGTCATAACTTTGCAACATCCCTTTACAGTATGTTGTCACTATAGGTTTAGGTTGAACATCTCACACTGGAGTTGCTTTGTGAAATTATCCTAGAATAGGTAGGAGTAGCCATGTTTCAAAGTGACAAATGAGCTGCTGACCCCACATTGATGTTGCACTCACCGGGGGTTTGGGGAATACATGCTGTTTTCAAGGTAGTAAGCTGAATTACACTGTGAGTTCTCTTAATGGAGTAGTCTTGAGAGAATTTGTCTCTCCTTTCCAGGTCAGATATCCGAGGGGAAGTCTGGGAAGGCTTTGTAATGCAAATCTAGCTAGCTTTCGTTCACACAAGGAATGCTGGATGCTGACCCATAAGGACTGAGTTCAAGATTTCTGTGAATATGTGGGATTTGAATTAACTTGGTAATGAAAGCCTCTAAGAGCATAAGGCGCATTCAGTATCCAAATCACTTATATGGTTTAGAAAGCTAAAACTGGCCCTGTGATGATTAAGAGAAAGCTGGTTGATACTGGTATAAACATTAACAGGAATCCATCCATGAGACTTGGATGTTTATTGAACAGCTGGTATGTTTTGTTTAATACACTCAAAGAGAAAAGTGATAGTAGGTTTGTTGGAGGTGGGCTGCGCTTACGATGGATGACACAGATAATTGAGATGTGTAACACATAGCAAAAAAAACCAGATCCAAGCAAAATATAATCAAATATAATCTCTGGTAGATTTTGTGTGTTAGAAAATTTAAAGCACATTAACAGGCAGATAGAAATGTGTCAGATGATAACAACCATTAATTTTATACAAGGGAAAAATAACAGTGAGCTCAGTTACACAACTCTGACAATCACCAGTGGGATAGACAACTTCCTGGAGTATCCTTTAAATCTATGAAATTTTCATGAAGTACTAGCATATGGATATGGAATAGGGAAGTCTCGAATCCTAGGTTTCTACGTGCAGCAGAGATACCATATATTCCACAGCAGTCCTTGTTGTATTTGCCTCAGGGGAGGTTTGTCCTCTATTACACTGTCTTGTTGATTGTATACCCATTTTCAGCCGTGTTCTTCTGCCTGGTGGAACACAGTCCAGATGGAAAATGAAAATTACCATTACAATTACTGGAAGACTGGATGTGTATAATTATTTTGTAATCTTATTTCAGTACTAATATTTTGCATTTTTCATTCTTTTACAGAGGGTATGAACTGTATGAACAAAGATCATGGGTGTGCACACATCTGCCGGGAGACACCCAAAGGTGGGGTTGCCTGTGAATGTAGGCCTGGCTTTGAACTTGCCAAAAACCAGAAGGACTGCAAATGTAGGTAGATGAAGATTAAATTTCAAATGCCCAAAAATGTCTTATTCTCTTCATTGTTGTTAGTTTCCAGAAGCCAAGAAATCAACTTTGTTTTGGCCAAAGGTGTTTTGTAATTTTAGAAATGTGGGGTTTACTGCAGAAGATGTACTTGGGGATGGATAAAAGGGAATAAATTACAGAATATTGGCAGTGACTTTGTTAGCAAAATGGTAACAGCTTTTCCACCTTCTTACGAATGCAGAAAAGTGCATCCATTTAGTCCAGGCTTTCCATGTAAAGCAAAACAAATAAAGCATAGAGGATTCTGGCTTGCAATATTTTGAAGATCCACAGTGATACATGTATTTATAAATTTACTGATGGATTTAATGATAAACCCACTTGGAAAACCTTCAGCTGTATTATATATATGTTCCTATATACAAGAAAAACCCTGAGTGATGTATTCTTGAAGCTGGGATGCTGAAAATATAGATACTCATTCTCCCCTAAAATTGGAAATTGTTCTGTACAGGTTAAAAAATTGACCCTCTGTAACTCAGCACCATCATCTGAAAGCTTCCAAATTGCATGCGATTCTTTCTGATGGCTTCAGTGGGTGTTAGATCTGACCCCAATAGCTTGGCTTCCTACTTGGTAGCTTTGTGAGAGGCAAAAGAAAACAAAAAAAAGGAAGTGCAATAAAACAACCTAAACCAGGTTTTGTGCTTTGCATCAGGACAGTATTTTTGTGATAGCCTTTCTTCCATTTCAACTTTTTTCTTCCTGAGACGTCCACTGTGTGAACACACTTAGATGATACTAGTTCCTAAGTACAAAGTCAAAAGAATCACCTATAAATATCATCAAAAAGTACCATGGGGTATTGTACAGCCTCAGTATTAAGAGGCTACACAGGGCTAAAGGCAAAAGCACAGAGAAAAGTTGCTTTTATGATAATTTTCCTTCTCAATGTTTATTGGAAGTAAATATTACATACTGTTAATTGCAGTGCAAATATCAGCTACGTTAGTAAAGTGGGAAAGGATGTTTATTTATGTTCTTTTTTATTTGTTTCCACAAATTTATACATTCCTTAGGAATTACATTATTGTTTTTCATAGTAAGATGGTGACAGGAGGATTAGAGCCTTTTCTCAAATGGTATTTCTAAATGCCTCAAGGTTTAATAGAGTGAAAAACTTCAATTTATTCTGTGCCTTGTGGTGTTTAAATTGTAGTTGGAAGTATAATGAACTTTTGCTGACAAACCTCTAAGTAAGGACACTGGGTTTTACAAGTTCTGCAGAGTCTGCTGCAGAGAACACCAGCCCCTAAACCCACAGTGCATTCTGCAGTCTTACTTAAAATAACTCTACTTCTAGCCCTTCCAAAAGCAAAGAAGTATAAAGCTGTAGCCAGATAGCCTGGGACAATAACTGTGAGATTACAGCAGGTTGTTTATAGAGGTCTGGTTCTGTGACTGAACCTTGACTTCTAAAAAAACACCTTTTCACAGCTGTTTCAGTGGAACTGGCTTAAAACTTGAGCTGTAGCTCTGCAAGTACTGAGTACAGCTATGCTGAAGAGCTGAAAAAGGGACATTTGTCCCTTGTCAGCCTGGACTGTGTCTGTAACCCTGTATACCAAGGACTGGTAGGGTCTGATATACCCATAATATATCCCTGCATCCCTCTCAATTATTCTGATATATCATGGTCCCTCCAGGAAACTGTGCCTTTCAGGGTTTGTCAGAGCTTGCTTCTCTGTTTTGGTTTTTTTTATGTGAACAAGTGGCAGTGAACCATTACCTCACTAAATGAATTTTTATCAACCAGTTTGCAATTGAATCAGAATACTGGAAGAGGTTTTCAGATGTATTGGCCCAAGTCCACTAGTAATTAGATAAGTGTTCCTCAAAGGAAAAAAAGAGATGTTAAAATAATCTAGAAAGCATAAAAAAATGGAGGGAGGGTCCTTGGTTTTTTTTGCATGTATTGCAAGATTGTCATTATATCCTAATTACATGATTATACATCACGTGATCAGATCATCACATGCTAATAAGGCAGTCAGTGTTGCTGCCTTGCTACGTTCAGGGTACGTGATGATCAGTGCTCATTAAACAGGCTTTTGCTCAATAGCCTCCTCTCTGTAATTCAGTGTACAGCCCTTCCTGCTGCACACTATTTAAACCCTATTGTGAACATTACATTTTTCATTTCCTCATGGATTATCCCATGATACTCATTACTGTAATATCAAAGTGCTTTGTAGGCATTGGTAATGTATTTTCAAAATATTATTTTCAAGTTAGAAAGTACTGTTTTGACTATCCTGCAAATGGGAAATGAAAATAAAGATGTTAATGTCAAAATCATTTAGTAGTGATAGGTGATGAACAACAAACATCAAGAACCCAGCTCAGTATTTATAGCACTTTAGTATGATCAAAGCTGAGCTCCCAGTGACTCCAGCTGTAGTTCTAAATGCCATGGAGAAAGGAATATAATATTAGTAACTTGTAATAGATGTGATTTGAGTGACTTCGAAGCCCTAAGAAGGAGTTCTGTGGCAGGGGCAGATTAGAGTTTTTTAGGGCTCTACTCACTGTCTGAACAAGTCCATCCTTTCTAATTTACTACTCATTCTGCAGCAAATGAGACAAGATTCTCCAGCTGTTTCCACAGACCTGACTTTGCCCAGCTCCACTGTGCACTGAGTAAGACAGGAGCAGTTTCCGCATTTGTCATTAAGGATGGTTGTCTTGATAGAAGTCTGTGTACCAGAAGTCTGGTATTTTGTAGATTTTGAGTGCTTGATATTGCAGCCTTCATGGTTTCTTAGTGTAAATTTTGAACATGCACTTTCTTAGTTACAAAAAAAAAAATCTTGCCCACCATGCTAGGAAAACACAGAGGCAGTCAAGCTGGAAGGGACCTCAAGAGGTCGTGTAGAAATACACCAAGCAGAATCATACAGATCCATACAGAATTTGTCACAAGAGCTGCATCCTTTATATCCAAAGCAGCAGTAAACTTTGGTGTGCTCAAGCCCAAAAGCCATTAGAAGAAGAATATGCTTTGTCAGTAATTTTCATAGATACTTGCTGGTAGCAGAAAGAAGAAACTGAGTGAATTAAGTTCGAGAGTACAGTGGGAAAACATGGGAAATTCCCTCCTCTTTGTATATCTGTATCCTGATAGATTTTATGACCCTGCCCCTGAGCATGATTGAGAGAAATTTTTGATAAACTGAAGGGTTTTTCACAAAACACGAACAAGCCAAGACATTTTTTAAAATCTCATTATTAGCTGGATTACTTTAACTGGAACTTGAAAAAGCAGGAGAAACCTAAAGCAGATAAACCTACCTGCAAATTGAAACTTAAATTCTGGCAGAGTTTTGAAGAAGTAAAAGCTGAATCTTTGAATGAAAAAAGCTGGATAACCTTAGGTGCAGCTATTTCTATCTTTCCCCTCTGATAATAGTAGTTTAAGTGAGTAGGAGGGCTACTGCTAAGTAATTCTAAAAATCCTGTCTTGTATGTTTACAATAAAATGCTGTCTCACCTATGCCAAGTGGTAGCTTTTTGGCTCCTGATGATAATGCTCTTATGCAGCTATTTGCTGTCACTACAGAGATCTTCAGAATGTTAAAAATGTAAGGCCACACTAGAATATATAATGCAAGCAATGTTACATGCACAGCTTTATCACATAGTAAGAGATGCCCATATGTTTATATAGATTATATATTTCATGGCCAATTTAGTTAAGAAACAGTGCAATTTTTTAATTCATCTGGAATTCCAGTGTGCTGCTTCAAACTTGACACAGAAAGCCATGCTACAAAAAGAAAAAAAAAAAATCCAGCTTGTTGCAGATTCTGTGGCATCCAAGCTGTGGTATATATTTCAATCCACATAGGGACAAGTTCAGAACATAGTTGTTTTCTCTGATTGTTTTGGATTACTGGGTACTAAAATTCTAAATTTAATATTTGGCCATGTGTTTTCCAATACTTCTTGTCATGGGCATGTCAGATGGAAGAGGCCAGAAAAAAGATCATATGAAAGTTCAGAGGAGCATTGAAAGTAGGATTTTTACCTGTGGAGTGAAGCTGAAATTCTGGTATTTTCTATCTTTTGGGGGTTTTAGTATGGAACATCAGTATCATCATTATTCAGTGGAATAAGTACATTAAAATCCCTTTTGTTAAGATGTCACTCCTCTTCCAGACAGTTATTTCTTGTCTTTCATCATCGAAATGTCATTTCAAGACTACTCCATATATTTTTACAATTGCACAGCTGTGTCTCAGGGATGTTTATCTCAGCTCAGCCAAACTGAATAGATGCTTTTGCTGATGGTATAGGCAGGTGGACAGTTAGGAAGGTTATCCCATGCTGCCAGCCTGCAGGCCCTGAAAGGTGGCTGGCCAGTTCAAGATCCTGAATATTATAGACAATGAAAACCATTAATCTTGTTTAAATACACTTAGGAAGCACCAGTGCCAGGACTTTGGCTCAGGATGCCCCATAGCTCTTCATTCACAGTCTTGGGAAGGAGAGGCTAGTAACTTGACCACCAGCATTAGTCACCTCTCATAGATGGTGGCTTTCTTTGTAGGGCTTGTGTGCTGTTTCGACTCTGTTCATAGCCAACATGAGCAAAGCCTTCTGTATGAGATGCTGGTTTTAGCCAGTTGTACAGGCTATTTCTCACACTATGGGAGAAAGCTCAGCATTTTGATTGCACTTAAGACATACACAAATGCTGAAGCAGTGTCAAGAGTAATGGTGTTACTCTGTTTTTCAATCTGCAATGTGGGGATAAGTATATCTGGGTTCTAACAAATAAGTGCATATTCACCTTTGGTTAAAAAAAAAAAAAGAAAAATTACTATTTCAGATCCCTTTTGTTGTAATACGATTTATAATATTTGAAGGTGATCTGTGTCTATCAGAAGTTACTGTTTTGCCTCGGTTTTTTTTGTCTTTTTTCATATCACAGAGTCTGAATGAGCACACTCTTTTGCATAGCTGTAGAGTCCAAATTGATCATAAATAATTTTTAAAAGAACACTGAGATTTCTCATTAATTTTGCTATAATGCTTTTTGACAAAAAATGGAGTAGATCTGGATGTCCCTTTGCTTTTAAATAATTCTGGTTTTCTTCCTCTAAGCAAGAGAAACTTCTTAATGTGTCACCACCACATAATTAAGGCTGGAAATAAAATTGAAATGACATGTTTTACAACTGGATTTTGTACCAATTTCACCTGCAGTGCTGTCAAACTCCAGAATTTTGGCTCAAGTTGCTTAAAATAAATAAATTGCAGTCTAGACAGAAATTAAAATATTTCAAAAACATGATTTGCTAATATTTGTAAGAAAGGGAAAAGGAACTTACCTACATCTGTGTTCATTGACTGAGGAACCGGTAACTTTAGTATACAGGGAAACTGTAGAGGTGTGTGATTCTGCAGGATTTACTACAAACCTCATCAGTCTAGTGCAATTTTTCATGGACAAATATAGTAAGGAAAAGTCCCCCATATTATGTGGATCAGAGAAACCACGTTAAGATATTTTCACCTCTGCCAGCAGAGGCTTTCAGCAAGGAGTGCCAAAAATAACAACTGCAGTCAAGTTGTTTAAAATATACACTTTGTTACTGATTGTACTTTGAAATCCTCAATAAAAATACTGTTGGCTAGAAATGTATTTAAACATCTGGCATAAATAACACCTTTAAGTTGATTTGTGATGGCACTGCAGTCCAACAGTGATAGAAACATTGAATGAACCTCCATGTAGTCCAAGAGAGAGGCATACGGGGTCAAGAAGGAGAGGAGGATAGGTAGACATCCTGGATTAGCTGTGCCTGTATGCACCCAATACTGTGGGTATTCCAAGCAGCTGCCTTCTGTACCTAGTGCCCCTGCTTGATCTAAGCCCAGACACAGATAGCCAGAAGAGAGCTCATGTTTGCAGTCAGACTTCAGCCAGACGATTCAAACAACCTCTGTCTGTTCCTCTAGCTCTCAGCTAGGCTGCAAACCAGTATTTCATCTACCCCCAGAGTAACTAAGAACTTATTGTTGCACACAGAATGTGGCAGAAAGAGAGAGAGCCACAAGAAAAAGATTAACCCCACAAGATCACAAATCAAAGTATGGGCAAAAAGAAGAGGGGTGAATAAGGACAGGCATAGAGTTGAGCAAAAAAAATGGTTTTTTCAGCATGACTGCACTGAGTAGGTAGGAGGTTTAAGAATGGAGAATCAATGCGAAATTTTCATTTGTTTTCCATCAAAAATAAGAGCTGAAGTGTTAGTGTGTATTGAAGGAAAATAAATGTTGCTTCCATTTGATGCAAATCAGAATGTTTTGATTCATGTATTTTTTCACCAAAAAAATAAATTAAAAAATAAATAGCTAATTTACAAAACCAGAGGAGAAAGAATGCCTACAGGTAATTGTTGCTTACAGGTCTTTTTAAATGTAATTCCTTGGAAGTTTAAGATTCTTATGTCTTGAGGTATGTGAGTTCTATTCTCTCCTCTGTATGGTGGGACTGAACCCAGCATTCCCATTTTCTAGCCTAGTAGCCAAACTGTCAAGCTTCCATAAGGGAATGTGGATCAGGCTGCTTTCCATCTTTCTCACTAATACTCTTTCCAATTGGTTAAACCAGCAATATTCCTGGGAGGAGAGGTGGGAAGCTAGTCAAGCCCTCTTCTCAGCAATTTTCTTACCACTTACCATTAGGCCATGAGTCCATTTCCTCACTATCTCTGAACACAAGGATTTTATTCAAAGTGTACAATGTGAAGGACCAAGGATGCTTGCATCCATAGTGGCCTCTGGTCTGTAGTCACTTGGGAGATGGACAATACCTGTTGTGATGTTCACCAGACTTCAGGGACTGCAGGTGTAAACTTACAGTTTTACACTGCCGGGAGGTTTTAACGGGAATTCTGTTGGGTATTCTGTGGTGGGTCTCCCTCAGTTGCTTTTCTTAGAATTGTTCCATTTTAAGTGAAATGCTTAAGTGCTTACTGAGAGTGGTGTGACTATTCAGCACCAGGACACTCACACCAGAAATGGGATATTTCAGTCCCACTTACTGGGACTGAAAATTCCAGTCTACTCCATTTTAAGAAGCTAGCATTAGAGTCACTGAGGTCAGTGGGAAATTGTAAGAGCTTAGCCCTGTTGGGTTAGATAGAACCTTAGTTTAGATTTAGAGACATGATTTAAAGATCCTGTTAACCATTATCTTGCTTTTACTGTATATTGCAATTTGCTACCCTGGCTCTTTTATGAACTTTCTTATCTAGAAGGAAATTCTGCTAAGACCAGTGTGAGGACGTTCCTTCTGATATACGTAGATACCAATAAAGAACTTAGTCCAAATTACCTGTACATAAAGACAGTAAATTGAGTTTAGAATTCAGTCAGATCAGAATTGTCTTATTCAGCATCAATCTATGCGCAAAGTGTTAAATGGAACAGAGGCAAATGAGAGGCATTGTTAATGGCACTAGCCAGCTTAATATTTAAAGAATTGTTTGTCTTAATAATCAGAAATTGAATCCATCATGTGACAAAGGAAACTGATCTATTAATTCATGTAAACTTCAAAACTCTACCTGTCATGAGAAATGTTTGCTTTAATATATGTTTAATAGTTTTTCACCAGAGGACATTTTAATTGCAAAAAGCCATTTTGCACTGTTTGCTTGGAAGTGAAAGTGACCTTTCCAATGTTTCCTTCCTAGTTGAGGCCATCACAACCATATATTTTTTGTTTCAGAGAAGAAGTGGAAAAAAAAAGTTTCCTGTTTTATTTTTTAAACATTCTTCTACTCTAGGAGGGACAGCACTTGAAACAACAGACTTAGATGGCTCTGTTCTTGCTGTTTGGTCTCTGCTTCCTCCACACAGAAAATGTAGGGGAAGGAAAAGAGAAATGTTATCTACAGACTTCAAAATATACATCTGTATTAGTGGATGGCTCATTTCTTCACATCACAGATATGAAACGTGTAGCTTTTAGGAAGAGATGGAATTGGCTAACCGCTCATATGAAATTATGAATACAAACAGACTGGGGAAAAAGTACCACATGATTCTTTTCCTCTCTTTTTTTTTTCACTGCATGGATTGAGGGTAGAGCATGAGACAGGAGCATGGCTAAGATGGGGAGGGCAAAAAGAGTAAGAAATGTAAATAACTGCAAATACAAATTTTATGTCATCTTATGTCTTGGTATGTTACTGCTCTTCTGTATTCTGAAAGACCCTCAAGACTAATTGGTTTCATTGTCATTTTATTTATGTATACATATATACACATTCATTTGGGGCTTAACTAGTAACCTGTAACTATGGGAATGGAGGCTGCCAACACACCTGTGATGACACAGATACTGGTCCTGTGTGTGGTTGTCATCAGAAGTATGCCCTGCATTCAGATGGCCGAACCTGCATTGGTAAGTACTTCTCTGCAGCACATTTTATTTCCTATTCCTCATAGAATATATATGTGCACATATGTATGTGTGTATGTGTGCGCGTGTGTGTTTGTATCTCACAGGCATTTAGCACCAGTGCTGAGAGGAGTGTGTAACAGCAATTCCTGGCCACAGTACTAAGGACACGCTGTACAGCGGGAGAAACATTTGTGCCTGTATTGTCAAAATGTTTCTTAATGAAGTATCCCTTTGTTACTCCTTTGTAACTTTTATTTCTGTTCATGACTCTACATTTTTTGAACTAAAAAGGTGTAGAACATTTATAATTACGAATGAAAGTTCAGTTCTTCTGTTCACTTTTGTGATTCAAGACTTCCTTGTGTAAGCAAGGTGAGAAAAACGATCCTCTTTTCTAAGTTGTTATCAGGCAAAATTAACCATCATGATGTGCTTTCTTCCCTGTTGTATATTTTATGATTCTAAAAATTACAGCACTTGTAGTGAATAAGCTTTTACTCAGAATATCAGTAGCAAAAAGCCATTTGAGAGATGGAGCATCTTGGGAGATGCTATGCAAATGTTTATGATTGTAAAATATATTTGCTTAACACGATTTCTTTCCATTCTGCTTTTTGTTTGTTTGTTTGTTTAAATACAGAGACTATTTTTGTGTACTGCAAGTTAAAATTTGGAAATCCTTACTCACAAATTAGAACCTAAAGTCCATAATGGTTTGCATTGGCATTGTGTTCACGTTGACTTCTTTTGTTTGTTTAATTTGAAATTCTTGCAAATTCCTAGTAATTTCCTGAGGTTAAAAAAGCATGGATGACACATATTTAGCAAGTTTTCTCTCCTTCATAAATAATGCAAGACAGAGCACTTGAAACCCATGGAAATCTGGCAGTTATCTTTAGTGATCCCTTGGTCAGATCTGTGGCATAAAACTCCGTGGCTGCCCAGAGCCTCACTCACTTCTGATGGGTGTGATTGCACAAACCGTGTGGTAGGGTGAGGGTTACGCTGGCAGAGGTAGAGCTGAATAAGGTTCAGCACTGGATTCTGCCTTGCTGTATGCATAAGCTGCGTCTCAGCTAGCGGGGTCTCTCAGCTAGAACTTTGATTAACCCAGAGGGCTCTGTCTAAATAACGCTCCCTGAAGCCTGTGGCTGTTCCAGATGCAGAGAATTTGCAAGAGCAAAGGACCTTGAGAGGAGGTGTTATTGGATGGATAATTGATCTTCTGTTTTTTAGTGTTCACTGATATCCTCAGATTGATATTTTATTTTGTCCAGCATGTAAAAATAATTTTAAAAACTGTGTACACTGCACCTGTTTTTTACTATTTTTTTTTTTTTACATTTTTGTAATGTAATACATCCAACTCCATGTTACATTCCATGGTCTCGTGATGTAAGTCACATATTACTGCCTGTGCTGATCTTCTTCCCTCTAAGTAGTTCCTTCTCTTAGAATACTTTTTAAATTGTTTATTTTTATTTTTTACATTTTTATTCCTGCTTTCTGGTGATGGTTCCTGATTGCCTGTCTTGTCTGATAACTGACGTTTATTAATTATTTACAGAGCAAAATAAAACAAAAACTCAAACAAAAGCCTCTATTGCAGCCTGATCCCATCTAGAACTTGTTAAAAACAAAACAAAACAACTTCTTATTACCACTCAACCATGTACTGTTTCCACAAACAAAACCTGCCAGCCTCCTCCTCCTCCTCACTTCAGTGATTCCAGTGTTTGCTGTCTTCAGTGGTGTATATATTCCAGGAATCACTGCAAGAATGCAAACTTCTGCAATGCCAGATAAATACTTGTTGACCCTTTGTCTAACATATTTTGTCTTTGTTTATTTGACTTATCCTTTTTTTTTTTTGTTTGTTTGCTGCATGTGAAAGTCCCCACTTGCATTTTTGGTTTTTGTTTTCCTAATCAGCATTTCCCTCTCTGTATAAATCATTTTATTTACCCAGCTGCTGCTTCTCCATTGCTTTCCTGTATCAGAAATCTTTATTTTTATTTCACTTACTGATCATCTCTTCCCAGACTTGTGACTGTTTCTGTGTATTTCTAACAAAGCATAACCAAACTAAAGTCCTCATTATGCTGTATGAAACTCCTACATGTAGGGTATCAGAGACTACCTTGTAAAATTACTTTTGCTGACATCATCTTGCTTACTGCATGCTTATAAAATTACTAAACCCTGTTCTTGCAACATCTTTCCTAGCATTGAATGTTTAGCTAGTAGTGTTTCATAGACAAGCAGGCAACCAGCACTGCCCAAATTGATCTTTTTTTTGTGTTTGTTTGGTTTGTTGTTTGTTTATTTTTGTTGTTGGTTTTTATGTTGCATGCTGTTGTTTGGTTTCTCCTCATGATGTGTCAGTGTGTACGAGACTATGGTGCCTCAGTGCCCATCCATCACCGGACTCTTCTGCCTCTCTCTGTCTGTCTCAGTCTTCTGCCTGCCACCGTCAGATCCTGGTACCACCATCAGCCTGAGTCACTTTACAGTTTGTCTTTGGTAGTTTAACTAGCACCCCTGAATTTTAATTTCCATCATTAACACCTCTCTGGGGCACTCATTTTAGCTGTCTTGTTCTCCAGCAGGAATCCAGCTTCCTGTATGTGGTTAATTACTTCATAGTTGACCATTCCTCCTTCTCTCCCTTTTTCTTCCTGTTTCCCTGAACACCCTTCAATTTTTTCCTGGGGTCTCAAAGTGAATTAACTCTCTAACGGGGATTTAGTGCTTTCATGCCTTGCTTCTTGGCTTTGGCTGTGCCATGCCAAGAAACTGTCTTAGGCAGTGGAAAATTGGGCTTGTGATTAACCAACTGCTCCATGTTTGTCCCTTACTTGTGTTTTAGAGAAGGATGAGGCTGCAATTGAGAGTTCTGAGTACAATGCCACGTCAGTAGCTGATGTGGACAAGCGGGTGAAACGGCGGCTACTTATGGGTAACACTTTTCTTCCACTTCCTTTGTTGTGCTCTCACTTTTGTCTGTATGTGTGTGGGGGGGGAGGTTCTCTTTTGGTCTCATTCGGTTCCTTTGGTTTTGGTTTGGTTTGATTTTTTTAACCTGAATTCATCTGTGTGGAAAGGTCACCAATTTTGTTAAGTTCTCATCTGTTGTACGACTTCATTTCTTGTTTTTAAACTTTTTTTCTAATGCTGCAGCTTTAATGTTCAATTTCTTCTGCATAGAAAGAAGCTTTTGCCATTAACCTTACTTACCTTATGCAAGCTACTTCTTACATGTGATTTGTGTGTGTTTGTGTGTATGTGTTGCTGTAGGATTCCTGAAAAATCTCATGTTGCAGACCTGACTATTGACTTAAAAGTGGATGATGATGGTGATAGAAAACAATGTTCTGTTACATATGTGGTGTTAAATGAACAACTGTATTTGCCTGCTTGAAATTTGCAGTACTTTTGATCGAAATGTAAATATTATGACTGGAAATTCATTTATTTCCTTTGTGCAGCTATGTTAGTAACCAATGAAAGATCTTTCCCTGGTGACTAGTGAGCTTCCATATGTTCTTCTTTCAAGACTGAAACATGGCTTGTCACTCTGTGTTGTTGGAGCCTGAGAGTGGATGGGATGAGAAGGTGCATTGAACAACGAAGATAATTCTTTAACTTCTGCTCTCAGTTAACCCGTTGCACACCTTGTGCTTGTATTCTTCATGTTATGTTTATGGCCCTTAGTGAGAATGACCTTTTGGGAATGGGAAGAGTAGAGTGGCTGGACCTCTGCCAGACTCTTCCCGTGGTAAAGAGCACAGGGTAGCACAGACTGCTGAATGATGCCAGTGGTTTGGAGGTTGTCACATGGCTTATTACTCTGTATTTTCCATTCTGATGTCCTACTCACCACATACAATTATTTCCACTAGGTTTTAAACCTAGTGAGCATGGGTGAGGTGTACCCAATGAACTATTTACAAGATGGGGATTCTTCACCCACAGAAGAGATTCTGGGAGGACAAGATTATGGTTGCTATTTTGTTCCTTAAAACCATTGAGTCTGTTGCAGACTCTATCCTGCTAGCTCTTGGCAAGCTCAGCTTTGCCTGTAAGCATCCACACTTATCTCGAAGGAACACCTCTAGGAGACCTGATGCCTCACTTTGAATATTTAGTTAATTGCTGGGTTAATACTTGCAGTAGTCAAGTCACCTACGTGACAATATTTATAGCTTCCATATCACTTGTATCTCATTACCCATGACAAACCATCTGCTTAACCATAGGCCAGAATGTAACCACTGCATAGGAAATGACAGTGTTACAACTCTAGTATTAGATGGTAATATAGAGGTGAAAACCTGGGTATATGTTTCTTTATTTTTAGATTAACTATGATTGTTAATTTCCAGTTAATTTTCATACCTAGCAAGTGACCTATATCAATTTATTATTTAATGATGTATTGTTTAAATTAAGTTAACAAAAGCTATGAAGCAGTTCATCGTGCTTTCTAAAGGTTCCTTTAACACTTTAAGCTGTAATTTCAGTAAGACTCATAGTCTCACAGGAAGTCAGGAAAAAAACATGTGTGAAGGGCCTCTAGACCACTGGAAACCCCAGTCCTCTGGGACTAAATGCGGACTTTGCCCAGCCACACACCCTCTGATAGAAGTAATTATCCAACTTGAAAATAAGCCCAAACCTCTTACAAGCATCTGGGCAAACAGAATCAGAAAGTTATGGTTAGCAGCAAACTTCTTAGTTACACCAAGTCTGCAAGTTCCCAGCTGAACGAACACAGGCTCTAGAAACAGGTTTAGGGAGATGAAAAAAAGTATTACAAACACTGGATTTTTAACTAACTCTTCAGTGCCTCCTTGTATTAGTGTGTATCAGCCAAGAGATGAGTTTATAGACATGCTCTGTTTGAACAACAGATTCCTTAGAAAAACATTAACTAGAGCTAAAAAGAAATGTAATTAGAAAGTGAGATCTGAGTGGGTGGCTTATTACATAGGGGACTTTTCTGCTACTTTATTTCTACTGATTTCTGATGCTCATAAAATCTACAATTTGTTTTTTTAATGGAGTCTTAATGCATTTCAAAAGTGCAGTGATATTTCCATGAAATTCTATGTGTCTTCATATGCTTTCTAAACAGCTTTTTTAGAAAGTACTGGAAGGCTCCTCAGGAAACTTTGTTTCTAGCTTTTGTAAATGCACTGTGATTTTTTGGCCCTCCTGCAGACAGTCTTGGGAGAGTAGAAAAAGTTGATGACTTCATGTAATTTTAGTAGTCTGATGAAAGATTCTTTCAGTTGCAAGCCCTGAGCTGATAATTTCTAGTCCCCTGTCATTTGCTGCATGCTATTAAAATGACTATGATCTTTATAAGCCTTCATATCAGCCAAGACTAAGAATAAGCTTGCAGGACATTACTTTAGGAGAACAGGACTGCTATCAGACACTCGTTTTGCTACAGCAAGACTGGCCACAGAGTGTAGCTCATCCTGACTTTTACAGGGGCCTGAACCCTAGTCATGATGTGGTCCTATGACTTGTGGCTACATCTTAAATAGAGAAAAGTAGATAATTAAACTCCCATCCTTCCTGTTAGATGCATTTTTATCTAGATCTTGTGGGGCAGACAATAAGCTGGTCTTCTCTGATAATCTGTTAGAAACCTTCCTTTAGAGCCACCCAGTGAGTCCAAGGAATTCTCATCCAATTCTTTTCATAAAGTTCAGAAAAACCCCAAGGGCTTCCAGCTATCCTTCATCTCCCCTCTTCAGAGAAAACCACTTAGATTCAGCATAAAGAGCACACTCATTAAAGAGATGGCACTGAATGACTTTTTTCTGATCCGTGCATGTTACACCATATTGCTGTTCATACAGCATATTTTCTTCATATATTCTACACATTCTATATTCATATATTCTGCATATATTTTCTTCACTACCCCCTGGGCTTTTGCTATTGTAGAGTGGAAAGGAGTGCAGCCATAACTATACTCCAGGTGGGCTTCTGGTGAGGTTCTACCATCTGCCAGAGTTCTGTTGTGGGTGCTCTAAACTGGACATGAAGCCACACACATGCTGTAGATTAGGGAGGAAAGTGAATATTCATCCTTCAGAAGTGCACACATCCAAGCATTTAAAAACAGAGCTTATGTTTACATCCACCTTGTTGCACTTACACTTACTGTAAATCAGTAGGGCACAAACAATGTCTTCAGGTCTTCTTAATTTAGTATAGTTTATCTTGCAGTTAGTTGAGCACTGCCTACAAATTATGTTAAAATCTCTTACGTTTTATATGGTACAACACAATTTTTTATGACAATATTTTCAGTGTGTTTCTTAGGAGCAGTCATAGATACCTCCCCACTTTCCTTTACTTTCTTTTCCTCAAGAACCTGTTTGCCAGAACTGTTTTTCCTGTCATAGCATCATAGCATGTGACTGCTCTGTCTGATTAGAGGAGTATGCTAATACATTTCACATGTTGTTCAGTCTAAATCCAGCATCAGTTTGAAGCACATTTTATCATGTCCTGCCTATCTGAATGAAAGCCATTCCATTGTGGGCACACAATTTTAGTACCAAATTTCCACTCATTCCTATCAATACACATATCCTTAAAATATTTTGTCCAGCAGTAGAAGTTGCTTGTATTCATGCATCCAGTTTCCAAATCAAGTTTTGCTGTTGCAGCCATGGGTATAAATCAATGACCCCACAGTCTACAACTGTAACAATGAGTCATCCCGTAGTCTAGGGCTTTATCATTATATATATTAAAAATTATCCAGCCTCAATGGTTTAGCATTGCTCTATTCTTGGGCACTGTTTTTTGTTTGAAAAGGCTACCAGGTTTTTATAGAGCAATTGTCGGTGGATATCCTGAAGCTTTCTTTACATAGAACTTGATACTGTGCAGAAAAAAAATCAATTTTGTAGCATCAGTTATGCCATTGGGCTGCATCATTACTAGTAAGACAACTGCTAACGAAGACGTGACAAGCAGCTGAAAACTTCCTCTTTGAGGAACCAGAGGCACCAGAACTGAGAACTGCCTGGTCTTAAGACTCAAGAAGTTCTCAGCTCCTAATCAAAGGAAATGCTTTGCTCCTTGGCTACTCTTTACATCACCTCTTGGAGCCAAGAAATTTTATTATTTATTTTTATATTGTCTTTAAAAATGCAGCCACTTGCTACATTGTCATCATCACAGGCCTTACTAGACTGCATAAATCCTTAAGGTGCATTAGCAACACAACCATGATATTCTGTCCAGGGTGTTTTTTAGATCTCATCCTCTGGTCAGCACTTTCTGAATGGGTCTGACCCATTTCTCACCATGTTTCATTTCACCCTCTGTACTCCTTAGTAGTCCAATGAATGAGGTTTATTTGTTCTTGAACCCAAGAGACTTCAGAACAACTGCAAAGGCTGCATTTCTCTCCTTCACCTTCAATCCACCTTTTCCATACTTTCCAAAGAACACTGTTTTAAGAAGTCACTCTGGCAATAAAACGTTCTTCCTCTGGCCCTAGAAGATACAAGGTTTGTTCCTTCTTGTCTCAAGAAGAGAATTTTACAAAGTTCTTTTCAGTATATCAAAGAGCAACAAGACATGAAGCCCATCTTGAAGTTAAGGAAGACAGTAATTTCCCTTGCATGTTTAAGGCCAGGATAATGGTGCAAATGGCAGTACTGCCATTGCTACAAGTGCCTTCAGAAAACCGAACTCTACACTAAAATTCACTCCTTCACAAGACACGTTCAACTCATGATGTGTCAGAACAACTTGAGGTTTTGCCATTGAACACTGACCTCTTGTGTCATTGATAAGGCTATTTGAAGTCCACCTCAGATATAGGAATGTAATTTCCCTTCCCTTGAAGCTGGCTCCCAAGATCCCTACAAATTATTTTACTGTCCATTGAAGTGCTTGTATAAAATGTAAAGCAACTCTCCTGGATGTTGTTGCTGATAAAGTTTACCTTTGCCTAGATTGTTTCTGTAGTGTAGAAAGCACTTTGAGTCATTTGGAAAATCACACCAACAAGGATCAGCTTTGCTAGGGTGGGATATGTTATATGTGTACCTAAATTGTATTCCATCCCTCGTTTCCTAAGAGTGGCTTACAGGCAGGGCTTTGTCTGGCTATATTCATGTCACATAACCAGCAATTAATGTAGCATTTTCACTAGTTCTGTATTTTCCTTTATTGTGGCAAGAATTATTTGACTTCTGCAGATGGCTCCTCTTCCATTTTTATTAGCCTTCCATCCACTTATAATGTGCACCCTGCTATCTGCCTGGAGAACTAAGTGTGTAGTCCAATAAAGCCATTTCCTTTCCACAGTAATCACTAGGGATGTGGGCTATGTAAACTGCAATTTGCACGTTTCTCCCTTGGATTAGCTTATGACAGAGGACATCACTGCATATTATATGGGACAGAATCATCTCTTTTCTTCCCTTGGCATGGGCTGTCTTTGAAAAGTTCAACTCCAAGGATCTCAAATGTTGCAGCAGATAGCCAGAGCCAGTTCAGACTAGTAGATCGCAAGTGCAGGTCTTGCTTTGGCCACTTCCATGACATACCAGTATTCCTTAGTCTGTGTGCTGTTCAGCTCTTTCATCCAATCTTGTGCCTCATGAAGGTACCTAGAAACATCAGCCAAGATAGCTGTGTTTATCCTGTCCTGCCCAAAGCTATTTTGATTTCAGGAGACTTTTAGCCCAGTATTTACAACAGATTTTAATAAACTGTTCACATCGTATTAAAAAAAAAACACAATTGGAGCTGATGGTCAGGACTTATGCATTTGCAGAAAAGGCAAACATTTTATCACCTGTTACATCAAATAGTCAGATTTACAACTTCAGAACTGATGCTTCTTACATTAGGTATACCTATTTGATCCTAAAGTCATACCCAACTTTATGTATCTTGAGTCATCTGAACTTAATAATCAGCCATATGGTATTTTTTCCTAAACCATAATTATCTAAGGATTAGGCTACCCTATTCACCCTGGACATCAAAAATGCTTTGACTTTTATTGTTCTGACAGTGGATCCTTTAGGAACACCCATCACCTGATTGCCTCAGTGGCAGTAAGGTACCTAGTTACAGCTATTTACACACCAGATTATCACTGCAGGTAACAGATTGCGTCAGGCCTGATTGTTAATGAGCAGAAGCGGAACCATCAGGTGGGAGATGAATATACTCCCCAGGACTTCAAGGTAGAAAGGCCATCTGAAGCACCATCCTTGCTTCTGTAGTTGCCCCTCTCAGGCTTATTAGTCAGCTCTTAGCAGAGTAGTCCTCTACACTCCCTGTTTCTGACTAATCAAAATCCTTCTTCAGGTAGCTTGCATAAAATAGAGGCTGCAGTGTGTGAACTTCATATTGATAATGACAGGAGGAGAAAGCAAGGTCACTTACTTGAGATGCGTTGTCCATATGTACATTCATATGGTCAGCCACTCTTCTCCCCTTTTTTCTTCCAGTCCACCTGGAAATTCCAGGGATTCCAAGGCTGAGAAGAACTGATGGTACTGGACTATGTGTTCTTACGGCTAAAAAAAAGTCAGGTCTTAACTTGCAAGGATCTGTGCCCTGTATTAACATGCATGTGAAGAACAGATAAAACCTTCTAATTTCTCTACTATTCAGTCTTCTTATTACTTCTGCTTCTCACTATGACACACTGCAAATTTGACAGTTATGGTCTTTTTTACTGAAGACCATAAACTTGGTAGAACATCAAGGGGGTGTTATGGCTTACGTTTTTTGAAACCATAGATTAACTGTTCTTGTGGACTGGTCCTTTTTGCCTTCCTGACCCAAGTCTAGTGTTTTGTTTCTTAGGAATTTCAGGACTTAATCTCTTTGAATAACTGTTTTCTTTTCAGCAGAGACATACAGCTCTTTCTTGATTATGGGAAAATAAGAATCCACAAAGTTAACTAGAATATTCAGAGACTCATAGTGAAAGTGATTTTCTCCTGCCATGTGTAAAATGACATCATATCAATATGGAAACCTTCCCCAGTTATTATTTCAGTCGTCCAAAGATCTCTTCTCTGGCAATACACTCTGAATAACTTCTCCAAAGTCAAACTTCGGTCTTAAATTATTGTATAAAACACACAATTGTGTTACTCATATAGAAATCTACCATTTTCTGCATTTCAGGACTCAGTGGTGGAGACATATTTAGCTCCTTTGCATCTCAAGAAGTATCTGTAGAACTTACTGAAGCCATGCATTCTTTATGTAAAAAATCCGTTAATCTGATGAGAGTTTTCTGGCAATAGCCTTTCTTTTTTCTTGAAAGCAAGTTTTGTGAGAAGACTGTTTTTCACAGTGCTTTTGCCTGGAATGATATTCAGAAAAAGGGAGACAGAATGTGCACAGTAGTCTGGTTAGAATGTTCATTTGAAATGTGAGGAAATTATACTGAAGACTCTTTCACGGTGATTTGTCACCCATGTTCAAGGCAAATGTTGGGCTGTAAAGTCAGACTAACTCATTATTGCCTCCTGAAGTTGCTTCACCTGTGGGGCCAATATTGATAACTGATAGCCTGATAAAGGCTCGGAATTCTTCAGTCTCAATAAACATAAAAGAATAGAAAATGGGACCTGGGTTCCTAACATGGCATGTAATGCCCTAGCTACCAAGCCATTGAAATAAAGAACATTATGAGCTCCAGTTTTCCATAAGAAAATTTTCAAGTCTGAGGTTGTTTTATTCCAATGTGAATTTAAAATGGATTCTGCAGACTTCTTTTTTGGTTCTCTTTCAAAACAGGATGAGAGTTCTCTCAGTTTTCTGTCTTGAAGAGCATGGAGATAGATAAGCTAGTGTTTTGTTTTCAAGTGTTCTTCCAAAGCAATTAACTTATATCATATTTGCAGCCTACCAGGGGGCACTTTTAGCCAAGTGCACCTTTTCAGTATGTACTTCAGTTCCTACCTTTGTTGCGATGCCTCCTAGGACTCTTTCAAATGACTTAAAATATGTCTTTATTTCTCTGAATGGCTTTTATCTGACTTAGAAATACTCACTGTCAGAAAGCCAAGTGTGGTGCTCTGCATGCATCACAATCTTTTTGTGCTTGAATCAATAAAGCATTTAAAACATATGATTAAGAGGCATGTTGCCAGGAGGATCTCTAACTCAGTTACTAACTGTGAAACCCAGACCTCACTTTAACTCTTTTTGTCAGTTTTGCTTTGCTGTATGAAATCATAGAAAACAGGGGGAAGGAATCTCTGAGGTCATTCATGCATTCTTTCACCCCCAAGGGCAGATCTTTTCATCTTGAGTTATCACTACTTTTATTCATTGAGTTTGTGAATGGTGTGCTATTTCCTGTAAAAATCCCTTTTCTTCATTTCTTTGCTGATGATAAAGACTCTGACCTTATCCAGAATTCCTACCAATACCTTCCATTGTTTTGCTTTTCCATTTTAAATGAAAGGATTTGTCCAAGGTCAGGAGATAATGCTCCTTCACAATGTTGAGAGTAGTTCGGTTTTTCTTAAATGCAGCTTCTCTTTTTAGAAAGAGCGGCACGATCTCAACTAAGAGTGCTATTTTTCAGGGACTGGACTGGACTCATCCAGTGCTTATAAAACACCTGATCTGATCTGTCAAATGGCATTCCCTAAATACGTAGTGTTCCCTAAAGAGGAATCAAACTTTTCTGAAATGAGAGCTGCAGGACTGATGATTCAGTGCAAGATTCATCTAGTCATTTCTTCACACATTCCGTATGTGGCAATGCAGAATTCTCATCCTATTTTCATGCAAATAAAATTCTACCAATCATGAAATTGCAAGGAAATGAGGAGACAAGCATAACGGAGTGAAGAATTCCACATCCTGCGAGTTACCCTTTCTGTCTCACCTTTTTCATTCCCTGAATATGAAGGTCCTTTGGTTTCTCCTTCATCTGTTCACAGCTATTTGTTTCTTTCATTATACTCCTCTGAATGCTCTTTCTCTATCCTTTCAGCATCACAGAGCGTAATTTGCATGAGAATAACAGTTTTCACTTAACTGAAAATTCAAATATTTTAGTTGCGCGTTTAGTTTCTCCTTGTGCTTGTTGTGCTTTGGGTCCCTCCTTGTACCTGATCTCATGCCATATACCACATGTACTGCTGCTTGCAATAAAGTTCTTTTTATGAATGGCAGCAGCAGTCTTATAATGTGTTCTCTGTCTCAGTGCTTTCTTATTCATACTGCATATTCCCTCTTACTTAAAGGCAAACTAATCTGTATCATCAACAGAATTCTTTTCTTTAATGGCCTTTCCTGAGATAATTTTTAATCTCTTCCAAGTTTCGGGCTTTCAGAATTTGTGTATTTTTGATCAGAATTTGAGTGGGATTTTGAGTGGGTTTTATTCAACTGGATAGTTAAGACAAGAAGTGTACCGTGTAAAAACCCAGTATACCTGGAGTTGAGTTGTTTGGTAGAGATTGTGCTGTGATGCCGATGTGAAGGAAACAGAAGAGATGTTTTTGGGTGTGAGAAGAGATGAGACATAAGTTATGGGCTAATTTGATTCCAGATACTTTTTGTGTTAAACAGAATGAGTTCAATGCTCTTTAAGTTGGAGCCTGTACCATTCAGCTGAGCAGGATCTGGCCCTCCCATATACTGCTGTAATACCACCACTGGCTCATAACTGTAACATTATAGTAGCTGGCACAACGGAGTCCTGGTGTTGGTTCTGATGACCAACTCCAAAATGCTACAGTGATGTGAAGAATCATTACAGATGATGGTAATTAATGGTTTAAGATTAGGCCTTCTCCAAATAAAAACAAATGTGAGTATGTACTTTTTTACCTCTTAAAAGATTCACCCAATTCCTGGCAGTTTCCTTGGAAATCTTAATTAAAAAATGAATCCAGTTTAAGTTTTAAGGTAAATCTCAATGATATCCTGGGTGCGCTATCTAGGACTGATTCTGCAATTTCATTTCTGATGAAATGTACTGTAAATCTGTTGGGAATTGGTGCAGGACATAAAACAAATGAGAGAATGGCAAGTCCTGTGATAGCTGTCAAGTGGATGAACATTAACAGGTCATTTTTCAGCTTTTCAGTATTCATACATACATATTCGGCTTTCTTTCACTGCTATCCTTTATCTTTCCTCATTTGTTTAAATATATGTTTTCCTGTCTTGTACACATAGCCTGGAGAGTGAGTTTATGTTTCACTGTGAATTAAACAGAGAAATCAACTCATTTTTATGCATTTAGGATAGGTCAACAGGTTATCTCTCAGTTCAGACAAAGTAGCAGTTTACAACAGCTTCAGTTACAGCACATCTGCTGAGAAACAGAGATTGTTACATCCCTTTTTGTCACTCCAGTTGCCAGGCAATATTACTTCAGAGGCATTAGGAAAAAGTGTTCTAAGGTAATCCATATACCTCATAGTTGCACTGGCTATAACAGAGAGTAAGCTAAAGCTGCCATTCTGCTTGCAACCTTTAGCTTTCAGTTATATCAAGATTGACTTGTTCATGTGTCTGAGACCTGAATGTAAGACGGTTATTCTGAGCACAGGATACTGAGTTCAGATCTTGGATACAATTCAGACCAAGTGTAGAAGTAGACACGATTACACTCTGAGTATTATTACTCATAACTTTGCTTGGGCTATGACCTCCTTGATAAGACCTGATAGCTAATCTAAATTGACAGCTCCATACTGATCCTTGGTGAATTGCTCTTTGACTAGCATAAAAGTTGACTCAAAATAAGCTTCTCTAATGTGGTACAGATTTTGGGAGCAAAGCCCAAACACCCTATTTCTGCTGACCCCGGTGAGATTTAGGCTACTGCAAATGAACTCTGAATGAAAGGCAGTTGAATTGCTAGTTTGCCTTAGCTTGCCCTATTGTCAGTGTTATCATTTGTCCAATCATAGGAACTAGGAAGGGAGAACAAGCATCTTTCCCCTTTCACGTCTTCCTTTCATCTGTACTTACTGCTTACCACATCAACCTAAATGATTACGGAAATTTGGCGATCTTAGAAAACATCTTTGTTTTGGGAGACTTCTATGTCACCTTCTCTCCCTTTTGTCCTGAAGTCAGACATTGGCCAGATTTGTGTCCTTGGACAACATTAAACACCTCAATGGCCTTTTAAATTTAAGAATCAGCACAAACATGCCTCTCCATGTTTCCAACAGCAATTATCTTTAAACCAGTTACTAATTGCTAATTAGTGTTAATTAGTGAGAAAAAGAGGGCACACGCTGCACATTTTGCAGTGTACAGATTTCGCTGTCTTTGGGGTTTGATGTCATAAACCTGTAGATGTGGCCAAACCTAATCTTTTATTGAGTACCTGTTGCTGCAAAAAATCCTTTTCCTCTGCACAGTGCCTTAAGACTGGAGGTCAGTCTAACCTTCCCCTCTGATTCAGAGGAGATGGCAATCACTAATTACATAAACATTTTTCATTTAATTTCTTCCAATAACAACTTCTGTGGGAGGTGCCGTTAACTATCCCTCTCATGCTTTTCCTAAGAGCTAGATGACCAAAACAGCAGCTGCTGCAAGGCTTCCTTGGATGTAAGTGGCTTCCCTCTCCATTTACACTTGAGGCTGTATATGATTTCTTTTGTTTTCACTACAGCTGGCCACTTCTGGTCTTCTCTTAAGGCTTCTTTGTGTGTTTATACACACATTATTGAAAACAGCTCTTTCACTTGGAGTTGTTCTCCACTCTTTCCAGTCATCGTGTTATGATAAAGAGTTGGAAAACAAATAGGGTTTCTGGGATCCCGTTGACTGCAGACTGCCATGCTGAGTTACAGAATGATGAGAGAATCACTGCTCCATATCTCCAAGGAGAACACCTTGATGCTAGATAGCTTGCTTTTGCTTTCATGCCTTTTGGCCTAAAGACTCTTCATGATAGAGCTGCGTCTTGAGCACACAAAGGGAAGTGACACTGATCACTAGTGCACTATTTCTATATTTTTTGTACATTCTAGGCATAATATAAGAGTAAGGTCATCTTCCTTCATGCAGAGGTCCACAGAGCGGTTCTCTATCACGTATCCTGTTCAGGGTATAGTAGCACAGATCAACACAGTAGAAATATACTACATTCACTGGTATCCCAGTGGCCTGCACAAGGGCAAAGTGACTGCAAAATGGCATTTATGCTTTCAGACAGTAATAGTACGAGGCAAAGTTATATTTGACATCTTTTCCTGAGGGCTCTTTGTGACTGTTACCTGGCTTAGCCTTCTTGTGTGATGAGCAGGATTGTGCCTTCACAGTGCAAGGAGGGTATTTGCCTCTCTCCAAAATCAGTTTTTTGCCTAACACTGAAAGAAGCACTGAAAAGTTTACATCTTCTTAAAACACATAACTGATCACTTTGTTACTTGTGCATTTCATTCCTTGTACAGATCTATAGCATCTTTAGGTTTTTTAAATCTTTTTTTTAAGAGAATTTGAAAATTTAGATTGTCATAAGCACATTTTTATCACACTGAACAGTATTTCAAATGTTTTAGCAGCTTGGCTAGGAAAGCAGAGTTTTGCATAGGTGCAAATATATGCACACATTCCAGTGTTTATGTGATTAATTTGTTAGGTAAAACATAATTAGAGCCAAAGTTACTGACCTTGGTTAAGCCAAAACAAAGACACCAGCCTGTCTGTTATGTAATGCTTTTCCATATTAATCCTGTTGTGTATTATGCTAATTAAACGAACTGAAGAGTGTAGAAAAAAATTTAAATTCTCTTATCCCCATAAAAAAGTTACAGTTACAGAGGAATAAATATTATCAGGGCAAAAAGTAAATTAAATGTGGAAAGTGTCAAGTCTAGCTTTTAATTTCAGTACTATTGATAGTCATTTCTGTACTATTGGTAGCAATAAAAACAACTCTATTTTATGTTTATAGAGCATGTGTGCTAATGAATTTCAAAGCATCTTATAAGAAATACTGCATCTATTTTAAATGAGGAGAGCAGTATGTCACAAAATCTCTGTTGAGCTCCAGTGCAAGTAATTTGACAAGGTATAACACAGCAGCTTATGAGAAGCTGGAGAAGAAATTTAGTTCTCTACTTTCATGCTCCAGCTTTCCAAACATGAGCATTTCCTATTGGAATCATAAACTCACAGAATCACAGAATGCCACAAGTTGGAAGGAACCCATAAAGATCATTGAGTCCAACTCACTCCTTGTAAGGCTCGCTCTCAAGACCTTTCCCATCTTGATTGCTATTGACCACTCCTCCAGTTTGGTGTCATCCACAGATCTGCAGAAAGTGCCATTGATCCCGTAGTCAGGTTGCTAGTAGTGACATTAGACAGCATTGACCCTGGTATCAGTAGCTGAGGCTGAGGGATAGCTCTAGTGACAGACTGCCAGTTGGACTTTGTACCACTGATTCGATCCTGTGAGTCCAGCCGTGCAGCCAGTTTTCCACTCCCTGTATCATCCACTTACCAAGTCTCTCTCACCACTGTGGCCATAAGGGTTCTATGGAAGACCATGTGAAAGCACTTGCTAAACTTAAGGTGAAAAACATCCATAGCTCTGCCCCTATCCACAGTGAAAGTTGTAACATTGTAGAAGGCAGTCGGGTTAATCAGGCATGATTGCCCTCAGTAACTGTCTATACTGGCAACTCCTGATCATCTTCTTGTCTTTCATGTGCTTGCAGATGGCTTCCAGGATGATTTGTTCTATAAACTTACATAACTCTGATTTGAAGCTGGCTGGCGAGTTGTTCCCCAGATATTCCCTCTTATCTTTCTTGATGTTTACCTTGTGTCCCATCATTAGGAACCCTACTCTGTCCTTTGACTTATAAAAGATTATAGAGAGTGATGTCACTAAGACATATATTACTATATGATCTTCAAGTGTATCCCTTCTAGTCCCATACACCTATGTAAGTTTATTCTTTGCACCGTATCTCAGTTCCTAAAACATTGTTTCAGATCTTAGTTCTAATTGACCCAGACTGTCAAAGTGAATCCCAAGATCTACCTGATTTTGAGCAGTACCCTTAAAATCATGTCATACTCTTTTGATGATAGAAATAAAATGAAGTCACAAAAATTTAAGGCAGATCTGGGAGACACGTGTCTTCAAGGCAGTTTTTCAATGGCTTCATGAAATAATTGGCCACTTCCATGAAAACATATTTGAATAGAAGCTTACATTTTGAATGGTTGTGTTCACCTATTACATAAAAGAAGCCGAAATTTAGGTTTTCAGAAATGTTCCCAAACCACGACTTGTGTTCAGAGTTTCAGGCATTTAGTAGCATTCAAAAACAAATAGATCCTCTCTGGTAGTGGCTTCATTGTAAGAGAGTGACCAGGCTCTGTTGCCACCTGCTAGAGATTCTGCTTTAGTTCTAAAACTTCAAAACCAGACCCTGGAGAACTGATCTTTCACTGCTAAACCCTTGCAGACACTGAAATGCCATATTAAAGGACTGAATCCCTATGTAACTTCAACTGGTAACTTAGTCAACATTCCTGATCCAGTGCTGAAGGACCAACGGCTCAAGCTTATGTTTCCTAATGGGATAGTTTCATATCCAGAAATGGTGCATAGTCCGTAGTGCAATGGCCTATTGTTAAATCAGTAACTGTACTACTTGAAAAAACCATAGGTATAGCATGTTGAGAATGGCTTTGGTTGCTTCATGTCTATAGATCCAGGGAGCAGACACAAGAGAGATTGTCCAGAATTAGGAGCTTACAGTGGAAAACCACAATGTAAGCTGTCCCAGACTGCCTTATGTAAATATATGTCCTTTTCTTTAGACCCCTGTTTCTGTCTTTTTTCTAGTGGGAATTCAATAAGGGTGTAAGCAGGGCTGCAAATATTACTTTAAATTCACAGTAAAGTCTATTAGTTTCAAATGATGAGCTTTATCATAATTCAAAAGGAATCTAAATGTCAGTTACATAACTGCTTTATTTGTGTCTACCAGTCCTTTTTCTGCTCCCTCGTCAGAACAAAATTCATCAGAAATATGCCAATAAGTTAAAACCAAGCAAGCAAGCAAACAACAGAGGAATAAATACGCTGATATTGCGTTTCACAGAGGAAAAAATAAAACCAAACCCAAACGAGTGGGAAATGGTCTGTAGGATCAATATCACCATGAAGATCTGACCCAAATTTTAGACAACCTTTCTTTCCCTTCCATATAAATATAGGTTATCCGGCAATAGCTTGGAATAAATAATTTGCTTCTGCTCTTTATTTGAGATCCAAAACTTGGATTTGTGTTTCAAATATATACTGAAGTTTGATAGTGGTGAGTTAAAGAATGAGTTGAAGTTATTTCTAACAGAAACACAGGTAGTGACACACTTCAGCTTATGTTGTTTATAGCTCTCAGCCATTCTATTTGATGTAGCTCGTAATACCTTTCCCACATTCTGCTATTCATGTTCACTTTCTTTTGACAATGTTTTCTCATGACCTTGAGTTTAAGGAATTCATCAATACATCCTTCTGATTATCTAAAATGTTAGAGGTACTGTCAGATATCCTCTCACTGACTTGGATCTTCATTCTGTTAGAGTTTGTCATGTGTTAAAGTCAGAGTCACCGGGAAAGTTGAAGGGTATTTATCCTTTTTGGTTTGTTTTACTGAATCTCTGTGAAAATAAGAAAAGCTGTCTTGATTTGTTCTATTTATACATAGAAATAACTCTTGTTCACTGAATGACCCTTACCCTATAGACCCAGTCATCCATGCCATGGGAAAAAAAAATTGTTGTGTCTATTCATTTTCACTGGATGTCATCCAGAAAACAGAAATATTACTGCTTACGTCCATCTTATATTGATGAACTGCAATAAAGGGCTCTTCATATGCCAAAGTCAGTCTGCTAATGTAAGATTTACTGCTCTTTGCAGTGCCATGCTGAACACACATCTTCAGTGCTTTTTCCTGGTTTTTAACCTTAACTCTTTACTCCTGGCGAATCATCCTACTATTAAACTGTACCCAAGTTAAGAAGGTTTAAATTACCTGTTACTTTTTCCCTTCTCTGAAACATTAAATCATTTGATATGTTGGGCTATGAGGACACATGCACACATTCACATACAAATGTTGTGTCTATGTGCCAGCATTGACAATGTGCCAGCATTGTCATTGTCACAGAAGAATTCCTCAAGCAGAAGTGTCAGCCTCTAAGTCTATAAAATAGTCCTTCCCAGGGGAGTAAATGAAAATTGGAACTGTACTACCTAGACGGTTCTCTTCAGGTCCTGCAAGTTGTACCTAGGGTGAGCAAGCACTCCACCTGAAAAGAAGGAGTTGCAGGCTCGGCTCCATTTTCAGAAAGCTATTCCAGAAAACATTTCAATCCATTTTTAGCTGTGCTTGCTGGCAGTTATGTGAAAATCCATTTGTATACTGATTGCTTTTTCTACATTATGTTATTACATAGCACACATGGCATAAAAAATTTAAAATCTGTCTAGTAGAGCATGTGTGAATGTATATGGGCAGCAGAGCTCTGTCCCGTGCTGTTAATGCCTGTGTGCCCCAATCCTTTGCTTTCACTTTGTTCATAAGTGCCAGCAGCTTATTCTGCAACTGATGTAGAAGTCTGTGCCAGTGCAAAAGAAAAAAAAACCCAACAGTTACACTTTTTTTTTCCTCTTATTTTGAAGCAGTGAAGTCCCTCCAAAGGGCCAGTCTGAGTTCACCTTGAGGGCATTAGCGCAGGCTACTTTAAAATAAAAATCTTTTAGTACTAGTCAATTGAAAGATAAAGCCTTTTCTGCTCTGTGTAAATAATTTTTGATCAATGTACTGTTCTAAGGCAGTTCCTGATTAGCATATCCTATAGCTTATTGTCAGGCCCTGTCCACAGGGTACAATTGTGACACAGGCTGTGAATATTCAGCAATAGGAGTCTGTAAATCTGAGTAAGTAATGACAAAGCCTCTTTAGGGAAAGCCAGAATGAGGTGAGCTGAGTAGAATAATGGCAGTCTTGGGGGGCAGGGGGGTATTTTAATTTAATCAAAGCCAGAGCAACTGAAAAAGATACTATTAAAAGGACTTGCTCTCTGAAGTAAATACTTTTCAGATAAATGCACTGTTCAAACTGACGTGCTAAATTGGCATCCTTACATCCACTCTATTCTTTGGATCAAAGCAAAGTTAATCATTTCACTTGCCTTTTATCTATTTTACGGATGTGTGTGTGGGTACGTATGCGTATGTATGTGTACGGTGTGCGCATGTGCACACATCAGTAACAGAATAATGGCACTGAGGGAGGGGTTTTTACTTTTTCTGTAATGAAGTTGAAGATTTTTTTTTTGTGTGTAGCAGTACGTAATAGTCATTGCCCACTGTTGTAAAAGCTCAGAAGTATTGCAGCTTTCTCTTGCCTGTGTTTGCCCAGCCACCCTTCTACATACTACAAGCACTGGGAAATTTCAATGACACAGCTTGGAATGGGTTCAGTGACCTCAATTATGCCCTCCCACCCACTCCAAACTCCTTTCAATTTGCAAAAAGCTTTAAGTGGACAAAACCCAGATGCCTTTTGCTTGTAGTTCAGTAAGAACAGATTGGGCATGTAGATTCTTGTCAAAGTGATATATGTAGTTCATTTTCCATTAACTCTTTCTTAACTAAGGATTTAAAATTCTCAGTTCCAAGTCTAGCACTCTGCTTTGCTTTCTACTGCTTTTTAAAGTTCATTATGCCTACAACATCTTTTAAAAAAATGAACCTTAAAAAGCCTCGGCTAGACATTGACTGATACGAAACAGACTGTATGTTTGGTTCTGGGTTTAAAAGCAATCGCTTTTTTTTCTTTTTAAACTTGTTTCATATGCAATAACCCATCCTATTGTCTTAAGTTCAAAAGCACTAACTAAATATAATAAATAAAATCACCAGTTTGGGGGGAGCAAGAAATCATGACTTGTGGAAATGATTTATCAGACAAAACCAGTACGTGGGCCCCGATGACCTTGAGAGCTTGCTTGAGTTGGCTTGCTTAAACTTAAATTGCTTTCATAACGTTGTAGTACTGCCCCAAAGAGTCGAAGTCTCTCCCCTCCCCCAGAACATTTCATTACACTCCCTTTCTCCCTCCCTCTCTCTCTCTTTCTCTTTCATTCTGCAGAAACATGTGCTGTCAATAACGGAGGCTGTGATCGGACTTGCAAGGATACCGCGACGGGGGTACGATGCAGTTGCCCAGTTGGATTTACCCTGCAGCCTGATGGGAAAACGTGCAAAGGTCAGCTTCTGTTTGCTTTGCAATGCATCATTTGCCTTCAGCGGTTCCAGTACAAGATGTAAATATTCAGTTATTTAATCAATACTTTTAAGTTAAGGCAATACTGGCATAGTGATTGCAATTGAGTGCATTAGCTTTCTCCTTCCCTAATTTTTCTGTATTTACCTATTTCATTCATTTTTCTCTCTATTTATTAGCGGGTTTTATTACTGCAAAGAAATGGGATACAGAGGTCAAACTGTTTCAAACTGACCAGAGATTTAGAGGAAAGAGTCTTGGCTGCAAAAAGTCTTCAAAGGATAGTCTGATACCATTGTAAAACTTCAGTCATCTAACGGTATCTGAATTTGTCTATGCAAAAAGAAAGTTACAGTTCTCAACCAATACCTTGTTGCAATTGGTTATTACTAAGTGAAGCCAAGGAAAAGATGCAGAGATATTGCTCAGAAAAACTTAGACAATTGTCCATTTCTGTCCCTTCAAAACATCAGTAGCCAGACGCAAAGGAAAACCAAAACATTTACCAGTGCACAGGTCTAAACCATACAGCTGATGCTCAGATTTTACTCTTCCAAAGGCAGCGAAAGAACCTTGGCATTTTTTCCTTCATGAGTGTATTAAAACTGAGGTTAGGGGAACAGAGAAGAGAAAAGAGCATCTTCTATCACTGTCAACATCTGTTCTCAGTCAAGGAGACAGGGACAGTTCTCAAATATCCCTGCACAATCACACTTAATGGCACTATGCGTGTGAGTAGATTTGGGTACACGTTACTAGAACCAGGCCCATCTTCCTCTGTGTTCCTTTTGAGCTCCATTGCAGAAGACTTGGTGGTGGACATCCAGGAGGACATGTATATATTGTTGTCACAGAAGATACTTTTTATCACTCAGTGACTTAGCGTAAGTTGGCCACACTTGCTAAGAAACTATGGGGACTTTTTTCCTTCAAAGTAACCAGAAATGTCAGAATGTCTTCAGTCCAGGGCTTGATGTTAAAATAGTAAAAGCCACAAAAATAAACAGAAAATATGTGGTTTCCTCTTGCTCCAGGCTAAAAAATCCCAGTGCTTGGGCATGATCCTGTTAGTATTTATAGAAATAACAGTCCATTTGCCTGTTTATTTGAAAATAAAACATTTAAACTGCCATTGCACACAATGTTAATAGTTAAGGGTGAGCACACATCAAAAATCAGTCATTTTAGTTCAAGCCACATAAAAATAAATCTTCATTTTTACAGGCAGACTAGCTAAGCCATAGCAGAGCAGTAAGAGCAATTCCACCGAGTGCTTAAAAAGGAGGCATTTTTAATACTGTAACATACACCTAGACTTGATCATAATGTTTATTATTGAAACTGCATCATGAAAAAAAGATTAATTCTAAATTTAGAAGTTTGACCATAGAACTAATATAAAACGATATTTATATAATAACCATCTATAATTAGTGCTACAGACAAAATGAAATATTCAACTGATCTTCAACCTGAATACTCTAGTTCTAAGCTCTTTGACATTTTTTTATTTTCCTTTTTTATGAGAAGAAAATACAAGAAACAGAATCTCTATTTTTATGATGCTGCAGTTTCTTTCTTACTTTCTTAAAATAGGTAGCAACTAAAAATTAAGTCACATGGTTTAACAAACCAAATAGACCATTTCTTTTTAACCTTTATTGACATTTTAGGAAATACTCTTCATCATAAAATGGTAAAATGCATGCTTTGCATTTAATTTAACTGGAAATAATGTTTGTCTAATATATTGCACTGTGACATTTCTGGGCGAGATTCTGCTTCCCTGAAACTAAAGTAACTTACCATTTAAATCTGTGTGAAAAGGATCCTTCACTTAAACTGACTAGTGAAGCTTCTTCTGTAGCTTTCACAGGCAGCCCTTAATCAAGACTATTCCCCAAAATTTCCATCTTCTGAGTGCAAAAGCGAGCATTTTGGTGGAGTGACGCTGATGCCTTCTCAGCTCCTCTTGCTTATAGCTGAAGCCTGGAAAAGGCTGAGGTGGGGAAATTCAGTGGACACATATTGCTTCCTCTGAGTTTCTAGAGGAAACTATAGTTCTATAGGAAAGATATGAGATTTTTTTTTAGTTTATTCATTTTTTCTCTTTACTATCCTTGATTTGACTGGCCCACAATTTCTCATATATACAGTTCATTGTTCTCTCTAGCTGTAACATTACATCTGTGTGGTAAGAACAATGGATTAGATACTCAATGCTCTATAAAGCGTGTTCAGGGATCATGCAGCTATCAAATCCTGTTTTTCTTGGGCAGAACTTTCAAGTCCGTTGAATGTGACAGCATCTTCAACTGAGGTTTTCCATAAGAACATCATTTTAAGATAGGTTATATTTCCAAACATGGGAGAAAGATATTCCATTACCTATTAAAGGAAAGTAGAGAGACTCAGCATGTAAGAAAATCTGAGAGAAAATGAAGGGATAATTAATATATTAACCAAAAAATGCAATTGTGGGCTAAGCAAAATGTTTAATGTTTTTAGGTTGAATTTAGCAAATAATGTTGACCAAAAAGAATGTTTTTATTGGAAAGTATGACTTTTGAGTTCATTTTGGCATCTTCCTCTCTAAGACATTTTACATAGTGCAGCTACTATTTGAAATTATGTAGTTGCTTAGATTCAAGAGGCTTAAATAAGACTCAGAGAAACATCTAAACTTTTGAGTACATCCAAGGTGGACATTCTGTAATTTATTAATCTGTAATTCTAGCACACTTGTAGGTGATTTCCTCAATAGTGCACTTTTACCATACTGGTATGTTCTGGAAATCTCTTGTCACTGGTCTTCCTTATTTTTTACATGAGACTCAGATAAATTAAAGAACATTTTTAATTTTAAAATAATGAAATAAATAAAAATAGTATTTTTCTAGATACCAAAAATTCCTAGATGGTTCTGTTAAAAATCAGGACTAGTTTGTTCTAGGCATTGTATAGACATACAATGGGAAAAAGAGTTTACTGTCTAAAATGTTCACAGGTTTTTGTTTAGTAGTTTGGAATTTCATGAACTGTTTAGTATAGAATAAAGGCAAGTATACATACAAAAGGAAAGGCAATTTTTAAAGAAAGAGTGTAGGCAAACATGCTTTATTTTCCAAAACGTGGCAAATAAGCCTTTAAATGTAACTAATTTTTCTACACTTTGTTTGCAGTATCATATTTCATATTCTATAGTTCTGTCATAAAAGCTAGGATGGATTCAAATCACAGAGTACAGAACTGACTCAGGACTGAAACTCTGGTATTTCTCCTGACCCTTTCCCAATATCTCAGAGAATGGAAGGGGGGGGAAAATGGAGGGAAAGCAATTTCCAAGTATTACAGGGGACCTACCTTCATCAGTTTTGCATGTTGACCTGTTTCACAGGCTAGGTGGGAAATGAGAGTTCATTGTAGCTCAAAGAATCAAGCTTCTTTTGTTAATGCAGAGTGCAGTCTGGTTTATATCAAATGTCAATAAATACAGGGGAAAAAAATGCAGAGAAAGTTTTAACATGTAGTATGTACAGGTAGCTGCACAGTCAGCATCAATACTACTGTAGTGGAAGATTGGTTTGGTTCCTGGAAGCTGAAAAACTTTTTAATGTCTGATTCTTTCTCCCTTACGTACATTACTTACCTAATCTGGTAGTGAAATTAGATCAAAAGTGCTGTCTGTGGTCTAGATAGAGGGACCTTCAGTTGTATTCAAATGGTGGCTGAGATAAAAAAATCATTAACCTTTTGCTGTTCTTTAAAAGTCAGTCTCAAACTCAAGTCTTCCCTCAGCTGGGTTGGCACACAATGGAGAACGCTCCTTTTTTCCCTTCAGCTTTCCTATCAACTTGGCTTTTAATAAGCCAAACTGCTGAGGCTTTTGTCAGCTAAAAGAAGAGACACATCACAGGCAGAGACTTCTGCATTCTCCCTCTAATTAATGCTATTTAATTTCTCCTTCCATTGTAACTGGGTGATTCCAGCTTGACTCTGAGTTTATTTGATGCTGTTGATTATTGTGCTGCGCACGACAAAATCATTTCCTTAAATGCCTACCAAGTCATCCCATGGAAGTCAGCAAATGTAGACAGAAAGGAGACAGAGGATTAAAAGACATAGTGTCCCAGGATGCTTATTGCTCATTGCATCCTACCCGCTTTTTAATATCCCTATATTGTGTGTACCAGGGGTTCTGTGGTCCATTGCTTGTTGTTTTCTGCGCACCCTTCGTGCTGAGTACCCTTTTCATGCACACAGCTGTAATCTGCCCTAAGTGACAAGATTCATCAGTTTAACATTCTAATTATATTAAATACAACTTATGTATCTGATAAAGCAGGGGACTCCTTTGCAAAAATCTTGTGGGGTTCAAGAGGAGTGGTCAGACTAGATTAGACTTAGCACAGACTTCCAATGGTTGTTTAAATCCAGCTGCCAAACTGGATCAAATAATGAAGGGCTCACCTGCCCAAGGGCAGTAGGATGTGAGACAAGCTGAGCAAAGGAGCATTCTTCTTTCAGGACTTAGGGAAGGACTAGGAATGACTGCAAAACACATCTGAGAGAGACAGGGGCTTTCTTTGTAGATTCTCTAGTCAATTAGAGCAGGAGGAAGGGCCACAAACTGCTGGAATGATGTAAAATTTCAAATTGTGTGTCTGATGTGCCTCATCTCTGCCTCAGGGATTTAACAGTGAAAATGTGCCCCTGAGGCACTTTGTGCCCAGAATAACACAGCTTCCCAGCACTGTACTACACATAGACTTAGAGGAACTGTGCAGGGTGCAGCACTTGCTGAACTCCTAGGATCAAATGGCAGAGCAAATACAGTTTCTAAGGATGAGAAGTGTAACTGGATTTCTAAGGGTTATGAAGCAAAAAGTGCATCTTAAATATGCTTTTTCATAAACATAAAGTGCCACCTATCACTGCAATGTCCCATGGATATTTTGTAATAGCAAGACGTGTTTTCTTCTGTTTAGCTTTTTAATTTGCATCATCTTTATAGGTAAGCTTGATAGTGGGATTTTTCAGAGGTAGATACTCAGCTGGGCTAGAATGTCAGTGGTTTTGTAGCAATATGATGTTACATTGATAATCTTGCCACTAGCTGTGACTAAATACAATAGTATTAATTCATGTGTGTGAATAGATCTTTGCCAAGGCCAGGTGAATTCATGGACTTGTATTTAGGAGACAGGTCCCTTCACATCTCCACCTAAAGACAGGGCATTTTATTTACTGTGCAACACTAAGTAAGCCCTTCTTAGCCCTCTGGCGTATTGTTTAACTAGAGCAGTGTTACGCTGGGGTTATGTGACTGGATGCCATTTAGGCAAACATTTCTTCTTCCTGCTGTCTCATTGTCATGGTTACTCAGCAATGTGGTGTGCTCTCTACTTCCTTGAAACAGGCCCCCATCCTTTTGCATTCAGATGCAGCAAAGAAATGTGGCACTTACATGCTTAAATACTTGACAGTGCTGCAGTGGAAGCATCAGAAATGCCTTAGCATTGAATGCTTTGCCCAGTAACTCAACTCTGCATCCTTCCTTACCATGAAGCAGAAAAGAAGAGCAGGAGCATAGAGACTAATGAACAATGTCAGTCAAAGGACTGAATCAAAGTTTATTGAAATAAAAGGGAATTTTTGCATTGGCTTTATTAGAGTGACATAGTAGTTGCTCTTTTTTGTGTCTCTTAATTGCAGCAGGAAAATACATTTTAAATTGTTATTGGATACAAAAAATGAAACCCTGAAAGTTAATTAAATTTTGAAAATGGAATTGTTTTTGTGAGGAAAGAGTTTGTTAGAGAATGAGTTTCAATGAAGCAAAAGATGTCATTTTATGTTAAATAGAATCTGAAATTTAAATGTTTAAAATTAATGCTTGACATCAGTTTGGTAAGAGAGTATGACTCAGATGTTGAAGGGTTTCCTCTCTTTTCATTCAGAACACACTAACACTAAGTGAAAAGCTCACAGTTTAGCTGGCCAGTTTGGCTTCATTTCCTGGCTACAGAATATCTGTGAACAGTTATGATTTCCTCCATCATTCCATTAGTCAAAATTACTTAAATTTGGTTTAGGTTTTTTTTTTCTAAATTGGATTAAATTGACTAAAGCTTTTAGAATTGCATCTTGTCAGTCCTGATCAATTCATATGAAACTGAAAATGTTTCCTCTTTTTTTAGAAAAGAGCACCAGAAGGAGTTGTAGGTTGTTTTAATTATTATTAGTTTTTATTGTTTATTATTAGTAAGATACAGTTGTTAACATGATATATCAACTAGTAGCTTGCTTGCATTATGATACTACCTTTGTTTGACTGTGATTGTTTGGGTATATTTCAAGAGTGGTATATTTTTTTCACTGATTACCTAAATGGGGAAGTTTCTGTAGTAGAAGTAATTACCTATGATGAACTTGTGTTTTGTTTGCTTAATATCCTCGATCAATTTGCCTTTTTTTTTACATGCTAGTGTATGTTTGACAATACAATATATCCCTATGTGACATAACTTATAAAATATATTCATCAGTCAAGTTTTACACCAAGGCAGATAGAACTTCAGTGGCACATGTGACCACACTTTTCACATCATGTAAGTGTCTCAATGGCTTTAGAATCAAGTCTACAGTTTTGGACCAGGTCTTCTAAACTAAGATTTGCTTCACCTAAGAGACAAATGCTGGACAGGCAAAAATGAATCATTTGAATAAACTTTTTTTTTTTTTTTGGGCACTGTTCTAGTTTTCTTCCTTAGCTATAAAGAGACCCCCTTGAAAGCAGTCACCCAAATACAAAGTTTTCTGTGGTTAGATTGCCACAGGAAATTCTTAGATTTCTGTTTAAGTGAGACCATTATTTTACTGCAGGTATACATGACTTTTTCATAAATGCATAGGAAGCATTCGAGAAGACATTACTAAAATAGCATGCTGAAAGGCAACCTAGATTCCCTGCTGAAATGTGTAACTTCCATGAAGGTGCACAGCAGTAGAATTCTATATTTAGCTTCTGCATGACTTTGAGGAACATGTTGCATTGGAATTACTAAGATACTGGGCTGTAAAGCTGGAGTTACATTCCTAGTTGAATTCATTCACATACAACAGCATTTTAAATTAAAAGGAATTTAAGTGATTGCTCAAGAGTTTAAACTTCCAGAGGTTTCTTACAGAGGCAGATCTGCTCATAGCTTCCTGACTACTCCCACTTGAGATCAGCAGTCTACTTTCTGTGTACCTCCCATTAGCAGGATCCTTTAGTGTGGTATCTGTGATACTCCACACAATGATCGGAATATTGGTGCCTGCTCTACATTACATGGCATTAGTGTCAATAGGTAGTGTATTAGAACCCAGAGCAGGTCCTGGGACATATAAAAAGAGCTTTTTCCAGGTCACCTTTCTCTGGCAACATGAAGTTTTTTTTAACCCAGATGAAAAGGTCAGTTTAAGTTCCTCTACTTTAAACACATACAGTTTTTGAAGAACATAAGCATTATGAGCCATTAGCCATAATGAGCCACTAGCATTTTCCTGTGCTTTCTCAAAAAAAAGGGGGGAAATAACATACCTGCAAATGGTGTGAAGGAATAAACTCAAATAAAGTAAGTTGCTGGCAGTCATCACCTTCACTATGGTCCAAGTGTTGTGGTTCCACCAAGTATCATCATAAATGTCAGTCACAAGATCACAAGCAGCAGTGGGTGTTTTGAAGGGGACATCAGGAAAAGCCATAAAGGGCAGAGATCTGCTTGTCTTGTTCCTTTTATTTCTGATTACATTTCCCTTGATAAGTGCATCACCTGAAATGGCCGTTTGCTTCCCTGCCATAATTTATGTAGCTGATAGAACAGTTGTACTCTTACTTTTAATACTGGTTTATACAATTGCTGCTTGATGCCAGAGTAATTTGGTGTACAGCACATTAAATTTTGTTAGCATTCTGCTGATACAGTGCCTTATATTCATAGTTTGGTTTGGAAAGTAGCATATGGAAAATGGTCCCTTAGCCTTATTCTCAGTCAAAGGTAAAGGGACAACTAGTGAGAGCATCTTTTCATTTAAGCTAATAAGTAGCTTCTCTTTGCTTGTTGCACATAAATAAAACTATCTGGGTTGGATTGCTCTGGGATATCCCAGAGCAATAGTATGCGTGTTGCTTAGAATCTGTCAGAAGTAACTAAGGGAAAGACAGGATTGTTCTCAGTAGGCTTTAATTTACTATTTTGGTATCTCCAGTGAGAAAAAATGCAAAAATATGCAAATGAGTACAGATTAAGATACACTGAGTGCTTAGACCCTTTATGAAGAATCTGACCGAAGCAGATAGAACATTTTAACTATGATTCCTGGAAGTGGCAATTGATACAAGGTTTTTAGGTCATCAGCCATATACAATTCAGGCTTTTTAGGGGAAAATTTCTGACATTTCAGAAAACTGAATCCTCGTGGGATTTCAAGTCAAGAACCTCAGAAAAAAAAAAAAAAGGCATTGAAAATCACTATTTAATATTTAAAATGGAGGTTGTCATTGTCAGGCCTTTGTATAGACTGTACCTTCTGTGACTCGTCCTATGATCCCCAAGGCCCATATTGCTCCTGCCTAGCAAACCAGAATGTCTGCTTGCTCTTCTGTGTATCAGCTCTCAGTGGGCATCAACTTGGGCTTGGGACATTCCACCATTTCCTTCTCTCAGGAATCCCACAGTGTCCCATTTTTTAGAATATGGTCAGAAGAATAGGTGACCCCAAGGAAAAATAAGCACACCAGTTCTGATAATTCCTGATGAGATTAGAGGTTTTACATCACATGGCTAAGCTACTTCCTATTTGCACAAGCTTAAAGATATGTGCATTGGGAAATAACACGGTACAGCTGGCACCCTCTGAACTCATCTCCTATTGCAATAACCTGCTCATCAGCACACACAAATAGTCTGATCTCAGCCTATAGGGTATTCACTTCACTTGCCTTGAAAATTTCTCTCAACGGGGTTACCCGTTCCACTTCCCTTCAGAGTCTGACCAGTGAGGATTAAAGTGAATCTTATTGAACTCAACAATAGAAACAAAATATAAGAGAAAAAGTGGTATTTAATACAGTAGTGCAGAGGCCTGTGTTCTCTGCTCACATAGGAGTCAATGCAGGACAAAATTCCAGGTTTCCATCTACCTTCTTTGTCACACCCTCAGGAAAATGTCCTGCTCCAGAGGAATCGGAATTCCTTGATTTTTATCCACAGCAGGTCATAGCCTGTTTGTCAACACCAGTCCACAAGCTGTATGGAGCTGGGGGATAGAATTTTAGAAGTTAGTTGTTAAAGTATGTATTGTCTTTTAACAACCCTTAAATGTTTACTGAAGTGGTTTATTTTGAGCCAGTCTTTCTCCCTGATGGCTTTCTCCCTGCTTCTCATCAACTTACACCAAGAGTAAACTTGCTAATAGTCAAATCAGGATCTAGTTTTTATAATTCATTATACAGCAACTTTACTTCGATCAGACCCCTTACATGATTCTGCTTTCAAGCTGCAACAGCTTACCCTACCAGTGTTTGTAACTAGAAATAAGTGCATGTTCAAATATAAACACCATTTGAGTTTGCTTCTTTGTACATGTAAGCAAAGAGCTATCGGAAAATAGATCAGATATAATCACAAGCCACTGCAGTCACGAATCAAAACAAAAAATACCTTTGCCCTCTCCATGCTGAACATAAAGCAAATACAGATCTTGTGGCTGCAGTCCGTCTTTTACCATAAAAACAAGAAAAAAGATCCAACACAAAAGTGTCTTAGATCTTTATATGCATAAATTGTATGGGTGACACAGAATGGAGAATAGACGGAGGAATGTCTTTGCCTTGCATGAGAAGTCAGCACCTAAGTAAACTAATGAACGTGAGACTGAGATGAAGAATGATGGTGAAATGACGAAAATGTGGGTCCTCTGGTAGCTACACTAATGCTTTTAGAAGGAACAAAAATAGTAATTTTCTATATATATAATGCACAGATTAAATGTGCAACTAAACATTCAATTAAAATAGCTGAATTTTCTTTAAATTGCCTTCCGACAAACAGGTTCTGACCACTTTCCTGTGCTTCTGCATAGTTAAAACATCCTAAGATCACGTGCCATTTACAGGAAGCAAGCAGATGGCTTCCTGGTAAAGGCAGATTTGTGTGAATCTCAAACTGCTCAAGTGATTTACAGAAACCAAGAAATTTTCTGGGTAGATGTTGCAGCAGCAGCAGCAAAGAATCTTCCCCTTCTTAATACTTCTCTTCTGACAAAACCCATATGATTAAGAAAATAGAGACATTTGTGCCAAAGAAGCAACCAGAGACAGCCAGTGGGTGATTCAGGACTATGAAACAATAGATGCAGCTGCCTAACCAAAGGAAAAAGTAACAAAAACAACTTTAAATGGGAGGAAAATTCGGACTTTTTTTCATTAATACAGTGGTCCTTTTCAGTGCTCGAGTACTGGCAAGAGTTTCTGAGAACACACTTTGTATCCCCTTTGGGAAAGCACCGAGAAGATTGTGTTATAGCGCAACCCAGTAAATGCATCTACAGGGAATTCTTTGGCATATGAATCAGCCATATGCATGGACTATGCTGCAGAGATAACAGACTTGTAGTTGGTGAAAGAAGAAGATGCAAGGGAAATTTTCTAAATTTAATTGATAAGAATGACAAATGGAAGACTAAAGCCAAAAGGGAATATTAAATAGCAGAAGCAGTTTTGAGGCTATTTTTGTTTTGGTAGGACTTAAGCAAGATGTAAGACCATCTGTGTCCAAAAAAAAATCCCAACTCATAAAGATCGGGATTGAGAGAGGGAAAACTGATTGAAAAGCGATGGTCAAGTTCAGTTTATCAAGAGAGCTACTTTAGAAGAGATGGATAAGACTAGGAAATCAGACTCCCAGGTACCTACAAAACCATTTTCAAAATACCTACCTAAATGTGGATTAAAGAAGCAAACAATAAGGCCTGTCTGCAACAGCCTTATTGCTGAGGCCACAGTCATTTTGTGTGATTACATCAATGTTATCCAGTCTCAAGACAAAGGACAAATAAGATCAACCCAATGTGAAGAAAACTGTAAGAGCATCTGGCAGGCAGCTGCAGCAGCTCAGTAGAGAGCTCTGTGTCATGTCCTGTGAAGGGGCCATAGTCATCTGGCCCAACACTGCCGCCCTGGAAACAACTGTTTCAAGGATTGATAAGACGGGGAGGTGATTCAGGATTATGATTCTAATTTTTTCACCACTTTTTTAAAGAAAAGAGGGTGTTGGCAGTTGTTGGTGCAGAGGCAAATCTGGCATGTGCTAACAGAGCGTCTAACTGAGGGACAGAGGGAGGTTATATAGAAAGAAGGGTCAGCAGATTTGTTGGTAAAACCATAGGCAGTGGAGCAGGTGATGTTGGGTTGCTGAGAGTTACAAACAATAGCAACAGTAAAGGAGTTAGTTCAGTGTTTCTTAAGATATAAATCAGAAAAACTGGGGAGCTGACATCCCTGGGCATGTTCTCTGTACAAGGTCTCACCAAAACACAAAGCCTTGATCTTTCAGCATTCATTTTATAAGAATGATAAATTTCCCCAGAGACAGAAAGATGCTGGTCACCAGCAGAAGATGTGTGGGATTTGGGAGCAGAACGGATAGAAAATTCTTGGTGGTAGATGGCTGCAAGTGCTCAGAAACCTAGTGAGGGGATCAGAAAAATGAGCAATTGGACACTGACTGATGGGTATGTGTGTTAATTGGGCATCAGAATGGTGAATTTTAGATATATAGATATAATTTGATCCAGATTTTTTTTTGGATTGAAGTTCCAGGCCACAGTGAGAAAAAAAAAAAAAAAATTACAAACCCATGGGATTTTAAAAACTGAGAGGAAATGCAACTTTTAGATACCAACACAGATGAAATTTGTCAGAAAGAAGAAAATTGAATAAAAAAAAAGAAGTGAGGGTGGAGAGCAGAATCCAAGAAACAAAACTGTGGATAACATCTGCCTTCTAACTGTTCTAATCTATCAAATACAGAATGTGTGTGAAACTTTCACTGCCCTTCCATATTTTGGGGAGGTTTGCCGCCTTTTTTTTTTCTTTTTATGTTAAAGACATACATTTCACTTGTCTGCTGTAGACTTGTTCATGGCAGACAAATAAAATATAACAGATTATCTTCCATTAAAAAAATTCAGACTTGGGTCAGCTGCCATGTAACTCATTCAGTTTCATTCCCTCCCAAGGGTTCCATCTATCCACACAAAATAAATTCATGTGTACTAAGTTAGTGTTTTTTCATGACTAGGCAATATCCCTGTTCCCTGGAAATTTGCAGTTGTTATTTGTCTTTGTGAACCTCCTCTCTGAAAATGCCAAATCCTTTAAATTAATGCTTGTGAGGGTCATATTTTGCATTTCAGTTGTTGAAAAAACCTCGCATTGATTCAACGATATAAAGCTCCCTGAGGATCAGCAACCACGGTTTGTTATGTTTATTATGTAAAAGTGTGCTGTGCTTTCTGTATTTTGGGATTTGACTACTCACATAATCATAGCTACCAACATTCAAAACTTACAGTATTTTTTTCATTCTTTTATTATTGCTTTTTTCATCATAAAATACAGGTTTGGGTTTTTTTATATGGCTATATCCCTCTCTCAGTGAAGTATTTGTCTTCCTGGTACAGAACAGACCCCTGTTTGGTTGAAGTAATGTCTTCAAAAAGTTGAGGCGTTAATTTTTGGTCACCAGCCATATTTCTTTAATTCATTATCAGGTATGAGGCATTTGAATTTTCATGGGCTAATTCAGTTCATCTGTCCTTTTCAGCAGGAGTATCTTTATCATAGGAAAACTAGCATAATTTCAATGGGATTTTAGAGAGAGCATCAGTATCTTCAACTGTCTTTGATAACATTTTATTTTTAAATTTTATTTAATTAATTCAAACAAAATTTGTAGAAGCAAACTGAAATTTTTGGAAATAATCTTTCCTGAGCAGATAATAATTCCCATGGGGAAAGTGAAAACAACTATGAGAAAAGGTAAATTGAGTTAATATGCTAAGTCTAGGGATTCTTTTCTCTTGGTCCTCTAGTGAACAGCTTGCTCACTTGCCCCTGTGCTCATCATTTGAGATTACATTGGAAAAATGAATGCTGAAAGAGCAAGGCCTTGTGTTTTGGTGAGGCCTCTACAGAGAAAATGCCCAGGGATGTCATCTCCCCAGTTTTTCTGATTTATATCTTAAGAAACATTGAATTAACTCCTTTACCATTGCTATTGTGTGTAACCTTCAGCAACCCAAATAGTTCTGTCTCAGCTCCTCCTGCATAAAATGCAGAAATGTTAAACATGGAATTATTATGGTCATAGTGGCTGTGTGAAAAATTAACGTAGGTAAGTAGTCAGCCCAAAGTATTTGTACAATTCTGTACCACCATTTTAACCACAGCCTCCAGATCTCCCTGTATTTACATGGTCATTTTTACCATCCCGAGTTTCCCAGAGTCTGATGTACTGTACTTTTCACTCTCTTTGTAAAACAGAGAGATATTATTTGTTGTGCACAAGTACAGATGGAAGTATTGACTGCATGTTTATTTCTCCCTGTATGGTGTTCTATAAAAAGCATTTGGATTGATAAAAAGTTATAGTAGAAGGAAAGCTAACCTTGTATTCTGGGATTCCTATGGCTTTTTCTTTTTGCAGGTTTTTGCATTTAACTCACCCTAGACAGTATAAGACTCTCCCAGTCTATTTCCTTATGTCTCTGACCCTCTTTGCATTCTGGTGTCACAACCTGAGACAGCTTGCACTGTTTGGGTTCATAGCATTGCACCAACATGTCTTTAAGTTTAAAACAGAATTCAGTGTTCAGCAAAAGTTTTAAATGAAAATCCTTTCTTTTCACATTAGATTTAGCAAATCCCTTCCTTTTCACAAATGAAAAATCAGGGCCTAAACTATTCTGACAGCATTTCTGAGTTTTTCACTTTCAAAGCTTTTTGTGTTTTATAAATCTAATTAACTGTAATAAGAAAATAATAGGACATAATGTTTGTTTTACAAGGTGATTGATCTTTTGGCAGCCTGGCAGACTCCTTTATTGATTGGTTGGTGGATAATGTCAGAGTGGATATGTCCTGGAGGAGGATAGCTGACACCTAAATCCATATGTGACAGATTACCATCTGTGTTGGAAGACAGGTTTCTTCATAAAATTGCAAAGATAACAGGTGAAAATGGAGAAAGTGACATGAAGGAAATGTGTTGAAACCTGCCTCAACCTTTCCATGCTCTAAGAGCATTTACACAAAGATCTCTGTTTTGTGGGCAGCCTGTTTTCAGGATGAGGGAGATTAAATTTTAATTAAACTCATTCCTGTCTTCCCAGTTGAGTTTTAATTCTGTTAATTAGGAAAATGCCTTGGCCCACAACCTAGCCATAAAGCTAATTAAACAGAGAACCTTCATTTGCTACTTAGTGGAACTTCAGTTCAGCAATGATTATCATACATTACAGTTAATTAGCACTGTGGGAGGGAAAATGAGGATGTCACTGAAGTGCAAAACTCAAATTAGAGGTGCTGTAACATATGCCTTATTTCATTTTGTAGCTATCTGATGCAAGGAAGTCACACACTACCCTACTTGCCTCAGTTTCACATTTGTTAAAGAGGAATTAATTAAACTTATCTCTCCTGCAGAAGTGTTGTGTAGGTTTAATGTAATGATGCTGGCCTTTGAAATCCTCAAGTAGAAAACACTGCATAAATAGAATTATTCCTCCCTGAAACACAGAAAACATGTTAGAGGCCATGAACTACACGGGGAGAGCACAGTCACAGGTGGAGTGCTGGAACAGCATACGTGCTTCCTAAAGACAGCTCTACAGGTCTACACATCTTCATAAAGTCTTCTAGGGTGAAACAGTACTAGCACAGAGCAGAACTGTATCAAGCCACTCAGAAGTCCAGACCACAAACTAAAAACAACTGTAATTTGACTAAAAAAAATTTGACAGTAAATGACTTTGGATTCAAAACGTTTTGTTCAATTAGAATAATGCGTTTTAAAGTACTGATCCTGAAAATATCAAGTGGTAATTACTAATACTCCATTATACAGATGGAGTAAGGTAGAGAGGTATTACAACTTTCCATAAACCTATTGTAGAACTGGAAGTAGGACTTCTAACTCACTGTAACCTACCAGACAACAGCTGGCTTCATGCTTTCTGGAGGGAGCAGCAGAACCTAAGTTCTACTTTTATTTAGATTATTTAAAACACTATAGCAAATGCTATTTAGAGCATTGCAAGTGTAACCTGCCAGGTTATGTTTATGTTAATCCTGAGTTACTTAATATATTGCAAGTTTTATTGCAAAGTGACAGGCAAATATTAAAATAATTGTAATCTTAGAATTTGTGGCTTTGGTCATACTTGTAATGTAGAGTAGCATGTAGGATGACATGTGCTTTGTGCAAGCCTGTGGTGACTGACACTCTGTCTAAGCAAGGTAGCCTGTTAGGTTGTGCACTGGGCTTGAATTCAAGTGTGGATGAGTTAGTTTGGCTTTCTGTTCCTCTATTTCCCCACATCTAACATGGACTTAAAAAGTTTTGTGGCTGCTTTATAAAGTACTTTGTGGTCTGTGTGCACCAGGGAACTAATACCTGTGTCAACAAGGCAACACGAGCTATAAGGTTATGGGGATAGTGGTGATTTGTAGAAGTGTGAGAAAAGAGAACAAAAGAAAAGGAAAATTATAAAAGGAAGGGAATAAGAAGTCACAGACTAGCCCACTTTGCAGAAAATGTGCACTGTATGCTAGTAATAGCATTATTAATACTAACATGCAGTCATTAGTAAAAACAAGCAGGTATGAAGTTTCTGTAACTATTTTAGGTTGATCTGGGAGTATCTTATTTTCCTGGAGCTAGGTAGCATTTTAAAACTGCAAAGGATTAGACAGACACAATCAGTTCAAATATTTGTCCAGCCATTGAAAGGAGAAGCCTCACTTCCGCCTGTGATGAGGCTTTGGAAATCTCCATATCCGTCATTGTTCAACAGCCAAGTGAAGATTGCAAGTTGATTACCCTTTCAGTTGCCTTTAAGCAGCTTATGTGAAATGTTCAATTCTAAGTTGCTTAAAATCCCTACTTTTTAATTTGTTCTCAGGCTTGTATGCAGCAAGGCAGATCTTTGTGAGTTTATATGCACCCATGTGTGCACAAGTGCGCACCCCAGCCCCCTGATCAGAACCAGGGCCTTCCAAATATGAATTATGCCGAGCAGATCTTAAAGTACAAGTGGAACAGGAGCAGTCACTACCATTAATTTCAAAAGGACTCAAGAAGAAAAATAACTAACAGCCTGTTTCCTCTAGTCAAATTGTGGCAATGCACTTATCACAAAGCATCTGAGTTTCTGTTCCTTTATTTAAAGCTGATTCCACTGCCTCTCTCATATTTTGAGATCCTCAGAAAATTTGAACAATCACTTATTTCAGAAGTATTTATTTATTCCTCCTTTATTCTTCTAAAATTACTGCCTCTTCCATTCTTCTAAAACAAGCTTTTGATTGTCCAAAATTATAATATAGAAAGCTTTGCAAAATAACTACAATTTGCAAAATAACTACAAAGAATGGGTATTTCTGTACTTGGAGCTGTGTACCAAAACTGTGACCTATTAGCAAATGCCACAGGGCCCCAAGGTCACATAATCAGATCCAGAGAGTAGTTGTGCTTGACTTCACCACTGTCTTTCTTGATGCCAGGCCTTTGCTTAGGGGCTTTGCTGCAGGCCTGGACTTACATTTAACACTGCACATAGAGATGACAGCAAGTCATAAAAGCTGGAGTGGAACTTCTCCACTGTGAGTATCAAGACATCCCAGGGTTTGTTTCTTGATTCAGATGGGCCCACAGATTTTGTGATGGTGTTGCAGAGTTCCATCTCCAAAATAATATTTACAATTGCTTTTTTTCCCCAAAATACTACTACTTTAAAGAATGTTTCAGCTACATTTGTGCAAATACTATGTTTGCTTGTTTGTTTTTAGTTGCATGGGGGGAATGGAATGAATGACTTTCAGGGCTAATGGGAGGCTTGATTGCTTAGTTGCCTGCTATGCCATACCTTCACCTGACGTTTTTGACTGGTAAATTTTAATGTTTCTGTGTTTTTTCATTGGCCATTTTCCATTTCTGCATGTATCCCATTTGTGCTGGACACATCAGCTGGTATTTGTAGCAGCTTGTATGAGCAAGGTATCATTTAACAAAACTGACTTACTGCATTACGAGAAATCCTTTGGGATTTCATTGCTAATTCACCAAAAACCCATCAGACCTCCTAGTCTGAAATGACCAGCACATTGTCTGAACACTGATCATCAGGGCATTTTGCATACAACCCCCCGTGGAGAAATACAGTTTTTTCTATACTTTTGCATTCCTGGGGACACAGGGGAGCTGAGTCCTGTGGAAAGTTTGAGCCATTCTTCTGCAGTCTGCACCATCAGTTGAAAAAGAGCCACTTGAGAACTGTATTTGAAGACACCAGGTTTATGACTTCTCTACAGAAAATCCCAATAACAGTATGGGAATATTTGACTAAATAATTTCAAAGCTTGTAGAGATACCGTGATGAGTTTCCACTGTGTTTTCTTTCCCTTTCTGACAGGCAATCACACATACTGTCTGTGAAGTTCAAGCAGTCACTTGACAAAGTTTTGTACCAATCAGTTTAAAGATAAATGGAGCCTCACCTTTTCACGCAGTGAAATCATTTGTTTTCACATGGTTGATAACATGAATTATTTATAGCTATGGAAAGAAAAATAGTGGGGATATAGACCTGGTACAATTTCTGTGAACCAGTTAGACTTGATATGGTTGGATACTTCTGTCTTCCAAGTGTAATGCAGCAATGCACTGCTCTCCATAGAGTGAAATAATTTTCACATGCCTCGTCAGTCTCGCTATGGCCGTGGAAAGAAATACAGTGAAAGCAGAGACATTGTCACTGTTTGGGTTATTTAGAATGTTTTTGCAGCTAACAGTTTTGACCTCTATTCTGTTTTGCTGGTCCTGGTTTCAAAAGGCCATGTCATGTTTTTCAGCTAGAAGAAATGAATAAATACTTTCTTTTTCTGTGGACTCTCTCAGGTTTTATGAAAATTCTGGTTCAGAATTATTTCAAAGAATTGCTGGTATAAAACTGATACACTGCATCATCAGTGGAATTACAATGATTAACAGCTTCAAGTATACTATCTGAGGCCAGGAGCATTTCATTTTTGTCTCTTATGGTCTTCATAGACCCTGAAAAGAAAGTTAGTGAGACTGGAATTTGCAATTTAGCACGTGAAATCCAGAGGCCATCGTTTAAAACATCAATCCTTACTTCAGAATGGTGTTTGACAGGCTGCAAGTAATTTTTGCTTCAAGCAGTCTGAGGCAGCAGCATAGCCCAAAGGTCATGTTGTTCTTATCATGGGTAAAGGAGATCTTCTTTGTGATGGATGACTAGTCTGTGTGTTTATGATGCATTACATATTAGTAATTGTAGTTCACAATTCCATTTATCCAACAGCTTTGTCAGGGCAAGCTAAGCTATAGTCAGATACACCTATGCTGTGCAAAAGGATGGGACCATTGTGGTAACCCATAATAAGACCTGCAACACAGTCTCAATTGCACATATGGGATCTGGGAGGAATCACTTCTACAAATGCAAATGCCAGCCTTCAGGAACTGGGCCAAGAAGCCTTGTGTTTTCACTGCTGATCTTGACCTGTGCTGGTGATCACAACTGAAACCAAGTGGGTTGCTGCCTCCAGTCTCATGGTATTATGTAGAGCAACCCTTAGTGTGCTTTTCACCAGATTGGGAGCCTAAGGTTATATGTTCTTGGCTAGCCTTAATCACCCAAACTGGAGAACCACAGACAACAAACACAGCTCCTGGTTTCACATCACTTCAAGAACTTTGTTACCTGAGACATATTCACGATTTGAGCTGGCTTTGTGTGAAGCACTCTGTACGTGATACCACCGCAGCTGCTACCTGCTGTTTTACCCTCATGCTTTTAATAGAGCTGAATGCAAAAGCCACTCCTGCAGAACTGGACACAAAAGTGATAAACAGTACTATTACTACAGAAGGTCTCAAAGCATATTTGCTTTCTCTTTGATACATGCACAACTCATAAGCAGAGTTTTTTTAACAACATACATTGTACTTGCTTATTATTTGAGTAGTACAGCCTCCTGAGGACATTTCAGTCGATGTCAAATATTTTTGAAATGCACCCTTCACTCACCAGCATCATGTCTTTGATAATTTCCACTCTTTTGGTACCTAGATTTGCATTTTGCAAGATTTGCTTTTTAAATGGCCAGCTGTTACCTCAGAGTTTCAACGTTCTTACAGCAACAGGCATTTCAATTGGAAACATCACTCTCCACTCAGTTGTCTGAAAGATCTTGTTTTCACTTCCAAAAGTGGGCAGCCAAGGCTTTCTGCCATATTACTCCTTCACCGTATGCATCTCTAAAAAGAGCTTTTTTTTCTGGCACTGTTTTTCTTCTGAAAAAAAGTACCTTTTTTCCTTTTTTAACAAACATGTATCCATGGGGGAGGATGGAGGTATGCCCTGTATGTCAGATTAGTACTGTGACTGGTTATATACTTACCGCACAAGATGTATGGGTTGGAAAAGGGTCTGGTCATTTCAGTTCTTCAGCACCTTTGGGAGAAGTTATAAGGTGGAGGAAATAGAATCACCAGTCTGAAGAACAGAATTCTTATCAAGTTCATCACTTCTACCTTCAGAACAACTGAAGAAGCAGCATTTCACATGCACTTGCAGTTGCTCTTCTATTATACCAGATCAAAAAAGTTAAGACGTGGGAGAATGAATATTCAGTGACATCGTGTTCATAAAACAAACTAGCATACAATGCTATCTGAATGAATGTATCCCTGCATTTGTTTATGTTGAGATAATGGAAGTATTTTTCAGAATTCAAATATGTTTTGCTTCATGTTTGTTATTTTAATTTTTCACACATTCTTGTGTTTTGATAGTAAGGTACGGGATTGACATCCTGTGTAGGCTGAAGTTTTCTGTCAGGCAAACCACTACAACTACAAAGAAGCTTCTCATAATGTTCTTTAACATAAAAGCACCTCAGTTTGGATCACCTGGTGTTTCCAGTTTCTAGGGAAATACCTCTGTCTCCCGAAGGACTTAGCCCATAGCTCTTCTTGTAAGCCCTGCAAGAAAAGTTTGGGAAGGGATACATCTGACTAACCTGATGCTTATCAGGGACAGCAGCCTCCTTGGGGATCTAAGTAAACTCCTATACTCCTGCCCTGAACCACTGAACTGCTGTCATGAACTAAATTTTTGCCCATTCATTCTTTGCAGACATTGATGAGTGCCTGGTAAACAATGGTGGCTGCGATCATTTCTGCCGAAATACAGTGGGCAGCTTTGAGTGCAGCTGCCAGAAAGGCTATAAACTGCTCACAGATGAACGGACCTGCCAAGGTAATACTTCTTATTTTACTCTTTATATAATGATGATATTATTTTCAGTGGATTTTGTTTTGGTTTGTTTGTTTGTGGGGTTTTTTTTTTATTTGTTGGTTGTTTCGGGTTGAGGTTTTGTTTGGGTTTCGGGTTTTTTTTAGTAATTAAGTACTTTGTACTACAGGTTTTAATTGTACTATCATAGGAAGTAAAGTTAGAAAAGACCTACCAGATTTTCATTTTCTGAGCTGGGGGTAGAAGATTTTTGGAAATGTCTTGTTTCAGTTTTTTTAGTAGTAGGAATGCCAGTGTCTTGATGAAGTGCAAAATTCCATGTGGTATATTGGAATAGCCTCAGGCAAAGAGCCTTACGTTCAAATCCTCTAATTTGCTATGATTTAATGGAACAGAGGCTTATCTTATTTACACCAGAGTCATTTAGGGCAAGTTACTGGAACAGAGCATTTGCAGTATTTAAACTGAAAAAAGGAGTCTAACCTGTGAGCTCACCTTTGCCTGACAGAATCTCTTGATGGAGGGATAATGGAGGTGTTTTGTGAGAATTCAAATTAAGTGTGTTTTATATTGCTTGCTGTGCATGTCATGATTTGTTATCTAATTCATATGATGTTATATATTCTATTGCTAATTAAGTGCATAACCATTTCCAACTGAAGTACTAACCAGGTAGCTTTGCAGCAGTGACACTTTAAGCATTTGAGCTCTATAACTTTACGCTTTAAAAGCCACCTAGAAAAGGCTTGAAAGATGAGCAAGGAGAGAGAGAAGGGGAAGGAGGACATATTCAATTAAAATTTTGTGCAGGAATTGCCTTTTTAATAATACATAACTCTTTGTATGCATTTTGGACCGTAAAATCTGCTATGTCAAAAACAGCATTAGTCTTTTAGAACTTCTTTGTTCATCAACAAAAGAGAAAAAGTCTAAAGATATGTCTGTTGTTCAAAAAATTTCCCATTGCATCTCATTGGTGGTTCCATCATCTGAGAAGCCTACTCCACCCTGACTGTGTGATTAGACACAAAGGAGTCATTGCAAGGTTGATTTCAAGCTGGGACAGAGCTGAGAGTGGCAGTTAGTGCCATGTGACTAGGTAGAAGTAACGTTGTAGGATAATGTCAGACAAGGGTAAGTTGTCAAGTTTTGATGTACCTGCTAAAAACAAGAACAAATTGTTAAAAAGAAACATTCCCTTCATGATGTATTTAGAGAGAGATAGGAGTACTTTCTGGTTCATGAATCTCATGTGTCGTGACATGCTCTGTGGAATCAGTCAGTTGTCTCACCACTGAAGTAATTGTAGTTACAACAGTGAAAAACTCGAGAAAATCAAGCCCTGCATTCTTGTTAGGCAAGAGGTGACGCGAAATTTTTTTTTATTATTATGCAAGGTGTTAGTAATAGGCTTTGAAAACTACCTGTAGATAATCAGACATCTATCATGATTATGGGAAACAAGAAGCAGCTCTGTAATTGTTGTTCAACTGAGTTTTGTTTCTTCATGTGCCTGAGCTCCTGAATGAATCACCTGTAACAGTACATGCCATGAAAGGAAAGAAAGGATCAGTAGCTGATCTTCTCCTCTCACTCATGTGATCAGACATGGAAATATAAACATGATCTGGCCATCCAACTTTTTTCCATTGTCAGGGAACAAGGTCAGGCACTCTGTTTGCCTCTACATGGCACTTTGTCTGATTTGTTAATTGTAGTTTATCTGTTGCTCTAACAGATAGATTAGTGCAAGCCCAGAGATTGTTTGGTCTGGAGAAGTTCCTCTGGTATCAGAAACTCTGGTTCTTCATACTGTGAAATGGGGAGGACAAAGTTATTTCCTGTTTGAAGTCTGAGGTATTTGGGCCCCGGAGACTGGTTACAGCAAACATGATTATGATGCCTGCTTTGTGGAGGTAGCACTGTGATAATTTAATTCCTGTCTGGTACTTAAAGTGATAACTGGTGACTCATGCAGTCAGTAGGCCTGCTAATAGTGAAAGAAGGAAAGTGAATATAGATCAAGGAATCACTGGTGTATGAATCATCCCTACTTTGCTTCTTCCGCTGCAAAAAGAATATAGTCAGTGGAAGTGGTTATAGTTATTAATGTCAGGACTGACAGAAAAATGTGGTTTGGGGTTAGTGACTCTGCTGGAATATAAATCATCCACAGATCTTTTTTGGTAACAGCCAGTCAACACTGACCATAGAACATTACTGGGAGATTCAGGGAAATTTATTTTAGGCATATTAGTCTTTCCAATGCATGAAATAGAAAAGTCTAATTTGTATTTATAAAAGATTCTGTTGTTCATGTTACATCTGTTGTTTTGATTCATAATAGAGTTTCTATGACTTACAGTCCTGCTGTCAACATTGCATGTCTCCTCTGGTTTTCATTTTTAAATAGAGATTTCTTTCAGTTATGAATCAACATGTTTACCAAATACTCATTTAGGACCTTAGAAGTCTACATTGTTTGGGGCTGAGTCCTATTTCAGGTGGCCTCCCTAGTGTATAAGGAGCTCATCTCCAAATGAGTTCATCACTAACATTAAGGAACAGATTCTGCTAATCTTGGGCAAAATGCCTGTGGAAAGAGCTAGTAAGCTTGCCCTTTTGCGACCTGCAGAACCCCTGGATAAGTCTGTGACTGTGTCTGTTTCCAAGGAAGAATCGGTGAAGAAGAACAAAGTCATGGAGATACAGTTCACGTTAGCAACATTTTTCAAACTGCTGAAAAATAGAAGTAAGCTGTTGCTACGTAACTTTCTTCATATGATCATTAACTTCAGCACAAGAATAGTACATGTTTCAATAAAAAGATTCCTTCATGCTCCCTGTGAAATTCTGAGGTTGTCCCACCTCACCTCATTTCCTTGATGTCCTGTCATTGTAGACCTCAGAGCCAACATTAAGATTACAGGGAGATTGTATCAAAGTCTCAGACTTTGTTCTTGTTGTTTGAAGACCTCCGACCCCATCATACCAAGTACCTTACACACATTTGTCCACTCTGTGAAGAGGAAAGTATTTCCTTCTCAGTTTTTCAGTCAGGAAGGGTGAAGCCAAATATAGCAGTTTGCCCAAGATATCAATGCTTGGTCTGCCTGGAGAATAAACCTCCAGTTTTTGTGAATCTGCTCTCTGTGAATCTACTCATTACAAGAAAATATTTTTTTGCCTGTGTTTGTGCTCATACCCTGATAGGAAAATTCACTGGTTTTCAGGAACTCTGAAGCTTGCTGCTCGCTTGGTGACACTGGCTAGCCACCTTCCATCTAGAGTGCTTGTGTAAGCTGTCCTCTCGCTCATGAAGGGCATGAAAATGCTCTGCATTTGGTTGTTTACAGATAAACCATTTTTAGCTCTGGCTGCAAAGAAAACCATTGTCAATCAAAGGTTACATCTGCTAGGGAGTGGTTCTCACACTGTGGCTCCTTGTTAGACAAGGAGAATGTGGGGGTTTCCCTTCCTTTCCCCTCCCCTGCATTCCAGCAATTTGAAAGGAAACTTATTTGTAATGCAGAAGGCGAAGAATCCACATTGCTCTGACAGTGATATTGTGGAGACTGATAGTGCTTCCCCAGAGTCCCTCTTTTCTTTCACTGAGACTTAAAAATAGGGATTTTTTTGTTTCTCATTTGATGGTGAGATCACTGTATGACAATACCACACCTATTTCAACAGATCCCTTAAGCCTAAGGTATTGTAAATTGTTTGATACAGAAAGAAATGGTTGGATCTGTTTGTATAAACCTAGCAAAAGAGGGCTGCACCTCCTTTGCCCATGTAATACAAATAAGAGCTCTATTTATAGTAAGGAGAACAGGAGAACTTGTGTTTGTAACCTTTGTGGTTAATTAACAGCAGGACAACAACTCAGATCATTTTTAGAACTGCATCAACAACAAAACAGCAAGCAAGACTGTTTAAAGCTGCAATGGATGTGTGTAAGTGCAGACATAATTACCTTAATCCTCAGCCAATACGGCTTTTAAAACCAGTTAACTTAATTGCTTATTCAGTTTCTGTTTGTTGTGCAGTCATCTTGAAAAAAATTCAACAATAAGCAGTCTCTCTGCTCCACTCAAGTTCAAGCTTCATTAAGCACCCAGGAAAATGTGTGAAATTCTATCATAAATAATTTTCTTTTCCTGCTGTAGGAATTGCCTTTTGGAAAGCAAGACAAGAAGAGACAACACACACATTTGTCATTATTCTCTCCAGGTTGTGTAGAGTTGGAAAAACAGTGCTTTTAGTGGGGACATCCAGTGACCAACGTGTAATACTTCAACCTGCTAAAACTACATTCTCACTCTCTGCCCTTCTCCACCTCTGTCCAAAATAGAGCCAAATCCTCCTGCGCTGAGGACTTTAAACTTCTGTAGGGGGCTGTTCGAGGCATTTGCATCATTCCTGTCCACTGATCTGCTAGATCTCACAGACATGATGTTCAGTCATAATTAAGTCTGCCCAGATAGACTTTTCAGCAAACCATCTGAACTGATACTGCCACTGTAAAAGGAGATGATTGTCCACCAGGAGAAAGTATCTCTGGGGCATGTGAAATATGCATGGGCCATCTGGCATTTTTGGGGCTTCTTTAAAGGCCATGCATTCACACACCCTAGGTGACAGCATTTTTTATTCGCTTCAGTGTATTGCCTCTTTGACTACTGGTTATTCCTTACTACTTTCCTACCTGATTTAAAACAAATGTGATTGGCTCTTTTGTGACTAGGCACTGGAATACAGGGCTTCATAGTCTGCTGTGGGTAATGCTGGTGCCTATCCAAAGGAAATTCAGTGACGCGGGTTTATACAACAGAATTTGCCCCCCTAGCTTCATGATATATTGAATTTTCCCTCTAGTGATTTTCTGTAGACACATTTTGCTAGAGGTTTGGGTGTTTTTAACACTAACATGCTATCCAACAGAAGTCTAAGTGTAGCTGATTTTTCCTCTCATTACAAAAGACATGAGCACTGTCATGTTTGTTTGTGTATTTGGACTTTTCTTTCTCTCTTTTAAAACAAATGTGTTTCTTTTATGCCCCATTGTATCCCACCTTTCTCTCTCCTGAGTGTTACTCAAATACTTGATGCTCATGGAGTGGAGCTGGAAGTGATGGCTAGAGCCAAGGATACTGTGAACATATATTGAGGCAATTTTCTTAGTAACTCTGTCAGCATATTGCAACACTGACCTGAAAACCACCTCAAACCTTGTCCAGCTCTGCTTTTTGTTTCTTAGGTTGTCTCTGAGTAGACCTGATGAGTGTAGTGAGTTTTGTGACGGCTTTCTGATGTGTTACAGGCTATATCTCCCAACTCTTGCCATCCACAACTGTTTTTCAGTTATGACTTGAACCCAGCATCAGGATTTCTGTGTTAACCCACGGCACCACTGAACTGTAATGCATGCAATCTTAGAATAATACTGTTAAATGAGAGACTGACCTTTCTTTACTGCCAAATAGGTCTTAATTGCAGAGAATTTTATGTGATTAGACCTAGCTGACTCTGTGATTAATCTGTTGGTAGAGGGATGCTTTACATCCCAATGTATAATTGTGAAGAGAAGCCTTCTTTCATTCCAGAATAAGAGAAAATAAAATAGCACCTTGAAAAATACAGTAACTGTCTGTGAGCTAGGGATCCTACAGGCCTGGTCTTGAAACATTGCCATATGAACTGGATGTGTAATCCCCACTCACAACATCCACCTTGTCACTTATTTGTACAAAATATGCCTGTTAGCCTTCCAAGGGCAAGATTTTAATCTCCCAGCATGGTATCTCCGTTTTGAAAATGGGGATGAAATGAGGGATTAATCATACAGGGAAGGACAGATAGAAAGTGTTTGTGGGTACTATTTTTGGCTTAAAGAAGCCCACAAAGATTAACTACAAAGATCTCACTATACTTTTCTGTATGGAACCATTGATAATAAATATGAGTGTACAGGACCAGTTTAATCCCAAATAAATCAGTGCATCCACACCGGTAGCGTGGAATCACCAGATATCTTTGACATAGAGTAACCAAATTAAAAAATAAAAGTGGGGACAGTTTGGTTTGCACCCTTTGGTCACATGACAGTGGCCTGCCACCCACATTTGATCATGTAACCCAGTAAAGCATCCCAGTCACATAACCTGATGAAGGTCTCAGGATGATGATACACCCTTTATATTGATTTATATCAGACACAGTCACCCATCTTAGATTACCTAACTAAATACATGGATAGGGGTCAGGGCTGGAGCATCTGTCCTCTCTATCTCTCATTACATCATGAAAACAGAGAACAGGGAGAATCCCACATCCCATGTCCCAGTTTTAAAATCCTAAGGGAATTCCTTGGAATAGCAGGAAAGGGGAATTTTACATCATGATTCCCCCAGCCAAGCCAAGCTATCTTTTTAACTTACTGCTATTCTCCCAACAATTCTTTCTCTGAGTTATAGTTGAATATACCCCACTGCAATCCTGGAGGCAGTGAGCTGTGGGAAATGTTAAATGGGTACAGCTGCAACATACAGCAGTAAAGAGTGATTAAATACTTCAGCTAATCCCTATTAGTGGTGGAACTGATGTTTCGTGTAAGTCAGTTTGAAAGACAATGGGTAAGGTCCAGAGCCCTCAGATTCAGTGCATAAACATTATGGTTTGGCCAACTTTCCAGTGAAAAATGTTGGCAAGTTTTGTTGTTGGTCTACCCTCTCTTTCCTTTCCTCCCCCCATTAAATACGTAAGCAAATGTTCAATAAAAGCAATATTATTTAGCCTTCCTCTTCTTTCTGGAGTGGCAAGAACATTCATCTTCACAGCCAGGTGAGACAGTATGTCGAGGACACCAGCGGACATTTTATTGCTTCTTGTGTGTTTTCTTATAATTATCTAATTCTTTATGTGAGCCCACACCAACCTCTCACTGAGGTTGTTACTCTCATGGTCAGGACTGAGCTGTAGTGGAGGGAGCACTGGCAAGCCATTAGGATGCTGCTGCCTGTGTCCTTGTGAAGGGGGTAACAGCAGGGACCCCAGAGACTGTGTTTGCTGTCTGGTGTGAGAAGCAAACAGGTTTACAAGTCCCCTCGCTGTCTTTTCCCTGAGTTTGCATGTTCATTTGCTTTAAGTTTGAGTTATTCAGTAGCCAGAGAAAATACCCAGGGCTTAATTTTGCTCTCATTTATATCAGGGAGAAGGATACTGGACTCAGCAGAGTTATGGTGCTCTCATACTGAAGTAACCTGTTGGTCCTTCCTATCTTACACTGCTTGAGCAGGGTGACTTGGTGTCCTTGCGGGGATCATTAATGAGAGACAGAGAGAGATATAGGGACTCAAACCATTCCCCTATCAACTCATTTGTGTGATACACATGAAAGATAGATTTGACCTTGATGTACTCACACACTCATCCACATCAGATAGGCACTCTGTAAGACCTAGAATGCATTGACTTGACTGATACAGGCTGATTTGCAGTCAGTCCAGCAGAGTTTGGTCCAGTACATTTAATTGTGTGGACACTTGGTATGTAAATAACAGTGCAGGTTCAGCTGCCAATGTAGCTCAAGAACCAGTTAAAAATTGGTGGTACACTGGAGGAGATGCTGGGAGTGCTTGTGGAAATCAGACTAGCTCACAGAAAAAAAATCAAGATGATCTCCCTGTCACTGATGATGTTCATTCCCTATGCAAATTTTCTCTGAGGCATTCTGTGTCACTGAGCCTTACAAAAATATCTTGTTTATGACAAGCACCATATTGCTTCTAGCATCAGATTAAAATACTTTGCTGGAAAGCAACATGTTACACTGTCAATAAATGGAATACTTCTCAAATCCTTTCTGTTACACATGGTGCTTACTTGGTGTCAGTGAGATTGTGAATAGTGGTACAGTCTGCCTCTGTGAGAAAAAAAAAAGGGTTGCAAGATCATACCCAGAAACAATAAGTGCCCCAGGCATGAAGTAGAAACAGCTCTAGCCAGTACAAGTTTGTTTGCCAAGTGATCGTATCTCCCATGTTGGTTGTAGCAATTAAGTCTACTGAAACATGAAAACAAATACATCCCCCACCCCCTCCAGCTGTCCTCTCTGCAGCACAGTATTACCGTAAGATAAAAGTGGATTTTCTTTGGTCACTGCTCCTAGGAAGGAATATTAAATCTCACAGTCTAGGCTTTAAATCAGTTTCTAATGGAATGAGAGCTAATGTGGGGAGGGCAGATGAGACAGATTATTCCACCTCTATTTTCCCATGAAGCTCCACAGGCTGACATGATGACACGGGCTACCGTTGGAAGTAAGCTACTAGATTAGTTTGACCCCAGGTCTCATTCGGTATGGTAGCTCTTATAGTCCTATGTTAAACTCTATAAAGTATATACTGCTATCAGATTGCTTTTTACAGCTTGCTCTGGCCCCCTCCTCTTGATGATGTGTGTGGGAAGCCAAGCAAAACGTTCCATTAGTGTTTAGAAAGAGAATTTGAGATATATTTTTCAGTTGATGCTGTAGGATTTATGATGTGTATAGTGCAGAAATAATTTTACTGGACTAGAATCATGTTATGTATTAATGAATTACCAGGATATGAGTCAGCCTTGGAATAGTTTGAGCAGGAAGGTAGCATTCTTCTACAAACAATAATCTGTTGATAAATAGCGCTGAAAGCTGTAATTCAATAGGAATTGTTTTTGAAGAGAACCAGAAAAAGACTGTATGTATGTATATGTTCTCCATTATTGTAGTGGTGCACACTGAGATAATGCCCTATTACTGCCTCAATCATGTAATCACATTGATTAAGGTCAGATATCTTTCACACTAAGTGCTACACAGAATTGCAATAAAATGACAAACCTATCCTGAATGTTCAGTAGAGTTTCATTTTCCTGTGCTTACATCTACCCTTCTGGGTCATTTAAAAGTGCCATGGTTTGTTTATTTTTTCCTAATGAGAATAAGAGCCTAACCTATTGAAGCAATAGCTTGTGATTTTCTTCCAGTAGCCATGTTCTGAACTGCTACTACTTGTTTTGATAACTTGGAGATGATGCTTTAGTTGGGATGGGAACAAAAATCTAAGGTCAAATATTAAGACGCGGTGGAATGGAGAAGTATGTTCTGGGGGTTCGCTGGATGGAGCTTTTTTGGTGCATATTTGCAAAACATATCTGTTAGTGTTTTTGGAGGGATACCTGCCATTTCTTGACTCCATGGAGGCTGGGCAGAGCTTTTAAGCAAGCCTTTGAAGCAGAGCCAGAGAATAGTAATGCTCGTGTGTATTCAGTGGCCACTGACTTCAGCAAGAGCTTGAAGTAATCTGGGAATGCACAGTCAGGTCCACAGGAGGTGAAACAAAGTGCTGCACTTGAGTTTTCAGTTGAAAACTGAAACTGTGTTGTTGTACTTGCTCTTTCAGCACCATCAAATAACACTAGACACACTTTCACCCAGACTAGTTCCTTGTTCCTTCAAGAAGCCTGACGAGCAGCTCCTACTAAAAGGTGATGGAGACAAACACCTTAGCAAGGAGAACAGTTTCCTCTTTTTAGAAATATGTCTAAAAATCAAATGTATTGCAGGATAGAGGGAATATTTCTTGCTTGATACAGAGAGGGTAAAGCCTTTTATGTTGTTTCTTCAGGCTGTTAAGCTGCTCTTACAAAGTTGCAGTGTAAAGAGTGGCTTCAGCAGAGTGCAGACTACTAAACGTGTTTATGTTTGTAGGAAAACAAATAAACCTGTCTGAAGTTTCTTTTAATGCACTTCAACTCCTGATGTATGGCTTCTCCTACCCCAGGCACTTGAAGTAGTAGCACAGTTTATTGCCATAATAGCAGTAGATATAGCTTAACCTGCCTTTGCCTTGGAAAATGATTGATTTTGGAAAAGGATACATGTTTGCTTATAAAATCTTGGCAATGTTTTGATGAAAGTACTTTGTTTTCTTTAAAAACATTGGGAAAGTTTTGACTTTAATTGCATTTTAGATTGTCCTAGCAAAACAATGGCAAGAAGATAAACATAATAGGTGCCAAAGCCAATTGCCTCCCACTGGGTTCCTCAGATTGATTGAGGAACCTGAGCACAACAGAGCCCTCATATAATGGAGAGGGATGGGTGGGGTGGGAAAGATCTAGGACAGGTAAGCATAGACCAAGAGCAAGGATAATGTCTGGGTAGTCTGCAGACAATCTAAGCATTCTCACAACTTCAGTCTCCAATTTCAAGATCTTCATCATACAGAAGCTTAGCCTTTTGCCTTTACTGTCTCTATCTCTTTTTCTTTCATCTTGTGTCACAGCAGATTCAGCCCTCAAAGCTTGGAGGCCATTGTGTTCCTGATAAGTGATTGTGTCCCATTGTCCCACACAGAAGTATCCACACAAGCAAGTTGACTCAAAGGATCTCTATTCTCATACCATCAATAATTTTGTTTCAAAATTTTGTGTCAAAGACAATGTGGGGATTAATGTGGGGTGTCTACAAAGCAAAGGAAGAATGTCAGAGATGCGTTGATGATGGTGGTCCCCCATATCTGTCAAGCAGTGTGTTTGTTAGCACACATGTCACACAGACTGACCAGCAAAGTGCTCGGACAGGGCACTGAGAAGAGCTGTCATCCAAGAGCTACCCATCCTGATGCCCACAGGGCTACAACTTTGTTGTTGATAGCATACATAACAGATTTGACTTATGACAAACACTTTCATTTTCCAGGCTAAGCATTTGGAGGTACAGTTTTAAATCAGGCTCATTTATCACAGCAATGTTGACCTTTCTCCGATTTGCCATCACTGAAAGGTTGCAAATGTACTTAGACTTTCTTTGGCATTTGGCCTTTTACCAAGCAGTTCCAGCCATTCCTGATCCAGTAGTGGGTAGATTTTGTATCTCTTAGGAAAAAAAAAATTTAAGTGATCTGTGAAAATGTTTAGCTCAGCTCCTTTTCTATTGATTTATAAAAATGATAGGTTCTAAAAATGAACAATACTGTTAAATGTACATAGAGTTATTCTTTTTCTTTTTCTTTTCTTTTTTTTGTTGTACTATTAGTCCTGGCTGTATTTGCAATATAGTGGTGCTTTACTCAGGTTCATACCCCTACAGTGATATATTTTCCCTTTAGAAATGCTTTTAAAAATTGTTATTCATGAGTTTAACAATAAGGAGAAAAAGTAAGATGAGAGCAACTGCCATGAGTTTATGGGGAGGCTAATTGTGACGTTTTTCAATAGTGAAAAACGGTAATGATTTGAAATCTTCCTTTCCAAATGCCTTTATAGAACAACTGCCTTGGCTCCCTTTGTGTCTGTGATCTTAGGCAAACTTACTAATTTTATACCATTGTGTATAGTTATTAGTAGGTTTTTTTCATGTTCCATAAAAGACCCAGCAAACTTTCTTACCTGCAAAAAGAATTCCTTTCTTTTTTTAACTTCTCTATTTGAAAGCATCTGCAGAACTGATGATTGGTCATTGGCAGATCTTGCTGCAGACCCTCTGGAGAGACTCCCTGGGCTGAGGATTCCTCTCTGATCCTTTCCCCTCTCTGAGAGCAGATGGGGATCCCTGAACTTTCTTCTCTAGAGTATGTGAATACTCGATCTGAGGGTGTCTAGAGGGCGTCTGTACAGAGAAGATGTACAGAGTGTGTCACAAGACCAGATGTATAGGCACCTCGGAGTGCAGGTCTGTGTCCTCTCCCCAGCTCCAGAAGCTCACACATCCAGTGCTGCTGGTCATTAAATTGAACACCAGGTTGACTAAGGTTATCTGCCAAGTGATTTCACAAACTAGACGAGAAGCCATGGCAAGGTTGGTTGAAATATAGTCAGGGGCATCAGAGAGCATTAGGCTAGGGAACATTCTAGATGTGTTTCCTGATGTGAGTGATGAAGTGTCTGCATAGAAGCAACAAGCTTAACTCATTAGATATGAAATGCACTGCTCTTCCCCGACACTCAGAAAGCTACAGGACCTAGCAGTGATTTTCTCATTCCTCTCTCTACTAGGACAGCTGACCAAATTCAGAATTGTTGAGCAGTTCAGCTTAGCTGAAGAAATGGAAGAAGAGGGAAGCTTGGCTTAGCACTTAAGAGGACAGGCCCCTTTTTCTCCTCAGCAGTAGCATGGGCAAAACCTGCCACTGCTGTTCCCCGGCTCACCCTGCACTACTGAGATTTAGCACATACTTTTGCACAACCATGTTTAAAATATTAGAAGAAACTATTATCTGACAAAACTGTATTTATCAGTTAATCCTCTACCGTTATTCTGCTTTTTAGTTTGATGCTGCTTACAAAAAAAAAAAAGAAGTGGTGGGATCCTTCAGGGAAAAATGTTGGAAATCTTTTTCTTTACCCAACAGCAGAGAAATAATAATGTAATAATAGTAGTAGTGATGATGATAATGATGTATTTCATTATAGAAATGTAAAAAACCTTGGGCCAAATCCCAGCAACTATAGTCAAAGATACCCCCAAAGACCCCAGAGTTAGCTGCCAATATTTGCCTGGCTGAAATTGCCAAATTCTGCAGTTTCTGTCCAAACCCATCAATCTTCCCAACCCCTCTGGCAAAGCTTTTGGTGATCCACAAGCAAGCGAAGAGTTCCGTGGCTGATGCATAAGACAGAACAAAACCATACTCAGTGACTGGGAGCAGAATTGGCTCTGCAGTGCTGACAGGAAGAGGAATGTATGGTGGTCAGTTGACTTGGCACATGTGTTAAAGGGAACACATAGGGAATAGGTATTTACTGCATTAAGATGTCATTCTGCAGCCACATTTCTGCAGGCTCTGAGGAAGCCCTGAGGGAAGCTTGTGGAAAAGAATAAGCTTGTGGATTCTGTGTGGAAAAAAATTAAATAGGGAATTTTTGAAAGAAACTGAAAAGAGAAGGAAAAATTAATTTGTTGGTACATTGAGATCACATAAAACTGCCTTGGAAGAGTTCCTAAAGAAAGGATTGTATTTACTCTGGAGAGGGAGCAAGCAGTTTAGGCCTGCAATTTTATTGCCAAGTCTCATTTTTTAACCTGCTTTCCTTCTGTTTTCAAATCCCAGAGATAGCACAGTGGTTCTCAGAAAGTGCAACTGGTCTCTTTTAATAAGGTCTGATAGAAGAGAGAAAGAAAATGAGCTGCCATTTGCCTTTAAGGTTCTTCCAAATGTACTGTCTTGTTCTTCCCAACAGCAGTTCCCTTTGCTGTAACTTCTGGGGAAACAGTGGGAAACCAGTTGCTCTCATGTTAATGAGGGTACTGAATTTGCTGGGGTAAGAGTTGTGCCCTTCGTGCATTGCATCGAAGAAGGATCTGACTACTGCAGTTCCTCCAGCCACTGAATGGGCCAACGAAAGATTACTGTCTTCTGAACTGAGCTGCTCCAGTGCTAGGAATTAATGGAGCCAGCCAGCCCAAGGGAACTACCTAGTTGAAACTCCACTTTCTTGTGTATAACTTCAGAGCCAGTAAAATAATATGAAAAATTTATCAAGAGGTACCTGCTGATTCCTGGAAGGATCAGGTATGCATTACACTCTTTTAAATGAAATTATTCAGCCTTTACCAAATTTTTCAATTAAAAAGGATCCCACTAATTTGAACTCTAAAAATTAAACTGATGGAGAAGACTTAAGAGATCAGTCCAGGAAAACACCTAGACAATCCTTTCTGGAACAGAGATGCTTTTGGAGGTTACCAAGCAAAATACTAGAGACTGCTTTAGCGCAGGAGGTCAGACAGAGTAAGTGTGGTCATCTTGCTGGCATTAAATATACTCCTTCTATCAAAATAAACATCCAGTTTCTATGCACACTGCTAGGACTTGGAAGATACCATTCAACTTCAGAGGTGTGAGAACACACAGAGAAAAAGTGATGTCCAGATATTCCTTAGAGCAAAATAAGAGTATCTAAAATAATGAGACCATAGTGATTAACAACAGAGGCAACTGTGGTTCCCTAAACTGCACTTGCACCACAACTACTGAGTGTTAATGCTGCATTTAATACTGTATGAAGTCAGAGGAAGACATGGCCTCTTTTAAGTGTGCTCATCAGTTTGACAGCCGTAGGAACAGAGGTATCGGGTTATTGAACTTAGTATGGGTACAGGTAGGCTGGGAGGAAGATGAAGACAGGCTGTTTCCAGGATCTCAATATACTGAATAAAAACATGCAGACATAAAAGGATACTGAGGCCGTGAGGCAGAACTAGGTAGATGATACCACTAATGGTCTTTAGTACAGCTGTGGATTGGAAGGGATAGACTTCCCATTCCAGGTGTTGCACGCCATGCTGGATTAAACGAGGGGGAACTGTGGCCTAGTTGCATCTTCCAGGGCTTTTGGCTGTTTGGCAGAACACTTCTTGCATAGGGAATCTGGAATAGCTGGAAAGCTCAAGGTCCTACTGCTGTGGCACAAGCTCAGACTTCCAAGTAGCTTGAAAGGAAGCAGCCTCTACAGTGTGTTGAGCCCAGAGGAAGGAATGTGCCATAATTACTGAAGTCCATGTTAAGCCACTGCCATGCTATAAAGTGTCACCCTTTGAGGCAGCAAGTACTTTCTGTGGGTTGCAGAGCAGAAGAAAAGTTTGGCCCAGATTCTTCCCACGGGAATGTGACTGGAGGCATGTCTGCATAGGCTCTGGTGTCACTGCAGGTCCTCACTGTTTTCCATGGTTCCTCTGTCGATGGCAACATGGACCTGCTTTGTAGCATTACTGCCTAAATCTGGTGCTAGACATCAGAGACGTGCTGTTTGGTACAAGTGAAGCAACGGTACAATTAAATGCTTTGTGTGATCTGGGGAAACTGGATCAGCTCTCATTTGCTACAAAGCAAATTTCTATTCCTGAACTGAACCACGGCAGCATGTTCAAATAATGCACAGAACAGCATCTTACCTGCATTAGAGTGAGCAGAACCAAAGATTCTGCAAAGTTTGTCATGGACTCCTACCATGTGCCTATCCCTGAAAGTGAGTAATAGTAATTTCATTTTCTACTGCTAAATCCTTGAAATACCTCCTCTGTGGGATGCTTACATAATAAGTCACAGGTTTCTAATTATTTATTGCTTCTGTCTCAAGTATATTTTCCAGGTTTCTTTTGCAGTTATATACATTTATTTGTTTTAGTACCGCTTTGCATTCTAAGTACAAATCATCTCTAATAAAAAGCACATTTCCCTGTGAGCAGAGTTAATTTCCTTCAGAAGTCTTTCACTCCCTGATTAGTGTGTTACATTTGGTCTTCGCTAATCATGTAGTTAACTGTGAGCAATAAAGTTCTTAAATAAATAAATGCTCTGGTCTAAGTCAACATTAGTCATAATGGACAGTTTCCCACTTAAATTTCTGAAATACAAGATGTGACTGTGCTACTTAGGCACTTACATTCGCATTAAAAGTATAGCAATTAATACCAGATCTGGTTTTTCTGCAGGTCATTAGTATGTTATTAACAATTAAGTCTCAGCAACAAGTTGACTTGATTGCAAGTCAGTAATGCAGCGGGAAGTCTAAATGGGTGAGGTTTTTCAATTACTTTTAAAGGTCTGGGGTTATAGCTTTTTCTTTTTTTCTTTCCCCATTGTGTTAGCCTGCTCCAGAAGCACTCAGTGGGAAGGTAATGAAGTAGAAGGTTTGTACATTACTACATCTTTCCGTGCTTCCTTTTCATTGGTTTTACTATTTTGAAAACAGACTTTGAAACATAAGGAGAAGTTAGCCATAAGCCATTCCTTCTGGTCAGTGTTGGAGGTGTATTAGAGTGTTCCGTTCTCAGATGGAGGATGCATTTTTACTAACTGTGAACAGGGGGAAGTCACTGCGGATCAGAAAACGTGAGCTGTGGTGGAAACCCCATCATATGGCTGCTGTAGCAAAATAATACCTTTCCCAATACTGAATTTAAACCTGCATTTGTAGGAGAACATGGCTTGAATCATGACTCCCTGTGGTCCAACAACCACTCAGATTAAGATATGTGGTTTCCCTAATGTCTGTCAAATATTGTTGGAAACCACGCTGGCTAGGCTGTAAGGTGAACAACATTACATGGGTGGTATCAGTTCCCTGCAGAAATCAGAGGGGAGGGGGAGGAAGACAGAAAATAACTTTCAGCCAAAATACATATGAAAAAGCATTAATGTTTATTTTAAAAACATCATGTAACACTTCTTTAGAGTTTCTATGTATGTGTGCTTAATGAATGAGAAAAAGGAAAGGCTCTGTTTCTCAGAGGGGCCGATGACTTGGAAGCTGAGACATGTGAACACAAAATGCTTTGACAGCCCTTGAGTTTGGCTTGTGTGCACGATCAGTTGAGTGGAGTACTCCACACGGAGCCCACATTTGGCTTGGGGTTAAAAATAAACCAAGGGTGTGTGAGATGGACAAAATAAAACCATGTATTGTGAACTTTCTGCATGAAGAGAATGTGGCCATGTTAGGAGATACTGAGCAGTGACTTTGCAGTGAGGTGGGACACCTGGGCCATCACTTCCAGCCTGGGATCAAACACTACTAACTCATGAATCTGAAAACCCCAGATTCCTTACTGTGTGTGTTCTTCACAGCAGCCTGGGAAGCAGTTATGAGACAGATAAATCTTTGCTTCCATACTGAAGGTACACTTAAGCTGATTGGAAGTCTGTGGAGTTATGACTGTGCTAGCACTTCTGTTGCTGTGATATTGTGACTGTTTTTGACTGAAGTGATCTACCAGCATTCCGGGCTTCATGAGCTGCTTCTGCTGATGTGGTAATAGAGATAGATTTTCCTTTTATTTTACTTTCTATTTCTAAGCAAAAAGTATATATTTTCTACTTTACTTCTGTTTGAAATAGTGTATTTAAATGTAATGTATGTATTTTGCATATATGCAGTGATCAAGTGTATACTTTGCCTTGATTTGTCTGTGTTCAGTAAGGCAATTATTAGATCAGCTCTTTGCTTAGAGTGTCCAGAGTCATCAGTCTGCACTCCATCCCAAATCCCTGTTATAGCTGTTACTGATTGTCTTCGAGCCCTTCCTGTCTTGTTCTCTGTAGCACAAATAGCACTATCAAATAGCAGTGATCTCCTCTTACCATGTTTATTTTCAGACCACATGAAAAATACTTCAAGCAGCAAGACCAAACTCCTATTCGGGCATCATATGTGGCCTGTGTTTTGGAATGAGGCTCCCAGTTCCATAAATTAACCTAAATGCTTAATGTATGTCGCAGAAAAGCTGTCATGATAACCATTAGCTTTTTTCTAACCAATTTCTTCACTTGTTATTCATATTAACAAACAAAATGATATTAAGGAAAAAGGAGAGGGGAAAGTCCTTAATTTTGCAGTGAATTGTTAATGTAAGCTTGGGCAAACTGGGCATTGAACTGTTCAGCTTTTTACCCACAAACCCCAAATCACACGTGGACCTCTGTGCGAGTGAATCTTTCAGATGTACCTTCTGTCAAGGAGTCCTAGCTGTTTCTACATCAGTTTGCAGTCCTCAAAACATCTCTAAATCCAGTACTATTTACCAGCCTAACCTTACTCATGTACATTTAGTGTTCAGCCACTTGCTTGCAATGAAAGATTGCTATGTAATGTCCTGCATTACACTTGAATTTCCTCATCATTGGCTTCTTTTAATTACCCTGAAATATATTCTAGAGAAGAAAGCAATGACAATCAGGGATACAGGGCACTGCATTTGAGGACTGGCAACAGAGTAGAGAAAGGAGCCTTTCGCTTCAGAGCTGCTGGTAGGAATCCAGCTCAGTTTCAGACTTAGCAAAAATCATTACTGTTTGAGGGATTCTGGGTGCCCTGCACTCTACGTCCACAAATGAGTCCGTGTCCACATCACACAGACCACTGGAACAATTGGTGCTACTGTAATTGGGAGTCTACTGGCAGCATCAGTGGAAAGGGCAGGGACTTGAATGAGCATGGAAAATGAGCTGCTTTCTCTCTGCTCACTCAGGTCACCTTTGGAACACATCTGTGTGAGGAAGCTGTAAGAAATTTGCTGTAAGAAATTTAATCTGTAGTAGATGCCTTCTGGAGATAAATAGAAAACTTTACTTTCCAGTACTGACACCCACTAATAATCATTATATTCAAGAAAACTAAAGATTGTTATGGGATCATTTAATGTGTGAAAGCATGAACTAAAAAAAAAAAAAAAGCTAAGGAAGTTTGAAAAATCAACAATAAGATCCAAATGCTGACTTGAAATAAGAGAAACAGAGGCAAAGCAAATATTATCAAGCATGACGGCCATTGACAACAATTACTTCCCTCAAGCACAGGGAAATCCTGCTCTTTTATTAAACCATTGAACAGTCTCTTCGAGTTTAATCCCTTTTAGGCAAAAATAAGAGTGCTTCCACTGTTCAAACATTATCTTTGGAGATGAGAATGTACGTTGATAGAAGAGATGCTGGACTTTATTCAGCCTGAGATGATGCTTTGATGTCATGGAAACAGTGATTGGAAGGAGAGCTATCAGCAGCACAGGATGCCATAGAGTGCCTTTAGAGAGGGCTGGGACTGCCAGTGTGCACATGAGTAAGTGGAGCTTGGAAGGGACCTCTGGAGGTCATCTGCTCCAGCCCCTAAACTTGGCACTTCCACTGGGTCGTCTGCTGTGAAGCAGGGAGGTCGTCATCTTAGAATTTATATGGTACCATTAGTAATCCTAAAAAAAAATGCCTCTGGCAGGAAACTAATCACGTACTACCAGAGGTTAACTGAGCCCCACAGTTCCTGTAAGCTTCAAACAGCCAAACTGTGAAGGCATCTCTTAACATGCTGAAATGACACAATCGCATATGCTGATTACAGTGGTGAATGCGATAGGAATTTTTGACTAAGTGAAAGTAAAAAGAATGTGTTGATGTCAAATAAGTGCATTAGCAAATCTGCAGTGTTCTGAGACAGCTTGGACTATTTGTGAATTCCTGCCAAATTCAACTGAGAATAGAAACTTCAACCTCAAGTTGAAGTTTTCCACTGCCGTTCCTTGAAAACTAAACATTTTGACTTTTCATGTTAAAACGGTTCAAAAACTTAATTTAAATAACTTTAAATCCTTGTAAGAGTGCCTCAGACCGAGAAAGTTATTTATTTTGGTGTGTAGGAGGGGGAAAATTCAGAGCAACCCAATGCAAAAATGTGTGTGTTTTTGAGTGTGTTTAGGGAGGGGATTGTGTGACCATAAAACTCAAAGAGAAATTATTTGTTCTCCGTTCTCTACCTGTAATCTGCCACATCTCTGCTTTTGTATTTTTGGTCTCCTCTTCATTAGATGATGCTACCAGACTGTGTAGTGGTGTTTGTACAGAGGAGGCAAGATTTAGATACCTATGTTCATTCCCATTTGTGTGATAAGCAGGATTTGAAACCCAGGGCTGTGAAGGTGAAACCAGGAGTAACCCCCTGCTTCTCAGTCTCTTGCAAGGCATACCTGTATCGTGAGGGTGGTGGGAAATCAGGGCATCCTTTTGGGGTTAATATTGAGAACCAATGTGGAGCATCACAAAGGTGTAAGGGAGCCAGGGGATAACAGCACCCAGAACACAGAATTCAGAGTTTCAAAAAAATTAGAAGTGTGAGAGGATTTCAGCATCCTGTATCACACCACTGGTTTCTTTCAGTGAAGAGTATGTGGTGCATATTTTTCCCTTTTCTATGGCCAGTGCTGAATTCCTCAGGGGACTGGTGATTCTGCAGATAGGGTGCTGCAGAAAGCTCTGTCCCACTGGCAGCTCCTGGCCCTACCGTCCACAGGCAAGGAGGAGAGGGAGCTGAGAAGCTTGGTGTTCCGCAAGGAAAAATCTGCACGGAGGCTTTCTGTGTTCGATCAGCCAAAGCAAGATGCTAATTCAGCAGAGGGTGAATTTAAGAGAACAGCAGCAGGAGAGGTTTAAATAGTTAAAAAGCTTTTAATAGCAGTCTTTGTGTTATAATGAAAGTGTTTCAGCGTTTCTGCCAGCCAGTGTAAGCAGTGTAAGTTTATGAGTAGCTGATATTTGGTGCAATAGAAATGCATTTGTCTGTTGTGAGTGCCTGTTGGCAAACACATGACTGGTCGGTCTTCTGTGATGTTATTAGGCAGAATGTTGTTTCCATGGGCAAAGAGGGATAGGCATCCTTCTTAATGTGAAGAAAAATCTGTAAAGGCCTAAGCTGTAATATGTAACGACACAGAGATATGTGAGAAAGCAAAGCATAAACCCCATTGACTAAAACAGCACAGAATAAGATCACTCTTGAGAAACAGAAAATTATTTTTGCAAAAGAACCTTCCAAAGTAAGTCAGAGGTCAGAAAATCAACTGCTTTTGTAAATTTCCTGCAATACCGTTTAGTGAATAAGTTTACACATGAATGAAACCGTGATGTATGGTTTGGCTTCTTATACATTAAAAATCTTTTACAACTGTAACTGCAGTGTTCATTCCCAAATGATTTAGATTTATTTAGAGAAAACTGAAGCAATTTGCCATTTGTGTGTATTCAAAAGCTGCTTATTTCCAAGACTATAAAGGAAAGCTTAAAAAGAAATTACTTTCAGAACTCAAATAATGATGTTTTAAAATGCATTGGAAAATGCATTAAAATGAAATAGATGTAAAAAAGAGAAAATTTCAGTTGTCCTTTTTTGTGCTACTTGATCATAAGAAGTGATTGTGGTGCACACATAAAACCAGATAGCATAGATTTTTGTTCATCGTGTTCTTCATTTTATTTTATGCATTGCCTGAACTGTTGCTTTCCACATTGTGAATTCTCTTTTCCATGAGTGTTTTGAAATGCTTAAAACTGGAAATCATACAAAATGTAGCCGGTTACAGCATTCTAAATGCGTGTATGAACTCTCACACAGATTTTGGGGTTGCATACACATACACCAAATCTTCATTTTATCATTCTTGAAGTGAATTCTTTGCATTTATAATAGCAGGAGGAGACCTAGACTGTTTCATTAAACTTCAAAACTATATAAGTAATACTTGAATATAGGAATTGTGTAGCACACCTTTAGGTATTTTTGAATTTCCACATCAATGTGGAAGTCCAAGTTATACATAGTAATGGTGCTCTCAGGCTGTGTTCTTAATAAGCAACTCTAGAAAGTGTGCAAACTATTAAAGTAGTACTGTTCCATTCATTTATACCTCAGAAATATTAGAGGAATGTGATTTTTGTTGAAAGTACCACTCTTAAATAATGGCATTATATTAATTTTTCTGACGTTTTAACAGAAAAAAAATATACACTGAAGAGGATTCTAGGAAAACCAATTGTCTGAGGATGAAAATCACTCAAAAGTGCTGTTATTTTGCACATTACCTTTAATGTAGTGGTTTTCAGCACTGATGACTGCTGTCAAATAAACAACTATGTCACCCAGCTCAGCAAAACCTTTGTACTGTCTTTGAAATGGTCTGATGTTAATTGCTTTCTTCCTAGGCTGCAGGATGGCAGAAGCTATGTAAATAAGGGTTTCACATTAGTGAGCAGTGATAATTAGAGATGCCTGACTTTCTTAAGGGCAAGAGGTCAAATTTTCTTGAATTAGGTAGAATGTGGACTTCGGACTAAGATTTCCTGTGTCTTAGGTGCAGTCTGTCCACTCCTGGTACTGGCTTCTTCTCAGACACTGTTTTGCTCATGCCCCTTGTAGCTGTGCAGCTGTGGGTACAGTCTTGCCTAGGCAGAGCAGAAGTCTCAGAAACAACTTCTTGTGGGCAAGATGTCAGAATAATGGTCAGTGAAAGAAGGAATGGTTTGATTTAACCAAAACCTGTTTTTTCATCGTGCTGCTTACCCCCCAAACCCTTGATAACCCCACAGCCCTTCTGGGAAAATATGATCAGAAGTTAAAGGTTGCCATCTAATGGTGAATGTATATAATATGGCCTTCATGTTTTTTCTTAAATGATCTTTTCTTACCTTTCTCCATGTACCTGCAAGTCCTTTCTTTATAAAGCACTAGAGGAAAGAGACTGATGTTTTATTCAGATTTTACCTGAGGTGATATCTGCTGGTTTATCAGTAACAAGGTGTTGCAACTGAATGTGAAATTCCAGCCATTCAGTTTAACCAAATTCTAATTTCTTCATGCTTTTTCTGCGAATGTAGATATAGATGAGTGTTCCTTTGAAAGGACCTGTGATCACACCTGCATCAACTACCCTGGAAGCTTTGAATGTCTCTGCTATAAAGGCTACACCTTGTATGGACTGACACACTGTGGAGGTTTGGAAACTGAGTTTTGCTTATCTGTTTGCTTGTTTGCTTTGTGAACTGTTTACCGAGCCACACTTTTTTTGATCTGGTTTTAGAACTGAAAAAGATAAACCACTAAAGTTAAAATAAAGCTAAAATAACATGACCTAGGTGTGACTAAAATTGCAGCATCTCAAATTTGTCAAAGCATACCCAGAAGAAGAACACAAATAAAACCCAATGGCCACACATTTTTGTGATGCTGGTACGTAGCAGGCTCGGTATAGAGGAGAAGCCTGCAGCTGGGACACTTGCATCCACTGCTGTGTGGCTGCAGCTCCTCTTCCATGAGCATCGCAGGGCAGCCTGGTGGCTGAGGTTTATAGCGCTCTATGGGGTAAGCTTCCTTACAGAGTGTACCAATCAGCAGGGTACCAATCAGCACTTCTGCAGGAGTGAGGTTCCTCACAACTGTGTCTAGAGAAGGAAGGTTTCAAATGATGGGCAACAGAGAGAATAGGAGAAGGATGTCAGTTTGACAAAGTTTACAAATTTTGGCTCTGTTGGTGTTTGTCCTTACCAGGCTGTGACATAAACCACCTGTGAAACTCATAATGAAAGGCTGTGGGATACCTTCTTCCCATCTTCTGCAGAGCTACTTCGGCTCTTCAGCCTTTTTGGTATAGCTGAAAAGAATTGGTGCTTATCCAGGTTATCCAGGAGAGGGCTATTTCTCAAGTGCATCATAAGACAGTATTATAACAATGACCAAATTAGAGGTTCAACTTCTACTTGATCAAAGTGAGAGAATTTCACAGCACTCAGATTAAGTCCAGTATTTGTCAGAGGGATCACAGTATGAGGCTGCCTGCCACCAGCCTGGATAACACCCCCCAGGTATTGCTGTGGTCCATTGCCTGAACATTTAAGAAGTGGGCTAAGTTTTGATTGTGTTCAGATCCCTGGGCAAAGGAGTCCAAAGGGGATTTTTTTAAGGATTTATTAAGTATATTAAATCCAAATTATGCTTTTAACTAATCAGGTCAGCATTACACAAACAAAAGTGGAAAGAGCATATCATAATAAAACATGAAAGCCCTGAATCTAAATTATTAGAAAGTACTGACACAAAAGAAACTCTATGTTGTTATTAAATGTAAAACTAAACAGTTTTGTTTAGTTAAAAGGTGGTTGATAGTTAATTATTTAGTTGTTAAATTATTCAAGATACAAATTTAGTAAAGCTTGCATCATATTAGAAAAAAGAGCCCTGACTTTAAATCCACAAAAAACGTGTATTCAGGCCAGGTTCTGATTGGAGTCAGACTTAGCCTGGGGAAAGCATGCTAGAGGAATTGCAGTGTCGGGCCCTAACAGCTCCTAATTTGTGGAGTGGTCATTGTGGTACATACAATATGAAAGAGTTATCCTCTAGGTATTCCTAAGTAAATTGTGCTACAAACTGAGTCAAAAAGCTAACAAAGTCTTGTGTTCTTTGCATTGCCACGTGGTTTGGTTTGTGCCATACAAAGTGATACATCAGGAACAGATGCTGACCCCTCGCTTCTGTCCGAGAGCTCTAGGGTTAATGTGAGACACACTACCAATGATAACTCTGCCTGGAGGAAGGTGTAAGTGGTGTATGGTGGTATCTATTGTATAGAGCAGGATAAACATCAAATACATTCACTGTATAGTGCAGGCAGAAAGAGAAATGGGAATCCATCTAAGGAATGAGCTTGGCAAAAAACTCCACTTGAGTATAGTTCTGAAAGGAGAGTCAGAGTCTGAAAGTTTTGGGGACCAGTGTGGAATGCAGAGAGACTGATCTTCAGGTAATTCCTAACAAATTAATGTATGTATTAATTTAGGGAAAGCCTCAAAATCTGGGGTTCAACCTCAGTCTTTAAATAATCTTCAACCTCAGTTCAGCTTCAGTTTTTTAAATAAGACTCAAGTAGGACGAAAACTCTAACTGGAAGTACTCGGTGCTGAACTTCAGGTAAAAACATAACCTGAACCAAACCTCCTGGTTTTTCCTGTAATGGGCAGACCCAAAATCACAGCTCTGAATCCAGACTTGTCCAGGCCCTGAGGTTTGCCTCTCAGGCCTATCAGTTTTAGTCAGCCCCTGGGGAGTGATGTCTACAGTGGAACAACTAACTTACCCTGGCTGCCATCCATGGGGCACTGAGCAGAAGTCAAAACCAGGGAGAAATGAGAATCTTCACAAACATTTGGTGCAAGCTTCCCTCTTAGTAAGCTTTCTCTCCATCTTCCTTCCCCTCTAATAGCAATTAATAAACCATGTGGCAATGTCCTTGTTCTGGGCCTTCTATGCTGAGGGGCAACCCTTGTGGCTCCCTCTGAGATCATTTTCATGGCATCATTTGTAGCAGAAGTCATGTGTCATAAGGAAATCTTTTAGAAAGACAGTGCTAGCACTTATACCACCTGCTTATGTAAAGCCCTATTTGCAGTCTATACTGGCTCCTTAAATGACCTTAGTGAAGGCAGTAAGAAGTTGCAGGACTGTTTCAATGCCTTTGGGAATTTGCCTGCCTCTCCAGGAGCTTGGTTCCTGGACTGAAGAGCCAGCAAGAGCTGGGGTTTGAACGGTTTGGCCAGAGCTCAGTGGCAGGAGCACTGTGGACTACATGTGTGTTCCAAAGTATGGGTTCACAAGTACATCCCACTCAGCATAAGCCTGACCACTATGGACAAAATTTCCCAGAAGAAGTTTTTTTGGGGATTATCTCCCTCGTCAGTTTTTTGAACTACTGAACCGGGAACTCCAGAAGTCCTGACTCTGACCCAAAAATCCTTATGTTATCTAGAAACATGCCTGTCCTGTTAGGATGTCTTTCTCCATTTCTTTTATGCATGTACTTCACATTTAGATTTTTTTCTTAACCACACAGCCTAAAATCTTACCTCAGAAAAAGAAAGCTGTTTCTGGATTCCAGAAGCTGGCCCGATAAATACTTCTATGTTCCCACCAAGTGCCCCAGGACACCAGAGGAAAACTTGGCTAATATGTCTGGGTCTGCATTTGTTAACTAGTACAGAGCCCAAGTGTGTGCTTGAACCCAGTCCCTCACCAGCCCTACCTCTTACCTGCACCTCACCCTCTTGCTTCAGATGAGGTCACCAGGCTCCAAAACTGGGGCTTCGGGAGCACTGGCTTGAACTCAGACTGTGTTCCTGCAAACCACATAGATTCACACAGTGCCGAGTACATGGCAGTGAGAGCCCAAGCCTGAGCTCAGGTGTGGTTTGGAAAGGCTGTTAGACACTCAACCTGTGAGTACTTATGGCCAGACCTCCTTTAGAAACACATTAAGTAACAATTTTCCTTCTACAGCTACGTTTTGAGGCCTATCATTAAGCCAGAGCACTAGCAATTCAGTGCATCCCATGCTAATTTGGTGTCATTCTAGCTCATTTGGGCATATGTCAAATGGCCCAACCCGTGTGCCTTGTGGAAGTCTGCTAGTAGTAATGCTGCTGGTTTAGTCAGAGTCTGGGTACCTGCCTTCAAAGGGCAGAGACCACTTGCTGAGGTTAGTGCAGTACCTAAAGTAACGGGGCTGCGGTTCCTACCAAGGGCTTTTAGGTTATGGCTGTACTAGAAAATTGAAGAGCCTGGAGCAGCAATGTGCAAATGATGGTTCACTTGTGCCATGTGACAATTTTGGCCTGTGCTGTCTAGTGTCCCACGTGTGCCTGAGTGAGATCCAGAGGTGAGTACATGGCAGCACAGCTTCTGTTGCTGGTGGTGAGTGGGAGGAGATGGCAGATCAGCCACGTCAGCACAGGGATATAAATGCTGATTGCCTAGATCAAAAACGTTACATTCATATTGACCAAGTACTTTTCTAATGTAGCAAAAGTGGAAAGATTTTATGTGGAATATCAGTGATAACATATCCAGTACTTGCTTTGCTTTCTTGCAAGCTTTTTCCTTTTTATCTTTTACCATTTTTATTTGAGGAAGAGAAGACAAAATAAGCTTCAGTTCAGATGATAGGTTCCTATCAAATATATAATTTCCTCCTTCATCTGAATCATTTCTGAAAGCAAACTCTGTGAATCACTGTGGAGAATTTATCTCCCTGTTATGCAAAAGTGATCTAATCTCACAGATGTTTACACCCTTGACATTTTTGCATATAATGCAATATACATTATTGTCCAGATGTTGCGGAGACTATTGAGCATGTTTTGTACCTTCTGAGTACTTCTGAGAATTTCAGTGTATCTAGTCCCAGCAAGTAAATTGATTCATATACATAAACCCTTGAAAGACTAGGATCTATGCATGTGTCTATATACATGCAATATGCACTAAAATTGTGTGATGTGAGTATTGTCTGTATTTGTTCATGTTTATATAGACTTAAATATAAAAGATACAGTACAAACAGATGTCTTTGTGCACGTAATATTTTAATGCACAATATACAGGTGTACATATGGTTAATACTCTTCTCAACTTCACTTACATTTCAGATATTGATGAATGCAGCATAAGCAATGGTAGCTGTGACTATGGGTGTCTTAATACAATGGGGAGCTATGAGTGTGTTTGTCCACCTGGAAAGAAACTGCACTGGAATAAAAAGGACTGTGTTGGTAAGTGTGGAAGGGTGAGTCACGTGGCTGTGGTGATGCTCCTGTTCTCAAGGCAGGTGGAAAAGCCTGTGTTTTTGTCTGAGGAATGCTGCACTATTGCAATATAGATCCCTAATTTCATTTCATAAACCTGATCCTGTGGGGGTCCATAGGCTCGGATGTAACTGAAGGTGTTAGAGAATGGGCAGTATGCAGGATTTTATTTGGATCAAGGGGTTTTTTTCTTTATTTTATGAATCCGTTCACACAAATCTAAGACATCATTATTTTATATATTTTATACTTTCATCCTTTATTTGTCCTTTGTCCATCTCTGTGACCTCATTTATAACTCTATTGCCCTAGAAGCCTAAATATTTAACTATTTACAAGTAGGACATGATATTCAGGGTAGTATCTACATTCACAGTACCATACCCCACTTTTTCAAGTTATCTCCAAAGGTATCCTGCTTGATACTGCCTGTGTCTAAAGTATTAACTACAATGAGCACAAATCCTGAGACCACTGAAGTAGTGTCACTTGATTTCAGTGCCACTTAGTTTGTGGCAGATCTGAATTTCTATGAAGAAATCCTTTAAGTAGGTGACTTTTTTTTCCTGGGGTCTTATTTGAAGCACAGCAAATCTTGGCCATGGCTACAGCCATTAAAAGTATTTTCTGTGAGATTTTAATTTCACTTTCATACTTTTAATGGCAATGCATGCCTCAGGTCTTTCTTAGGCAAATTTAGGTTGTTGGGGTTTTGTTTGGTTGGTTTTTAACCATGAACATCTTCTCATAAATACTTTTGGGGCTGATGCCTAATACCTAACTGGAAGCAAGACAGAACAAGAAAGGTGGGGAACTTATTTAAGAGAATCTCTGCACATACTGAGGGTAAGAACTATAGTCTGGAGTAGGGAGCACCACACTGGCCTCCTGCATGATCATGCAGTTGTGTAATTTCCTCACTTAAATGGATACAGCACTATGGAAAACACTTTAGAATCAATGTGGGGTGGTGGGTGAGTATCCCAAATTAGGTTTCAGCCTTTGCCACTGACTTTCGTCCTAACCACAACTAAGTACTTCAGTTTTCCTACTTACCTTTATGTGTATTACCTTCCCTCCTATCTAGAAAACTAAGTACTGTAGGAGTAAGAAATGGTTAACTCTGGCTTTCTAATTATCCACTTAGGTATTCCTTGCAATGTACCACTTAGTCCTCTGGAAAGGAGTTTGTAAATTAACAGCAGGGACTAAATTTTTTTGAGGTCTGGTATATAGTTAGACCGCAGAAGTTTTGTACTATATTCCCTCTCACCTAAAAATGCTGTTCCCATGGTAAGTGGCTGTATTGAAAATATTTTCCTAGTTGTAAATTTCTCTTCATTATTTGTAATACTCAGCTGGAAGATGGAAAATAGAGCACCCTTCTCTATTCATATGCAGTGTTTTATTTGATACATTTTATGAGGCTTTAAATGAGTGTCATCTCCCTGATAATCACCTGCCTTTATTACCACCATTGTTTAGAAGAAACTGTTACACATTGTTATAAAAGCACAATAAAAAGGAGGAGAATGATATTTATCAATCCTCAATGCCACAAGATTTGGAGACATTTGCAGTAGCAAAATCCTCTTTTGCTCAGCAATGACACTTTGCACTTGTGTTGTCTCCTCAGTCCAAAGAAATAATTTATTTTAAAACATTACCAAAGCAATATGAAGACCTTAGGAGCGGGGTAAGGTGGGTTGAAGAAGATTATTCCCATGTTTGGAATGTGAACATTGGGCATGTTCAAGGGACTTAAATATATTTATATTTAACCAGCGGTCAGGCCAGGAACATGAACAAGCTGGTGGCTGCTGGGACCGTTCCTCTGCACTCAAGCCAAACCAGGCAAGGCTCATTCCAGCTACCACGTTTGAATCACCCTTCAGTTCCCATCAGAGCTTTACTAGGCTCTTCCCAAGCCCTGGTGGACTGAAACCAGTCTGGGTGCTGCAGCACTAATCTCCCCTGGCCTTGGTGTGGTTCAGTGGTGAGCTGAGAGGTGGGGAAAATGACGTTTGCAGTAGCACAGTCAGCCTTGAGCAAAACAAGAGGCAGCCAAGTTCATCGTGTAAGTTGAGCACGTTTGGAAGAAGTAGCAAGGAACAGTCGGAGAAAAAGCATGTGTACCTGAACAGGTGTTTTTATGGGGCTGAAGCAAGAACTGCTTTACAGACCCTGGGCTGATGCAGTGTGAAGCAGCTGCTTGAGGAGGTGCCCAGCTGCACTTGGGCAGCAGTCAGTGCAGGGCTTCAATCTCAGGCTGGGGTGGGCAAGGGAAGTGCTGAGGCTGCCTCAGCACAGGCTGTTGGCTGCAGCCAAGAGTGAACTCGTCCTTTGTGTGGGAAAAGGTGTACTTAACACTTTAGTCCCAAAAGATGCAAGTTAAAATAAATGCAGGTTTATAATTATCAGTGGTGTACCATCATCTCGGGGTGAAGCACGGAGACTAGTTCAACATTTAATAACAGTTTTATGTGGTTTCATCTAAAACACAAACAGTCCCTTACCCAAATACAAAGAAGCCACCTGTGAGACCTGCAGGATATTCTGTCTTCATTCTGCCATGAGAGCAAGAGGAGAAGCTGGCTATTTCCATCGCACGAGCTGCAATGGCCCTCATGCAGTGAGTGCTGATGAGAAGTGGCTGATGTCTGTGGCTGTTACAATGTGCCTTCTAACACTGCTTGAGGCATTTCAGCAGCGGACAAAAGGACCAGTGGCACTGTGCATCTCCATCCCAGCATGTCCTGCCTCACCTCTGGCTGTCTGGCGTGTATTCTACTTCCAGAAGCTAGAACATGGGGCTGAAATTAAAAAGCCCGTGAGAGTTAGAGTGAGAAGTGGAAAATACCATTTTAGCAGTCATCTAAATAAACAGATCTTTGTGAGGGTAACTCCTGTGTGCGGTGTGGTGGTTGGCTTGTTAAACCAGAGAGCTGGGAGAGACAGCTCAGGTCATTAGTAGTTCCTGTTGCTTTTGAGATCAAGATGTGCACACAGATTGTGCTCATAGAGAGACACCTGCCCTCCAGAGTGCAGATCTGGACCTGAACAGTCCTAAGGTAGAGGATAGAAAGGAAAGACTGATCTAGAGCGTAGGTCTAAAATTGTGAAGGGATTCCTTTTTCAACTCTAAGCTCAAAATCCAGATACTCTTTCTTTGTGTGCTTATTTCAGAAGTGCTTGGGCCTGTGATTTTTCTTTGTTGCCACTCTTACTTTTCCTCACCGCTGTATGAAAGTGGATGCACAAGATTCTGGGTTGAGCAGTGTCTGATTTTCTATTTTTATTTTTATTTTTTTCTCCTCAGAGATGGTGAAATGTCTCCCGAATGCCAAACCAGCTCCCAAGGCTCAGCTAGTGTGTAGTAAGACAGGAGGCATAGAGAGCTGCTTCTTGTCATGCCCATCCAATACACTGTTTGTTCCAGGTTTGTACAAATTATTTGTCCTCCTAATGTGACTTGATGATTTTTCTCTGCTAACGTATTCATGATTCTTGCATTCAGTTTTTGTTATGGACAACTATAAATGAGCAAAAAAATCGTTATAAATTAAATTGGGCCAGATGAACATCACTGACTACAAGAAGAGATAATTGTCAGTTATATTAGAGGTCTGGCCTTTTGTTGTTTTGAGGTGTCATTTGTGGGGTTGGTGGAGAAGTTCTAACAAAAACCTGAGATGAGAGACACATCTAGCTTAACCAGGATGGTGTAAACCAACAAAAAAATAACATATTGAATTGCTATGTCAAAAGTGAGGGGGAAAATGAACAGTAGATTTCAGTGAATTCCTGATAATTTTTAATACCACGTTTTTTAACTTGAGTCAGTTCTCCTGTGCCCATCCAGGCACCCGCTTTAAATGATGGACTCTGCATCATGGCCTGAACTACCCTGTCATTGTGAGACTGAGCAGAAGCAGAACCTACTCCCAAAGCTGGTCCCTCTGTGGCTGCCACAGCATATGATCAAGCTCCCACGCCAGCCAGGGTAGCATAAACCTTCCATCAGCTCAGCCAGGGGCACTGTGGAGCAAAGAATGGCCTAGCAACGTCTTTAAACCTGTTTTACCATCTCTCACAAAGCAGCTACAACTCCATGTGCCTCGGGAGGCTCTGTGGCAAAAAGGATCTCTCGGTATTAGTTGCTGCAGGTGCTGGGGTTTTGTAAATTTTGCTGGTACTGGTTCAGCTGAGTGTTATTTGTAGAAACTCAGGCATTTCTTCTCCCCCTGCCCCCCTTTTTTGTATCATTTGATACAGTTAATTTTTACACAGTTGTGTAGGGCAGGAGGGTTGTTATTCCTTTTTCATATATGTTCTGGTTCTGACACTGGAGACACTCCTGCGAGTATCTCTATTTTTCATGTTACTCCTGGCATTACATGCAGTCGAGCTGTTCATGCTTCATTTTCAGCTTAGCAGAGATCACTAGACCCATGCATTTTCCTAACTTGTAGGCACCAATACACAGTTTTAGCTGTGCATCATGTAAACCCTGTTACAGTTCTTTGTTATTTTCTGTTTCTGCCAATAAATTTTGTCAGAGTCTGAGGCCCAAATCATTATGAAAGTACGTGGTTTATTTTTTAAATTCTTGAGATGATCAAAGTGCAAGGACTTTGCTACAAATAAACACTAAGCATTTCCTACTTGTGCACCATGGAATCATTTACCGCTAACCTCATGCCAAATTGTTTATAAAATGTAACATTTCAGTGCTGGAAGAAACAAAGCATGTAGTCAACACTGGAAACAGTAGCCTTTGGCAAACTATTTCTGCCATTTAACATCCAAGTTCAGTGCTTAAAATGTCTCCTTATTTAGTGATATTAATAAGTTTGTTCAAGCACTGAATAGTAATATGGGGGGTGATGAGCAGCTGCTTTGTGAGACTATGAAATGGGCTGACTCTGCGTTCTGCCCCACAGATTCAGAGAACAGCTACACGCTGAGCTGTGGCATTCCCATCCAGCAAGGCAAGGCTCACCAGAAACGCAACACAACCCTGCCCAGCTGTGCAGGTAGGTGCTCTCCTGCTCACCCTGGCCTTGGTGACTAAAGGGTAGGTGATGGAGGTCCTCCAGACCATCTGGGAGTTGCAAGGCATACAGCTCTCAAGTTACACAAGGCCAGAATTCAGGTAGCCTTCGTTTTATCATGTGCACACTCACTTTTCTGCAGCCTCTCCTCGAGGGCTGGAGTGTGCTTAGTTTCCCACTATTGTTGGTAGGTCTGTATAGGAGTGGCAAGCTTATCAAAATGGCATTTCTTCCCAGACTTGATAGAGAGCCAGAGAAGCCCATCAGTAGCTCAGAAGCAGAAGGTTCTGGTGAGTCCCAGCCCTTACCTGCAAAGTCCTTCCTTAGAAGCATGGATTGTCCTACTGGGGATTCACAAGGAAAAGGTTATGGGACTTTCATGAGCACATACTGTGTTTCATTCATCTTGTTCTCAGAAATGGCTGCATTATTTTAGCAGAGACATTTCAAAATGTGTCTTTAAAGCTGATACTCGGCATAAAAAAAATGTTCAGCTCAAAATGGTTGAAGTCTGGCAAAATTAGAAGCAGCTGAAACAGCATCCAGCAGCGGGAAGTTTCAGCCCACTTTACACATTGTTACCTGCTGTACTTCTCTCTAATTTGCCAGTTCTCTAACTATGTGTTTCTTATACATTTGGAATGCATTAGGAGGTATGGTGCTGTGGAGTGAGGTGGCAGAGCAGCAGATGTGTCTGACTGTGGCACAGGGGCAGGCTACCTCAGTAGTCCTGGTTCAGCAAGGCCCTCCCAAAGAAAGAGGGACACACGTTGCAGCATTTACTCCAACCACCCTCCACCTGCTCCTGGTCCCATGGGCAGCCTTCAGCAGCTGGCAGGTTATGGGCCAGGCCCATCATTTTCCACCATGGGCTTCCTGAGGAAGTCAGCCAGGAGCTACATTTTCTGAGCTGTATAAAGTCTTTAAAGTCACAAGACATAACTAGCTTAGATTTAAAGCTGAAGAATAAATCTTGCAGGCCACAGACCCCAGTCAAATAAAGATGTTTCCTTTGGATGGTTTTGAAGTGCCAACAGAGCACTTCCACTAAATTAATCCTTTTCATGGTTGGCATTAGCAAGAGCAGAACTACAGCCAGGTATCATGGGATGTCACAGACAAAGAGTCAGAAAAAAAAGGTAGGTGTTAACATTTTTTATAATAAGAGACAAATTTACCTGAATTCCATCAAGACATGCAAGCCTGCTGGAGGGGAAACATATGTGCAGAGCATGTGCAATACCAGGAAATTCATTCATCTTTATGGGCTCAAGAGAAAGTTCTTATGTGAGAAAATGAACTTACGGCAATGGATACTCTTGTATGAGTTGTATAACTCTTGGGCTGTCTCTTTTCTATGTTACAAGAAGACTGCCGAGTCTGTTTTGAAAAATAAGTTCCAAACTTCATTTCATGCGCATTGCAAATGATAGCTTTTTTACTTTATATCAACAGATTCGTTAGCCCCTCCAATCAAGCAGAAGGCTCGTTTTAAAATTAAAGATGCCAAGTGCCATTTACGGCCTCGCAGCAAAGAAAAAACAAAAGATTCTGGGAAGCAAGCTGGTTTAGGTATGTGGTTTCTTCTAACATGTAAACAGCATCCTAATTTTTCATTTGTTTGTTTGCTTGCTTGTTTGCATACTTTGTTTTCACACTGCAGCCGGAAAAAGAAGGAATGGTTTTCATATTTGGATCTGAATTTAAGTTCAGGCCAAGGTTCACGCTGTAGCTGAACCATGCCTTGGGTTTGGATCTAACCATGCTGAAATGTCACCAGTTGCTTTGAAAAACTTTATTCAAAAGTACATAAGTTTGTAATCAAGTTGATCCTGTTTCTGATATTGGTAATGGCAGATATATCCTGAGACAAAAAGCTATGACCCATGAAAAGTTACATGAAGCAATATCAGTTTCCTTTGGTTTAGTTTTTCCAAATGAGATTTATAAAAGAAAACAAAAGCTACTATTTATTTGCTTTATGCTGGATTAGTATCCCATTGCAACAGCAAAGACAACCCCTGAGTGGGAAAGTTATAATCAAAATCTGATGTTACACAGCCTTAGATCTTTTGTTATGTTGGAGTGAGTAGTTAGGATGTTAGAAAAAATATTTAGAAGATTTAGACATAATTACCAAAAATATGAAATTTAAAAAAAAAAAATTATCAGTCTGAATCAAAGTAATCAATTGTTTTTAAAACTTGGTATGACTAGGTAAAGGGTTTTTATTATTCTTAGTTTTTACATCATTTTTAAAGTTGATAAAAAAAAGAAATTTTAACAGTTATATGTATTTAACAGATCTTCATAACATTTATTTCTTGTCCTCCATCCCCTTGTTGTCATGACTGAGACAACTAAGGAATGCCTGGGTGCTTCTGCTTAAAATATTTGGAGATCGTTTAAATTCAATGTTAACTCAAAATTTTCTGGATTTTAACACACAGTACTGTGGAATTGCAACAGCTTATATTGTTGCTTGAAGAAACTTAGAAGCTTACAGCAAACATCTACTGCTGATATAGTCTCTACTGTGAATCTGTCTCTTTACCATCACTTTTGCTAGTGAGTGAGGAGTCACATGTGAGCCCTAAACAGGGAAGAGTAAAAATAGCTATCCTAAAAAAATGCTAATGGTTTCATGATTTTAGTCTTACAGTTTAGACTCATATTTTATCTTTACCCAGCACTTGAGACATTTAACTCTCTAATTTTGCAAGTATTGGCTTAAAGCAAGTCTCAGTTGTCAAGGTGTTTACCGTGTCCTTATGTATTGTCTTATTTTAATAAGATACAATAGTTAGAGTAATTTTTGAAGTCATCGAAGTTTATTTATTTGGTATATACAGTCACCATGGGAATTTATTTCTTGGATGCATTTCCTTGTCCTTTGCTTGCTTTGCTTTGTTTCTTATGTCATCTGAATTTCTGGGTCTAACAGTAAGGTTATATCATACAACCACAGACTTGGAATTAAATCCTTCTGGTGGCTTGAGTGCTAGAAATTTCTCCCTGACCTGGAAGGTCCATCACCTATCACAAAAAGGAAGTCTTTCATATAGATTTCTTTATGTAGGGAGAGAATGCTTACGTGATTGTGTTCCAACAGATTGTGGCCTTTCTTCTCAGTGCTTACACGTTAGAGGGCATCTAGTTCCTCAGGCTTGTGACAGGACAAGAGGAAATGGCTTCAGGTTGTGCCAGGGGAGATTTAGACTGGAAATCAGGAGAAATTTCTTCACAAAAAAGATTATCAAGCTCTGGAACGGGCTGCCTAGGGAAGTGATTGAATCCCCATCCCTGGAGGTATTAAAAAGACATGTAGATGTGGTGCTGAGGGTCATGATTTAGTGATGACTTGGCAACATTGGTCTTCAGTTGGACTCAATATCAAGGGTCTTTTCCAACCTAAATGGTCTCTTGATTTGCCCACAAATAAAGCCTTCCAGTATGTTCTCATAACCTCCCAATCAAAGGCTTTTAAAACCTTTGATGCCTGGTGATTTTCATTGCTGACAGAGATGGAATACCAGCTGGTGGTTTCTAGAGGCCCAGGCCTGCTGCTCTCTTGAATTTATTAAAATTGACTCTCTTGCTTTGTTTAACAAATGGATGTATATAGTATTGCTGCCCTTAACTACTTTCTGTAAAGTACTCTCTAATCCTTATGCAGAAAAGAGACAGGCAATTACAGGCATTAGAGGTGCCACTGTGCATCTGAGCATCACCATACCGTATTTTTGTCTCCTGCATTCACTAGCAAAAGGATCAAACCCAAAACTGTGCAGAGGAGGTGCCTAACAATGCATGTGAAATGTTATGAAGCCTGTCACTGCATTCATGATAACCCAGCCGAGATACTGCTTATTAGCCTGTCACTTGCTACTTTGCTACTTGATTTCTTTTCTATGTTGCTTCTCTTATGCAAAGGAGGTCAATTCCCTTGTACAGACAACTGCCAGGTGACCTTTGTGAATCTCAAGTGTGATTCCTCCAAGAAAAAACGCCGAGGCCGCAAGTCACCATCAAAAGAAGTATCCCATATCACTGCAGAGTTTGAAGTGGAGATGAAGTCAGAAGAAGTCTCAGGTTTGTGAAAGATCTGTCTGTGGAGAGAATTCAGAATTCAGTTCCTCAGTGTGTTGTTAGAATCTCTTTGATGCTATTTCATCAAGCTGCCATGCAAACCTTTTAGCACGTCTCATTCAACAACCAAACTCAAAAGTTTCAGAGATTTAATTGAAAGGAATCAGGTATGAAATCAATCCAAAGGAACAAAGATTGAACCTGCAGCAAAATTCCTTCAGAGCCTTGAGTTAAGTCATATGCTTTAATTTAGTCTGATTTCTTTAAGCAGCAGAAGTGTCAGTTGATGCATACTGAATGCAAGCAGTAGGTAGCAGCTCTGCAGCAATGATGATAAATATGTCCTTCAAAATGTAAGTTGCTAAAACTTCAGTCTGAGAATCAAACATTTTTGTCACTCGTAACAAACTTCAGGAAGAAAAATAATTGCTTCAAGTTATTAATGAGATGGAATATTCTGCTATAAAATCCAGCCAAAGAAAACATGGGCTGAATTCTATAAACACATCAGTCCTCAAAGGCAGGTTTCTTAACCCTGAGGGGTACCTCACTAGCCAACTGCTTCACACAGTAATTGTGCTGAAAAGCACCTCACTTTGCGTCACTCGGGTATTTTGGTCAGGGAAGTGGGAAAAATCCCTAATCAATTGAGTAAAGCGTTGCCAGGCAAAATTCAGAAAGATTAGTGGTGGCAGACCGAACACATACATGGAAGTGCAACACAGTGGGATCGATGCTTTCTGCAGCCCTTCTCCCTGTGCACTCGGTATAACCAGATTTCTTAATGCTAGAGGTAAGATAGCAGCACTCGGTGTGCATTTATGGGCCATGAACCTCACTGTGCTGTCTTGTCCCTTCAAAAGGCCTGACTTTGAATACAGGGAGCTGCTTCTACAATTTATATGGAGAAGACAGTGAAGCAAACAGAGGTGTCGTAGTGTGATGCAGGCTGAGCTTTTTTGTTAAGCACCTCTCTTCAAACATGAATCTCAATTGCTTCTAGTTTTGTTATCATTTCCCATCTAGACACCTGTAACATTGACTGTGTTCGGAAAAGGATGGAGCAGAAGCTGCAAACGGCAATCAAAACATTGAGGAAATCTATTAATAAACAGCAATTTTACATTCAGTTTTCTGGGACAGAATATGAAGTGGCTCAGAAGCCAGCTAAAGCTACTGAAGGGCATGAAGCTTGCAGTACAGGGCAAGTGCTGCAGGATGGAAAATGCGGTAAGTCCTAACAACTCTATTCAGCCATATCCCCCAAAACAAGCAATCCAAAATTGACTTGTCCCTAGTGAGCCAGGCAGGAAATCTATGAGATAATGGACAATTTAGATCAGTATTACTCAGTATATGTGCATGGATCACTGATGGTTCATAAGACTTTGAAAGGGAGTTCATTTAATGATTGCAGGAAAAGGAAAGAAGCATACGTATGCATCCATTCCCACGCTGTCAGCTGGGATGTATCAAGGCCTGCCACAAGGCAATGTTGGCAATTAGTTCCCAGTTGCTCCCAGCATCTTACAAAAATGTAATTCCAATTCTGTAAAACAATAAGATGGTGTTTGCCTAGATGCTGTGTATTTAGTTTTATATCACCTCTCTCACTCTGCTCGCCACAAAATATTCTGTGACTCTTGGGTATATTTATATTTAACACTCAAGAGGTCTAATTAAAAAAAAAAGAATCTATAAAAATCTATTTTAACTTTATGTAACATACCTAATTTTTTTAAGCCTTCTCCCAGCTTGTCAGGCTCTAGTGCTTTACTGGGAGCAAGGTGCTAGCACAAACCTACTAATGGCAGATCTTGGCACTGCAGGCTTTCTGTTCATTCAAAATCTGTGTTTTCTGTTTTTCCAGTTTCTTTTAGACACCAAGTGATTTGCAAGCAAAAAGAAACAGTTAAGTGCTTATCTGATGTGTGCCTTTAATGACTTCATTCAGAGGCTCTTTTCATCAGATAGGAACAGTGATTTAGAAACTGCATTGAAAGACTGTAGCTATTGTGTCTAGAAACCCATACGTTTTAACTACCTATATCCAGCAGAGAAAAATGTTTAGTGTGATTGTGTGCCCTGTCACAGCAAGGAAAGCGTGTATCTGAAATGCTTTCCAGTTAGGTATTTGTGTCAAGAGACATAAAATACTACATGGGATACATTGCCCTCAAAGAAATCTCTAGAATTAATCTCAGGAGACAGACTTTCTGTAGTCATCTGCCAGAAAACCAACATGTAAATGCACCTGCAAGTTAACTAAAAAAATTAAAAATTCACATCACTTTCGATATGTTATGCACCACTGTTTTAATTAAACTGCTATTTACTGTTTTAAGACTGCATTATCTTTATTAACAACATATGTCTGATAAACACTGCAGTGCAGTGCCATTTAATAGCTTAAACAATAGAAGGACCTCACCCTGATGTAAACTGACCTAGACCGCATTGGAGGTGGGCCTGTTTACATCAGGTGAGGATCCTGGACTAACATATGCAAAACATGTGCCGCTATAATACTGGGGCCAAAGAGATCCATCTTCTATCAATGTTTGAAATAAAGGCAAATAATGTGATCAAAATGAAAGTCCTTATGTAGATTCCCCTTTTCTTTTCTCAGTTACCTGCAGCATGGGCACCTTTTATAGTGGAGAACATAATCAGTGCGTTCCTTGCTCACCGGGAACATACCAAGACACAGAAGGTCAACTTACCTGTGAGCCTTGCCCAAGTAACGATGGACAGGGAGTCGCGGGCGCCCGGAATGTGTCAGAATGTGGAGGCAAGTTTAACTTGATTATAAATGGATTAGTTATTGCCACACAGTGTGTGAGGCACTGAGGCTAAGAGGGGAGAGCCTTCCACACTTCTGTCTTGTAAAGGTAACTGAAGAAATCTCTGTGCTCTTGCAAGTAATACATAAAATATCTTGGCTTGTTTCATCCATTGACATTGCTGACAAGAAGATGGGACCTGCTACAGCAATGTGTATTGTGGTATGGAAACGAGCAAGCCAAGCAAAGCACTTTGCTTCAAGTCAGGTATGAAGTCTTGGACATACCTTAACTTGTAAGGACTCGTCAGGTATATTGTGAACCAAAGGGATGGATTACTTTGGACTGGTGCTGGTGAGTCTAATGAACCTGCTGATTTAATGTTTTGCATAAGATGTAGTTTACCTGGTCTGATCATCAGCAATCATAATTTTGAGGTAGTTAATGCTGCAGGGATCTGTAACTTGGACTCAGAGCTAATGACTGCAAGTTTCAACACTGCTTGAATTCACTTAGCTTTTGGCAATTGATGTAGCATCTCTGACTCAACTTCATAATATAAATTAGAAGATAATGGTGGTGATGGTACCTGGTTTCAGAAGAGCTGTGCTTCTACTGTAACTTGCTCAAGATAAGGTTTTAAGACACAACTGTTAATTATTTTCTTTACCTTATTAAAGATGAGCAAAATCTAGTTTATAGCAGATACTTTGACTTTGAAGGAAGTCTGTCCTGTCTGCTACACAAGTTCTAACTATAAAACCCATACATGTAATTTACATTAATGCTTTCTTTGAGGACATCTAGAGTGAACACACAATGAATGTCACTTGAGAAACTGCTGCTTTTTCCCCATTCACTGAATAAAAAATACCTCTTGTGCCTCCTGTCTAAACATACGGTGGATTTGCTGATTTACTCTATGAAGGAACTATCACAGAAAAATTCTCAAGATGCCTGTGCATCTTTGTTGTGTTGATTTGTACTTACACAAAATCCAACAAAATCAGATTATCAAAATAAAATCTGAGTTCATAAAGGTTGACTATATTGTCCAAAGCAGACAAGTAGAGGAAAAACACTGTTTTGTTCCAAGGCTTGCATTTGAATTATTGTTCTGTACAGCAACAAAAGAGAAGACCATCTGATTATTTTTGCAGAATGGATGGCTCTCAAAACGTTTGTTGTCAGATCACAACAGTCTGTTTTTCTGCTCAGCTCTCCTTCTTTCTCTGAAAGTAGAAAGAGAGAATATTCTTTAGACTTCATAAATCTCCCTGACAAAGATTTTATCAAAATCAGTGTGTCTTTTAAAATGTGTCAGTGTGTGTGATATACACAGATTTTGTTAGAAATGTACTCACATAGTATTTTTGTGTCATATCTTCTGGAGCAGTAATGCCTGTGTAGTTACAAATAAATTATGACAAATCCTCACCCATACAGGTGAGGCACATGCAAGTATGTAAGACTTTTTAAGTGCCTGTTGCATAGGACTCTTATGTTGTAGTTGCAAGTGAATAACATGCTCTGATACTGAATTTCCCTGTGATCCATGTAGGTACAAAGCCAAAACACAATTAGGAATCTTAGTCATTTGGGGCATTTCTCAGGGAAATTACTTTAGATCAATTTTGTTGGCAGTTTCTAGACAGAAGGCAAGAAGGGAGCAAGTTAGCTTGTTCTTAATACAGGTAAGGACTGAGACACGTTGGTGCTGAAAGCATTGGGTATTTAACAGTATTAACACCCAAATGTACCTCTTCTTTAAAAGGATGTCTCTAAGCCACACTTCACAAGTACTTAATTTTCACACTAAAATCTAGATCTGAATCCACTCTTCATTAACTGCCTTCATGTTAAAGTCCAGTGAAAAACTGGACCAGACCAGATGGATCAGTTTTACTACAAACACAATAACAGAACTGTCTTCAAATTAGTAATATCATAATATTTCTCCGAGGCCTGGTCACAACAGCCAGCTTGTACAGTCATATTCTGGACAGCTGGGATGGGAGCAAAGCTAAATCCAAGAGATTCTGGTGCCACAAGCATTCACAGGAGTTTAATTTTTCTGGGGACAGAACTTTGCCTTTGCTCAGAATCTCCAGTTGATCCTGAGCACCACGTACCTAAAGATGGTGGTGGCTCTCAGCGTTTCCCAGTAAGTATCAGGGTTCTTAAAGGACCCCTAACCCCACCTTGTAATCTCCAGATTTTCAGGTTCTCAAACCAGTCATTTTTGCCTGCTATTCAGTTCTCAGGGAAGCTAAATTACAAAGTATTGGGATTAGGCAACTTCTGGGAACACCTAACACCTCAAAGTGCTGGTCTCCGTGGCTGGGGTGGTGTGAACATGTGCGTTAATGCCATGATCTTGAAAAACTTGACATCCTGATTCTCAGGTAGGTTGTCAAGGAGTAAAGTATTCGAGCTAGCAAGAACCAAGCCAAACAAACACCTGTTGGAAATTGCCTGGAGAGCAAGTTTAGAAACTACCTTCTGTCTGTCAGTAGACTCATTCACAAAGTGCTTTGCTTTACCCAAATCACCGTTTTCTGGCAGAAGAGTTTCTGCCAAACATCAGTTTTCACAGATACCTGAAAAGCTGCTGGTGCCAACTGTTCTCACAAGACACAGTGCTGGACTGGTCCCATCCAGTCTGGTACATCCTGTGATCTACCATTTATATATCTATAAAATGAAGATATATGAAAAAAAACCCAAACAAACAAACAAAAGCCAAACAATTACTTGCTTCATAGATATGATGCAAGGATTCATTTTTTCCTATGAAGTGCTTAGAAATTCTCAGATGAAATTAAAAAAAAAAAACCAAGCAGAAACATAGGTAGTAAAGACCTTATTAAGAAACTAGTTGTATTTACTGGGTTTGGTTTTAGAAAGCAATTACAGGAAAAATACAAAATCAGCAGGTAAGATCAGCATTTGATCTGCAGCTGTCTTAAGCCATGTGTTCAAATTAGAGGAAGCATTGCTAATTATTAGTGGGTTTTACACTTTGTCCAGAAAAGTTGGCTCAATAATACAGATTATAATTTTCAATTTCTAGGGCAGTGTTCTCCTGGGCACTATTCTTCAGATGGTTTTAAACCTTGTAGAGTCTGTCCTCTTGGTACATACCAGCCTGAACCAGGAAGAACCCTCTGCTTTCCATGTGGTGGTGGGCTTGTGACCAAGTATGAAGGTGCTGTTTCCTTTCAAGACTGTGAAACCAAAGGTAAATTTAAAATCTTTTCACAATTCACACTGCTGCTGCTTGCCCTTTCGTTTGTAGTCTCAAATGCCAAGGGGCTTTGAAAGGCTCCAAAACAAACATAGTCACTCCATATAGAAACACAGTGTGTGATTAAATTAAATGGTCAGGAAATCTGCTAGGAATGATCTCCTGAGGTTGTGGAGACTGAACAGGCATTATAGTTTCCTTTGGAATTTGCCACAGGCAGGTTCAGAAAGTGCTGCAAATAGTAAGTGAATCAGCCCCACTGCGTGGCAAGAAATGAACTTTCATTAGACAGTGCTTTAGCCTTCACATCTCTGTAATTTTATTTACCAAATTAGAAAAACTAAATACTTCAGAAATTGTATGAAGTTAGGGACTGATTATTAATGGGTTAGGCAGAAGCTGTAAGCATGCAACACGTTGCATGTTCTATATTGTCAGCTTCCAGTGGAAACACTGAAGAAGGAATCTGCGGACAGACACTATCTGAAACCTTTTTCCTGCTATTGTAAAAGGCATTTTTGTTCTTGAGGCAGCTAAGTATCAGTTTTCATGTATTAGAAACTCATTGGAAACCACTGTATAAATACAGTGTGAAACATGTAGCACATGTGTTCCTAGTTCATAAGGGTTTAGTTCTAGTCTTTGGAACGTAATTCTTATTAGAAGGTCCTTTGTAATGGTAAATACAATGTAATGTAATGGTGTCGTCTTTGCCTTTTATGGCCTAAGAATTATATTGCAGAGCAGGGATTGTGAGGTATGTCCAGTTTAGAGGAAAGTTCTCTCTGCACCAAGATTGCTACTCTGAAAATAATACACCTCGTACCTTACAGTTCATTGTTCTCCTGGACACTACTACAACTCCACAACACACAGATGTATCCGATGCCCTGTGGGAACTTACCAGCCTGAGTTTGGTCAAAACTACTGCATCACCTGTCCTGGGAACACAAGTACAGATTTTGATGGCTCCACTAACGTTACACACTGCAAAAGTAAGTTGCTTTTGTGTTAGTTGTGACAGGAAGTGTTACCTTCAGATCTGAACTGCAGCTTGAAGGTTCCATCTGTCAGGCTGGACTGAAATTCTGTATATTATCATATATTTACTGCCAGAGGGAACAGTAAAAATTGTGAAAAAAAGCCTGGAAAAGTACCACTGGGTGCATAGGATTGTTTTAGCTTTAATGTAATTTGGCAGAGTGCCAGCTGCAAGTTAAAACTCCAGAGCTTTTAGTTTCTCAGATCTTGTAAGTTGTCTTGCAGTGATGTCCATCCCCTGTGTCTCTACAGAGCACAGAATCTTCTATCAGAGTAACTGCTATTTTATAATAATTATAAAATACTAGGAGGTAAGGTCACATATACTGCAATTGCCAGGTAATCACCCATGACAGTGAGATTTCCTCACAGGCTTTTTTGCAGTACTCAGCCTCCTGTCTACAGTTTCCATTTTAAATGTCCCCAAGGATTGCAGTGCGATTTTACTTGTGAGCGACTGATTGTTTTAGGCAGCATTTTTTTTTCATCTCTACCATGTTAATTTAAGAGAACATTTACATAATAATTAGGCAATGTCATCTAAACTAACTATTCTAACTATTTTTATTCTGATTATGTGCCATGTGTCTTTGAAGCCCTGCATGATTTCTAATGTAATCTTGAGTAAATTAGATATTTGTAAAGAACTTGAAGAAGTTTGATGATTTTCCTATAACATGAAACTATCCTTGTCACTTCACTGGTTTAGATATTCCATTTTCAAACCAGTTTTTGACCTTGCATAATCTTTGAGGCTTGGATTAAGCAAAACATTTAAACATATATCTAGTTTCATGTGGGTGAGTAGGCCTAAGTAACTTACTGAATCAAGCTTCTGTGGCACATAGGAGTTCAACAGGAGTTTTGAAAGCTCTGAAAGTAAAACTGATCCATCAACAGAGATTCTTTATGAACTGATTTAATCTCAGCAAGGCAGATCTGTAATCAAGATAAGGTTGACTATTAAGATCAACACATTCATTCAGCTAAATCAAGTTAAAAAACAAGGGAAGTTAAACCAGAATACCTTCTGCAGGTCAGCATGGTCTCAGTGGTAACCACTTTGTGAGTACCTCCAGAGTGGGATCACGTTTACTTACCTGTGTTAATTTCTTAACCAAATATTAAAGCAGCCCAAGTGAACCATCAAATAAGTTTATGCACCAGAGACAGGTTTTGCAAATCAGCTGAAGCAGCCCTGCAGATAAAGTATTTTTTTAAAGGCTTTCCATGCTAAACAAAGAAGCAGCTGATGAATGAATGAATTTCTAAAGCCACGAGGAGGAGTTTAGACTTGCTCTTGACAGATCCAGAAAAACACCTTAAATTAGCTAATTGGCTAACACAAATGCTAATTTATGTTTCTCCGCAGACCAGCACTGTGGAGGAGAACTTGGGGATTATACTGGCTACATTGAATCACCCAACTATCCTGGAGACTACCCAGCTAATGTTGAATGCATTTGGAATATAAATCCACCCCCAAAGAGAAGAATACTCATTGTTGTACCTGAGATATTTCTCCCAATTGAAGATGAATGTGGTGATGTTTTAGTAATGAGAAAAAGTGGTAAGTTGCCAGACTTGGGTTACATAAATATTTATTGCAAACTGACTGATTAGTAAGTTCATATTGAAGGTGTGATTATCTTTGACTGTTCGTTGTTTCTAAAAGGATTGTTGAATGTACTGCACAGCAAGTTAAAACAGAACACTGTACCAATAACAATTAACAGAGTGATATTAATTATTCAAGTGCCTTGGCTTAATCACAAAGCAGTTAATGGGCTTCTGTCTGGCCCAGTTACCACATCGGATAAATCATTGCCACTCCAAAAATCAACAAAGTGATGCTAAGTTGTATTGAGAGCTGTCTCCTGTCATCTGTACAAACGGTGCTCTCACTTATCCTTTGCAAGTATACGTACACTGAAGCTATTGCTAAATCTGGGCAGTGACGCAGGCTGGTACACCTGGCACCCTCAAGGAACCAAATTTTTTCCAATTTTATGTGGAGTGCTTTAGGGGGTGCATTTCGCCTTTGATTATGAGGTTAATTGAGCAACTTCTGATGTCAAGACACCAATGAGATGCACTCCTTCAGTCCTGTGTAGGTGATCTGTTGCTAAATCTCCAAGAAGCATGAAACCCGAAAGGCAATTGTTTATATGGAGCTTTGTTTAAAACAGCATATTTTATTTGCTAAAACAATTTTTCACAACTTTTTATCCTTGTGGGCTTGTGTTGACGTGTCTATGTATCACAGGAAGAAATCTGATTACTGTAGATGGAAGGAAATTATATCCATCTAGATCAGCTTTTTAAAAGCAAAGCACTTACTGATGCAAAACAAACCAGTTGTCCTCCTACTCAGAAATTGTGATTCCAACAGCGAGTAAAGGCAGACACACCAGGGAGGAGTCTCGACTTTCACTTCAGTACCAATAACAGTTCCAAAACACCACCACCACCACTGGAAAGTGAGGGCAGTTTTTCAGAGTCATGCTTTGTGATCACTGTATGTTTGGCATCATAAGAGTAGATCTTCCAGATATTTATTATAGTTCATGTCCTGTCAATTGCTAACATTACTGTGGAAAAACGGATGGCAGTTCCAGAGTTACAATTCAATCCACTTTTTTGCACATGAAGAATCCAAATCTCATTCAACTCAAAAGGACTCTTTTTGCTAACACTGGGGAAGTTGAATCAGCTCTAGCAAGTTCAGATTTTAGGTTACACTTGTTATTTTCCTAATTATCCTGTGACTACAGAGTGATTTTCTTGAACTAGGTAAGAAGCGATTTTTTCCCCTTTTGTTTGAAATTTATTTTGATTTGGAGGAGCCCTGTGATACATTCATAATGATTTGAAGATGTCCTGCACCCTCCATCTGTTACTCATGTTAGGGGCAAATGGGGTCTTTCTCATTCCCAGCTATTAGCTGTTTCAGTATAGACAAATGACATTTCTTTTCAAACCTACAGCCAAGTGGTTTGTACTGGTAGGTGCTGGTCCATTATGGTCCCAGTAAGAAAAGACTCTGTAAGGTATCATTTAAAGTGCTGTTTATTAGAGCTATCATTATAAGGAGAGAATAGTATAGATAATATCTCAACCCTTTAGATGATAGGAATGACAGGCAGTATAGCATTGAACGGGCCTCTGATCCACCCGCAGCACGCTGGGCAGACCCTGTCCGTAGAAGACATTTTACCCCTTCAGTCGTTCGAGCTATTATAGGAGTTTCTTAGAAGGAACCAACTCTACTTACTGTCAAACAGAAATAATGTTACCATGAGCACTTCTTGCTGCACTTTTAGATAAAGGCAAAGCCGTGCAGTAGCATAATCCCTGGCACCAAGCGGGAGATGCCTGCAAGTTCCTCTCGTTACAACAAGCAGGCTGAGGTTATCCTGCAGCCATGGGATTCGTGCAGCATATCACAGGCCTGAAGGCCACAATCAACATGCAGCACAGCATGGGCATGGCCGTGCCCAGGTTAACTCTTCTGTGGATCACTGACTTCTCAGTCTGTGGTGGTCTTTTGGTCAGAATCACTACATCAGGCTATTACATTCTGTTAAGTGGTTTACTGCTATCAGATGAACTTCCCAAACTGGATGTGTAAGGATCTGGTTACCACATTTGCCTGGGGTGCAGTTGATTTGTTCTTATCTATCTGGGCCTAGTATATGGGAATCCTGGAATTCAATGCTAGAGTGTACACAAAGTAAAGAATACTGATACTAATTCTATAAATGTCAAAAATTTTCTCTGGCAACTCACTGTCTGCTTGACCTTTTTCTGTGGGACAGAGGGGTTCCCATTACCTTCATGGAAAATCTTACTCCTACTTACAAAGGCTACATCCCTTCTATCACAAAAAGCTTCTACTCTCGGAAATAAGTCAGCTGAAAAGCATCTTGTCAATTTGATGTTTCTGATGTCTAGATCAGGAAGGGTGCAAAAAGTTATTTTATGAAGAACATTATTTAACCTTCTTTCTAGCTTCTCCCACTTCAATTACTACATATGAAACATGTCAGACTTATGAGAGACCTATTGCATTTACCTCAAGATCAAGGAAGCTCTGGATTCAGTTCAAGTCCAATGAAGGAAACAGTGGCAAAGGATTTCAGGTCCCCTATGTGACTTACGATGGTGAGAATGGGATTGTTCTCCATCTTTGTGTTATATCTGGATTGCGGATAGTTGTCCTTTAGAATCTCTCTTATGCTGATTAAAAGGATAGAAGGATGAGGACAAACTTGATGTAACTCATTTTTAGTCCAGTGAATTACTTTAAAAGTTGCAAAGACTTTGAAATAATACCTAATTATTTTTTTTTTACTTTTTCTAATAATTTAAGGATAGTCAGCAAGTATGCAGAATTCTTTAAACTTAATTCTTATCCTATTGAATACAACAAAATTCATTTTAATTGGCATTTATCATGTGCATGATGAGAATACCTTTAATTGCTGTGCATTTTAGAAAGTCCCTTCATGAAGTTCCTGCCTGCCCAACATTTTAACAATTACAAAATAATAAAATCATAAGTCTAACAGAGAAAAATGATGCAAAAAGAAATATCCTTTCAGTAACCACTTTCATAAATTCACATCTTAAGCCAGTTTGGCTTGTCTTAATTATTATGCATTAAACTGTATATTTTGGACTCTGGGATGATTTCTGTTTTAATGAAACAAAGACTTTTCTGTGATACCTTTGGCAGCTGTTAGTCCATCTCTTTTCCAAACGCCAGTGCAATTTTGTGAATGATGAGAGAATCTGTATTAAGATGGTCATACAGGAATCCAAATGAGAGCTGTTCTAAGGACAGAAAATGAGGATCTGTTCCTAACTGTGCTGCTGGCTTCACATATAATGTTTGCCATTTCATATCCCTGGTCCTGTTTCTTCATCTCCAGAATGCAGATAATAAATCCTCATTATCCGGAGGGAGTAGTTTTCTAGGGCTAAGTTAGTCTTTATATGGATATAAACGTTCTATGATTCTATTATTCTAATTCAAAAGTACTGTTCTAAAGCAGTACAGAATTTTAATGTGTTTAGATTAGTCTACAGCAGCTTGAGAGACACTGAATAATTAACCAGATATTAAATTTCTCAACTCTGTCTTGAGGAGGTGTAACTAATGTCTGGCTGTTGTCCTCCCAAAGGAGGTCACAAACAGTTGCTCAACTGATCTTTATTTTGCAGAGGATTACCAACAACTGATAGAAGACATTGTTCGAGATGGACGATTATATGCATCAGAAAATCATCAAGAAATTCTAAAGGTAAGAAAATTCTGCTTTATCTGAGACCAAGATTCCTTTTCCCAAAATAGTTCTCATTACGCGGATAGGGTCATGGTATTTAAACCTCAAGTGTGACCCCAAATTAAATTCTCTGTCTTCTGAGGTTTATGCTGGTATTTGGAGCAGCACAAAATCTGTAGGTTAGCTGGGCTGAACAGGTGTGTACATCCTTTGCTGAATCAGGAATTAAATGAAATGTATGCTAAACGTGATTGTATGTTAGAAAAATTAGGCAAGCAAGAATGAAGAACCTTTTGTTTGAAAAGCCTTCTTCAGCCTCAGGCTGGCATGTGTTTGAATGAGTCATTAAGTTAGAATTTCCTGTGCATTAAAAAATGCATTTACCTAAATCACTGTCCTGCCTCAACAAGGCACAACCACAAAGTAGTATTGTAAGTGAAATGGTTTTCCAAAGGCACAAGCAACACATTGCGGACAATTGTGGAGGAAGGCCACCGAACTGCCACCTATAACAAATAACAAATTAAAACTGAAAAAAGGCTGTTCAGAAGGCAAAATTCAGCCATGTAAACATGACTCCTGGAACTGATTAACAGCCATCCCAGTCCTGCCAGTGTTCTCTCACTGGAGCTTTGAGGCAGCTCATGTCCCAGCTGCAGTGCATACAGTCAGGCATAGGCTCAGTGGACACTCTGAATCAAGACTTTACCAAGGTACAGGAGAAGGTCATTAAAGAGCACAGCACACTGAAGACCAGCCTTCTGTCTTGTTCATGGAGGGAAGGCCCTGAACAACAACTTGAAACAGGCTGGAAGGGCAGGCAGTCAGTCTGCAGTTCCCATTCCTAACTTCTGCAGCTGGTTTGTGGTTAACTCAGGTGCCACCGTCTCAGTTCAGGATCTTCCAGGAACAGTGAATGCAAGAACAGTCCGTCACAGTAGAAAGAGTCATCCGTACCAAACTCCACAGCAACATGGAGTAGTTCCCTTACGCTGCTCTACCTGGAATCAAGTTTTGCAAAAAAAATCCTGATTGTTGTTCATTCATTTTGAAAGCTGTGCAGACACTCAATTCAAAGCTTATTTTCATCTAATATATATGTTCTCTCCCATAGGACAAGAAACTGATCAAAGCTCTCTTTGATGTACTGGCACACCCACAAAACTATTTCAAGTACACAGCACAAGAGTCAAAAGAGATGTTTCCAAGATCATTTATAAAGCTACTGCGATCAAAAGTTTCCAGATTTCTACGACCATACAAATAGTCCAGTGGTATTCAGTTTTGGGTTACTTCGGATTCCTGTCAAATACAGTCTTTCTTCTATAGTAGAAACATTTGCAAATTTGAGGGCTCTTTTTTGCAGTCTTTATTTCCAATTGTACATTGAAGAATACCTATAATATTTTATAATCATTAAAAGCCAATGTTCTGAATGGGATTTTTACTACCAAAAAAAAAATGTGCATCCCAGAGCGCATCTAGTTGAAGATACAAATTTGTGTCTGCACTAGTGTATCTTCACTTTCCCCTGGAAATTACATTATGTAGAAAATATTTGTTCTAGATTTTTACTTTTCATCAACAATAACTTTCATCAAAGCAAAGAAGGAATTTTTTCAAATCTGATTAAACTACCTGCAGATGCTAAGTTCTGTTGTAGAAGGAAGTATGTAGTATAAGTAGTATTTGGATTTCGAATTGCACTTGAAGTTTATATTTGAATTTTTAGAAGAAAACAAAACAATCTAAATTTTGTTATTTCTCATCTGTGGCTTAGTGGAACCTCTGACCAAGTAGAAATCAAAAGGAGGAAAAAAAGAGAAATAAACAACAACAACAAAAAAACAGCAAGCAAAACAATACAGATGTATCATTTTGTTTTATGAATTACATGAGATTGAGTCCCATGCCCTAATGTCCTCATGTTTTTATCTGTCCTCTTCTAAACTTCTTCAGAGGTTTGCCACTGTCAGTTACTTCATTGAAACAGATTTAGCTCTGGATTTCTCTACAGCAGTTGGTCCCTTTGAAGGCATTTACAGTAGGCTAGGTGAGAAATGAACAACAACAGTAGTAGTCTTGTTTTTTCTTGCCATTAATAGAGCATCTAATTAAGTACAATATATAAATATATAAATATATACTTCTATTTGTGGGTACATTAGTAATGTTATCTTTAGTTACTGTAAATATTATTCATGCTTAAATCTTTACTCCCACACACTATTTACTCATATCTATTTGTAACTTTGCTTAGATGATTAAATGACTTCCCCAAGTGCTTGTCACTTCCGTTAACACCAGGCTGAAGCTTTTTGGAGTATTATAATACTGGATAATGGTTTACTCTGGGACAATCTCTTTCAACGTACATTATTCCAGGAAAAATAACATGCAGCTGCTGTCTAGTTAAGGGTCAGCTGTTGTCTCTTCCTTGGGCACCCCTCACATGCAGACTGACAGTTACCCCTGAGGACGACACACGTGAGAGGAGCTCGTCAAAGAGGAATTCTTGTTGGACCTGCCATCTCTAAAATGGTGGGAACATACCTGTGTCACAGGCCCAGACTCTAGAAGGGGTGAAGGGGTCAACAGGATGCAGTTTGGCAGATGAATTGGAGGGCAGGGCTTGCAGTCTTCAGAGACCTGGCACTCCCTTCTATCATGAATTTGCAACCGCAGTGCACATCAACTACAGGGACCCTACGGTCTGCAAGAGCCCTGGCCTCGTGATCAGGCATTCCTCACAGAGTGACACGTACTGGTGGTTTAAGGTGATGGTAAATCCTGTGTTTCCTGCTGTTTCCTGGCACAGGAACTAATTTAAATGAGAGAGTAGCTTCTTTTATTAGTATTTCAGCCTCTTTACTTTTGAGTCCCTTTCTCTTGTATATCATTTTTCCTTTTGATCTTATAAGTTTATTACATGAAGAAATTAACTATCACACCAGCATCCTTTCAGAAAAAGACTAACATGCAGTTTTGATTCACTGCATTTTTCTTCCATATCTACCCTGTAGTTTAACAAATCCTGGGATGCTCTCAAAGACATACTGATGGCTATGGTTAACTTCTTACACTTGTTTTGTCTTTGAACAAGTACTGCTTTAAATTTACAAATTTAGTTTCTGTTGGCTACAAGCAATTGAATATTCCATTTCTAAAAGACACCTGAAGTATTCTGTTGAGTTTTTCTACTTAGCCATCTTGTAATTTTGCTTGCCTTCTTTCCTTTTCTGTTGAAGAGTATAATGTTTTTTTCTTTCTGCGCCTGAATAGTCTCAACTTAGGGTATAACAACTCACTTCTTTCACTCATGGTCCTTAGATCTTTGACAAGCTTTCTCTTTAATATACATATATTTATATATTAACCTTCATTTTAAAATGTAACATCTCCATAAAAGCCCTTTTTAAAAGGCTGTTAAACCTAACTTTTTGTGAGGATGTTGAAACTTACTTTTATTAAAGATTCATCATAGGTTACTAAATGTGAACATTCGACGAACATCTCATTGGTCTTAGATTCAGTGCACGCCTGGAACAAAAAAAGAAAAAGTCTGTTTCCTTAACGTAGGAAAAATGAAACCTTAAAAAAGCAAAAATCCTTTTAGGTATTCAGTTATGTATGTAAGTGAAGAAACTACTTTAAACAGTATTTCAAAGTCTGATAGGTTATTCAGAATTATTAGCATGGGTCAGATAGGAGGGAAAAGATGAGAAAGATATGGAGAAAAATAACTTCCTTGTTTGCTGAACAATTTATAACAATCTTTTAGTATTTCAAACTTCAATAAGTGAACTTTGGAACCTGATGCTGTGCAGTGAGTTTAGTAAAATCCTTGCTAAAATTTTTGCTTAACAACCCACACATAATACCACTGTAGGACACTGGTGCCAAGCAGGGCAAACTTCCTCTCTGTAACAGGGCTGAAAGTAATTGCCTTACAAGTCCAGAAACCACTGGCAGCACCATAACATTTTCCAGGTTCTTAGCTACATGGGTAATCCAGTGCTAGATAGCAACTATGAGAGACGTGCCCCAGTTGTGGCAACTGTTAGTGGGACCTTGGTAGGGCTGTGAGAGGTGAATACAGGAGGGACTAACTGCACTTGGCTCTGGTACCACTCGCCCTGACTTACAGCCATGTCAGACAAACCCAGGGTTTTGTCTAGTTCATCCTGACAGACAACCCCAGAGCATGTGTTAGATCATATTCCCCAGAGCCGTGGCAGGGCATGGACTCCACAGTCCAGACAGGGCACGTGGGGACTTCTCTAGCAAATGCAGACTTTGTGTTGCTGAAGGCAGTGAAAGAAAGAGTATAATTTGGCCTTCAAAAGCATACAGTGAAATGCTTCTGAAAATACAGGGGTTTCCTATGTGATATATTTAGAAAATGAGTCGGGTTTGAGTATTTGCAGATCTGCATAGAAATGCCTTTGGATGTGCAAATTTCAACTGAAATAAGTAATGACAAATGGTATACAGGTCTGTCTGAACTGATTTCAGCTGATTTGTACAACAGCACGGAATTTTTACATCAGCTCTGAAAGTTAAAAATGCTTTGACTGTCATACTATAGTTACAGAAACTGGCAGTCACCAAATAGAAGGTGAGCTCAGCTCTGGGAAACCAGCTTTGTGAAATGAATCAATACATTGCAGACTATAACATTTTGTATTTTTATTCTAAACATGAAATATTGCATTTAATCAGTGAACAGAGGTCTGTATCTGTTCTTACAGAATTGCACGTTGTATGCAGGATAGGTGCAACAACATGTTTGTGTTATTAGAGGAAGGCTGAAGAAGTGTGCATTCATGATTGCCCAATTCCACGCTGCAAACTGGGCTTTTTGTGTTCAATTTGCAGATGCCTGTGCACTGAAAAGCTGCACCTATAGCACTTAACCATTTTAAGCCTCTCCTCCTGCTTTAAATACTGCACTTATTTTTAGTGAGATGGTGGTGAATCATCCCTAAACATTCTCGTGTGCCACAAAATCACAGCCTGCATACCTGCTGCAGTGCAGGAGGCTGCAACAACCAGAAGTTGCTCATCAAGCCCTGAGTTGTGCTGTGAAAGCCCTCGTTAGTGATTGCTGTGGGCAAGGTGCCTGTGCGTGTCATTTAGAACAGGACACATCAGGATTCTGTGTTCGATAGATTGCCACCTGCATCTTGCCTGCAATAGCAAGATTTATTCTGCCTCAAGATTTACCTCACTGAAACTGGATTTAAAGCCACTGTAGTCTTCTTTCAGCACATTTTCTTTTCCTTCCTTCCTTCCTAAAGGAGAACTTTTCCAAATAAATTTCTTTCCTTATTGTGCCTCCCCTGTAGAATAAAGTTAAATCACAGTGCGTTGTAATTACTGAGGATTTAGACTGCTCTTTCCTATATATCAGCTTCATACTAGTGTAAGCTTGCTTAGAGGTAAGTAAGCTTACTTAAAACTAGCTTACCTAGTTTGTTTAGCTTAGTTTTAGACTAGCTTAGATAAATACAGGCTTGGGCACAGAGTTTTCAGAGAGTCTGCATTCTGAGTTGTCAGGTGATTTTGTAAGAGCACAGCTCACCTGTAGTCCTCTGTCTGTAAGCAGAAGACAAGGGTGATGCCACATGAACAAGAAACTTCCTTACATGCATTAAGCCTTCAAAGAGGAAAGTCAAATCCCACCCCGTGCCTCTTTGTAAGCGTGCCCAACAGATTCAAATTTCTCAGGTCAGTCTTATCTATGAGCACCACAGTTTTAATCTTGCAGATAACAAGGAGCAAAACCAGTGGTATGGTTCTTTCACAGGAACTGCTGACAGGTCTTTGCCAGCAAAACCGAACTGCTGTGACAGTTCCCATGTCTGGGCTTTACATGCCTTTGAGTGCTCTTTAAAAAGAGGCTGGAGTGAAATCTTCAACAGATGCATCCAGTGGCAAATTTCTCAGCCACCTCAGGGGTCTGCATTTTCCCTTTCCTAATGAACAACACAGAGCTACTTGTACTTGTGTCATGAGTTCAAGTAGCTGCATTTTTTTCATAGATGAAAACCACTGAGTGACAGGAATGGTAGTAACTGGAGAGGTTCCATAGACTCTCAATACTTTGAGACTTTAATTAAATAGTTTTCTAGGATGAGTGACTGTTGTAAGCACTTGGGCAAATAAATAAATAAATAACTTTTGTCTCCCATAAGAATTTATGGAAGAAGGGAAATTTCTGTAAGGTAGTATGAACTTATTCCTCAGTGGGAGACTTGGATTCAGAAAGAAGTCTTGTGTTTTATGGGTAACATTTTTCATCTGAATAGAAACAGACTGGGAAATAAACTCTTAATGTCAAAAAACTGTTATCTAAGTATCTGAATATATACAATTCCAGTTTGTTACTTCATTTATTTATTCTGTTTCATCACTAGGCTTTTAATCTATAAAATTAATATGTAATATACAAGAGTGAAATGTACAGAAGTACCTTTAGATGTAATAATTTAAACCATCTGTATTCAGAAAGCTGAGATAACAAGTTTAAAAATATACAAACAATTGCAATTCAATTTTAGCTGAATTTCTCAATATCTAGAAAAAGTGTCTTTGCTTAATTAAACTTTATTTTAATGATTGTGAAAATATCTTTTTTAGAGTTTGTTTTTGTTACTTTTTTAATTAAAATTATTTTGTAAATACTGTTTTCTATGTTGTATACCTTAGGAAGGCCGTTACTTTGCATTGACAGCAGCAGATACTCAACATAATGATGAAAAAAGGTACATTAGAACACTGGGGTGGATGTGGTCAGTAGGCAGATTCATCCTTCCAGATTACTGCTGCTGTCATTTCTGCAGTCCCACTGGCATCATGGGCAGAGTTTTCTGGGGCAATTTAACCTGCTAATTTTCACAGAACTGACTACCAAGTGTCATTCTGAAGTGCTTATGATTTTTGTAACATACAAAGAGTATGCATTTTAAAGGCAGTGCTAGTTCTTCTTCTCTCATTATGACAAGATGCAACACAAAACTCAAATTAAAAGGGAATTCACAAGATTATGCCCAAATATAAAGACAAGGGAAGGTATGGTGTCTCTGAGCTCCTCGTGGAAGTGATAAAACCTCATATTGGATCAGATCATAGAGCCTTTTGCTTAGGCAAAACTGCCACAGAGATCAGTGGTGGTTTCACCTGCATAAAGTTCACTATGATCATGTCCATCATATGATAAACAGGAATTTACAGTAAACTAGATTTTGGGGGGAAATACCTGGAGTGTAATATTGGTTTCTGTACTAGTTTGCTCCATGTAAATCATTGGGTAAAAGTGACATTTTGAACTAAACCCTTGTAGATGCTGCTGGGACTTCTAAGCTTTATTACCGATGTAAATTATGTACAAACAGCTATTTCCATATGAAATGTACCATGATAGCTTAGAGCAAAGATAGTGAATAATTGTACAAAATTTGATACTTAGAAAAAAAAAAATACAGTGGTCTAAGCTTTACCAATATTATAACAATACTGTCAGATTTGTAGTAGAAGATGTTGTTGTAAATGTACCTTATAAGAAAATACATTTCCTTTTGCCTCTGTATATTAATAGCCTTGATTTCTATGTCAAAGTTCAAAATGAAGCATGTAATAAAACTTTTGTTAAAATCACTTTCATAATAAATGTAAAATGGAATGGATGCCCCTGCCTGCCGTTTGTTTGCGTACATGGAAAAGGCTGCACGCACCAGTGTAACATAGACAGGAATCAGAAGAGAACTTCTCTTTTTTGGTATCATTTATGTATTTTGGTCTATTTTTCATCTTTAGGCAACAGCAAGCTTTTCCTTTCTCATTGAACAACTGGAATTTATGAATGCCAAGACACTGAGTGAACTTCCTTTTTTTGGAGCAAGAAGAATTTCTGACTACTGCAAAGCACCACATCACCAACATCCCCCCAGGACCTTTAATTATTTCTGAAAATACCTCTGACATTATTATGTGTATCTAATGCATGTGCCCTTTCCCACCCACTGCTACAGAGAAGCAGCCTCAAAGAAATAAGAAGAAGGAATCTCTCCTCCACTGGTGTCCTGATGGGCTATTCCCACCACAAGCTGTCAAGAAGACCCATGACTTCCAAACTCACCTGATGCTTGTCCCACTGAGGACTATGTTGAAAGAAAACTACACTTGAACCCAAAACGATAACTTAAGAGAGATCAAAAGTGTCCTGTCCTCTAGACCTGGTGTAGAAATAGTATATTTGCCCAGGCTCTCCCTGCTGCTGAACTTTTACAGTGATAGTTACACTTTTGCAGTCCAAGATTACAAAGCAAGTAGACTTTGTACAACCAGTGGCCCAAGTGAAACTCCTAATGCAGGTAACGATGAAAATGGATGATGACTGACTGAAGATAGGCTATCTGTAGTGCCATCAAAAAGTCAGTTAGAACTGATTTAAATCACCATCTTTTGCAGTTTAAGAAGTGCAAGCTGTCACTAAGGGCGCACAGCACGCTAGACCAGGCAAAAATCACGGACGTTATTAGTTCAATTGATAACTGCTGATCACGGACGTTATTAGTTCAATTGATAACTGCTGATAACAGATTTGCCACGTGGCAGTGTTTGTTAGAGGATAAACACAGTCTGCGGAGTGGTGTTAATGCTACAGCAGCCACCTACTGTAGAACAGGCAGGAAACCTTGTCAACCAGCACAGCGCATGGCATTCTGCTGATGCTCTCACGTAAGCAGTTTATCAAGAGAAAGTATTTGTCATATGACAGTACGCTCCGCTGGTTTTATACCTGTTGTAAAGGATACAAACACTAGTGGTATGACTGGTGACTACTGGTTTTGCTGATAGGTTTGTAAGGCACAAGGAGAGGCAGCTGAATTGTAACTGTCTGCAAAAAATCTGTTACTGCCTTTTTCAGCTAGTAGCAATCCACTTGAGTAATACAGGCAGTTATCTTCATTATGCTCCAAGAAGATACAGCATCTCCTTTATCAGAGTACCAGTGTGCCACATGAGACGGTGCTCGGCTGTCTTTATAGCATCAGAGCTTTAAAGGACTAAGAGAATAATTCAGTTCCTATCAATGACAGAGAAAATCTCAACTCAAAAGTTCCTAAAGGAAGTCAAATTAATTACTGGTAGTGAAGCATCTGCGTATAAGGGCAAAAGCCACTGAAAGTTCAGTAGTTGTGACCATGAGCATTTGAGTACAAGATTCTGATTCACTGGAATAGGTGTCAGCTGTTGAGAATGGCAGAGGGTTCCATTCTCATTTCAGATCTTTCCATGATTTCCCAATAACCTCACAAAATATGATGGCCTGATGAACATCCCCCTGGCACCACCCAGTAGGTAAGTGAAGGCAAACTGGGCATGGATTTATTCTTCTTGTTCAGCTGTCAACACCGACTGACTCCTGGTGTCACAGAAGGGGTCTGCTCTGTACAATCATAATAGATATTTTTGCCTCTTAAAAATAACATCTAAATGGGCAGTCAGCAGTGGATCCATGGCAACATGTCTCTGAATCTTTGTGTAAGTTGCAAAACAGACAGACATCATTCCCAGAGCATTTTTAGGAGACATTGCTGTGCCATGATGCATTTTCTTTCTGCTTGCTTAGAAGTTATAGTTTTACTGTTTAGAAAGTTGTTTATGTGAAAGCAAATGATTTCTTTGATAGTGTATTACATCATTTATTGTAAAATGCAGCAGAAATAGTTCCCCTTATCTTTTTATTATTATGTTGAGAGTCTCTGTTCCTTACAGCCCTACCTCTCTTCAGAAGAAGGTTTCCATGACACACTGCCAAAGAGGAAGGCTCCAACATGAAACAACAGGAAAATGAAGGGAGGAATGCACATCAGATCTACTGGGATCAGATAGCCATAAACATTTGCAATAAAGCCAGAAATGGACAGACTCATAAAACTTTGTAAAACTCTAGTTGTATTTGCTGGGGGCAAATGCCACTTGACATATGCTAACTCCAGATAAATTCCAGCTGCGGGACAGGAACTAAATGAACTAGTGGTGGACAAGTCATCGGGACTGCTGTGACAGAGGCTCAACAGCTGCAGGCATCAGCCCCCTACAGATAATGCCAGAAGACTAAAGCCTCTTCTTTCCGACAGGGATAGTGCTGGTAAGCTCAGCCTTGCTGAGAATTTTTTTGCAGTCTCTGCAAATACCTATGTAAGGTAACCCATTACATTTAACAAGCACTTTGCCTCAGTAACGGCTGCATTGTTCAGGCACTGTAAATGAGTTACTCTAAGAAAACAATCAGAATAATACACTGTGGTAACTTTTTCTTCACACACAAAGATTACCCATAAATACCTGTTTTCATACCAAGAGGCTGACAGAGGCTCTGGGCTACAGCTCTGGCACCGCAGGTGATCTACGCCAGAGTAGGAACCGCTGCTGAGAAAAGCCTCACTGTGCAGCTGGTGGCTGCAGTGGTGATGGGAGATTGGTGAGTGCTGGACTCTTCTACCCACTCCAGGAATTACTCCTGTTGTGGAAAACCAGAAAAATAAAAAGAGGGGTAGGCTGCAAGTGACAGCAGTTGGGTTAGACCTCATCTGGTAGCTGTTAGACAAAGACAGGGAATAGCTTGCTTACAGTTGCTTCTGTGTCCTAGGGTCTTATCTACTCCTAATCCCAGTGATTCTGAGTGTGTTTTCTTACTACTTGGGAGTTTATTAGCAGCAGTGTAGCCTGCCCCTAGACCTGCAAACTCACCCAAACAGCCTGGAACCACAGACAGCTGGCCAGCAGCCAGAACTCCTACCCCAAGTGAGGTGGAAGTGCAAACAAGCACTGAGAAAGCACCTGCCTGCCCTTGGTGAGAACAGGAATTATGTAGCTCTCATGTTGGAGCAGGATCACGTTCCCCTTGCCTCTGGACAGGGCATGATCACTGTGGCTCTACTGAGCACAAAAATGAAAATACACCCTGCTTTTCATACTTGGTCTGTCTAGGGGAAAAAATGACTTTTTTTTTTTTAGGTAATTAAGAAGTTTGTTTAAAAAAACTATAGTTTAAAGTTAAATAAGTTTAATTCAAAAAACTATAAACATTATATATTTTCTGGGATCCTTCTCATGTTTATAAAGTCATCTGGAAGAAAAGAAGTAAACAAATGAGTTCAAATTAGCAGGAGTAAACACTCCCAGCTCAAGACAATATTTTGTGCACTGACCAAAATCTATGCAAAAAACCAAGTCGTGTAACTTGCAATACTTGATATAGCTGTGTAGAAACATATGATGTTGTGTGCTTATATAGTGAGCCTACGGGAAAGACAGAAATGATGGAAAGGTGGTATTGGGATCTTTCAGTAAGATAGGTACCCCCATGAAGACTGGTAAGTGATCGAGTCAGCACATATTCACCACACATATGGTGCAAGATCACCAACACAGCCATCCTCTTCTTCCAAAACACAGTATTAACAAAAAATGTCCTCAAACTCAGAATAGCGTGGCAGGAACCCAGTCAAGAAACATTGGAAATGCATCTGTTTTTTGATCCTCTGCTGTTTAATCAGGTAGATCTCCTTAGCGATATCCTAGTAAAGCCTTGATGATGGGGAAGTGTGGGAACACAGCACGTGGTGAGGCAGACACAGTCTCAGGCAAAGAAGATTTGCCTGCATTTACTATTCAGATAGCCAACCTGAGGATTGTGCTAGATCTTCAGCTGCAGAACAGTGATGTATGTAGTTACGGCACGTAGACATCATTTTTAATCTCTTTCTACTCTCTGTGTGCCTGGCCAAGCTACTGCAGCTCTTTAACATCGAGGCCCTCCTCCTGATAACTCTGTGATTACGTGGAGAGATGGATTGCCACTCTGGGTACTTATGTAGGACACCAGTCCATCAACATGGAACAGGGCAGTGAGTAAAGAGGTGTTTCTTCAACGTGGCATTCATGTACATTCTCCACTGACTGCACTCTGTGAATCTGAGGCTTTCTTGACCAGCTACTGACCCTAAATTCCTCTTTCTAGACCCTGCCTTTTATTTCCAGGGCTGTAGGACAACCCACACGTCAGATGGGTGCCATGCTGCCAGCAGGAGCAGCGCTGAGGATGGATCACTATTTAATTAGAGGTCAGACTGGCTCCTGGAGCAGACAATCTGTAGAGAGGGCAACCCAGGCACCCCGAGCAGCAGCCGCAGCTCTGGGCTGGCCACAGCAGGCACAGCAAAGACACGGCCTGCACTCCAGAGCAGCCGCCAGTGTCAATCACCTGGCTTCACTCTCGTAGCTTTTTAACCACACCTTAGTTGAGGCCAAAGCTATCAGTAATGTTTAGGGAGCTTCAGATTAAACTGGTTTAGGCTATTCCCTGGAAAATCTGAGAAAGAATGGGTTTTCTTAGAAATGTCTTCTAAACTACCCCTGAAAAACACTGGGAAGCCAGCACCCTACTATAGGCGCTTGCAAAGAACGCACCTGCCTCTTACACTGATGTGTTTACGAAGGGCATAAATGATAAAATTCACTTAAAAAAAAGACTTTAATTGAAAAAAAACCACTAGTGTTTATACACTGACAGCTTTTCCTCTGCGCACACAAATCAAAGAGAGCACTGCCTGTGGCTGTGGCCGGCAGTTCGCCCCTGTCCTGCCTTACAGCCACTTCAGAGGCCGTGGCCTTCCCAGAAAGCCCCTGCATCACGACACACGGCAAAGCTCAAATAGTTTTTGGCCAGCATCGCACCACGAATGCGGCGGCTTTATTAAAGCTGAAGGGTGGGAGAAGAACAAAGCACAAGCTGAAGCACCACGTCTCTGCCTCAGTGCTGAGGGGAAAGCGGCCGCGCCCCCCCCCGCGAGACACCGCCCCACAGCCGCCCCTAACGGCCGTAACCGCCCCCCCGCGAGACACCGCCCCACAGCCGCGCGCACGGCTGTAACCGCCCCCCCCGCGAGACACCGCCCCCAACGGCTGTAACCGCCCCTCCGCGCGACGAAGCCCTGCCCCGCCACGCGCCCGCAGATCGCACCCTCCCTCTCCCTCCGTCCCCGCCCGGCTTGTTCCGGTTTGTGCCGGGGCGGGCAGCGGCAGCGGGCAGCGTTAGCGCTCGGCCATGTCGGCAGAGGGGGAAGAGGATCTGCCGGCCTTCGTGGCCCTGCACGGGGCCGCGCTCCGCGCGTCGAGGGTCCCCGCGCGCTACTGGGAGAGCCTGTGCCGCAAGCTGCGTGGCGAGGTGGGTGGCCGCGGGCCGTTGGCGGGGGAGGCGGCGCTGAGAGGGAGGCCCCTTGGGCGGGAAGCGCCGCGCGGGGCCGGGGAGCCGGTGGGGGAAAGCCCACGTCCCGGCCCTACGCAGTGTTTCCCGCCGGAGGGGCTTCTTTCAGCGGGGAGATAGTGGCGAGACGTGGGGTGCCTACTGTCCGTCCCCCAGCACACACACCCCGCTAGCGCGATGGTGAGGGGGTGCGGGGGGCAAGCTCTCCTCAAGCGGGCCGTGGCGGGGGTGTGTCCCCCTTCCCCAGCTGGGGTGCAGACAGCCAAGAGGTTGCTCTGCAGGGGAGACTGGGAAGAGCTTCGTACTGGTTGATACCGAAGCGGCATCTTTGGGACTGATGAGGTGAGATGTGTTCTGCGTATCTGGTTACATCTTACTGTTGTCAGTGTAATGCTGGAAAGCATTTGGGGATCCTGGTAACTGGAGATACAGTATTGGAGAGGAGTGATGAACGTGTCCTAAAGCCTTATCCCTTTTTGACAAAGGTGAATTTAGAAGAGCAGCAGTAGTAGTATTAAAGTCGGGATGTTGTCATATGTTAATGTGTTCTCCTTTGGGTTAGCTTTTAACTGATTTTTTTTTTTTTTCCCCTCAGTTCACTTCCATACTGATCTACCCTGTTCTCAGTCGTTTATAATTATGCAGAACCAACTCGTCTTGTGTATGCACAAGTTGCCTGTCTCAGACTGGTTTCTGGGGGTGCTTTCAGCCACTTAATTTGTGCTCATGTATTCTTGATCTGAGTAATTACTAAGTTGTTCAACTCTTTCAGAGAATAGGGATGGTGGCAGAAGAACATTCTGGCGATGGTTAAAACAATAACAATGCAAGAACCACTTTGTAGAGCATCTCCAAGTGGTGATTCTCTGTGAATTTATCAAGCCAAATTTTGGGCAAGTTGTAATCCTTGTAAAATTATCACTTACAGATGCAACGACATAAATTTGGGGACATTTCCCTTCGCGAGCCTTTTTGAGTTCCCCTGTTGTAGCCCTGCCCAGGCAGCATACAGATCATCCTTTTGTACGTTTCGGCTGAAGAAGGAGTCTTGAATTTGGCCTGAATGTGAGGGACTGTGAAGGCAGGGACACCCTCCAGGATACAGAATACTTTTTCTCCCATGTCTTTAGCAAACCATCTGCTTGCTCCCTGGAGCTTTGTGATGAGCAAGGGAAGAGAATTGAAGTAGAGAAAAGGAGTCATTTTGGTTAAGAAGCTTGTAGAGACATAAGTTGAATTTAGCCTTTTTGCACAAACACAGCCAGCCTTGGTGGTGAGGAAAGCTGTCTTGGATTTGCTGGAGTAAAGGAATGAGGAACTGAGGCAGGAGAGAGACAAAACCTGAAACTAGTTGTCTGGAGACTTGAGAGTGCTCCAGGGAATCTGGAGGAGCCTACCTGGGGAAGGAAATAATGAGATGAATTTTCAGTCCTGGGGTGAGAAAAAGGTCTGATGAGAACATCTAGGTATGGTGAGAAAAGAGAACTAGCAGTGGGGTGCTGGAGGGCATGACGAGCAGTGGAGAAACAAGCGAGATGGCAAGAGAAGCTGGAATGGGAAGTGTAGGACAGTGGGGAAGGAGAGGGGACTTGAGTTTAACATGCATGTACGAGTAACCTAATTTCTAATTACCTGAGTGCTTCTTTTCCCCATATCAGCTTTATAGGAGGGAAGTGTAACAAGTCATGATACAATCTGAGTGTTTATAGAACATAGAGTCACAAAAGGTCTGAGTATGTTGCTTTTGGTCTCTAGCTGTTCTGTGTCTGGCACTGCTAATAACAGGAATACGTGTGTATTACAGAGAATATAAATCTACATTAACTCAAGTATATGCCCAGTCACAAACTTCCTGCTGTATTGTACCTCTCTCAACAAGCATGTGTGCAGGCGACTTGGAGCAGGGAATATCTACTGCTCTGCTTAAACAGGAAGGTATGAAAAGGGCTGTACTGGACCAGGATGAAGAAGAAGGAAGTATAAAGCTAGTAAGGAAACCTGAAGTTGCAAACTGCTGTGTTGCCGTGTGCCAGTATTATGATGCTGGAGGTGTCTGGCAAGCTTTGGAGTTGTGCTGTGACATAATGCAGGCTTAAGATTTGTGTCCCATGGCTTGAATCCTTCTGTGTTACTAACTTTGTTGGGGGAGTGTGAGATTTAGAAAACAAGACTGTAGAGTGAGAGGAGACCCATCGTCCTGATCTTTTTACAGAGGCCAGGATGACGAAAGGCCGGGTGAAGAAAGCATATGCCCTAAGGTGGCAGGTTGCTCCTTCTGTTTCATTTTGCTTGCAGTGGTTTGCTGAGCATGCTCTTTTGTACTAAGTGTTCCAGTGCATGTATTGAGAGGGATTTTCCATGCGCTTAGGAAAATAAATTAGACAGCTGATGGTGCTCGTCTCTACTGTTGCAGCTTCTGTGCTTTATCCAGAAAAAGGGCAAAAGGGTGTAGAGAAGACTGGGAAAATTACAGTGAGGAGTGCAGTCACCTAGGATGGGCTTTTGAGGGGATAGAGACAGAGCTACAGTACCTTACTTAGAACCGGATCATGTGGAGTGGCTGGAGGAGCAGCAGTAAAGAAAGCCAAGGAAGTGAAGGGAAATGATGAAAATGTTTTGGAAGTCTAGGTAATAAAGAATAACTGGGGGGAAAGAATCAGTGCAACATGGGAGCGTAGGACGAGTTTCTTTGTTTCATGTGTGAGGGTGAGAGGAATTTGTTGTTTGTCCTGACCTGTTGCAGAGATTAAAACTTTATAGCATAGAACTTGGAAAATTTGCATCCATGGTACAGATAGAAATCTCTCTTACATCAGTACCTCTAGAACCCAGCCCAGGCTGCTGTTTTCCAACACACACACTTGGCTGTGTGCTTCAACATACAGAGTGAACACACCCTCCCTCCTTTGTGTATGTTAAAGCTCATGAGAGAAGTGGAGGGGTTGGTTGGTTTTGGGTTTGTTTTTTTTTTTTTCATTTACCTTGAGATCTGCTTGAGCAGGTTTACTTTAGAGATCGTTATGTAACCATGAATTAAATTGGATTGCTCATTCAAAACGAGGTACATCTGCCAGATCAAGAAAGCTGCTTTTATTTATTTATTTATTTAGTGATTATCATTCAGTGTCTGTCGGGTAGCAAACTTTTCTGTGTTCCTGGTAGAAACCTAACAAACAAAACATATACATATGTAATAATTTTCTATAAACCCTAAAATTATATTTACAACGTAGTGGTTGTTTCTTATGTTAGTGGAGAAACCATGTGTAGCCTGGTTGTAAGCCTGAGGAATACAGTACCTACGCCTAGTTATATTCATAATCTTTTTCCTGTTCCAGCCATATGCTAAGTTATGTGGCAGGCTTCTGTGTATTGCAGCAAGATTCTTTTGGCCCTGAAATGTCACTGGTAAAGGACTGCTTAGAGTTTCATCCCAGTTAGAAATGGAGGCTTTTAATTACTAGAAGTAATGCAGCATGATCAATACTCCTAAACTTTACTTGCGAGAGCAAGGGAGGGCAGGCTGTTGCACAGAGGCTACCTGTGGCCTTCAAAGCAGTTGGCAATGTGCTTAAAAGGAGTTTGCTGAAGATGCCTGTGCGTGGCAATCACAACGACGTGTGCCTGCTCTGTTATCACATTCTCTAGTGCAGTAGGTTTGTTAGGTTGGAACTGCACCTGAATATGAGGAGTGGTTTTGCCCAAGCATGCTTTGTTTGTAGAGTTGTGCCACCTAAATGTGTTGCTCCTTTGCTGTCTTCTAGACCTATTCTGGTGGAGAACTTAGAATAACAAAATGATTTAGGTTGGAAAAGACCTTTAAGACTACCTAGTCCAACCTTTAACCCAGAACTGCCAAGTCCACTGCTAAACCATGTCACTAAGTGCCATGTCTGCATGTTCTGATTCAAGCAAAAGGTGGTACTTTGCAAATCTGTGGTGTGGTCTTACCCAGCTGATTTTTGCTTAAGATTCCCTTAGTGGAGTTGCTATGTTACCAGGTTCCAAGTGTGACAGACCCTCTCAAAGGCAGGGAGGAAAAGAGGAGGTCAGAAGTGTCATCCATTCGCTCAACCAGTGGGTTAGTTCTACTTGTAGAAGGCCTTGAACCAACATTCATTACGGGTGTTTGGTAAACGGGTGGAGCCAGTGGCAGGTGAAGGCTGATCTCCAAGTCAACTCCTTAAGACAAATGTCAAGTATAGAAAGTATACGTAGTGCCATATGGTAGTGGGTGTCAAGTGGACTCCAGTGAATCACGCTTGGCAGTTTCAATCTTCTGATGGCTTCCAGACGCTTAGCTGTGGTTTCTTCTGCTAGCTAATGGGAGGAATGGAATGTGTGTGTGCCCTCATGCACTCTTTTGCTGCCTGCCGTGAGCTGGGATTAGCACTTGGGTGGTGAGCCAGATCAGGGAGCTGATCCAGCTGGGAGCCAACCTGATGGAAAGGGATTGTCAGCACCACTGACAGCCACACAGGGAAGGACTTTTTCTTTTTGCTGAGGTCTGCCTGCAGCAGCTGCATGAATAACTATGAATTTTACTGGCAACTGAGCAGAGACTTCAGAGAAACCTCGTTGACTACACCATGCAACACTACAGGCTTGGGGAAGTGTCTGCTTTGTCTAGGTGGCCTTGCTTTACAAATGTGGAGTTGATTTCCTCACTCTCCTGTTGGGGCTTAGCAGAAATAGTTGCCCTGAAGGAACGCTGACTTGAACAAATAAAAGCTTGTTGCTGCCGCTGGGATTTTACAGCTAATCAGTTGTCAATGTCTAGAACTAATGACTTCTAATAATGTGGCATCAGAGGCCAGATGTACTTGGGCTTGGCAAGCCCAGTAACTCTAGGTCACACTTCTTTTTCCCTCCCTGCTACTTTCTAGTAAGATTAGTTTGAGACAAATTATTTGTCTGTTCTCGCCTTGTTCGTTAGGTAGTGTGTGAGTAACTTAGCAAAATAACTGCCTCTGAAAGGATTTGAAAAATCTTCTGAGGCTTTATGGTTTTTTCCTTGAAATCACAGAAGTTGTCATCAGAGTCTTGGTTCTTGAAAAGACATGCAAGCCCACCATGTGGCAACATTTTGTGTGGAAGGGAAGGTTTTGTAGAGAACTACTTAATTTATGTAGATGAAGGTGTTATGTCCAGAGTAGGCAAGAATGTAAATGCTAGTAGAGGTTAAGTGTATCAACCTTAACTTGGAGCAGTGTAAGAAATCTCCCAACTCTCCGGAGGTGAGTGAGCAGGGGCACTTACTTTTGTAGGGAAAGAAGGGGGGAAGACATGCTGAGATTTCTTAACTGGTTCAGGTCTTGATTGGTAAAAGCTCTCTTTCTTTAAGGACCTTAATGTACTTTAGTATGGTTGTGGAGCCTGAGTAACATCTGGTTTTGCAGGTCTTAAGTTGTTGCTTTTAGCAAAGTTGAGCAAGGATATTCTGCTTGCAGCTTCTAAAACTTTTTGAGGAGTTAAACTAATAAATGATCATCTGTAGAACTATTGGTACCAAAGAAAACAACACAGCTTCCTGCCACTATTAACTAAAGAAACTTCCCAAACAAACAGCCCTATGAAAATGTGAAAAATTAAATACTGTTGTTCATTTATCTGTTAAGTTTTAAATGCCTTTTTTTTTTAAAATTGGATTGCATGCCAAAATTGGCTACAAGTGCTTTTCAGTGTCACATTTTGCATATTAGGGTGATACTTCAAACCAACTGCTTGATACTTTGTGCACTTTCCGTTGCAGGTGTTTGATGCTGGTGACTACTTTGGGATAATGCAAGTAGAAGAGGTGGATGAGGAGGAAGAAGGTGATGAAGAAATGGAAGAAGAATTAAAAAAGAAACCAAATCCTGGAAATGAACCTTGTTTCAAAGTTATCGTAACAAATGAGAATGGGCTTCAAGCCTCCAATCCCAACAGGTGAGTAGTGATTTCAGAATTAGTGTTCAGTCTTAATTTAAAACCTAAAATGATATGGACAGTTTGCTTTAAAACTTATTTGATCCTATTCAGAAATTCTCTTACTATAAGTTACAGCTGCGTATTTGAGGAAAGGTGCGTGCTCTGAGGTGTATCTTGCAAAGAGTACTAGGAGTGCAAGTATCTTTACACTGTTCCTCTTTAAATCCTGCAGGAAGATGCTTAGAAATTGGTTTTAGTAAACTGAGGGAGAAAATAGGGAAAAGGCAACCTTGAAATGGATTCTGCAAAAATAAAACTTTGTATCTTCATAATCTTCAAGAGGTCCTGGAGAACAAGAGAGGTGCCTGAGGACTGGAGGAAGGCCAATGTCATCCCAGTCTTCAAAAAGGGCAAGAAGGAGGACCCAGGTAACTATAGGCCTGTCAGCCTCACCTCCATTCCTGGAAAGGTGATGGAACAGCTTCTTCATGTCACCATCTCAAAGCATATTGAGGAAAGGAGACTTATCATGAGTAGTCAATGTGGATTCAACAAAGAGAAGTCATGCTTCACTAATCTGATAGCCTTTTGTGATGACACAACTAGATGGATAGATGAGGGGAGGGCAGTGGATGTGGTATATTTTGACTTCAGCAAAGCTTTCGATACTGTCTCCCACAATATCCTTGCAGCCAAGCTTAAGAAGTGCGGCTTGGATGGTTGTGTGGTGAGATGGATTGGAACTGGTTGAAGGTCAGAGCTCAGAGAGCTGTGGTCAGTGGAGCAGAGTCTAGTTGGAGGCCTGTGGGTAGTGGTGCTCCCCAGGGGTTGGTCCTGGGTCCAGTAGGAGGAGTGGCTGACATGCCGGAAGGGTGTGCTGCCATCCAGTGTGACCTGGACAGGCTGGAAAGCTTGGTGGGGAGAAATCTAATGAAGTTCAATAAGGGCAAGTGTAAAGTGCTGCATCTGGGGAAGAACAACCCTGTGTATCAGTACAGGCTGGGGGCTGATCTGTTGGAGAGCAGCTCTGGGGAAAAAGATCTGGGAGTCATGGTGGACAAGAGGATGGCCATGAGCCAACAATGCGCCCACGCGGCCAAGAAGGCCAGTGGCATCCTGGGATGCATTAAGAGCGTGGCCAGCAGGTTGAGGGAGGTTCTCCTCCCCCTCTACTCTGTTCTGGTGAGGCCCCATCTGGAGTACTGTGTCCAGTTCAGGGCACCCCAGTTCAAGAAAGATAGGAAGGTACTGGAGAGAGTCCAGCACAGAGCCACTAGGATAATTAAGGGAGTGGAGCATCTCCCTTATGCGGAGATGCTGAGAGAGCTGGGTCTTTTTAGCCTGGAGAAAAGGAGACTGAAGGTGACCTTATTAATGTCTATAAATATGTAAAGGGCAGGTGTGGAGAGGATGGAGCCAGGCTCTTCTCAGTGACATCCAGTGATAGGATGACAGGTAATGGGTCCAAGCTGGAGCATAGGAGGTTCCCAGTAAACACAAGGGAAAACTTTTTCATGGTGAGGGTGACAGACACTGGACAGGCTGCCCAGGGAGGTTGTGGTGTCTACTCCTCTGGAGACATCCAAACCCACCTGGACATGTTCCTGTGTGACCTGCTCTAGGTGATCCTCCTCTGGCAGGGGGGTTGGACTAGATGATCTTTCGAGGTCCCTTCCAACCCCTGACATTCTGTGGTCTGCAAGACTGTATGACCAGAGCCAGGGGGAGAGAGGAAATATTTGTGACATTCATGAATCTCAGGCTAAGAAGGTACTAAGCAGCTTCAAAGCAATGACCCATAGACTATTACATTGACTCCATTTGGCTAAAATGTAATTCAAGAGCGTGATCATGTGATGGCATGCTGTGCATGCATATATCATTGATACATCAAGTTGCTGTTGGCTTTCTTCAGAATCAGCTCAACTGTTATGAATATGAGACTAGTATGCAGCTACGAAACTAGAAAAAAGTTGCATAAGAAACAACTTGATGTTACAACACAGCTTTTTCTGTTCTTTCTGATCTCAAACATAGAACAGGCTATTTGTCATATATTAATAAATGGCAGTGAGATGAAGTCAGCTACTGGAGATCTAAACACAATGCTTCTCAGTTCTATCAAACTTCTTTTGCCTGACCTTTCATAGTTTTCTAGGCCTTAGGTAAACGTACAAAGTCTAAAAAAAAATCTAAATTTAGCCTTCACGAGTAAAACCAGCATAGAGCACAGGTATCTGCTTTAACTTAAGTGATTGCCTTATTAAATGAGTTCAGAACAGCTTCTCCGATAGCTCCTGGACTTCTTTGCAGCATTCAGGTATATTGTTCAAGATGCTTGGTGTACATGTCAAATGACATGTTTTTAACATTCCGAAATAGGAGTGTGGTGCGGCTTTGTTTGGTGGAAAAGTTCTTGGGGTTTATTTGTTCATTTTGTTGGAGTTTTTTTTTTATCAAGTAGAATTCAGATACCTCTGCCATGTTTCAGTAAGAGGATATAACCAAAATGTGGAGAATCTTTCTGTGTTAATAACTCTTGTGTTTTTTGTAAAAATTATGCAGCTTACAGAGGGATTAAACTTGTTGAGGGAAGCCATGCTGCTTGTATATGATTTTGGTTTGGGTTAGATTGGGTTAGACCTATCTTTTAAAACAATGCATTTTTTCTAAAAAAAACCTTGGGGGAGGGTGGGGGTTGAACACCCAAAAAACCAAAAGAGAAGCAGTCAAAAACTTTTTTTTTTTAAATAGCAGGTGATACAGGCTTTTGACGATCAGATTTCTCCACCTAGGTTTACAGATGACAATAGGTGTCACAGAGCTCATGGCTAACAAGGTCTTTGAATACTTTTGCAAAATAATGCAGTTTTTCTTCTTCAGGCAAGAATATCAGGTTGATGCAGTGGAGTTAATAATCATGAAAAGGGAAGAAACTCGTCTGTTTATGGCCTTTAAAGGGAACGGGGCTTACAACCTAAGTGCCCTGTTCTGTATTTATTCCTCATTTTCATGGAAATACTAGTGCGCAACAAGCTTTCTAGAACAAAAACAGAGTGGAAGTTACTGCTGGGAAGTTGTTCCTAACCTGTAATATCACAGTGTGTACTCTGAGTGCCTGTGGGTGCAAGAGAAAATGTATTTATCAAACTATCTACAAAGAAATGCAGCTCTTGTTCATGGAACATTTGGCTCTGCGTGTGCAAACACATACCGTAGTAATGCTACCAAAATTCTCTTCAAGCATTTTCCTCATCGACCACGCCTGGACGTACCGTGTGGAGCATGCCCGCCAGCAGCTGCTTCATGTACCCGGCTTGCTGCACAGAATGGCCAACCTCATGGGGATCGACTTTCATGGAGAGATCCCAGACGAGGGCAGTATTGAGCAAGTGTTGCAGGAAATGTGGAAATACAATCAGACCTACCAGCTTTCCCAAGGGGTAAGTCTCCAAAGCCTAATGAAGATGCTAAAAAGTCCTGAGCAATCCTGTGTGAAGACATTCCAGTATATGGGTGTTAACAAAGGTACATTTTTAATTCAAAAAAGGTCCTTTACAGCCATTTCAGAATAGACTTCTATTTGGAGGGATAACAAGTGCCATGTAGGGCTAAAATGCACCAGCAGCTTGCTACCATCTTTCTGATACAAACTTCAAGGGTTTGTTCTGGTTTTTTTTAGAGAAGGGAAGAGCCTGCTGCAAAAGAAGGGGGCTAGAAGGGTGATATCTGCTTGTATGTTGTGTGTGTGTTTTTCTGCTCAAACTTTCTCATAATGAAGGAAGTTCTCATGAATCAGCTGTCTCACATAAGTGTGTCTTGGCTATGCTCACAGTTTCCCTCACCTGTACAGAGTGCTTTGCACACCAGGGCTATAGCTACACTGTCAAGTAACTTCCTGGTTTGTATTTGGCAACAAATTGTCCATGCTGTGAAATGTTAGCTCACCCTCAGATGAGAACCGCCTAGGTGTTTCTAGTCATGGCTTACTCCAAGGGCTGTTACTTTTAAGTAGCGTGGATAAGACCACACCAGGTTTGGTCCTTCTGCATTATGTAGTCCTTCAGCACTGTACCAGCATGTCCTGAGCCTTCAAACACCTGCAAGTGTGTGCATGCTATTTCTGAGGGAATACAACCCTCAGGGTTCAGTTAGAAACCCTCTTGTACAGTCTGCAATATAGCTCCTAGGCTGCTGTGAATCTTTTGTATTAAAGAGGAGAAAGGTCAATTCCTTGGGCTAAGCTCTGTGCAGAATGGACAGGGCTAACCCTGAGCAGTGTGGGCATGACCAACCAGCACCTGTTAGCTTAGGGGCTTGAGGTTGTTCTCGGGAGTGGTGACCTTTATCAGCTGTGGTATCAGTTTAGCTCACAGTAGTATCAGGCCTAAAAAAAAATATCCCTGAGAAAGGGATTCATTGCGACTGATTTCCCTGTAAATAAAAGGGAGATCTGAATAGTATCTCTCAATCTTTCTACCCTGTGTTTTGTTTCCCATCACATTGTCGTGAATGGCTAATGAGTCAGGTGGAATTATCTGTGTTACCACTTGAAAATTGATTTCCTGGAAGACAATTAATTCAACCTGTAATTGAGCTTGTTCTCTGTTGCGCTTTCTGGCACTGGGCTGCTTGAATACCTTAAGCCTACTCTGTGCTCCATTTCTACCTCTGTAATAAGGCAACAGTAGCACTACCAAGCAACCTAAAGTATATTTGTTCATTCAGGATTTCATTATGACATGGAGTGCTTTGATGTTGCAACCTCAACACAGCCAGCTGTTGTTGCAGGAGGCAGTTCTGCTCTCCTTCATTCTTAACCTGTAAACTTCAAACTCCTTTTAGCAAACTGAGTCTGATAGAAGCTGAAGCAAAACTAATCTACCAAATGTCTTTCTGCTGATTTAGCTCCCTGAACTGGCCAGTTTGGTAGAGGGGAAGCGGGTCTGGTAGGCAGTAGCGTAAGAAAGCGGATGGAACTGTGCAGTTGAGATGGGAACAGACTGTTCCCAGCAGTGGCTGGATGCTAGGCTGGCTTAGCCTCAGAGTTGCAGGGATGAGAGTGTTACTCTGTACCTAGCACCTGCTCACAATCTGCTAGAAGTAGAAAACAGAAATGGTGTAGGGGGTGCTGCCAGCACCTTCTGCCTTGTGGTGTTTTTCTAGCAATTGCTATGTGCAGGATGTCTCACTCTTTAATCATACAGACCGCGGAGGAGAAGGTTCCTGTCTGGTACATTATGGATGAATTTGGATCACGCATTCAGCATTCAGATCAGCCTAGCTTTGCAGCAGCACCTCTGTTTTATATTCCCCAACAAATTGCATACACTGTTCTCTGGCCCTTGAGAGACCTTGAAACTGGTGGTAAGTGTGTGTGTCTGTTGAGTAGTTTGGGGGTTTTTTTAATGCCTTCAAATAATTGAGCATTTCACAGTAGAACCAATATTTCAAGACTGAAATGACTACGTACTTGTAATGCTATCGAATTTAAAAGTTATGTGAGGTAGAGGCGCTTATCAGTACAAAAATGTTACTAATGTTTTACTGACAGAGAATTTAAATCTTGCATTGCTGTCTTAATAAAACTGTTTCAGTCATCTGAGAGATAAAAAAAAATTCCTTAAATATCTATGTCTGTAATTTAAGTCAAAGTCAAGTACTGGAAGTTGGGAAATGCTAGGCCAACCATTTGCTCATATATTCGTGGCTTGGGGACACCCTATGCCCCCATCTCATGGAGGTTATCAGCATCCCCTGTCTGACTAAACTGACAAGTTAGATGGTTTTGGAACAATTTTTGCATCCTAAGTAATACCTTTTTGTAATGTAGTTCTTTAATTGTTATTTACATGTAGAATTAGAGATAATTAAAGTTGTGGTATTAGTAACTGTTCAGCAGTCGTTTCTGTGGTGTGCTGTGAGAGATTTTCAGTGGAGGACAAACTGCAGTTCCTAGGAAGTTGTTCTTGTTTTGCTGCAGATGAAGTGACTCGTGATTATGCCTATGGGGAAACAGATCGCTTGATCAGGAAGTGTGTTTTGTTACCGTGGGTCCCTACTGAAGTGTTGGATGTCAACTGTTTTACACCAGAGCCATCCGATGAGCACTACCAGGTATAATTTTAAGAAATCTCCTATTTTATCTCTTTTGAGAAGAGGTAGTGTCAAAAAACATCACAAGAGTTCTTGTTAGGCCTAAAGGTTGATTAGGAGTACAGCTATTGAATAAAAACCCTACATTATTTCAAAGAAAACATGGTGAGTCAAGAAATGTCTTATACACATAAACTGTTAAATAACAGTTTAAAAACTGAAGCAACACAAATGAGTTCTAGAATACCACAGTAATATATTAGAACTTTTTTATAAGCATGCTAGAAGGTACTTCATATGAGGTACTCATTTTCCAGTTAGGTGTTTGATACATTGTCTAATAGGCTTACCAATTTGACTTATTATTGTAGCACTTCTGGTCTGTCTTGAATTACAGAAAGATTTAGTTTGGTATTTTAAGAATGGTTATATTTTTCATCCTGGCTACTCGTTTGATGTTGTAGTTTAGAACCATTAAATATTGGAGCAAAGACATCTTTAATTTGATAGCACTGTTATAAATTACTCATTTTGTTTTGAGCTCTCTTCTCTGATAAAGGTTTTAAGAACATGAAACTAATATTGTTTGGAATCTTCTTTTCATGAACCTTTAAAGAAAAATGAAGAAACCTGCCTGTGAGGATGCTGTACTGCCACATAGCAATCAAAGTGAATCTTCTACAGATGAATCTATACTGCAACCATCTTTGTCTTGTGATAGAAGATGGGCAGAAAATGCTGGATCCAGCTTGCTATTAACAATATCTCCTCAGAGCTAAAGTTAACCTGCTTCTGCCAAATGAACGTATACATTCAAAATAGCATGGCTGTCTCGTAACCCGAGTCAGATTGGTTGTCTGGCATTTTGTGGTTTTGAAATAGGGATAGATGTACTTTGCATTTACAGATGAGGAACAACGGTGCACCCATAGTTCATGTCTTGCAGTTATTCTCTTGGCAAAAGTGCCTGGATCTCAGATAATATTTGCGTGTTTTTTATTTCAGTCTTGGGATGATCAGTTCAAGTTAAAGAACTATGTATGGCAAATGGGCAAACAGTATCCTCTTTTACAACCCCACCTTAAAAACATCTTCTTAGAGCATCCTGGTTTTTCTCTACTGTCTCTCTGCCACTCAGCCCTTGAGAAGAGATGACAGCAAAGTACTGACTGCTGACAGCTTTCTTTTATTTTATAATGTTTAGCTGTAGACTAAGGTCTTAACTGGAGACCGACCAATGAAGAATAGCTTAGGGCATAGCACAGCCTTAAACACCAAACATGAGATGCCTAGAAAGAAATACCATGTTTCTGACACTTCTGATTCCAGAGCTGCACACCCAAAATTTTACAGACAACTTCAGAGATCTATTTACAGCATTAATATGTGAGCCAGCAGTTCTGCTGGGAAACACAGTTGTGTGAAAATGTTTGTAACTGTTTATGCAAGTCACACTGTTTCAAAACCATTTGCTGCTATCACTGTACAATTTCTGCATCTCCTTTACTACTATGTGCAAATAATCATTGGTTGTTAAATGGGCTGTGTTGTTGGTTTTTACTGTAGCTTTCTTAGTCTAATTTTCCTTTAAAAAGCTCTGAAGGCTTCAGTGTTCTTTTTAAAAGAATCACAGTTGTTACAGCAACATTGTGGCTTAACTTCTGTCTGTTTCATTTTGGGGTTTGTTGTGTTTTGGTTTTGTTCTGTTACCTAATTCTAATCTCCCAACTGCAAAGGTTGTAACTTAACTGGTACTGTGGGTAATGTACTGGGCAATAATTGCAGAAACTAGTGTCTAGGATGGAAGTATCTCTTGGGGGGACTAGAGTAGTTGCTGTTCTGCAACAGCTCCCTGCATTTGAGTTGCAAAAAAGAGTAATGAATCTTAATGAATCCTCTGACATTGTTCTGAGAATTGTAGTCTCCTCTTCTTAAAAGCATAGGCTCTCTTCCTATTCTTAGGTGACTCCAGGAATTCTTTTGTATTTTTACTGTCCAGTCTATTCTAGAAGGCAATGTCTGACATCTTTGATCACAACTGTGGGTTTGCTTATGCTTTGTAGGTTATGTATTATTCCCTATAACAGCCTTAAAGGTAAAAGAGATTTCTGTGGCTGGACAGACATTTCACCACTGCAGCTTGTGGGGACAGCCTGCAGCAGCTGGAACTCAGGGAGCTGTTGCAGAACAGCAGCTACTTGGGTTTCTCAAGATGCACTTTTCCCATCCCAGAGTTGCTGTGAGCTACTTTCTTTGGCAGTGTCAGCAGTGATCCAGATGAGTGTTTCCTTTAATCAGTCAGAGCTGTTGGAAAAGATTTTTTTCAAGCATGTTTACTGCTGAAGGCTGCAAAAAGCTTTTTGCTCATTTTTACAGGAGCAGAATTAGGTTCCAGCCTCCTATAATTTTCTTAGTTAATATAATAAAACATCACGCCTAAGTGGTCAATCTACCATTTTGTTGGAAATACAGTAATTTTGTCTTCTACTGCATATGACCATCTGTGATTTGATATTTTGTTTAATTCTTAGGAGAAACAGGAATTTCTCAGGGTGCTACGGCTTTTTTACTAATTTACTTCTTTTTTACTAATGGCATCTTAACCTCTGATTCCCTTCTGTCTTGGCTCTTGCATTGACTTTTTTTTTTCTGAGTAGCACATTACACAACATAATATATTTCTTAAAATGCAGCTTTGGAATTGTCTTGTGCCAAAGACAACAGAATGCAGAGACATGCAGATGGGCTGTCATTTCGAATGTGACTACAAATGCACTTTTATGCCCGTATTTGAACACTTGTATGGAGATAAAGATTTTCAGAACATCATCTCTTTCTCAAACATTACTGTTTGAGAAAATGTGAACAGGCTAAACTTCAACAGGCTGTTGTTAATAAACACTTGGATGAACACTGAATCTTACAGAATATTTTACCTGTAGCTTCCCCTTCAAGATTGTGTTGGTTTTCAGTCCCTTACAAACTTGACTATGCACACTTGAAAATTCAGTTTGGTCTAAGCTGCTGTTCATATTGATGAATATTGTGGACTTTGACCTAAGGCTGATCATTATTCTGCCTAGTACTAACTTTTTGTGGGTTTTTGTTGTTGTTTTTAGGCTATTTTAGCAGAAAACAAGGAAAAACTGCCTATAACCATAAACCCACCAGTTTATGACAAAGACAAAGTTTTCAAGTACGTATCTGCAAATGAAACGCTTTCTTACCAAGATTAAGTATAATAATTGCAGTGTGCTGAGGCTGAATAACCTTTACCAGCTTTGAACGACAGAGGCAAGTCAAAAGTGTGTTTATATGTAGCTACTTGCTTTAAGATTCTCGCTTACTAGTTGTTCTTGTTGCACTCTTCAGAGTAAATGGATTGTCACTTACAGAATTTCTAAAAATACACTTAGATTTTTTTTTTCAAGTAAGTGCCACCTTCTGGGGGAAAGAAAAGTTGCATAATATTATAACACTGTTTTCATTAAGGAGTGTAACTAAAGTGTATAAGACAGACTAAAGACTTCTCTTCTGCATGTGCATCCATAGGGATACATGTGCTTCTCTCTGCTGCGTGAATAATAACAGACTATTCCCCTTCTTCAGATGAGATGGGCAGACAGGAATCTTGTCACAATCTGGGATGTTTGAAGTTGGATATGTGCCTTACTACAAAAATGGAGTGTATGGTGTGAAACTATTTCAGAAGAAAACTGAAAGAACATTGTGAAGATAAGGAACTTTTGTGAGCAAAAGCAGAGGCAGTTCATGGATAGATTGCCTAGCTTTATTCTAGAAAAACATGCCATTATGTAATGTGTGCTGTGAGGTGCATTCCTGGGTGTTTGTAGTCTGAGACAGATCTGAGTTCTTATCTGCAACATTTTGCTTAATATATGTGTTTAGGCTGAAACGTATTTGATGGGTATACACACACCCCAGCTTCTTGTGTTGAGGGGATTTGTTATTCACTAGATCAGCTTTACCTGAGAACTGCTGAAGTCAAAGTCACTTTGAGTTGAAAGGCATTCGTTAACTTGCTCTGTCACAGCATAGATTTCACTATGGAGTTGAAATATCTGTTTACAAGACAGGGAAGAGAAGCAAATACTATTTTTTCATCCAGCGTACTTGCCCCTATTTCAGATAGGGGAGCCAAAGATAGATGCGTTCTAGTGGAGATGGAAAGAAGCAGTGATGATATTGGGAAATGTTGACTTATTTTTTCTACTGCTACCTCTTTATTTTGCATCTCAGAATTCAGGTGAATGGTATTCCTATTATGGAGGCAGGGAGGGAAATGGGGGTAAAGCACATGTCAAATCCTTCCTGCTTCTGCTTCTGAGGAATCTCATCAACACCCTGTCAATGTACTGTTGAGGGTTTTCCTCTCTTCTTTCTGTCTGGAAAGGAACAGGGTGAGCAGTTTGGTCTCCATAGGAGGCCAGAACATTTTTCTTGTGTTCTGAATTTCATGGACTAAAGTTTATCCAAGAGCAGGGTAGCATCTCAAAGTCCAGATGACCTAGTGTGGGAGCTGAAGTCTTCCAGTGCTCTTGGCTTTTTTCAGAGCTTTTTAAAGGCTTTAAGGTGCCATCATGGACAAGCATATGGGAACGTGATTCTGGATAGATGTGTGTAGCCTGTAAAGGTGTGTGCCCTGCCTTGTGTATTGCCAGTGGTTTAAGGGGATGTGCAAAAAAATCAAATGTTTGAGGTTGCGAAGTTTTAGAACCTGGGACAAATTCTTGGTCTTCTTGTTAGGTAGAACTAAGAGAATGGGAAGATAAAATAAACATTTAACCTGATTGTTGAAAAGCAGGGGAGCAAGTATGTGTAGTTTGATACAGCAAAATTATAGGTTCAGATAGGTCTTACAGCATTAATACTAACTGCTGCCCTAGGGAGATTGTTCTATCCAGTTTTCCTGATTGCTGGCTTGAAAAAAAGGTGGATAAAAGTAGTACATGTTTCAAAGACAAAATTCACATGAAAGGTTCTTCCAGTCTGTATTGGGCTTGATCATCTCTTCATCTTCCTTTTCATGTTTCTCTTCAGTTACATCAGTAATGTTTGAAAGATGCCCACAAAGCCATTACAAGCTGACAGCTCTTTATTTTGATCAGTCTTATCAGCTCCGCGCTTTGGGAGATGATTCTCAGAACTGCTTCTTAGCTTTAAATGCTTTGAGTAAATTAATTGACGTCTAACATGTTTTATCTTATTTGCACAATTCCACAAATAATATTTTCTTTAACCCCAAACTTTACATCATAGGTAGCGACCCGGGCTTCTGTATGACAAGGGTAAAAAAAATCATTCAGGAAGTATGCTTAGCAGGCTTCATTAGTGCAGTGTCGTTGATAACAAAATGAAAGGTCCAAACCAGGTTGGCTGATACCACAGTATTGTTCTGTCATCTGTCAAACCCAGAATGGGCGTTGGTGCACTTCTTATCTGTCTGTATTTTTGTGTGGATGTGTGTTATCATAGTGGACATTGGAATGTGTACCAACTTATTTAATTAAAACCAAGGGAATACCATAGAAGATCCTATGTGCTCCTTAGATTACAATAAAAGAATCACCCAGGACTTGTCAGGTGCGTGCTGTTACAGTCTGGTTTAGATTTACTGCAGTTAAGAGATGCTGCCAGGCTCTCCAGGTGGCCTTCCATGGGGTGTGAACAGGTCTGATTTTTTTCAAATGTGGATACACTAAAGTACCTCAGAGAATCTGATCGCTACACAACACATAGGTGTTGGCAATGAAATACATTAGTGCTTTTATGAGATCTTCATTCTGGAATTATTAAATCATCTGCCTTCCAGAGCTTTTGACTGTTCAAAGACTTTTACAGTAATTGGATTTCATATAGAACAGATGAAGGAACTTAAAAACTTCAAAGAGTGGAATGGCCTTATTTTCCCCTCTTTTCTTAACCTCCAGTTTAGTTCAGTGGTCTTCCTGCACTTAGCAAAAACAGATTGGGCTCCCCTGTTTCTTTTGTGCTGCATTTTTGTCTTCTATAAGCAAGTCTTAAAATACATAATCCAGAGCATTCTGGCACATGAATTTTTAGCATGATTTCAAGATTAAGAAAACAGACTTTTTATAATTAATGTGTGTAGCACCTCTATGAAATCTTTTGTATAGCTGTAAGCTACTGGGAATTCTCTTACTCTTTCTAATAGTCTTTGATAATTATGTATTATCAAAGATACCACTGTCTTCTGGGTGTCTGTAAAGGCAGCTCAGTGTTGTAGTGGGAAATTTTTGAAAGAGAAGTATTAGATTTTAGGAAGAAGGTTCTTTGATTTTAATACTTAACTGGGGGGGAAGCCTGCTGTTTGGAGTGACTGAATGCAGGTGACTACTTGTATTTCTATGTGGTGTAGAGTTCACATGGTGTATTGGAGTGAATTAACACTGCGGGGAAATAGATTTTTGAATGTGCAGGAGGAGGTGACCCACCTTTCAGCTGAATCCCTGATTTCTTTAAAGAACACCTTGCTCTTCAGCTGTGAAAAGTAGCTGCTGCCCAGACTGTAGGAGGAATTTGTTACTAAATGATGTATTTGGAAATGTGGAATAAAACGTGGGTGGACACACTTCTGATTAAATTATGTCTCAGGAATGATGTGGAATAAGATTTATTGGAGTTATCAGATGCTGCCAGGCTCTCCAGGTGGCCTTTCATGCTGTGTAAAGCCAAATGCCTTGGCCTCAGGCCTTTGTTACAGCAGCATTTCTCATACCATTGCCTCTTTCTGACTGGAATAAGGGAGTTTTCCACAGGGGTTATGGTTTTGTTTGGCCTGAAGCACTGACTAGTCCATTTTAACACCTTAGGTTATTATTCAGCCTCATTGTTAGCCTAGTTGGAAGAATTGCTGTGAGAACCATAAGCTGATGAACAGAGGTTTCAAAGGTATTCACTGTAGCTGCAACTAGAGGGGAAGGAAGCCTTACCCTCTTGACTCCCAAAGATCCCCTATAGAGTTACTGCCATTAATTTCAGTAGAAACCTTTTTCTGAACTTTTAAGTGTATTCAAGGTCTCTGTCAGTTCTTATGCAAAGGAGTCCTATCTTCATAGCTCCAGAGTAACACTGATTTTGAAGCAGGGTTTCACTTCCGTCCCGGAGAAAGCAACTGTAACTGAACTGGTTTTGCAGATAACTAACCAAAGATTGCACAGCCCTAGCGCAACTCTAACCATGGCTGTACTCCAAATACTTACCATTATGCAATTTTTATCCAACCACATGGCTTTTCAGAACGAGTGTACCAAACTCTGTACTTGGCCGTGTTACTTTTGCCCATTTTTCCAGAGCTGGAAGTCAGATACCACTCCCATAGCCTGGAGTGCAAACCAGGAATCCCGAAGGCCAGCATTCCAACACTAACACAAAAAAAAAATTGTGCAATATGTTGGCAAACTGTTTCTGTATCATGCTAAAGGGGCTTAATCGCAACGAGGAGGAAAAAAAATAACAAACCCAAAAACTTGCTGCTCATGTTTATTGAGTGGATTCAACAAGCAGAATAGGTCCATTGCATAGATCTGATGATCCTATTGCTGCTAGGATCTATTATCTAGGTTTGGATACAGCTACACAGGAGCAGGACCAGTGTCTTTGTGGGATGATAACTTGTATTGCAAGGTGAGTTTGTAAGGGAGTGATCTGGGACTCTGAGCAACTTTAATTCTAGTATTTCTTGTGTTGTGTGTGTTCTTGTACGTGTGTTTGTGTGGGGATGTGCTTCAAGACTTTGTTACAGCATTATAAGGCCTTTTATCTTCAGCACACCATTTCCATTCCCTTTTGCTTCAGCAAGTACTAAAAGTTACTCTGAAGCAGTTGTTATTTAGATAGCTCTTAGGTGAAACTGGTTTGGCAGAATTTGGACTGGATCCAGTACATCAAATATTGTACTTTCTCCTAGCATGCAAACTTAAAAGGAGAAGCCAAGAAGCCACATAATGCGGAAAAAAATGCTGGGGGAGGGTTGTATGAAGATACAAACTTTGCTCTTTTGTAACAGCGGGGAAAGCTTGGTGACTTCTTTCAACAAAGATGTCAGGCTGACACCCTTCACCTGTAGTGAAGTCATCTCTCTTAGTCTTAAGCTCCAGTGTAAATAGCATAACCATTGTAGTATGTCATACTTGGAGCTATACAAAACATCTTGCATACTTTTTTTTTAAAGAATGTATTTAAAACCAGCCCAGTCACAAGGGTAGAGTCTTCTCTCATGGGGGAATAGATCTCTGAAGTGGTTAGTAGCAGAGAAGAAAAGTTACACCACTAATAAGAAGAGGTCTAGAAAGGAGGAGAAATATAGTGATTTCTTATGGAAAAAAAAAAAAACCCAGCTGTTGCTTAGTCTGTTTAAATGTCCCCATACCATGGGAACTGTTCACTGTGTCTGTCTTGCTTTTTGAGTCCTCATGCTGAATTCTGAATGAAGTGACCTCACTGTAAGCTGTAAAATCATCAAAATATCCTATCTTACTCTCTGCTTATTTTAGCATGTCAGCCAAGTCACTGGTTTCATTTGAGAGGGGAATTTCCTAAGATATGCAACACCTTACCTCATCCTTGATTATGCTCAGTTAATGCTAGTGTGTGTCAGGTTTGGGTTGGCTTTTGGTGTGGCTTTTTAATGGGGATGTGAGGGCATCCTGCATATACATAAAGTACATATTTTGATTGTTTGTAAATGTCTTTGTGTGTTGAAGTTCTGAACAAACAAAAATAGTCTTCTGAAGCTACTGAATTAAAGTGACAAGATTTCCTATGAATTTATTTCTCATGGATGACAGCAGGTTTGATTTTTGGAGCTCGTCCAGCAGTGAAGGCATTTACAAGGTGTCACTCAGGGACTTTTCATGTAGAAAAGTTAGTGACTGTCTTCTGAATTGCTATTTTTGTGAAATTTGTAGGAACTAAATATCCTTGAGATTTCTGTCTCAGTATGGGTTTGGGTTTTTTTTTAATCTGTCCCACTTAAATTGAAAATGTTTCTGTGATTAAGAAGAGATTGTCACAGTGTGTATTGGTAAAGAGTAATTCTTGTGGAAAGCCAAGCTTAAAACTTTCTTCTGTTCAAGCACAGGTTGATTGGTTTCAGAAACAAAGCTGACTTTTGTTCTGTATTACTTTTTCTTCTAGGGTTTTCACAGACATTCAGCAAGTCCTCAACAACCTGACGCATCCTCGTTTTGTGTTCACAGACAGTGAGGGAGAAGCAGACATCCTCTACAACTTCTCACACTTCAAAGATTATAGGTTGCAATTGTTCCCCTGAGAATATAAATTCTTTTGTTGCTATAAAGACTGTTCCCAAAGGCCTCTCCAACCTTCCTCCTTCACCCAACAATTTCTCTGTTTTGTAGGAAGCTAAGTGAGGAAAGGCCTGAGGTAATGCTGAATCAGTTCCCATGTGAGAACCTCCTGACTGTCAAAGACTGCCTGGCATCCATATCTCGACGAGCTGGAGGACCAGATGGGCCAAGATGGTTGCCTCGTACTTTTAACCTCCAAACAGAATTGCCCCAGTTCATCAGCTACTTTCAGCAACGCGAAAGAAGGTGACTTATGTTTCCACTTCTTGTCATTTTGTGCTTTCTTTATCCCACTTTCTTCAAAGACCAGTAGCCTGTATTTGGGGCTTGGCAGCTGTTACACCACCATGAGTTTTCTCCTGCTGTATTTATATTCAAGGGAATTTGACCAGGGAAGTGTGAGCTTTTTTTATTGGTTTGCTTTTTTTTTTCTTCCTTCAATGTAATAATAGTTAAGCAATGCATTTTGAAATACCAAAACTTTGCCATGGCTTGAAGACAGATTTGAAGGCTGTTGTTTGTTTCAGGTTTTTTTTTGTCTAGTCAAGGTCTTACCTTGAGTATTTAATAAATATACAAAGGATCAAAATGTGTTTGCAACAAATGTTTGGATTTTCTTTTTTCCAGGGGACCAGTAGCAATTGTTCTTGCACTTAAGCCAGAGTGGAAAATGTTTTTAAAGTTCTTGGGTTCTACAAGGTTGTGAAACTAAAATGGAGTTTTAGTGTTAGTGTAGAGCAGTTGTAGAGCTTTAGGGTTTTAAATTCACAGTCTTTCTGCTGCTGCAGCTGCCTTGAAGTGGATGAAAACATAAGAGTTTATTTTGGTAAGAGAGTTTTAGGTACTGCTAATGGAATAACTCTTATACCTGGCACATGGTATTCTGGCTGAAAGGTTGGTTCTTTGATGACAGTTGCTTGCAGTGCCACCCACCGCTTGTTTCCTTTGGCCATTTGTTGCTCTGTGTAGCCTGTTATTGACTGGCATAACCAGGAGAGAGCACTCTTCCATGTATCCCTAGTGTGTGCTGGTTTACTTGCTTTTTAATGTCAATGACTGGCCAGGAATGCAATGTGTAGGGAATGGGAAGGAGGGGGTAGAAATTTTCAAATAAGCAAACAAAACAGACCCTTTTAAGTTAAGACCACTAACGGCAGCTCAGTTTATGCTGTTTATCATGAAGCTCAAGAAGTTTCTCAGGATGCTTTAAGAGACTGAGGAAAGGAAGACGTGAACTGTCACCCTGCCCTTATTCGGGAAGATGCATTGACAGGCCAGCATGTTGCCTGTTTTTCTCAAGGGTACTTCAAAGAATTTTGCCTCTTGAGGTGACCGAGTACTAGAAAGTGAGACAATGGTGGTGTGCTTTCAGTTTCTTGCAATATGAACTGTTGAAGTATTGTGTGGTTTCTTCCCAAAGAGATGAGTTACAGTGTCATAATGTGAATGATTTGGGGGTGTTCTTAAGGAATCAAATTGGAAAATTGCACTCCTGGCAGAATTATTTTGGCATCATGACCTGTATGTGTGTTCATGATGATACTATCATGCTGATGGGTTATGTTCCCCTTTTGAAGGAGTTGCATGCAGAAGAAGGAAATAAACAGTGAGTGTGTGCTGGGCCCTAACTGAAAAGATGAGTGAAAGCTGCTGCTGTCTTTTCTCCACTTTACATCTAAGGCCTACTGCTCCCAGCTCTCAATCAAAAGTCCTGAGTTCTTGCACTGTATCCCACAGCTTTATAAAGTATTTATTGTGGGGAGAACATGGATCAGGTCAAGTGGATGTTCAGACAGATGAATGAAGTGGATACTTAGAGGTGTTGGCCTCTTTCTTTTCTCTCTCTCCCTTTCAGAGGAGAAGACAATCACTGGATCTGCAAACCATGGAACTTGGCCAGAAGCCTGGATACTCACATAACCAATAACCTTAATAATATCATCAGGCACAGGGAAAGCAGCCCAAAGGTGAGAGAGCATCGGTTTGAATGCGATTTAAAAGGGAGAGCTATAAAAAAAAAATTTGCCTTATAGAAGGAGGTCTAAAAATACAAAGAAGGAAGTTTATTCTCCTCAAAATTCATATGCTGGCCACGAGCATATACATTTTCAATCAATTCAGAATTGATTCAGATTTAAATTGATCAGCTTTAAATTGACAGTGATGAACTCCGAAGAGCCTGGTGTTCTCTTAAAAAATAAAACTTGCCCTGACAGTAATGAATATTCCAGTGTGGTGCTGCATTAACACCAATACTCAGACTGGCAGATGAACACCCATTAGCTATAGTTAGTGTTGGTCATAAATTTTGAAACATTATTGCTTCTGTCACCTGGTTGATCACTACTGGTGATCCACAGCTCTGCTCAGTGGGACAAAGTAGTGTTTTTGCCAACAACAGAGGAATCATTGGAGCTTTTTCTAGCGAGTCTGCAGTATGTGGTCATACCTCAAGAGTGTCACTTCAGTTTTATTTCTGTTGGTGTGTAGACTGCACGTATATTTCTGTAATGAAGAAATGCACAAGGAATTGCTTTGCATTTCTGGTTCAAAACAACAAGACCACTGAAATTATAAATAAGATTAATGTCTTGATTTTTAAAAATCATTACATTCTGGCCTTCCACTTTCCTCACCCCGATGTCAAAGAGCGTGATAAAAGATACCTATTTGCATAACAACGTTGTGTATTCATGCACAGTGCTAAAGAAGAACTGAAATGCACACAAGGTTACCCTTAAATCATCAAGATTCACAGACACTGTGAATTCCTGTGTTTTCCTTTTACTTGAATTATATTTATTGTGAGTGGTTTTGCTTTGTTGTAGGTGGTGTGCAAATACATTGAGAGTCCAGTCTTATTTCACCGAGAAGATGTGGGGATGGTTAAATTTGACATCCGTTACGTCGTATTGCTGCGGTCCGTAAACCCACTCAAGCTGTATATCTATGATGTATTCTGGCTGCGCTTCTCCAATAGGTAGTTACGTTCCTATTGGTATTGAGGGGCATAGAAGTAAACCTGCTACCTTGGAAGCTAAGGAATTGTTTTATTCCTTAGGGCATTTTCGCTTGGTGACTTGGATGACTACGAGAAGCATTTCACTGTCATGAATTATGCTCCTGGTGTAACATTAAAACAAGTAAGCAAACAGTGCAGAGTACTCCCTCACCTTTCCATTGTTAGAAAATCTTCCAGTGCCTCCTTTGTGACTGTTGCCAAATAACCTATTTCACATCCACTTGGAAGTACCTTAAGTCCTTAGCAAATATTTCCCCAACTGCTCCCCTAATCCTGAATATAACCCACATTGATAGAGATCAGTAAAAGAATTATTAAAATGGCAGCTAATCATTGCCACAGACTGGTGCGATCTTTTATAAGAAGAAACACTGTAGCAGGGAAGGTATTCAGGAACTGTCTAATTCCCTAGTTGTCTGTGTGGATTTGTATGAATGGCAAAATATAGTTGATGTTCCATTCTCTTGTCAGCTGATTGCTCAGTCCTTCCCAACCAAAACAGCCTTTGATATTGCTAAACTGTTTTAGGTACACTGTGAAGAATTTATACCTCTGTTTGAAAAACAATATCCAGAATATCCTTGGACAACGGTACAAGTAAGTCAGCAATTTGTTTTTCTCGTGTAAATGCTCATGGATCTTTTTCCACTCGGCAAACTAGTTTCTCCACAAGTGTTTGGTGGTTGTGGTGGGTTTTTTTTCCTCGTAAGATATACTTCATGTCTGTCGGTTCCACAAAGGACATTGAATGCTAACTTTCACTTTAGAAGCATTTCTTAACTTAGCATGATTCCCCCTCAAACATTTTTGTTGTTGGCACCTGGGAATTTTATTTTGTGATTACAATATGAGAATTCTTCTACTTAGTAGTAAAGCCAGTCCTGACTGCCCTCAGGATCCTGGGACTGGGATTTTGCTTTTTCTTTCAAGTTCCATCTTTTCTGCATAAGGTTGCCAATAATCTAAACACATGGATGTGAAGATTTATTATTTTGTGCAAAAAAGGCAGGAAAGTCTGGAATATAAAGTGTGCTAATTGCTACAGATGTTGCTCACATGACTGTGTAAAAGCTGTTTTCAAAGCCTTCACTACTCTGCAGCAGAATGTTAACTGTTGATTCTGAAAAGCTGAACCACTGAGGTGTTTGGACTCTTGATTCCATTGTTCCAAATGGCTCCACAAGTTAAGGAGGTGTCAGAACACGTTCGAAACCAAAGTAAATAGGAAATTACAGTGTATATGGTAATCTCGGTGCAATGGCATCACAGGTTTTGATTTATATCTTTCAAGCAGCGCTGTCAGTCTGGAGGTCTCTCTGGACACTTTCAGGTCAGTTTGCCATGCAGTGTGCTGGAGCTCACTCACACGGTCAGGATGTGCTCAGCTGTGCCCAGGTGGCTGACAGAAATAAGCACTGCCCCTGCTCCAAGTGTACTGTGCTTGAGGGTCTACACTGCCAGGCTGGAGAGTGTAGAGGCTGCATTTATGTACTGTGGCATAATTAAAAGAAAACAAGTTAGACAGAAAACAAGTTAGACTGGTTTTCTCTCTTTTCTTAAAGGCCTCTCCTCCAGCAGCATGATATGTCTGAGATAGTAAGTTAGAACCCTTCTTTGTTAAATGAAAACTTGCCTATGAGACTGCAATGCAGAATTTCCAGTTACTGACCCAGCTTCTCTGTGTTAGCAAGCTGGCCAGAGCCCTGTCCCTGGTCATTGCATTAATGACTTCTCACAAGAAAACAAATGGTTGCCTAATACTTTCATCTAGAAAGAGGAAGCTCCAAATAACTGTAGTTCCATAAAACATGCAGGAAGGCAGATGAAGGCCTTCTCATTGAGTTTTTGCCTATAATTCATGCTTGAAAGAAAAAGCTGCATATGAAGAGATAGTACAGAAACATGCACAAAACTGGATTGTTGTTTTCTTCCGTATTTATCAAGAGATAGAAGATGCAGAGTGAATGATCTCTGAACATTTATATGTGCATATGCTTTCAAAAGTCAATAAATTACCCAACTGTTGGGTTGATTTCCATAAATTAATTTACATCAGTTTTAACTAGAACCTGGTATCCTATCAATAATACTCAGTGTGACAGGTTTGACAGCATTAGGTTGAAAATAGTGTGGGAGAGACTACAAGGGGTGAAGAGATGTGGAAATACCTGCTGTAGGTTACCCAAAGTAGTATTGTACCCAGAGTAGTATTACACTATCTTTTCATTTGCAGAAGGAATGGTTCACTGCAGTATAAACTCAATGCTAAAAATCACACTTCTACATTTTTTTCACTTTCACATTGAATATCTGTTTCTCAAAATACCAATGGAATATGTTCTTAAAATTTCCATCTCCCCACCACCCTCTTTAGAGGGGTGTAAGTGGGTAGGACATTTTTCATTGCAGAACAAAGCTAGAATGCAATTTAATAGGCAGGAAAAAAGTCAGAACTTCACTGTTATACTGATGGTGTTCACAGAACTCTCCTGCGTTTACTTTTTCCCCCTCCTCTCCACGTAAGTGCAATACTGTGCATAACGCCTTAGAAGGGGGTTAATTCTAATACTGAATGCCCTGTTTTCAGGACTTCTGTAGTAGTGATTTGCTCCCCAGAGAAATCCATGGATATTGCTGGGTGCTCAGTGCTTTCACTGTGTTGTCTTTAGATCTAAATGCACATTCTGATGGTAATATTGCGCAGATTTTCATCTGTTGGCTAGTGTATTTTATACAAACTCTTTAAAAAGCTGTATGAATGAAGTGAACGAAACCACACTTACGGCTTTTTTTGGAACCCCACTTCTCATGTAGACCTTTTTCTGGTTTTAGGAAAATATTTTTAAGGCGTTTGCCGAGTTGTTCCAAGTTGCTTCAGCTAAACCTGCACCTCTTGGCATCTGCGACTATCCATCATCAAGAGCAATATATGCCATTGACTTGATGCTTAAGTGGGACATCAGCAGAGATGGTGAGAAGCTCATTTCTTTGAATGTTGAATTCTTTATAGTTGTGGACCTTTTAAGAAATGTATTTCTGTCTGAGCCCTTGCTGGTTTTCAGGCAGTGGGAGCTGTGTGCGCTGTGCCTCCCACCGTCATCAAAGTGCATCCGGAATCGCAGATCTGTGGGTTTAGCATCTGCCGTGCTGGTTAACGGGAATGATGGGGGAGCAGTTAATTGTGCTTGGCTGGATCCTTGCTTCCCTTATCCTTCTGCTACTGCCGTTCTCTGTTAAAAAAACTCAAACAAAAATAAAAAACCCACAAAAAAAGAAATCCTACCACAGACAAGCCCCAGACCAACCAATCAAAACCAACAAAAACCCACCACATGCACAAAAAAAACAACTGCTGTCACTGTGACAGCAGTGACTTTTCTTTCCCATTTACAGTTGAGAAAATGACAGAAATACCTGTCTCTCTATGAAAACCTTCAAGAGCTACCTTACTATTGATGGCTTCTAGGGTTGGACCAGTGTCTTCAATGCACATTTATTTAGTAAAGCAGAGAAGGAACCACATTCACCATTTCAGTGGTTTTTTTATGTCCTCAGAATCATTGCTCAGTTGTTGCCAAGTGTCTGCAAGAACACTGCTTCATGTCAGTGCCACAGCGTGGCTAACTACCTGGAGCCTTTCTTCCAGCCAGTTGTGGAGGAGTGGTAGCAAATTTAGCAAATTATCTCACCAGGAGGCTCAAAAATGTTCTGTAAGTGTGCCCAACCCAGACGTGTGTCTCTTGTAGGTAGAAAAGCAGGAGAGGCACCAAAACAAAAATGGCTGCCAGAGGAGTATTAAACAGAACTGGCTGTACTCTTCTTGTGAAATTGTGGTCCCCAGAACACAGGAGAAGTTAATTGCTTGTGCCCAGGCTTGCCAGGGGAGTACTTGGATATTGTACGTTGAGCGGGTGCCCCTACCCCACTGCTGCAGTGACTGATTCTGTAAATATGATTCAGTGTTTACATTATTCACTTTCATGGAGGGAAATGACTGAGAAACAGGAGGTGTAGAATTGAGCCTTTGCTGTTCAGATCAGGTGGAGCAAGGGTTTGAATTTGGGTCTGCTACATTCACATCAAATGCTCTTTCACCTGTCCCAGAACTGTCTGGAATGGGAGAGGCCAAGCAACTCACTGACATTACTAGCTTAAGGAAAACTGTCATAAAAGGACCAACCTCACATTACAGCCCTGATTGAACTTGAGCTGCACAGGTCCCCAGCCTTTTGAAGATGGGGGCCTGGGTGCAGAAGTCATGGCTGTGGTGGCTGTAGGCAGCCTATGGACAAATAGATTAATTGCCTCTGTGTAGAGCAAAGTATGATTTACCTGTACATGAGAAGCTTGTATCCTCATTTACAATCTCACCACCAGACTGCAAATAAAGTCCTTTGTTTGTCTGCACAGAATGCATTTGACTCTGAACTGTACTGATGAAGTTTGAAGAGAAAATTAAACTTCCTGACTTCCTTCTATGAGTGAGATGAAGTGGCAGGTGGGAGTGGCTGGAGTGTAAAGGAGCAGGATTGCTAGAACTGGAAAGGTAGATATCTTAAGAGTTTTAAGAAAGAAAGGTTTGTACTGAGACATGAAAGAAAAACTAGAGTTTTCTGGAAGTTTCAGACTGTCAAGCAAGGTACCTGTATCAGGGAGATCCTATTAAGTTGCTGCAAATTCTCATACTGAATGAGGCACTGGATTAGCACAGTGATTGCAGAATCTGTTGGATAACTGTCGTCTGGATAATGATGGTAGAACAGACCTCCATCCCTGAAAAAAACCAACCAACCAAAAAAAAAAATCACTGAAATAAAACCACCTTGTTGGCTTGACAGCTTGTCATAAAAGCTGGCTTTTTCCAGTCATTTTCTATAATATGTGGCTTAAAGACAGGTAGTGATTCAGAATCTCTGTAGAGCTTGTACTAAGAGGCAGTGTTTGTGTTCCCCTTTACAGGGAAAAGAATTATGCAGCCTCAGATCCTGGAGGTGAACTTCAATCCTGACTGTGATAGAGCCTGCAAATACCACCCTACCTTTTTTAATGATGTCTTCAGCACCCTGTTTCTGGATGAAACAGACAGCTGCCATGTGACATGCATTGTCTAGCCACAGGAGGCTTGGCTCTCTTAATTTCCTTCCCAGATATGCTTTACAGCAAGATTTATATTTCAGTTCTATGAGCTGCTGATGCAACTATTTTCCAATACTGGTAACCCAAAGAAAAAAATGTATCAGAAGAATATACCATATATTGTGTTGATAATTTTGTCTGCATTTTCCTTGTCTTGCTTAGTTCTGTAAATCATCAGTTTGTGTTGACCAAATGTCTTGTTCATTGAATATGGGAGATCTCAAAATAGGACAGTAACTGGAGCAATTGACTTGTTTTTCAGGTAGTCTGATTGCTTGCTTGCACAAGTTCCCCATTTCAACATTAAAACTATAATTTACTGAATTGTCTTGGAGTTTGTATGTCTCTTATCTATCCCTTTTATACAAAGTTCTAAAATCTGTTGGGAAAATAATAAGGTATTTCAGCACAATTAGCTACTAGGCTACTGAGATTAAAGCTTTGATGGCTCTTACCATTTTTCTTATTTAAGAAAGAAAAAGGCTAACAAACCCCATGACATTTAGGAACCCTGTACTGCTGTCTGTCATCCTTAGCCTCCCTGTTAAAGAAACTAGATTTCTGAGGAGGGGTCAGGCATGAAGTGAGAAGGATGCAATGTCTAGAGCAGCACAGGAATGTAGAAGCCTGAAGGAATGAAAGGGATGTGGAAGACTCTGCTAGAAGCTGAAGCAGTCTTTGGACTTCAAAATTTAGGACCCAAGATGAAGGTATTTGGGAGTAGGGTCTCAGTTTGAAATGAATCATTCCTCATCTTTCCTCTCTCCTTAAATCAGTGTAACTGGCTGAAATTTAGCAATTTCAGGCTGTATTTACATTGCTGTGTGTGTATGTACAAGTTGCAAAACGTTTTGTTGTGCATCATGAAGTATATCTATCTTATGTGGGTAGTTTTTTCTGAGCTATTTTGCAGAAATCGGGATCTATTTGAGAGTGAAACACAGTTATAAAATTGTATAAATGTTCTAAACCTTGCTTCAAGATTTGCAAGTATGTTCATGATCAGAAAAGGAGAGGGATGTTTTAGGCTATTCAGGCTGGTCTGCAGAAGCCTGGTTTGTTCCAGTGAGTGGAACATAGGCTGGAGGAATAAACCATCTGCATGTTATGGAAATTCAGTCACTACACAGGCGGGGCAGAAGGGAGAGCTGGGTTGCACAGCCAGAAGTGGTGCTGACAGCCGTGTCAGTCTCTGCTGAGGAGTCAGAACTTTCTTGGCCTCCTTACTTAAATGTGAGTAAAGAAACATGGTGAAGTGCTTAATGTAGTGTGATGACTTCCAGTGTAGGGAAAGTTTCTGATGTGTAGTAGTGGAGACTGGATGTAGTGCTGCTCAGCAGATGTATTTGTCACTGCAGAGTGCCTGAAAACACGTAATGGTGTGCCTGTGGGTCTAGAGTAAACGGGAAGGTTTCACTCATCACAAAGTGATATACTTCGCAAACCACAAGAATGACTCTAAAAGTATTAAGATTTGTGCAGTGGGGCCACAAGCTGTGTTAAAAAATAGCCTGTTGTTGTGCTCTTAGGCAAAAGAGATCTTTTTATCTTGCAGGAAGCAACTGGTTGAACTAAGCATCTCAGCTCTTACTATGTCAGCTACCATACCATAAGAGGAGCAACCCTTGTTTCAGTTTCTAAGCAGCTAGAGTTGAGAAGGTGCAGGTAGGAGACACTAGTAGCTACAGTGTATGTACTGCCCTGAGGGGCAACAGCCCCACCCATGGCCTGGCTGCCACCTCCACTGTTAAGGTCTAGTGGTGAACTGGCCTCTCACTGCGGGTACAGGTGGAATATGCTAGTGCTGTTTGGCCAGTGTTGCTGGTGATGCCTCTCAGCTTCTGTCCGGGTGCTCTGAGTTTCCTGGTTTACCTTGCCCATAGCAATGGTGAGAAGAGATGATGGGACTGTCTTAGAGGCTATAGCATCTTGTTGCCTTCAGTATTTTTCTGCTCAAAATAATTTTAAAACAATAAAAACAGAGGAACATGGTTAGTAAGTTTACGTGTAGTTTAATGTATTTAGATGACTGATTGCACAATGCTTCAAACAAGGAAGGCACAAATTGTGAAAAAGATCTCTTCTTAAACATTTCCAGAGTACAGTGACCAGAAGATAACATCTGGATGCTGTATTGGGATACATCATGACACTAAAGCATTGTGTCTAGTGGTAAACATGAAAGCTTCAGGCCCCAGTCATGCCTGTCACTGTCAGGAACAGCTTTCTGGAAGCTCTGTTAATATATGGTTGGATTTCTTCCTCTGAACATAATGAAGTTGGAGTTCATGCTTATTTCTGGTAATACTTAAATTGCTGTTGTCATATAAAATACAATGCTGCAATGTAGAAAAGAAGTACTTTTCAATCAGTTCTGTCTTTTAGTTTGCTATAAAAGTCAGGCATACACCCTTTTGTAACTTGCCTAGTAAAGGCGTCTTTGTTTCTAACAAGTACTGTTTTGTCAGCTGAATTAACAAACTAATGGTATAAGTAGTTCAGCTAAAAATAAAATAAGGCCATAACTTTTTAGAAAATTCTTCTGGATCTTCCTGGCTGAAGACTGCTTATTCAGGTAGTGTCTTGTTACGATTGTCCTTCCAGATGCGGTAGTTGAGCGCAGAAGCCATGGTTAGCCAGGCTAAATAAGGAACCATCAAATAAGCTGCTGTTTTGTTAACGTTATACCAGGAAGCAGTTGTAGCTGTTGCCGTACCAGCCGTGAGCAGGAGGGTTGCCAACCCCTGAAACACAGGAAGGTGGTTAGTGTTGGTATTACATTTTCTTGACTAGACAGTCTTTGGGTGGCTCTTTCCGCTTAACTCTGGCACTTGCTGGATCCCTCTGCAAGTTAATTCCTTCTCAGAAAAACAGACAGCAAAAAAATCAATTTCTGCTGAGTTATGAGTCAGGTTGACTCATAAAAAGATATAAAAGTCAGAAGAAAGAGAATTGCAGCTGGAAGCAGGAGAGGGAGAAAAAAATCCCTCTCACAAATACTCTCTTGACAGCGGGAAGTATAACACTGATTACAAACCCAGTGTGACTTTGGGCAAGTCACTTAGCTAAGAATACTTATGCAGGCTTTTCATGCTGTCTGAAGAGATGCAGTGTGAAAGAATCAATGATGGATTGCAAAGTCTTCACTGTTACAACACTGCATGTCTATTTAGAGAACCAGGCAAATATTTATTGATTTTTATTATTGATTTTTATTTTTGAGGCAGGCTGGTTTTCTTCAGACTGCAGAAAATTAGTCTTGTCTAAAATGGGTGCTGATTACCTCAGTAATGTTATGATAAGCTTCTTATCACTGCTGTTTGACAGAGATACCTAGGAATTTCAGTAAGGCATAAATGTTTACTTTTTCTAGTCACACAAAGCTCTTATCAAAGGGTGGCAGAAATTGCTTCTTGAAATCTAAACATTTAAGGATGTTGTCTATACATAAATACTCTCAGGTGGCTGCTGGCATGCATTAAAGAGAATTGTAGAAAACTTCTGCAAGCCATATTCTGCACTTGGATTCATTTTCAGGGAGAAGAGATTATGATAGAAAACTTTCATTTTAGCACCTTGCAAATGACAGCAGGAGCTTGTTTTTCCACTTACCCATCCCATTTTGTGAGCTCCAAAAAATACTGGAGTCCATGCCCAGTTTAATGCCAGCTGCCCTGCATACAGCCCCAGAGGAAGCACTGATTTTTCGTTGAAGCCCCCCAGTTCCTTCCACACCAGGTAGGAGCCATATCTGGAGAAAGCAAACGGAAGGTGTAATCCAATACACTGGTTAGAAAGCAACCACACATTCTTGATCCAATGAAATTACTTGAGTGTTAGAGTCTAGATTCATTTGGAGAAAGCAGATATCTAGGCACTACTTGGTCAGTACTTCAATAAGGTCTGAACAGTGCAGCTTTGGTTTGACTGTGGAGAGTATTAAAGAGAAAAAGGGAAGGCAGAGTAACTGACAACACAGGCTTGATCGCCAGCTGCACGTAGCAATATGGAGAGAGAAAAACCCCCTATCCTGCCAAGGTGCTCGCCTCCAGGCACAGAGGAGCAGATGACCTACTACATTTCAGTCTTAAAAAGAGAAAGCCATATTGAAATGGAAGCAAGTATAAGAGTCAAAGGTAAGTCTCTAAAGAGTGAATAAAATCTTTAATTTTGGTACTGGGAGATGGTGCTTTAAAATAAAGAAAAAACCTTTTAAAACAGATGAACTATAGAGAACTAGGAATTGACAGGTGGCAGTGGACAAAATGTATGGCATCCCAAAGCACAGGTGAGCACAGGTATCAATGGTGTTAGAGCTGGAGCGACCCTGTAGTCACATTTCAGAAGGGAGGAGTGGATGGGACAAAGATGGAAAGAACAAAGATTTTAGGACTTCTATGGGAAGAATTAACCACAGGGAGCATCTAGTACCCTTCCTGTCTGTGGCATTCGGGCTGCTGAAAGAGCTTCCAAAAAACGTTGTGAAGATTTTGAACAGATCTTCTTAATGCCACAGAACAGTTTATTGAAGGGATCCCAGAATGGAAGCTGATAAAGACAGGAATTCTCAGGGTTTTACTAATATAAGGTTTATTGTGGGTTGAAGAAGCCTGATTAGAACAGGGAGCATTCATCACCTAAGACTGTCTTCTGCTCGTGTGTGATTTTCCCTTTAGACATCAGGTAGATTTCAGTCCAGAGGACTGCACAGCTATTCCAAGTGACTACAGGAGAAGCCCCTGGATAAAATGCCAACATCTGGACTTACACCCTGGTTTCAGAATTACTAACTGAATACCGTAGGAATGTGAACTGGACTGTGCACCGTGCTGGACAGCAGGGACTCATATGTACTTCTGCTGACAGTGGAGCAAAGATGGAATGCAACTTGTAAGCATTATTTTTTTTTAAGAAGAGACAAACATCCCTTGGAGTAATTGCAAGTAGTTTGTCTTCATTTGTAGGTCATATAAGAAGGATTTTTTTTTTTTTCTTCCTGTTTAACCCAGTTAGTGACTCAGGCTTGCTTCTTGGTCATTGCTTTCAGAGGAACTGAACAATGCAGCTTTGGTATTTTGGCAGTTTGACTGCAGAGAGTATGCAAACAAACAAACAAAAGGAGGGCAGGGTAAGCATTAGAAACATTAGTTTTTCTTTGTAAAGGGCTTCAGGACCCAAATCTGTTTCAAAGTGATTTGAAGATCAGTGTGGACTCTGTTGTTCATGCATCTAACTTTGACATCAGACCAAGACCGTGATGTACAAGTCTGCTAGGAAGCTAAATGTTAAGAAAAGCATGTAAGCTTATTTAATCTTGCTTTTAGTTATTTCTTGCTTTCAATACATTCAAGAGTCTAAAGAAATGAGATGTCTTGGTCATTCAAGGAATGTGTGCACATGACGGATTACAGAAGAAAATGTCTGGTAATAAATATGATCTTGAAAATAAGTGATAAGCTGTCACAATTGGGATTTTAAAAATATTTAACTTGATATCCACATTTATGATGAGGAATCTGGGAACGAGGTTACAAATTGTGCAGTCAACTTGAAGGAAGCAATGATCTGATTCAAATGCTAACTCTTGGAATATACAAGAGTTGAGAGCAATTTTTAAAAGTACACGCTGTAAGAGGAGGAAGAAAAGAGACTAGTGACAAGAAAGGAGGGACAGTACATGAGGCTATAAAAATTAGAAAGCTTTTCTGGAAAGAAAATGAAACCAAAATAAGAAAATGTGTGAGATCCAATTTATCATTCAGCTATGGTTTCAGACATTGTGTCTGTAGGTGTCTTTGCAACAGGTGGTGTGGTATTTAAGATAACCTGCAGGGTGACTATGTAACATTAACTTGGAAAAGATCTGATCTTATTGACACTTTATATGGTTAAGCTAGGGCTACATACAAGCTACAAATCACTTAAAATGTAGCATCATGATGGAAGAAAAGGAGGGGTAAGCCATAAAAGGCGAATTGCAGCCTAAAAAGATGTATTTGATAACTAGGAAAAAACTATGCTGAATCTTGGTATGCAGCTAGTTCTTAATAAGCAAGTGCAGAAAAGACACAAAGAATCGAAACTGCTCAATCTGAGACAACCTAACACTATAGATGTTTTTGATACATCTTACTAAAAGTAATGGCTGCTAAACTACAGTATTATTAAACTTCTAAGGTTCCTGTGGGAATGGTATTTGACCTTGTGATTCCTTGTTCATTTGACAGTAATTGCTGTACTGTCAGGTATTTTAAACTAGTTAAATAGGGAAGCAGTAGGTGGATTCAAACATTTACAGTTTAACAGCTTGGCAGTTTTATTCAAAAGGAGATGTATGTTTTGATTTTGGTTTCTTTTAATTGAGCTCTGTTAGAACTCTTCCTGCCCTCCCTTTTTTTATTTTTCTAAAACTACTGAAGGACATGGATAGAAGAAATCCCAGCATTGCCTTGCTCCATCACTGCTAGCTTGGCACGCCTTCCCCTTACAGCGACTGAGAAAAGCAAATTAAGGGCAGCTTTTCAAACTCCTGCTTTTGATGTGGATACTTGTGAATGCAAAATGTCCTATCAAACCCACACACAACTCCCAAAACATGTTTTTACCTGTTAAACAGGCAGCATGACACAGTTTCTTACAAACACACAGCCACAGGAATACAATAGTTAGTTCTCTGGTCCAGCATTATACTATAAGGAACTTTGAAATGAGGTAAGTAGCTTAATACAATGTGAAAAACATACCCCATAGATGTATAGAGAGTTCCCCAAACAGGAGCAAACACCCAGTTAGGTGGACACCAGGATGGCTTCTGGAGAGATTCATACCACCCTGGGATTTCCTTTCTGGTTATCCTGCTTCCTAAAAAACCTCCTGCATGAGGCAGAAGGGTGAAACCCACCGCTGGGGCCCAGGCTGATACCACTTCCATGGAGACAGTGAACCTGAAACAAACCCAAACATGTTGACTGTCAGAGCAATTTTAAAAGGCAACTACAAAAAAAAAAAAAAAAAAAAAAATCCATTTTTAGCAGATTTTAGAAATAGACACACATGTAACCTGATTCACAGCCTAGTCTTGTCACTGAGAAAGTCTCCAGCTCAAACTAATGGATCTTGTACCAACTTCACTGGCCAGGACTCAGCCCTATACAGAAACTTATCATCTATTTGGGGGTAGTGAGGCCTTTACTTCTCTTTCAGCTTTGTGTACTAAGATTACTGAATCTTACCTACATAAATATCCTCATCAATAAGTGTGCTCGAGGAATAAAGCAGTTTGATATTATATGGACTGCACTTGGGGGGGGGGGGGGGGAGAAATGCACCAATAAATAAGTTTATTTCTGTATTTGCCAAGAAGCCCATGCACTCAATGAAACGGTGCTTTCCTGTGCCCAAGCAAAATAATTGGGTATGCTGTGTTGCATTTTTAGCTTCCAAAGGGTGCTGAGGATGCTCCAGGGCTAGGAAGAGTGGTGTGAGGTAGTAGCAGACACTTGAGAAGCTGCCTCTGAAAGTAAACACCAGGGAGGACAAGGAGAAGATAAGTACTTAAATGATGTTTTGCTAAACAAGGACAGAGATCTCAGTGGATAAATGGGGAGTATACCTGTGGCTTCTTCATGAAACATTCAATCAGTTGCAGCAGTCTTAACTGCCAACGCTATAAAGTGTACTGGATTAAATTTGCCTACAGAAGTAACTAAGTAATGCCTACTTCTGGTAGGCCACGCTGCTTTGCAGTACAGGCAGCAGTACAAAAGTAAGCAGGAAAGCAGGAAAAAGCTTCATTGCGGATTTTCTGGCCAAAAGCCAAATGCTACAGAAGAGCTGTGTTTAGCTTGCTAAAATGTAAACAGATTAGAGGTAAGATAGAAAAGGGCAGCAGCAAAACGTGTTATTTTTTCAAATATACAGTAGGCAAATACACCCAATTCCTGTTCGGCTGTAAGGCAGGAGGGCGAGACAGCAGGAAGGACTCGGAGATTGCAGCAGCGGGGAAAGAGCAACTGGGGAAGCCCCAAGAGAGAAAATCAAGCAACCAGCACTTCAGAGGCTTGTCAAAGAAAAGTGCCCTGGTGATTGGGCTGCTGTCTTGGCCTGTGTTTAAAAGCTTGTATTTCTGTAGTTATGATTACTGGGAGAAGGAGGCAGGGAGTGAGGAAGAGGAAATCACACTTACAACAGATGTGCTTAAACTGATAGGAAATGATGCACAGATGACGCTGCCCTCTCGCAGTTCTGGTACAGTGGGTTTCTCTTTGGAGAACAAGTGTAAGCTTAGCCAGTAAGGGAGCAATCTTGCATTAAGTTTTTTCTCCCTGTGCTCCGGGTTCTGCTCCTACAGTTACACAGATCTAATGAAGAGATTTCAGTGGCTGGGACCACAAGCCACATTGCATGGGATCAAGAAAAATCCTGGTGATAGAAGTAGAGCAGAATTTTGAAGGCAAAACAGAGCACAGAGGGCCTGGTAAAGCATGCAGGATTAGCAAGTTTGTAAGGAGAAAACAAGAACGGGCATGTAGGCTGCTGGGCTGTGGGCATGCCTTAGGGGAGAGTCGTGGGAGGGCAGTGAATAGGAATGCACATAAAAAAAAAGGCAACAGACAAAGCATTACACCAGTCAAAGTCAAAAATGGAACAAAAAATGAAGGAGTGAAAGAAAAATTAAGCAGAAAAGAATTCATAACTAAGGTTGGGGAGAAGAAGTGGGAGAATGATGTGCTGGCATAGTATCAACTAGGTCTTGGGTGGAGCATGGACAACAAGGAAGGGAGGAGAAAATCTGCATAGTTCATTGCTGTAGTCATTGCTGCCATACTTCCTGCCTAATGGATTCTACTAGCTGTTTACCGGGGAGCATCTTAAAGGAGCAAAGGAGTTAACAGGTTCTCCTACACCTAAATTTGTATTGTTACTTTCCTGAGGGAGCAGGCTGCCAGCTGCAGTGTACACTACTTGTCACCATGAAAGGCTCTGCTTTTACTGGGATGTGAAGGAATTGCTACGTGCAGAAGCAACAACATGTAATAGGAACCAGAGCTCCAAGCACAGTGTTTCTCTGTGGTTGCCTTCAGATAAATAATTCCCAAAGGTTAAGTTAGAAATTTAAAGTTACTAAGATCTCACTAAATCTTAACCCTGTCGCTCTTGCTTTGCCTACTGAGAACACCAGGCTTAGCTCTCTGCACATGCTGTACAGTACTTGTCATCTGTGCCAGCTCCCCTGTAGCTGTCAAACACTTTTTTTTTTTAAGTGATAAGCAAGGACCCAAAGGGGTTTATGCTGTATGTGAAAGTAACAATATCAGAGTGGTTTCCTGCAGGTATTAAGCAACTGGACTGTGTCAGGGGTTCTGTCAGCTTCCCCCCAGGGAAGAAAGTCTGAAAGCATTCTAAAAGCTGAAAATGCTAAATGCTTTCAAATTGGAAAAATACTAGTGGTTAAATGTGGATGCTGAGAAGCTGCTAGCAAAGGGATTCTCTCAGGGTCTCACAATATTCGGTGAGAATACTGCCTTTCTCACACAAGTTATGAAAAACAGTAGGATGGTTTTTGTAAGCTGGACCCACACCTGGTGTTTTGCTAAGTTCTGTTTATGGTACATTGGAAAAATATTTTGGAATGGGTGCTGTAGGACTTTGGCCAATCCCCCTAGGAGATGGGTGATCACTGACCAATTACCCTGTGGGGCTACGGTATAGAAAACATGGTTAGAAATTAATAAAGTTGCTTCTTTTGCCTGCTCTTGCTGAATTTGTGTGTTGCTGCATCTCTCCACTCCCGGTATAAACAGCGACAGTTGAATTCGATGTAGCTACATGTCTGTCCTTCTGTATGTTGGAGGAAGAACACTGGGTGACAAGGGAAAGAAAATCAGGCAGACAAACAGAAATGGGGAAGTGAAGCCAGGTATGAACAGGAAAGGGGAAGAAATAGAGGTGAAGAGATTGAACATACTGGCTTGAATTGAATGTTAGTGTCCCAGTCTTCTGACTACTATTACTACTAATGATATATTGTGTTTTCCAATAGTATTTCTCAGGACTTCATAAACACAGCAGAGTACTCTCTTGCATTACTATGGAGAAAGGAGAAGGAGAAAGAGGAATGAAGCCATGCAGCAAGGTAAGAACATGCTGGAAGGCTCAGCCTGGACGACCACAGCTGTCCAGCAGCAGAGGGAGTTCCTATATTTTAATTCCCAAGAAATTAAATACTAGCATCAACTTCCCATAAAAAGCAGTAACTAACTCCAGGAGCAGCACTAGTTGGTTTTAGATGAAGCCATGTCTGTCTTCCTCAGGTTACTTGGTGTAGGTCTTTGGTGAGAGAGCAAGTAAAAGGCAGGGCTGTGCCAGAGAGTTGGTGCATTCGGCCAGTGCTGTAGCATTTGTTTGGTTAGCTGTGCAGCAGGAGATCTGTGCGACAGTTGTAAAACACCCAGTACTTTTTTTTTACTGGTTTTGACTGGAATAGAGTTAATTTTCTTCCTAGTAGCTGGTTCAGTGCTGTGTTTCAGATTTAGTGTGAGAATAATGCTGGTAACAGAGTGATTTAGTTGTTACTAAGTAGCACTTACCCTAAGTTAAGGATTTTTCAGTTTCCCATGCTCTGCCAGCGAGGAGGGGCACAAGCATCTGGAGGGGCACATGGCTAGGGCAGCTGACCCAAACTAGCCAAAGGGATATTCCATACCATAAAGCATCATGCTCAGTATATAACCTGGGGGGAGGCGACTGCTGCTCGAGCATCCGTCAGCAGGTGCTGAGCAACTGCATTGTGCAGTTACTTGTCTTTTCTTGGGCTTTATTTTTCCCTCTTTTTGTTATATTCCTTTTCATTACCAATACTATTATCACTAGGTTTTATTATTGTTATAATTTAATTATTAAAACTATTCTTATCTTAAACCACCAGTTCTACTTTTTTTTCTCCAATGCTCCTCCCCATCCCACTGGGAGGGGTGAGAAGTGAACGAGCAGCTGTGTGGTGCTTATTTGCTGGCTGGGCTTAAACCATGACACTGACACAGCCCCTCTTGCTGCATCTATGTTACACAACCTAGAAGTAATTGCTACTTTCCCAATTATATCCCAGCTCCACTTCAAGGTGAGATCTGGTTGCACAATATTCTTGCACCCTGATACGCATACTGAAGAACCTTGGATGTCTGTGGATGATACCTGCCATGTGCCCAGCAGGTATTTGCCTCTAAGAACCACTACAGTTGGAAATCTTTTCTTCCCACACACACTTAACTTGTTTATTTCTGTTCCTACTTCTTATCGCTGCCCTGTGACATTTTCTTCATCCTCCTGCCCATTTTCTGTTTAGCCCTAGTCTGACTTCAGGCAGTTTCAGCACTGCCGTGAGGGCTGCATCAGGCGAGTGTTTTACAAACATGTTAAAATAATTTTTGTAGGCATCCAAGACATCCAACTTGCCCAAAGCTGGTTCCAGGTACATAAAGTAACAAGAGAAATAAAGGGCCAATAAAGGAGCTAATACTGCAACTTGCTGCCTAATGGGCTTCTTCCTTTTTGCAGGTTGTTTTTCTGTGGTGATGTAACATGCATAAAATCAAACAAACTTTCCATGTTCTCCTCATTATGAAAAAAAAACACTGCACACTGAAAAAAAATAAAAGGGGATGGGGTGTGCTACGTGTGGGACTAGATGTGTTGTGACAGAGGAGCTGTTCTGCTCCAGCCTGGTGAGAAATGAACTAAAACACTTCTTTGCTTTGAGCAGGTCTCTGAAAGGCAGGTTGGTCCCTTTCCCTTCTCTGGGCACTCGCTCCCAGGGAGAGCTCACTGAGAGGGAAGGAATGGAAGGACAACTACTATTATTGCATTTGCTTATATCCCTGTGCTGATAAAGCTCTGACTAATCCCCTTCTTGTGCAAGTTAGTGCTGGCTACCCAATCACACGGGGCTTAAATTACAGCTATTGCATTAAAAACACAAAGGAAAATTGCTCAGTGGGGCTAAATCCCCCCTACAGTTCTGGGTTTTCTAGTCCTGCTGTTTTGAGGTAGACTGACAAAGCTGTGAACATCCTATTGAAGGGGGTCCCCAAGATGTGTACTCCCCCTCTCATCCTACACAGTGTATTTTTTTTTGAGGGCAGGTAAGATTCTACACAGGCCTGAGAGACAGCATGTGAATTTCCCCAGGGAAAAGGCTTCTTCCTGAGGTAGCTGTCTGAAGAATTAAGGGGTGCATGCTTACCTTAGATGAATAAACTATTTATGTGTGTTGGGGCTTTAACTCCTGGGAAGCCACAACATTAACAACAAAGTTATATCCCAGGCTGTGACACAAAATACACCTACCACAAAAAAAGCAGTCTTTGTTATCTAGTCTCAAGAGAGATTTAAAACAATACATGTTATACAAATATCTAACAAGTAAGTGTATACAATAGGTGTTTATAACTACAAAATGTGGTATTTATTTAAGGACATAATGTGAGGTGTACTCATCAGGTTTAGAGACAACAACTCTCACTGCCCAGGTTACACTCCTTTTAAAATGGCAGAGCACCAGTTGTGCAAATAAATCCATTATTTATTGAAGATTCACATATGGGGACTGAAATGTACATGAGAACAAAATCTTCCCAGGTGCTAATTTGACACTTACTGCTCAAGCTCTCCTCATTTTCTCTATGTGTGTTTGTATAAAACAGCCTACACACAGCGTACTTTAAAGATAAAACATCCCTTTGACTAACAAATAGCCACTCTCCCTTTGACTCCCTTCCTTCCAAACAGCTACTCAACCTGATGTACGTGTTTTTTCTTCTTCTTCTATGTCCACCTACTTGGAAAGTGTCATCTACATCTATTCTTAAAAAGTTAAGTTTCTCTTGGATATTTGTAGTTTTAAGTGCAGCATGAGCCTATGTTCTCTTGCCAGGTATTCTCTGAAGAGTTAAACCTAACAGAAGTGCCACAGCCAAAGGATGCTTTAATAGCAGTGGGACATTTGGGGGACATCACCACTAGAAAGCCCCAAGTGCCCTGTACGGCAAACCAGAGGTAAACTGCAGGGAATCATAAAGTGGTTTGGGTTGGAAAGGACCTTAAAGATCACCTAGTTCCAACCCCTCGCCACAGGCAGGGACACCTCCCCCTAGACCAGTTTGCCCAAAGCTACATCCAACTTGGTCTTGAACACATTCAGTGATGGAGCATCCACAGCTTCCCTGGGCAACCCGTTTCAGTGTCTTACCATGCTCTTAACGAAGAATCATAGAATCAACTGGTAGTGCTGAGGTGCACTCGTAGCTACAGCATTGCTACCTGGGCTGCTGCAGGGGTTTGCAGGAAACAGATTCTGCCCTGCACTTTGCCTCTGAAAGTCTCAAATGTGAAAGTCACAATCATGACTCTGCCCGAGGCTTCATGGGTATGTGGTAAAGTGAACTCAAATCTGGTAGCCTAGCACAAAAGGGGTGGCCCTTGCTCTCAGGGCTCGTGGGGCAGCTGGTAGTAAGGGTGCTCGAGCAAAGCACAAGGAGAGCAGCAGCTACTCTGAGTTCTCACTGACGTGCTACCTCAGCTGGCCCAGCTGATAACTTGCCACCCAGTGTCTCCTCTCAGCTCAGCACAGGTTACATTACAGACAGTCACGGAGGGGGTGTAGTCATACATATGCCACGTATATCTTCTATTACTGCCCCATATGCTTCAGCTAACTTGAGAAGCTCACTGTCTTTTCCAAGTATTTTTCCTGGAGGCTGAAAAAAAATGGAGGAAACCATCTTACGGAGCTGCATAGGATAGAGATTAGAAAAGTGAGCAAAACCCACTCACGGGGATCCTTTCCAATCAGCCCCATTAGTCAACAGAACTTCTTGCTGTTCCGATTCATTTTCCTTCTGCCGAGTTACACACAGTAATACAATCTCTTCTGAGCTCTGCTTGAGACTGTTTCATAACTTCACATGATGCAAAGTGCTTGCACAACGGCAACTTCAGCATGGCAACTTTCACTTTCTTTTTTTTATATAATAATCTCGCCACTGAGTGCTCAAATGAGTGCAGCGCGTTTTGCGCTGATTTATTAGCATCACTTGGGAATTAAGAAGAAAAAAACCAAACAACAAAAGGCCTTACTTTTGCCCTTAAAGAAATGTCAAATTATGAGCTCGTTACAGCGGCGGTGAAAGAAAATACCTTTAGTTAAATAGCAGCCTGCAACAGCCCTCACTCGAGGGCCCGGGGCACACGTGCGTTGTGCTGAACTGCAGGTGCCCGTGAGGCCAGAGGAGCTGGGGTGGGGCTGCTGTTGCTGTCTGACCGAGAGCTGCGAAGCTGCGTGCTCGCACAGCTGGCCAGCTGTGACCGACTGGGAAACTCATCCGCAAAACCAAAATTAATAAAATACCCCGGTTAGTCCCCTCCTTTTTAAAAACAAGCAAAAAACCAAACAAAACAACAAAACACAACCGACCAACCGAAGCACGTTCCGTGCCAAACAGCGGCAGGGAGTAGCAGCCAGCGTTCGCCTGGCTAGACCCCCTCTGCCCGTCAGCCGCGGTACCGGCCCGGCCCGGCCCCGCCGGCAGGAACGCGAGCGGCAGCAGCGGGGCCGATGCTCGCGGGCGGTGTCTCCATCCTCGTCCTGCCCACGAGGGAGCTGCTGGCCCGGGCACGCAGGGCTGACGCCAGCGGCTTCGCGCTTGCCACAGGACTTCTTCCAACTCCCCCACCAGCCCGCGGTCCGCCCGGCCCGGGGGAGGGCGAGGGCCGCCCGGGGGGGCACGGCGGATGTCGCCGGGAATCACCGGGTCCCAGGCAGGGGCTGCCCAGGGTGAGCCGGGTCAGGCAGGACCGGCAGAGCCCGGACCCGGCCGCCGCGGCCCCTCCGGCGGCGAGGCCGCACCGCTCCCCCTGGATCTCCCGCCCCGTCCCGTTCCGTCCCGCGGGCAAGGGGGCGCAGGGCAGCCCGCGAGTTACCTCCGCTCCCGTGCTGCTGCCGCCCGTCGCGCCTCCACTACCGTGAGGCTGCGGTGCCCGCCCCCGGGGCCGCCCCGTCCCGCCCCGAGGAGGGACCTCCGGCTCCGGGCGGGAGGAGCGGCGTGGCGCGGCGCGGGCTGGGCCCAGCGCGGCGGTAGAGGCTGAGGGCGGCGAGAGTCGGGGCTGGCCGACCGCCCTCTCTTTCCCTCCCGTCTCCTCTCCCTCCTTCCCAGAGCCCGGCGGGGGGGCGGTTGTCGGCGAGGGCCGCCCGGTTCCCGTGGCAACGCGGGGCGCGGCGGCGCAGGAGGCCGGGCGGCGGCCATGGGCAGCTGGGCCGCAGCGACATGGCGGCTTGGTGGCTGCAGCGGGCGCGGCGGCCTCCGCGTCGCACCGCGGCGACGGGGCAGCTCCCTCCCCGGCGGTGGGGACCGGGCGGCGACTCTGAACGACCTGTTGCAGAGCTCGGTGGAGGCCGAGGAGCCGGGCGCGGCGCAGGCGGCGAGGCGGCAGCGGCCGTGCCCCCGGGAGGGCACGGTGCTGCTCTTCCCCGGGCAGGGCAGCCAGTTCGTGGGGATGGCCCGCGGGCTGCTGCAGTACCCCGCCGTGCGGGACATGTACCGCCTGGCCGAGAAGGTGCTGGGCTACGACCTGCTCTCCCTCTGCCTGGAGGGGCCGCGGGACGAGCTGGACCGCACCCAGCACTGCCAGCCCGCCGTGTTCGTCGCCTCCCTGGCCGCCGTGGAGAAGCTCAACCACCAGCGGCCTAAAGTGAGGGGCGCGGGGCAGGGGGGGGCCGGGGCGGGACGGGGCGGCGCGGCCCGCTCGGGGGGAGGCCGGGCCTCGGGGTGCGGGAGGCCGGGACAGGGCGCCGAGGCGCGCAGGGCTTCCCCTGCGGGAGCCGGCTGATGTTCGGCCTCGGGTCTGTCTCCGTGCAGGTGGTGGAGAGCTGCGTGGCGGCGGCGGGGTACAGCGTGGGGGAGTTCGCGGCGCTGGTCTTCGCTGGAGCCCTGGGCTTTGCCGAAGGTGCCCGGGGAACGTGCCGAATGCCCTCGTAGGACAGCCCACCCCAGCTTTTTCCAAAGCATCGCCTGTTACCACTGTGTCCCTCTCGCTTTTTTTTTTTTTTCTTAAATCAGAGTATAAATTTTACTTCCATTGTTCACTTTAATATGTGTAATACAGCATTAAAAGCATTGATGTCTCATAAGAGTAAACAGCCACCCTTTCTTGCGCGCAGATGCAAGGCACCTTTAACGCTGTTTTCTCGGGGCTTGTATTCACTGAGCATCTCTGTTTCTCCCCTTAGCACTGTACGCGGTGAAAGTGCGCGCCGAAGCCATGCAAAAGGCGTCGGAAGCTGTCCCCAGCGGAATGCTATCGGTTATCGGTCGGCGAGAGGCAAATTACAAATTTGCCTGCTTGGAAGCCCGTAGACACTGTGAATCGCTGGGCATAGAAAAACCCGTATGTGAAATCTCAAACTATTTGTTTCCAGACAGCAGAGTCATTGCAGGACACTTACAGGTATTGCTTTGGAATAACTATCCCTTTAGCTGAATTTAACATTTCATTTTTAAAAGCTTTTACTTTGCATTTCTGTGGGGAAGTTACCTACAGCCTTAAGCTTGTCCAAACGAAAGTGTTTGGTCTGTGGGGTGTTTTTTCCAGCATGCGCTCAGTTGTTGGGCAGGGAAAGGGATCCCTTTGTCACATTAAGGCTGTTGAGGTGGTTCTGGTGGGGTGACTGAGTAAACCTTTGTTGTGCAAGACTCTCACTTCTCTCTCTCTTTTATAGGCTTTGGAGTTTTTGCAGGAGAATGCCCGAAAATATTATTTTACGCGTACAAAAATGCTTCCGGTCAGTGGGGCTTTCCATACCAGACTTATGGAATCAGCAGTAGAGCCATTGACTGAAGTCCTAAAATCGATTGAGATTCAGAAACCACTGGTCTGTGTCTATTCTAATGTCGATGGCAAAAAGTACATGCACTCAAAGCACATTCAGAAGCTGTTAGTGAAGCAGGTGGTTTCACCTGTTATGTGGGAACAGACCATGCACTCTGTGTACGAAAGAAAGCAAGGAACAGAATTTCCTTACACGTATGAAGTGGGGCCTGGAAAGCAACTAGGAGCCGTTCTCAAAAAATGTAATTTAAAGGCCTGGAAGCAATATAACCATGTAGATGCACTGGAAGATGAGGAAATGGCAGACACCTAAGTAGCCTTTTGGGAAAAATCCACGCAACTTGTTTTTTCTGTCTAATTTAAACGTAACTTTGCGCTCCCAAAAGAGAAAGTCTTAAACTTTCATGGCTTCTCATGATGAAGAGAGCACGGTGTGCATAATCGCAATGAATTCTTTCCTCCTCCGTGTGCCCCAGGTCTGGAAGGGGAGAGCAAAGTCTGGATTTTCCATCTGTGTTGGGACTGCAAAAGGGTCAATAAACATGCCAAATAACTTTGTTTGGCCTCAAGCCTGCAAGCAACTTCCTCTCTCTTTTTTTTCGTTTGTTTTCTGTTTTTTGATGTTTTGTTTTTTTGGTGTAGTTTGTTGTGGATTCAAGTTAAAGTCAGTAGCTTCAGCTCTCTGGGGCAAGGGTCTTCTGTGTGGCTAGAGGTTAGAACCGGGCTGTGGAGGGCTCTGTGCTGGCCTCAAGGCTGCCTTTAAAGAAGCCATCCAGTTGGTGCAGCTTTCAGTACTTGGATGATCCTGTTTGCTAACTGGACTGACGTGTGGGACGTTCAGCTGTGTAAAATTATTTTGTGTCCATATGGCCAGGTAGCAGCTGGATAAGGCAGATGTTATTAGGAGTGTGATTTTCTTAAACTCTAAGTAAACTAGAAAGCTTTCCTTGCTATTTTTAATGCTGTGGAGCGCACGAGTGCTGGCCTGTAGCCCACACACAGATGGAAGTCCTCTTCTGTGCAGCTGTGCAGTGCCATGCTGGTTGTCCTAACTTACACAGGGGAGAAGAAATGTTTCCCTGAAGGGAGAAGCTTAACAAAATTCCAACCTCCCCAGAGGTGCACAGCTCTTGTCATCCCTGACTGAGCCTGTGGGGTCACGTAGGCCGAGTTGGCCCTTTGAATGACTTCTCTTGACAGAGCAGAAAACAACACTGAAAACTTTGTGGAAAGATCTTTTTGGGGGCAGCTTTGGACAGGGTGAACCCTGTGGTAAAAGAGTTCCATGGAGGAGGATTTGAATGCTGGTGTTTTGGTTGTGTCTTTGTTTTGCTAGCATGTACATTTTCTGAAAGCAGGAGCTAAGCTGGAGAGTAGTGGGTTGACCCAGGCCCTCCAGGGAAGAGCTTCCCAGTTCCCTTGTCTGCACCAACTGTCGTTGGATGGGTGAGGGCTGGTGGCAGGTCCCCGGGCTGGTTGGTGGCTGGGGGAGCAGGAGGGCTGCTTCCTGCACCTTCCCTCAGCGCCTGCAGTGCTCGAGGCTCTGAATCCACTCTTTGGATTCTGTAACCAGCCTTTGGCATAGTAAAGTTAGAAGTCATACTATGATGTTGTGCTGCCCGTGCAGGTGTCCTGGTTTGAGTCACAACAGAACTAATTCCTGCTGCTGCTTCCTTAAGGGTAAGTGTCTAAGAGAACCTAAAGGGAGTTAGGAATTTTCATCAGGAAACAGTAACCGGTTTTTGACACCAGCATGTATCACAGATGTTTCAGTTCCAGGTTCTGCACACCCCAGGACCACCAAAAAGGTCCAAAACCTTTAGGTTTGATCTGTGATTTTACTTTTCATCTCAGTCCCTTCTCAGTGACTGCGCTGTCTGAAGTTAGCAGCGTGTTTGCACAGGCAGTGGCTGCTCCTGGCAGTGATAACCCCTGTGTTCAGAGTCAGTGCCAAGGGTTGGTGTGCAGAGCAAGGCCACTGCTGGGGCTTGTGTACCACGTTGGGGGGCAGAAAGTGAAAGGCTGCAGCTGCAGGGAGGAGCAGCCAGGACAGGGGACCCTGAACTGACCAGCGAGGATTCCAACCCATACACATCATGTTTGGTATAAAGCTGAGGTGGGTGTCCTGGTGACAGAGGATACAAAGAAGGTGGAGTTACTGAAAGCCTTCTCTGTCCATGCTGCTGCAGGCTGTCCTCAGGAGCCCCAGACCCCTGAGGCCCCAGAGGAAGTCAGGATAAAGAAGGAGTTCCCTAACATTCTGTGTGATTCTGTGATCACGAGGGTCAAGCTCTGTTCCTCAATGGCTGGCATCTGAGGAGGACTCTGTCCATTCTGCCTTCAATCCTGATCCATGTGTTCCTGAATCCAGCTCCTCAGTCTGGTTCCCATCTGATTCCGAGTCCAGTTTGGGACTTCCCTGGTGCCTCCTCCACAGCACCAGTGGTGACAGTGACAATTGCCCTTGGGATGGGGGGGATGAGGTCAATATTGGTTTTGTATACATTTGTATATATTTCATTTTATTGTTTTCATTAAAGCTGTTCTAGTTTTCTCTTCTAATCGCTCAGTCTCTCTCCGTTATTCCCTTTCTCTTCCCCTTTGGGTTAATAGAAGAGCATCTGTCATTTGTCTAGTGGCTGGCTCAGCCCTAACCCTTGACAGCAAGGTACCTGCTGTTGGGGTGCACAGACAACGTGTACTTGCTTTCTTTGTCCTTTGTCTGTAAGGGGTTCTGAAAGTTTTAGTGACTACGAGAACAGTATTTGCTAAGGGATCATGTACAAACCAGCACGAAAAGGTTACATGGTGCACATTGTAGCGTGACCAGAAGCTTCAACTGAATTCTAGGCTTTCTTTTATTTGTTATTTTTGGTATTTCAATGGTATATTTAACAGATATATAGGAAATATTACTTAAATGACCATGTCCATCTTCAATGGTGTATTATGAAATGCAGAATAACTTCCAATTAGAGTATTAATCATTTCATATCACATTTCTGAAAGGAATATTGAATTTTAAAATACTAGCCTCAATTATGATTGCTTAATGGAGTGTATTATTAAACAGTCCTTTTGTGAGCTGAAATTGGCAGCTGAGCCTGCCTTTACAGTACAAATTCCACTTTGGGCATGTGTAAAGATTAACCATTAGTAAAATACAGAAGAATTTGTCAGCTATTGGACTACTGGAGGCTGCCAGTTAAGGGCTGGGATTGCTGTAAAGAAAATTATTTCAGTGAGGGCTCCTACTAAGTGACTATGAAACCAGCTCTTACGATAGCTGGAACTAAGCATGGCATGTTGGTGGCACTAATTTCAGTTTTAGCATAGTGCTTTATAGTTTTTGGACTTTTTTTATTATTTAACTTTTCGGGGGGGGGGGGGGTTTTTGAAGCCTGTTTTCTATTTGTATTTTGATGACCATATTTTTTTGTGTTTTTTGTTTTTTTTTTTTTTTTTTTTTTTTGGGGGGGGGGGGGGATTTTGCAGACCTGTTTTCTATTTGTATTTTGATGACCATATTTGTTTGGGTTTTTTGGTTTTATTTTTTTTCTTTTCTTCATTTCACTTTGTTGCACAGTTTGCCTGGAATAAAAGCTCTTTGGGAGAACCATGCTAAAAATCTCTGCTCGCAAATGCAGAATATTAGACAACCTTTGCACCTTCGCCAGCTGCAGAGTGCTGAAAGGATGCCTGCATCCTGCAAAGCATCCCGCTCTCGGGGACCCCATTTATGCAGTGGGAAGCAGGAACCGTAGCCACTGTGCGGGTGTTGGCTTCTCTCCTGTGCCGCGCTTGAGCAGCCTAAGGTGAGGTGGCCGGTTGGCGTTGCTGAGCCTGCTCCTTGGTGAGCCTCATGTCTTCAAAACCAGACCCCAGGCAGCTTCCTGCTCCCGTGTTGCTGTTGTAATTGATAGCATCTAGGAAAAGTGCAATGGAGGTCTTAATACCTCTGCATCGAGAGCGTTCAGGGCTTGCTTTTGCGTAGTGCCGGCAGCACGACGTCACGTCGGGGTGCGGCTGATGGTGAGCAGAAGGGTGCCTCATGTTGTCAAACTTCTCTGCGTCCAGGCGCGGCACACGGAGCAAGGAAGAGTTCTGGGACGTGGTGCTGTTATCTGCGTTTCTGGTGTGTGCTTACTCAGCTATCTCCTGCTTCTGGCAACCGAACGTTTGAAGACGTGAAAAGTTGGCACAGTTCCTTCAGGAGAAACAGGATGTGGGAAAAAAATCAAGTGCTGTCAACTGTGCTACATGAGGAAGTATGGATGTACATAAACACATAAACAAACGTGGGTCTGCTGGGTCCCAGCGTGGAGGCTTAACAGAGAGGCTCTTTGCTCAGCCCCGCAGGTGAGAGGGCACCCTGGTAAGTGCCACTCCCGCAGTGCTTCAGTCTGCGCCCATCCTTGGTGCGGATGCTGTTCACTGCTGTCTGACCTGCTTGGTCGGTGTGATTACATTTTGCCTTCCTTGAGACTCTGTTTTGCTCCGTGCATGCTGGATGCTGAACTTCCCCTCTCTCGTGGTTCAAAAGGTTACATTATTGATTGACAGGGCGTGAAAAGGCAGAGTCATCCCACGCAGCGCTCAGAAGGAACAGGCAGTGCAGCAGTCTCCATTTGTCATTGCTCCCCTGGGCATAAAGTTTCTTTTTTCAGAAATACCCAAAATTATTGTGTAGTGTTAAAGTGATTCAGCCAGGAAGAATCCATTTTTTGGCAGCTGGTACTTCTATGACGTGTACATAGATTGTTTGTTAGACCCTTGATAGGAATTTTTACCCTTCACGAAGTAATAACTTCAACATATTTTCTATCACACTGCTGTTTGTTGTGTCTGTTGTTTGTTTTCCCAGAATAACTTTTGGAGATGGACAGTTAAGATAATAACAGGGTTTGGGCACCATTCATGAAAGAGAGGAAACATTCCTCAACCCACTTCAACTTGACTGGGTTTCTCTCCACTGAAGAAAAGAGAGGTTCAAATTCCTTGTCTGTTTTAAAGCTGGGACTCAAACTTTAAACTCCACCGTCTCATCTGAGTGCTTCAATGAGTAGGCCATTAAATATTGTATTTTCCTGTTTCAGAAGTGCACTAACCATAGTAGGTGCTTGACTAGGCAGGAAGCAGGTATCCCCTCTGCTGAGGGGAATACCCAAACCACAGACAGGCACTTTCATTTTCTCTCATTGAGAGTCTAGAACTGTATACAGTGAAAAAAGCTTCAAGAGCGAAGGGTAGGGAAGATGTAGAGAATAACTTGGTACTTGGTATGGCTGGAGCTGTGTTGTAGAGAGAAAAGAATTCCAACTGTGTCCTAACTGGAGTATGTGAGGGCAACACCCACACCATTTCCATCTCTGTGAGCTGTGCTCAGGTTTCCCTTAGTCATGTATTTCCCTCGAAGCACACGCATTCCAACAAGACATGGGCCATCAAAAAAATCCCTTTTCCAAATTCAGTCAAATTCTTGTTTGTTTTGTGTTTTGCTTTTTTTTGTTTTGTTTTGTTTTTTTCTGGGGAATTCAAAGTTTTACTTCAAGAAGAGGCAGAAGAATCTAAAATCTATTATTAGATTTCTGAAAAATTCTGGAGAAGTAATGGCTTGGCTTGAGTGGCCCTCAAATTCCAGCTCCTTTTCCAATAAACTATCATTTCATACACTAATTTTACTACATATGAATCAAATAAAGCCCCTCTTGTAGCCTTAGCTAGCAAAATGTATGAGATGGACAGCACAGTCTTGGAAAATAAAGTAGATGATACTACAAAACATGCAAAGCAACAGTTTAATTAAAAAAAAAAGTATTAAAGTATTGGTTTTAATCTTTATTATTGCTTTTACAATGTTAAAATTGAAAGGATGTCCAGCATGCCTTCAGTCTTTCCCACATCCAGAATCTCTTTAAGAAACTCGTTTCTATGAAAGGGACACTTCATATCGCGTGAAAACAAACACACAAAAAAAGAGACGTTCTAATCGCCTGGAGTCACAGCTCAAAACTAGCAAGTCAGGCAGTTATCCAGCAACAACCTCCTTATTTTAAACATTTTTCTTTTTTAAAAAAGGTACGAAACAGCAGTGACCCAGCACTAGCCTAGGTTTTAAATATAAAAGAGATTTTTATCAGTGTACATTTGAAAAACAAACCAACTGCCACCACCTGGGTGTTAATGATAGGGTCAGAGACCAGCAATGACCTCCTATTGTAATTCTCTGCCTTAATTCTGCAGTCCATAATTCACGGCCCACCAAAAGGCAACAAGAAGCAAGGCTGCAAGCAGCAGCTTCTGGCAGACGCACCTGAATGGAAGCCGGCAAATCTGCGGGGAGAAAGGGAAGGGAATTAGAAATAACAAGCGGCAAAAGGGCGGCACAGAAAAGCAATGGATGCCTGCGTGGGGGGCACTGCCAGGTTCTCCCAGAAAGGGGCATCGGGGGCTGGTGGCCGCTGTCGCTGCTGCCACGGCAGGGTCATCGCCAGCCTCTAAAGAAGCCTCCTCTCTTCTCTGGGCTAAACGGAGGGCAAGATACCACCGGCATCTGGCCTGCTCGGCGCCCACAGAGTAGGCCCTCGGCTTCTGACGGTGGGAGATGCTTTCCCTGGGAGTCGTGTGCGACCTGGGCAGCTCTTTGCAGACTTTGGGCATGCTCTGTCAGTGAGAAATTTCTGCCTAAAAAGCCAACCCAGGGCAATGGAGGGGGTCACCAACAAACTGAGGAATAAAAGCAAAGCGAGAGCCGCATTATTTGCTTTACTCCACGACAGTTCCATGGGAGTTAGGTGTTGCTGTTATCTACTTGTCAACAAAAAGGCAGGAGAAAAGGGAGAGAGCATACCCAGCTTCCATAACCAGCGATCTTCTTTGTCCAGTTATTGCTCAAAATATTTCCAAAGCTTCTTATAACACTTCTAATAATATTCCCTGTCTGGAAAACACTGATGGCAACTCTGATGATTTAAACAAAAACAAAACAGAACTAGAAAGAAAGCATGGGGATATTTATTCTAAAAAGTGTCAAATAAAATAGCAAGGTTTAGAAAACTACAGAAAGAAACCCCAAACTCTAGTTATGTTCCTTCCTGACAGCCTATGTCTACATGTACCTTCTTCTATATACTTAGGAAGAAGACGTGGCAACTTAGCAGCGCTTTGAAAGTTGAAGGGAATTTAGTTTCAGACTTAATTGATCTGTAATATCAAGGAAATCTTTTGCCTTTGCTCTCGTTAACGGCACAGCCCGAGAGCTGCTGCTCTGTAATGACCAGAGCTGGGGGCAGCAGCACAGGACGGACGGCGCAGCCCCGCAGGGTCTCTCTGCGGCAGGAATCCAGCTGTACTGAGGCAGAAGCTACACGGCTACGTGCTGTGCCCAGGAACAGAGCTGCAATTGCATTGCCTGCTCGGTAAGTCTGCAGTGAGTGCCGCTGCTCTCCCTGAAGAGAGAGGAGGTAGAACTGCAGGTGAGTACTTGGGGGTTCAGACACAGAGTGTCTATCTTGGTTACTGCAGGTCAGTTCATCTGCAGTTAATAATTCTCCGTGTCAATTCAACCCTGTCAGCTCACAGCAGATAAAGAGGCAATTCAAACTCGTCTGGCCACGTTTTCTTGTACGTGTACGGGTGGGTTATTTGACGTGCAGTAACATGTTAATCCCTGAAGCATCACACTTACTAGGCTGCAGCCTTCTCATCCCTCAGTTGTGTTTAAGGACACTGTCTAACCTAGAAAACTACTGTGCTACTGTGAAATTTTAAATGCCAAGAAACTACTTTAGTTTCAATTGTAAATGGCCGTAGTCTGTGGAAATAATTTACATTATACAGCTCTTCCTTGTAAAAGAAGAACCGGTTTGGTTTTGGTTTATGTTCTTTAAGTAGCAATATTTATTTTTTACTTTGTGTACACAAATGTTATTTGTTCATCTGACAAAACATTACAATTTGTCTATCTACCGTGATTTTTAAAAGGATCTGACGACTGCCAGTGCCAGGAGACTGACTTACCCATGTGCCAGGTGAAGCAGTGTGTCTTCAAGCTTCCTGTGGTACATCCTGTTAAATTCATCCCCGATCAAGGCCAGCTGATGGCCAACCTGGGTGGCTGAGCTGCAAGGCGTTCGGGATGTGCATGTTAGAGGAAAACACTGCAACAGCAATTCTCTAAAAAGCACTCTGCAAATGTCAGGCACAGTTATTCCCCTAACAGCTGGACTAAGCTCGGCATGTAAAAGTGAAATGTTAAGGTGGGTTTTTTTAGTTATAGTTTTATTGATTATGCATCTTACACCTGTATTTGCATGCATCCAGAAGTGCTCTGATGTTTCCATAGAAAGCTCCATATTTGGTACTGTAAAAAAACCAATGTTGTTTTGTTTAAGTGTCTCATTTCTATATACAAGGCAATGGAAATCTGTTTTGTTTGGGTTTTTTTTTTTTTCCCCTCCTAAGTCAAAATATTGAAACAGCCTTCACATTGGACCTTTCCAAATCTTTAATCTTACAGAACTGCTGACTTGGTCATCCAATAGGTTTATTCCAATGATTTCAACTCTGCAGTGCAGGTCTCTAGCTAGTGGGTGCTGCCAGGGCATGAACTGACCAAACCTCAAAGTTTTGGACCTTTTGGGAGGTCCCGGGGTGTGCAGAACCTGGAGCTGCAGCATCTGTGGCAAATGATGATGCCAAAAACTGGTTACAGTTTCCTGATGAAAATTTCTAACTCCATTTAGCTTCTCTTATACACTTGTCCTTTTCTTTTTTTTTTTTTTTAGAAAAATAATAGGACTATACATTTTTATTTTAATTTGATTTCTGCTGAGATCTGTTTATGAGAACTGCTGAATAGTAAGTGGGCTTAAGAGCTTAATTCTAGGGATCTGCTTAAAAAAACTTGGGCCTGATTTGGTCAATCCAATGACAAAAAAAACCCAAACCAAAACACAGAAAGGAATTTTCACAGACAGGGGAAAGGCATCCCCTGACTCCTGAACTGGAAAAAATGTATGTATGGGATTAAGAAAAACCCAAAGCAGCACTATCAGTTTGTTGTGAGAGGTGCCTAGAGAATTATGTAAAAATGGCTTCCTCAGCTGCTTGCTATAACAGGTGGGTCCCTCATGAAGAGCCACATCTGTGTCCCTGTGCAGGATAAAAACTCACAGACATGTAATGCAGCATAATCTTGCATAGGCAGTGTTAAGCACTACAGGTTATCTACACTTGCATCTATTCAATTTCCAGTAGTATCCACTATGATTATTTGGCTTAGCAAAGTCTTCTGGAAAGTCTGGGTCTTTGTATCTGGTAGGGAGGGGTGGGGAGGACAGAAGGAGTATTAATGCAGCATGATACCTGATATTAAACTCCATTTGCTCTGTGGTGTCTGGAATTGTTTGGAGGTTACTGTAGGTTTCGTCGTCTGGTGCTCCATTGGGGTAGCTGGAGAGGACAAAGTGCCTGGGGATTCTCCTTGTTTGAGACATCGTATTCTGCAACGAGTCATGAAAGACAACCCTGTGGCTTCTCGTAACACAAGGGCTTTTCAGTTTAGATGGAAATTGTTTAAAGTGCTCTTTTTACTTCTCCAGTCAGAATGCGAGTGTTGCTAAGACGACTATTTTGAGAGTAGCCAAAGGAAAGTTTCAGTGACCCAACAGATGTACAGCAATTCAAACATGCAGCATTTAGAAGGCTGCTGCTTCATATTGGCTCGAAACAGCCTAGAAATTGGAAAATCTAGATAAATATAGCTAGTGTAGTTAAGTATAGTTTCTTAGTAGTTTCACTTAGTAGAAGATGCTTTCTTGCCTGTTTGCAACGATCTGCCTGGTACTAAATCACCCCAACCGATGGGAGATCCCCAGGCATCAAAGCTCCTAAAACTCAAACAAGTTTTCCTTGGTCTTTAATTTAGGTCTGAGTTTACACATCTGCTTTGGTTGGAGTCCACCACCATGGAAATTACAAGCAGCTTACCATAGAAATAGAAAATAGCAAAGGTTTCAATGGATGAATAGCTTTCCAAATGGACGAGCAGGCAGCAGGAGCCACTCAGAATCAGTGGGAAAGTTACTCACAACCAGCAGCCAGGCTCTAGCCAGTAGGCTTATCATGGGAGGTGGTTCTCTTCTCAGCAAAGCAAACGGTAAAACTGAACAGATTTCAGCATAAGTGGTGCATCTCTAATATTGCCATTGTTTGAGTAACGCGTCCCTGAAAGCACTAAAGGGGTGCAGTTCAGCGGCAGTTCAGCAGCAGCAGAGCTCAGAGCAGAGCTGATGTTTTTATAGCCTGTACAATTGTTTTTATTTGGCTTATCAAGAGAAATGACATCAGAGCTGTGGACAGGGATTATTTCAAAATACACACACGTCCTTTGGCAGGTAACACTCCTTCTGCCCCTGGGACATTTGCTGCAGCAGGAGGCTCTGCCTGTTGTCTCAAGGGTGCCTGATGATGAATTTAATGACAGCCTTTTGGAGATGCCCTCGTTTTATCTGGCATGGTTTTGGCCAGCTCTTTTATGATCTCTTTTCTTCCCAGCTCCATCACTACAGAACTGACCCCTTTTGTTGATGGAGTGATCCTGGACAGTAACTAAGGGGATTTCCCCCTGGACGGATTCCTTTCTCCTTTTAAGCACACTGTCTGCAGGTCAAATGAATACAACTCATGTAAAATATTCTCAGAGATGGAGCTAAGCCAAGCAAAAGGTGTCTGTCATAATGCTGCTTGGTGGGGATTTACTTTGCCATGTTTCTGCAGTCCTGGAAACTCTTTTAAGTTTTACACTCGGGATGAAGTTGGGGCCTTTGTGCCCCGAGGGAACCCTGATCTCTTTTCAATATTTAGAGGAAATTTACATTTTCCACAAAGCAAAATGATTAATAATGAATGTGTATACATCATTGCATAAGCAAACACACAGAAACGTGATACAAAAGAAATGAAAATATATTTGGTTCTACAGAAGTGAAGGCTCCTCTTACCAGTATTTAATGTGGCTGGGGAAAAGCATGCTGCACACTCGTTTCTGCTCAGTATGTATTCTCATCTGTCAGACAGTTTGCAGTTTAATATTCTGGGGTTTTTTCCTTCTATCTGTATAGCATTTTTGCTTTACTGGTATAGATTTTTATAATACAGGATTTCAAATATAACCAGATTTCTGAAGAGCTGTGTATTTCAGCAGTGACAAAGAGGAGCTGGGTCACGTCTTCTGTTGCGACTGCTATGAGGGAGTTGTGTCACCCAGTTCTGTTCGTGAAGGGAAACACTACGGTCCTTCCTTCCAAGAGAGCACCTATGGATTTGTATGTAAGAGCAGCAGAACTTGAACATACTTTGCAGGTAAGTTAAAAGGCTTAATTAAGTAAGATCATCTTTTCGAAGAGAGAGAGTCATTTCAGGTGCTGTATTTGCTTCAAGAGATGCCCTGTCCTGTTTTAAATGATTCCTTTATGTGCTGCTATTATGTCTCTCTTCCTGGTCCAAACAAGTCATGAAAAAATGGGTAAAGTCCACGGAGTGGGGCTTTGGGCAGCACCATACCTGATTTCCAGATGCCCAGTCACCCCAAGGACATTGTAGCTCTGAATTCAGTGCCAAGGCTCTACAGTGAAGCTGTATCTCTTTAAATCTATATTCACTGGAACAGGTACTTGAACCAACTCTTTCATGTCCCAGTGGAACACCTAGACCAGTGGGTAACTGTGTGTAGTGGTGGTCAATGTTCACACTACCACAAGTACATCCTTGTGCAAGGTCCAATGCAACACGGACGCTATTGCAGTATGGACTGGATGACCCAGGGCAGCTCCCGGTTTGAGAAATCCACCAGAGCTCAGGCAGGAGCTTCAAGGGGTCCTGAAGATCCATGAGTGAGAAACTAGGAAGGGCTGAGCAAGGTTTGGGGAATTCCAGGGATGTTGAGGTAGTCACTTGCACATCCCAAGTGTCAGTTCTCTGGTTGCAGTTAGTCTAAGTGGACTGCACAGAGAAACAGTCAAATCCAACAGTGTTGGATTTTTGGAGGTTAAACAACCCAAGTGTGTGCTCACACATCCAAAGTAAACACCTAGGTGTGTAGGGATGTATTCCTGTAGCTTGTGGGTCCCACAGGGAGATTCAAACAGATGGAAATGTGTTAATCTTGTTTCTTCATGGCTTATAAAGTCATTAAAGGCTTCTAGTAAAACAAGTACTATAGTGAGGAAAAAGTAGTAAAACCCAGCATAAAAAGTCAGCTGTCTGTTCTACATGTATACTAACTATTCTTAGCCTTTACAACTGTGCATCATGAAAAAAAAATACATCTAAAAAAAGGTATTTTCTTTTTCTCTCGGGTTTTTTTTTCATTTCTAGACTAGATGCTAGTTTCACATTCACAGGGCCACACAATGGGAATGTCTATATCTGTGAGAGATGAAAACGGTGTTCTGAAAAAGACCTATAATAAGTCAAGTACTGCAGAACTCAGACGTGTAAACAAACCATACAATACCACTATAAAAGCCCAAAGAGCAACATATGCTACCTCACACCTGTTATGATAATACCTTCCTCCCACGGGCTAAAAAAGAAACTGTCATAGCTGTTGGGTCATGCTCTCCACAACTCAGCTGCAGCCTGGTATGCTGGCTGTGCCCACCAGTTTGTCTTAGTGTCTGAGTAAGGGCAATCCCACAGAGGGGATTTACAGTGTGTTTCACAGGGAGGACCGTGCTGGGGCACAGGCAATCTGGTGGGCTACTGTCTTGAAGGTGTACGAGACTGGTCCAGTTTAGTTTCAAAGCAAAGCTTAGCAATTGCCTTCTTGGGAAGGAAGGAACAAAGTAAGGCTATTTACTGATTTCTGTTATGTTTTTTAAAAACTTAGATGTATAGGTGTAGATAGAAATGCACATGAAAGCTGCATTAATATGGACCTGTTTCATTCCTCAAGCCTGGATCAGTACAGAGCAGGGCAAGAAGAGCGTATATCACACTCCACAGGCCCTCCTGGTTCTCCAAAGCAGGATGTGTTGATCTTCCGCCACCCATCCTGCACTTTCCTTCTTTCTCTCATTTATACAGAAAGAAAATCCCAACTAATTTTGGTTTACAGAAACCATGAGGTCATATGTGTGCATGAGTGACGGCCTGCCATGTAGTGCATCACATTAGACCACAACCGAGTCCTCCCCAATGCTCCCGAGGAAGCAGCGGCAGGATCCCCTGCCAACAACAGAGATCATTTCCCAACCAGATCAAAAAGCTCACACTTGTCTGTAAGTCCTGGGCAAACTAAAGTCCTGGGCAAACTAAAAGCTTAATTCCAGTGGTGAAAAGCCTTCAGCAGAATAAATAATGTATTTCAAGGTAAATACATACGTAATATTTTGCTGAACAGAGGCCCAGATCCAAATTTAAAAAATAATAATAATAAAATTGGATGGAAATGATGGCTTCTTATGAACACAATTATGACTAAATAATGAAGCATCTTCAACAGAAGGAGTATGTTGATGCTGTCTTTACTTTGCATATTTATTTTTTTTTCTCTTTGTGTCTTTTTTCAGCAAGCAAAAAGGAACAGAAAATCTTCTTGAAAAACAAGCATGCTGCTAACCCAAGTATGCCAGCAGGTGAATTGGGGAAAACGAAAGGCCCTGACATTTACTTTTAGTCACTTCAATTAGATTTACTGTGGTAATGTTTTTTAAGAGGACAGGCAAGAAGTTACTTTAGTACAATGCACTGAATGCATTAATTATAGTTTGTTATCTTTACATATTTTGACTTATTTTATAGTATAATTTATGTGCACTTTATGTCTTACACAAACAATCTTACCTATTTTATGCAGACATGTCATGGTGAAGCTATTAATAATTACACTATGTGATTTGGTATGTTTTAAAGACGGTTAAGAATGTAGAAAGCCACTACTGATAATCTAATTCCAATGTTTGGGCTCAAAATTCCCAGCACCTACCTACATAAATATGAATTGCCAGCTAGGACCCTCATCCTCTACCCCTGAGGTATTAAAGCATATGTCAAACTGTTTGAGATTCTACCAGCTGCCCATGCAAACTAAATTTAAATGAAAAACAAATAGAGGCTTGGTTGTTTGCATATATACCTCCAATCCATAGCCAGCTCTTTCAAAACATGACATCATCCTTGCTGTTGCAAATACAAATCTCTATGCCATTTTACAAGGACAAGGCTTTGATAAGATGACTGAAGATTAAGAGCTACTAAGGTTTCAGAGAAACTGGAATATTGGATGGATACTTAGGGTGCTGTAGAGAAGAAAAATACCCTCTTTAAAATCCCAGGCAGCTTTGTTTTGTTTTCTTTAAATTCCAGGCTCTACTATGACCCCTGTCAGATTAGCAGCAGTTGCCCTGGACTGCTGGCTCTCTGTTTCTGCAAGTCAGAAGCCTTAAGCCATGGGCAGCACCCAGAGGGTGGGGACCCACAGCCGTGGCTACAGGGTATCCCTGCCCCTTCCCTTGTAAAGACACCCGGGCTTCCACTCACCTCCCTCCTGAACCTCCTTGGCTCCTGGCAAATCATCTGGAGGGAACAGCCAGCAACCTCAGTTTCTCTTAGAAAGATGAGAGGTTAAGTCATTGTTATTCATTTTTGAATAGTGCAGGTGAGTCAACCCAGGTTGCTGGATTAACTCTTAAATCAGTATCAGGTCAAGGAGCAAAGATAAATTAATTCTTTGCCTCCTACTGTTGTTCCCAGTCAGCTTAACATCAATGACCTTGGACAGTGTTTAAGCATAAACACTTCTTAATATTGCCTCAAACAGTGATTAAAGGCACACTTCTGGAAATCTAAAACATACATGCTCTACTTCTTACATGATGTTTCATTTACGTTTTTATGCTCAGTAAGTCAGTATGAGAACATGCCTTGACTGGGAATTTAACACCAGCTCTTGCACCTCGAAACAGGATAGGAATGAAGTGTTTGATTGTGGGGTTTTTTTTTTAAATGTATGCCTTAAGCAAGTCCTGTGACCTTGGTAGTGAAAGAAATGTGTACAGCAGGAAATTTTCCTCCATTTGAAATGGAGGAAACCTTTCGAAGTAAAGAGCTTGCACAGGTATTTGCTATTTCAGTCTCCAGTGAAAATGTTTAAGGGGCCCTGATTGAAATTCTAAGTCAAGAGTCTGAGAGCTTCTCAAGACTTTATCCATCATCAGCATTTTCATGTTGTCTGTTAGAGCAGTTACACTGCACCAGTCCTTACTGTGACATTTAATACATGACTGTAGAGAACAAGAAGTTTCCACCTTAAAAAGTAGATAGTACAGTTATGTTCACATTAAAAAGCCATGATTTGATGAGCCTACAAAGTAGCATTTTCCTGAAGAGTCTACTGGCTCACAAACCTATTTCAGTGGCTTCTAAATACTCTGAGAAATGAGGGGGAGTCTGCTTTTCTTAAAAGAAAAACATTACATTTCCAAGGAGTTCTATGGGAAGAACTAGGAACACTGAAAAGAAAAATGTATTGACACCAAACTGAAACTAGCCATTTCTATTTAAAACAGAACAAAAAACTCTGCCACACTGAGATTTTAGTTCTGTGACAGGACCACATATCTTAGGGATGTCGCATTTGTTCTGCTTGTTCACAAAGAGTTAAGGTTTAGATTAAGTCAGAAAGCCTATCCTCTAACATTTACATTTCCTTTTCAAAACATCTTCTGCCCTTTGCACTTCTCAGTCTCACCAAAAGGTCAAGATTCTTTTATAAGAATTTGCTTAAAATTGTTACTTGAATTGTATGGCCAAGTTGTAGGAGGCAAGTATGACAATGTATATAGTTCATCAATCCACAAACCATAAAACTATGGAAAATGTTTCTTTGTTCACATTTACTCTAAAGTTTTGTGTCTTAGATTTTTTTTTTAATTATTATTTTTGAAAGCTCCTAAAATAAGCGATGCAGATAGAAAGCTGTTACTGGTAGTCAGAAAAGTTCATGCAATGCTCATAATTATTAATACAGTTAATAATAGCATTGAAATACTTCTATCTAATATTAACTTTAAATTTGATTGAATGGATATTCAATCAAATTAAAAAAAAAAATCTGATGTACTTAAGAGACCTTGTTCTACCATCCCATCCACCTGAAGGGTGAAGAACCTGCAGCGAGCCTGCTGGCATCCTCAGCCAGCAGCTTACAGAATCCATGACTTTCTATTCCATTCAGGATTAAAGGATGATGATCATCAAGGTCATAAACTATAAAAATACTTAGGCAGGGGCTTAGCTTCAACAGAGTAAATAACAGTGTTAATTTAAACGTGAGCATTCATATTCTTGAAAAGCTGGCACATTTGGGATAGCAAGGGGTTGCTGTTTTCCCTCACCTGGTCCCCCCTTAGCACAGCGCAGCAGGGCACACGCGCTGTTATGAGTTGCCACCTCACACCTGCATCCTGTCCCCTTTACCAGGGACACTTTATTGGACTTGCGGTAAGAAAACTCAGCATCTTCTATGCCGTTTGCTGGTCGTCTCCTACAGGTGCCTCTGAGATTGGACTCGATGCTGCCAGACTGGGAAGATGAAACTGTTGATATGCAGGTACAGTGCAACTCTAAGAACTCAAATTTAACTCACTATTTATGATGTCTTTCTCATTCTGCACACCAGTGTAAAGAACTAAAATGCCACACTGTTCACAGTTTTACTTAGGGTTCCTGTATTGGAAAAATGCTGATAGTAACAGTGTTACAAAAACTGCTATATAAGGACTACGACTTAAAATCTGGTTCAACTACGATATTTTAGTGGTATTTTTACGTAATAAAATTACCAAGTTAGCATTGGTAAGGTATATTCCACACATCTTCCAGACAGTGTAACCAACAACAACAACAACAACAAAAGTGTGTCTTATTAAATAGATCAAATGTATAAAACCAACTGCAAGGAGCAAATTAAGAAGGTTTTATGCAGGAGTCATCTTGCCCCGATACAGCCTCGTATTTCTTCAAATACAATCTTCACTGATTTTCTTTTTGTAGATTTGTAGCCCTAACTCATATAAATTTTGATTTCAGCATTTGGCTTCTTAGTTTCATTTCAGATCCACACTGCATTAGGAGAGGTTTTACTACTCCCCTCAGTCACTAGGTGATCAAGGTCCCAGTTAGCACAGTACGCTACTCCAGACAGCTCTTGCTTTGGCCATCAGGCTGCTACCTTGAAGAAGCTGAGCGCATTCAGTTTTTCTTAGTCCTCTCTAAATAGTCTTATGGCCAATGACGTACTGATATAAAAACAAATGAAAAAGAGCTACCACAGACACCTACCGACCAGGTGAAGCAAGCGATTTTCTAAAATTTCTCCTTTCAAAGAGACACAGTCTCTACAACAGCTACGTTTTCACATCAGAAGAGATCAAATACCTTGAACAAACACTGATTTTCTTCTTCACTATATGTAGTCCTAGCTCCCACTCAAATGCCATGCATTAAATGGAAAAAGAAACAAAACAAACAAAAGCAAAACAAACAAAAAACCAACACTAACAAACAAACCCACATACCCACAATACATTAACTCAAAATAATTTTGTCCACATACCCGTGAGAGAAAATTATAATGCAGACCATTCTATGTTCTTGTTATACATACATCTTGCTGCTGCAGCCTAAAGAAGCAGGCTCAGGCTAATACTCACTTTGCAATTTAAACACCTAGAAATCTGCTTAATCACAGAACTCACCACACTCCTTGTGAAATGACTTAAACGTTACCGAGTATTTACTGCTATACGGATTTCTTTATCCGACTCTGCTGTCGCACATCATTCCCGTTATCAGTACCAGTGTTGTAAACGTGTACAGGTACAAAAACCGAGCTCGTCAGGAACACTTAAAAATGTTTATCGGTGCCACATTTCTCTATAGATTTTAGACTTATTTTGAGGGCTTATTTCCTGCTTTGCTAAGAGTGAAAGTACACGTACTCCGCTCCTCATTTGCTTAGAAGATAGCAGTTGAGTACAAAGCACACATGTCCCCGCAGCATCATCGGGAAGGGCTCAGGCGCCCCCGCCGAGGCTGAGCAGCCGGGACAGGTCGCTCCTCGCCGACTCCCGGCTCAGCGCCTCCCGCCGCGGGCCCCGGCCGCGCACACCCCCCGGGCACGGCGCTGCCCGCAGCCCGCGGCTCCGGCCGCTCGCTCCGCCGCCCGTGTTCACACCCGCCCGGTGAGGTTTGGAAACGACATCGATCCCCTCCTCCCGAGCCCACCGATGCTGCGGCGCCAGACCCGGCAGAGCTGCGTGGGGGCGGGCTGCCGGTGAGAACGTGCCGGGACACAGCGCCGGGGCCGGGATATTCCCTCCCGGCGCCGGGCGGGCAGGTGAAGCGGCGTGTCCCGGGACCGCCGGCCGCCCTCAGTCCTCCGCACCGCCCCGGGGCCGCGGTCTGGGGTCTGCCCCGGCGATCCCAGCCGGTTTCCCCCCGCTCCTCCCCGCTCGCCTCCAGGAAAGCCGCCGCCGCACCGCCCCTCTACCGCCGGGACCCCGCCGCTCACCTCGGCTCGGCGACCCGCGCTGGAAGCCGCCGCCGCCGCCCTGCGGGCACAGAGACAGGCGTCAGGAGAGGGGGATCCCCGCGCCCCCCGCCCCGCCCCGGCCCCACCGCGCCGGCCACTCACCGCGGCGTCACTCGCAGACTGCCCCTATTGTCCGCCCGCCGCCCCGCCCCGCCCCGCTCCGCGCCCCGCTCCGCGCCCCGCTCCGCCGGGGAGACCCGCCGCCCCGATGGGTCGGGCGGCCCGGCCGGCCGCCGGCAGCGGGAGAAGCACCTCGGGAGGAGCGGAGCCGCGTCCCCCACCCCCGGGGCCGAGCTGGCGGCGGCGGGATTGACGGCGAGGTGGAGCCGGTGAGGCCGGGATGGCCCCGTGGATGGACCACCCCGCGTTGGGACAGCAGGCGCCGCGGTGGGATGGCCCCCGCCAGGGTGATGGGACGTGGCGGGACTCTGCCCGCCATGGCACGAGCTTTGTGCGCTCAGCGGTGGATATGCCGAGTGGTGTGACCAGGCACTGAGGTCCCTGTTAGCCAAGGGACCCCTTTTCCAAATGGCTTTCCTTGTCTATAAGTGGGCCCATGTGGTTTTTTTCAGCACCTTGAGCGTGCCGGAGCCCACACGGGTTGTGGGCTTTAGTGTGGTTTGGGTTTTGGTGGCAGAGATCAGTGCTGATCAAGAATCCTGTTGGGTTTCGATATGTATTTTGTAATTTAAAGACAGTCTTTAAAATGTTGGAAATATTGTGGCATTGATCACTTTTGAACATGGAGGAACAGGTTTTCTTCTCTGTTCTGCTTAGGAGAAGCAACTGAGAGACGGGTGCATCCCCATCTGTCTCGAGGGTACCCAAGGAAGAAGGGTGTGGGGCAGAAGGCAGGGGAAGCCCTGGCAGCGCAGCCAGGACAGAGTTACTGAGGGGTTAAAGAGAGATCGATCTACTGAAACCCTCCTGACCTCTAGCCCAAAAGGTTTAGTGAGGTCATGGGACTTCAGTGGCTTTCTTTTGTGCTGTTGATAGCAGTGTGGTGACAGGTTTGGTCGGTATCGCCCATGACTTGAGAGCAGAGTTTACTGCAAAAGGGCTTTAAAGCCCCAAAGCCTCCAATTGCTCCACGCTTTAGCGTCATGTCAGACAGGAGACTTCACCGGGTAATGCTTGAGAGCGGACTTTGCCCTCTATTTACGGTATGAATTCACCTCTGAGTGAAGGTAAACACCAGGAGCAGCAGAACAGCAGCACAGATACAGCGGCTCCACCTGAAGCTCCGGTGTCCTGACTTTGCTAAGTTTTTAAATGTAGACACGTGCTCATGCAGGTGCATGTGTGTGTATATATATGTACATTTACACACTTACTGCTTTTTTTGTCCGTAGTGTAATAATTCTCCGTGTAACATGGACGTTTTTCTTCTCGACTTCTGTGCTGCGTACACAAGGCTTACTCATCTGTAAAAAGAACGTGACAGTGCTTATCTGCCAGCTCATGCCAAGGACCGTGTTGTGAGGATGGTGTTTACATTTACACATGCAATAGGCTAGATGAAAATTACCTCGAAAGTACAATATAATAAAAGGGAAATTAACCTCAGTAATATCAGTTCTTGCCAAGACTTTGTCCTCTACCAGTTCTGATAGTTCAGTTTTTGTATTTACTTTGCTTTGTATCAATAACAGTTCACCTCCCAAAGCCAAGCTTAATTTTGCACAGATAGGTAAGCTTGCTTAATTCAGTAAGTTGGCTCAAGCTTAAAATAAAACACACAAATGTCATCAAAAGAGTGATTTCTGTCCCAAAGGTGGCACGCCGATGCTGCTACAGCATTTCCTGACACAACAATAGTGAGCATTATTGAGCTGCTCTCGACTTCTCCCCAACTTCCCTTGTTGGAACAATAATGTTATGAAGTGGAGATGCATTCATATTAAAAGCTAGAGCATCTATTATTAGCTGTGATGTAATCCTGTCGATGTCATTTGCAGCGAGACGGCAAAACAACAGCTTGTTACACCACGGAACTGTAACTTTGATTAAGGGCTGCTGATTTAGGCTAAAAGACTCTTCCATTAAAAAGAAACAACCAACCAAATAATAATAAAAAAACCCCCCACAACTGTTTCTGTCCTTAATGAATTTTTAAATGCATTTTAAAAGTACTTTTTCAGCTTTCCCCTGAGGTAGGATGGATGCAGGGACAAAAAGGGCTGGTATCAAGGAGAAGATCCAGTTCACTTTTCTTGCTGCCAGCTGTCATGGCAGACGTACCTTCTTGATTAAAAGGAGGCTGCTCCACACTTTTCTGCTGCCAGAGGTATTGTGGTGCCAGGAAATTTCCACTGCACGTGACCAAAGGAAGATATGCTGCATTTTGCTGCTGCTTCCATTGTTAAACTAGGGAATATTTAATAGCTCAAGTTATATTAATTATTTAACTTTTTCTTTGTAGCTGCATCCTTGAAACTGAGCCTGTTGCCACAGGATGATACGGTAAATTGTAGAGTGTATTTATTACATTCAGATTACTTGGGGAATTAAGGCTCTTAACAGAATCTAGATTCATATCAGTTATTTGCTGTACACCAACACACTGAAAACTCCTTCTTTCAGCTACTGACTCGATGGATCCATTTTTTTAATAACTAACTTGTCTTACAGAATGAACAATTGATTTCACCTTCATTTTTTCCTCAGACTCTTCAAATCTCTGGAGTTTATTATGTGATGCCTTACTGGTTTGTATTGAGCCTATCACAAAATGTCAATAACCTTAATCTGTGTCAGGTGTCTTAACATAGTCTCTCATTTTGGGAGGAATTTTGTATGTGTGAATCCGTCTTCGCTACACAGGCACTAATGCCCTCACTTCTTCGGTAGGATTTTTCCCACCCAGTTTTCACTGCGAATTATAGTTGGGTTGTGCTGGGGAAAATTCACGCACTTCCTCAGAACAGCATCGAGACAAAAAAAAAAAAAAGAGATGCCTACAGCCATAGGATGATGATCTCCAACAGTGACTTGAGCTGTGGCATCTGAGTGACCTGGGGTTCGGTTTTTTAGTCATTCTTAGGAACATCGAAGCATGTTTTGACATGCTGTCACCTTCCGCAAACCTCCACTTCCTCATCACGGACGTTTTTTTCTGACAATCGGGCAGGCCCAAGCTACAGCCGCTTATGTTCGAAAGGGCCCGAGGCGCAGCGGATGGTGGCGACGGGGCTGGGAAGGTTCCAGGGCCTCCTTGTGAGGCTCGCAGGCGGGTGAGTCCAGGACCTGCCACAAGCCCTAAAGGGAACACGCTCCTTTCCTTCAGGGCCTGCGCCGGGCCCCGGCCTGGCCGGGTACCCTGCGGACCTCTCCTGCCTCGCAGCGCGGCTACCGAGCGCTCGGGCTGAGCGCTCCGTCGGCGCCGATCGGCGACCCGCACCGCGCCTCTCCCCGCTCCGGGGACAAGATGGCCGCCGGCCGCAGAGGGCTCGCAGCGGCTTGTGCTGCCCGGGCGCGGTCGCTGCGCGTCTCCATGGCAACCGAGCTCCCCCCTCACCGTCGCCCCGGAAGTCCCGCCTCCGGCGCGTGGCCGTTGCTACGGAGCGGCGCCGGAAGGGGCGGGGCTGGCCGTCGCCGCGCAACGGAGCCGCCGGTCGGGGCGATGGGAGCGTCCGGCGGGGGCGGCTGGGCCTGAGGAGGGGTCGCGGTCGCGGTCGCGGCCGCCGGTAGAGGTGAGCGCGGGGGTGCGGTTCGGTCGTTTCTCTCTCACACAGCACACGGTGCGGGCTGAAACCTCCCGCCGTCGGGGGAGGTATTCGGCCTCCCTCCCCCTCCTCCCCCCCTCACGACCCCCGGGGCTGTCGCGACAGCTGAAGACCCCTGTGGGATCGCAGCCTGTTGTGGGGAGAAGGGGAGGGGGAAGTCATCGTCTCGCTCAGGTTCTTCTGCGGGCCCGCTCTCGGAGGGTGCCGGGGAAGGACGGGAATCAAGCCAGCCCGGGTCAGTCTCTCGGCGACATGGCGTGGCGCGGGTGAGGCTCTGATGGAGGCCTGAGCCCGGCTGCCTCCGCTGCGGTTCCCTGCGGGAGCGCGTGGCGCTTCTGGGGCGTTTGGTGATGTGCCCCGGGCTGCTCGGTGATCTGCCGTGGGCTTCTCCCTTCCGACAGCTCAGGGACGCGGCTGTTTCCGTGTTCGGCTCCGTGTTAACCCGAAACATTTTGGGGATCTCTCTGGCAGTTCCCCTCCCCCCTTCCCCCGGTCTCCTCTGTTGGCACAACCACATCAACCAAACTGGATTTTCCAGGAATAAACTTAATAAGGAACCACAATTACGTTTTCAACTGTTAGAAGTAGGGATTGCTAGATCTGGAATCCTTGGCTGTATGCAGACACCGGCACCGCCTTACGCTTACTTTGCAGCGTGAAAAGATGGTCTGTGATCAGCATGAGTAGCTTCCCTCCGGGCAGTAACTCCCGGGAAGAGTGACAACTGGACGGCTTTGGGTCTTGCCATCACCTCGTGAGTTTGTGCCAGCCATGTGCCAGGGCAAAGAGGCCCTTGTCTTGAATTAGGCTGCTGCCAGGCTTCCTTATGTTTACTTGTTATTGCTGAGCCCAGTAAGGGCAATGTTTTGGGGAAGTGTTAGGCCTCCTGTGCCTGTATACTTCTTGTCTCAGGTCTGGTGCTCTGAGAAGGATTTGACTCACTGCACCATTACCCTACTGTACGTAGGCTAGGGCTGTGTTAGCCAGCTCTTCTTTGATGTTTACAGAAGCTAAGGACCTCAGCTGACCAGAAGTTTGAATATGTGTTTATCCCCTGCAATTTCCTCAGGTTATCTAGCATACATGATTGCAGATTAGAAGATTCTTATAGGAAATTATGTTGTTTTAAAAGTATATTATTGAAAATAAGAAAGCTTTTGGCACAACTTCATAGAAGTTATTTTTATGACTCCTTGTTTTTGAGTTTCAGTAATCAAATTACACAAAAATCAGAAGATTTTATTGATGGGCCAGTTAAACATCATCTGAGACAGTCAAAATACCTACTTAAACCAGGGACTAATTTTCAGTCTGTTGTTACATTGCTATCCCTCTGGTCCTTTTGAAGTGGGTTGGATCTATAAGGACTAAAGTTCCCAAAACAGAAAAGGAATGACACTCTTAATTTTACTTATTATTCATGGTAGATTTTATCTTCGGTTTTTAGCTTTGGTTTAGTTTTAACTCATCTTCCTGTGGGTGAGTCTTCTGTTGAATTGTCTCTGGCTTCCGCAATCAAACAGTGCGGTCTCTGGCAGCCAGGGAGCATGGCTGGTCACGGAGCAGTCCTCCCTGCTATCGCGGAATCCACGTGCCACACCATGAAACCTTCCAGAGCTCCTGGCTGTAGGATACACAGCATGCAGTGAAGTCTCTTCATGAAGAATCCTATAGAAAGGGTGCTGTGCCAGCTGTTTGTATCCCAGGGTAGAGATGAGGTTGCAGCAGTAGAAGTGCTGGCAAAGCTGCTGTGCTTGCGGCAGCACGCTTGGTCTCTCGATCTTTGCCAGGAGGCAGCTCTGTGCCTCTGTAAAGACAAGAGGCAGAGGCAGCTACATTCATCTAATGCAGTTTCTGGCAGAACAAGCCCTGAGGGCAGCTGAAGCTTATGCTCTAAGGATGCTGGGTGAGGCACACTTGGGAAGTAGGGAGACAGATCAAGGAGTCAGGTAATGGAGAAATGGGTATAGCGTTGGGGTTGGATGCTGGTAGACCAAATGGGGTAGCTTGGAGATGTAGAGGGCACATTTTAAGGCCTTTTGAAAATTTGACGTCGTCGTGTTTGGTTCGTGCTGCGGTAACAGTGAACACCTTGCCTTCTGTTTGAAGGGACAATTCTATTTGAAGCTGACTAATCCCTGAGCTTTAAAACCAACAACAAGGTGTGTGGTACTAGTGAGTCACTGATTGTGAACCGTACATACTTCAGTACAAATAAATGAATCACTTTGTTTCTTTTTGTTTTGGTAAGTATCTGGTAGGCCTAAAGGAAGATCATGATCTTGTAGCTCTTGGCGTTGTATAAGCACGCAGCGAAAGACAGAGCCTGAGCCTTCATAGACTCTTTTCTATCTGTGTATTTAAGCTGGGTTTCAACTTACTTTACCAACATTAATAGAAATGTGTGTCTAAAACTCTTTAAAATCAAAATCTATTAGTATATGTTTATATCTTGTGGAATTTGGAGGTTTAAATAGTCAAGGAAGGAAAAGGTGGGAGCACTCTGTATATTGGGCTATGCCTCCTAGGAAAAGAGAACCTCTAAGGGTGTTACCTTTCTGTCAGATGTACATCTTCATAGCTAGTCCTGGAAACTGAAGACCCCTTGAATTCCAGTCAGATATCTTAGTTACAGAAATTGTATTGATAACATTCATTGCTTACTTGTGTTAATTACAGTGCTACATTAGTGAAGGTGATTTGGAGTTTTAATTAATGGAAGATTATATGTAAAGGGGGCAAGAGCTGGTGTTACACGTGTGTAACTCCACTCTCTGCCACTCCCTTTGCTTGGCTGTTTTTTGTTCTTGGGAGAGGCGTATGCCAAAGAATCTGGCTTTGGCTCAAAGAGATTTTCTTCTGAATTAGCACTTCTCTGCAGTTGATTTTTGTGAAACGTAACTATGAAAATTCACTAGGCTGCAATTGTAAAATTAATTTGTGGAATGAACTGCAGAAAGACTAAACAGCAACGTTGAAGCTGCGTATGAGAGCTGTCTACCCTTGACTTTATCAGTTATTATCATTTGCTCGTGAATATATGTTAGCTTGCTTAATAGTTGTAGATCCTGAGATGCTGGGCTTCATCACTTAGAGACAGGCTCAGTATATTGTTCATTGTATAAAGTATAGCATTCTGTCCGTATCAGATGGATTGTAGGGTTTTGGCTCTAGCCTATGTATGCATAAAGGATGACATGCTTCAGTTCATGTTTCTTTGCCTCCATCTTCATTGGTGTTCCTTTAATACATGACATGAGACGGTGAAGGTGATCTCACTGAACAGCCAAAGGGGAGGGCGAGTGAGTGAGTGAGTGCCTGCTGCTGCCAGAAAGCTTCAGCCTGCACTTCAAAGAGGTAGCAATTGTGGATGCTGAGCTTGTCCTCACTCCTTCACTGCATTTGTTGTGCATTCCCACCTTGCTAAACTTGGCTGTGTTTCTCAAACAAAAAGGACAAGGATGTAACGAAATATATCGGAGTGTTGACAAACAAAAGTAACAAGCCACCCAGAACAAGACAGATATCAATAAACTGGAATGAGTTGAGTGGAGGATTACCAAGGGGGTCAGGGGCTGAAGCACTTGTCTGTTTAGAAAAATCTGTTTTAATAAACAACTTTGAAAAGAGAGGCTGGATTCAGGTGACAGAAAATGAAGACTGGAATTTTTATTGGTAAGTACATGAAAAAATAGCAATTTCTAAATTTGTGAAGCATTTTAATATCTTAAGCCCATTAATAGTATAACAAAATGCACACTGAAAAAAGAAAGATGCAGAAATCATCACTGACTTGTTGCAGTGCACCTAAGAGTGTAACGTTATTTCGTTCCTTCTGTACTTTCTTAGGCTATTGATGATCTTCTGTTCAAATTTGCTTTGGTAGATTCCTGTATCTGTGCAGGCCTGCTAAAGCCTATCAAATTCCTCAGGGCAGAAGGTCTCATCTGCGTGGATCTATCCTGGAGAAGAGAGGTGGTTCTGGGGTCACCTAATAGCAGCCTGCCTGGACCTATGAGAAGGTTATCATAAAGACAGACCCAGGCTCTTTAGCACAGTGAAGGGGAGGAAGATGAGAGACAACAGGCATAAGCTGGAAGAAGAGAGGTTCAGAATATAGGGAAAAAACCCCTTTTCCCCATGAGGCCAGACAGGCAGTGAGACAGGATGACCAGAGAACCTGGATCTCAGTCTTTGGAGGTGTTCAAAAGATAGCTGGGTAAAGCTCTGAGCACCCTGGTCTGACCTCATAGTTAACCCTGCATTGAGTAAAAGGCTGGATAAGAGACCTTCTGAGGTCCCTTCCAGCTGGAATGATCCTGTGATCCCAGCAGAAAAGGCTGAACTGGGCAAGCGAGACCTCATGTAGAAAGCGACACCTAGACGTCATGAACTGAAATGCAGCTTTTAAGCACTGTTCAGCAACCTTAGGTATGGGGAAATCCTGCTGTCAAGGGTATCATGGTATCAGTTTATCCATATCCCCCCCCCCGCTGGAGCAGAAGGCAAACTCATGGCTGCATGAAATGCAGAGAAGACAACAGAACGTTGGTAACATTACTTTGGGTCCCTTCCTTCAGGTACAGAGAATCATGATTCTTGATAGAGCATGTAAGGGACTTCTCTTGGAATAGTTTTCCTTTTGTCTACAGTCACTAAGTGATCCACATGAACTCTTCTTCTTCAAAAGAAAGCAAAAAAAAAAAGTATATGCACGTAAATCTTGGTTAAAAATAATAAAATGTGCTCTGTGTTTGGTTCTGTAACCATTACGCAGCAAGACGGTGGTTTCTGTCATTAGTGTATTTAAGGGGAGACCTGAGTTGTTTGCCTGTTCCTGTAAGGTGGATTGGCTGGGGGATGTGAAAGGTCCTTGTACCGAGTGTCCTTGTTTGCAGTTGTCAAAGTTAACAAATACAGGGATTCAGGCTGAACCCACGATCTTATTTTCCTTGATTTCTAAATTGGTTTGCTTCTTTTATGTTACTTATGTTAAAGTGCTTTCTAGATGCCACTTTTCTTCCACTTTGACTTCCCTGGTTTGTATTCTCCCCTGTTTTCAACTTCACATCTTTAAACTTTTCTTTACTAACAGATTGATTCTGCTTTGGGATAATGGCAGGAAAAGTAAAGTGGGTAACTGACATAGAAAAATCTGTTTTAATAAACAACTTTGAAAAGAGAGGCTGGATTCAGGTGACAGAAAATGAAGACTGGAATTTTTATTGGTAAGTACATGAAAAAATACCAATTTCTAAATTTATGAAGCGTTTTAGTATCTTAATCCCATTAATAGTATATCAAAATGCACACTGAAAAAAGAAAGATGCAGAAATCATCACTGACTTGTTGCAGTGCACCTAAGAGTGTAATGTTATTTCATTCCTTCTGTAAGTTCTTAGGCTATTAATGATCTTCTGGACAAAGTTGCTTTGGTAGATTCTTGTATCTGTGCAGGCTTGCTAAAGTTTTTCAGATTCCTCAGGGTAGAAGGTCTCATCTGTGTGGATCCATTCTCATGCTACTGGTGTCTTTGCATTTTGCCAGAGGTTTTGTCAGGGAGTGGAAAGTCAGATACCGATCACTTTTGGGAATACCAATGGTAAAAAGTCCAGGGGAAAGGCTCTGTGCTCACTGGTTTTGATTTTGAAATGTGACACCTGAATTTTTGTTGTTGTATGCAGTAAGCAGTTTTTTCCTTTACTGCTGGAGGAGATTCGTGGCCTGAGCAGAATCTTTGAATGTATCTTCTCCCAAAATTTTCTGACAATGCAAGATAAGCAAAGTAATCCAAAAGTACACAGCTCCAACATCTGACAAAATATTTTTCTGTCTGTGTAACAGAGGCTTGCCCTGGTACTGGAGACCAGGCTCCTGTAGTATAACGGCCTGGAGAGCTATACTTTCCTTCTCCCCCTCAGTTCAAGAAGGACAGGGAACTGCTTGAGAGAGTCCAGTGCAGAGCCACAAAGATGATGAAGGGAGTAAAACATCTCCCTTATGAGGAAAGGCTGAGGGAGCTGAGTCTCTCTATCTGGGAGGAGACTGAGGGGTGACCTCATTAATGTTTATAAATATATAAAGAGTGAGTGTCAGGAGGACGGAGCCAGGCTCTGCTCAGCGATGTCCAGTGACAGGACAAGGGGCAATGGGTGCAAGCTGGAAGATAGGAGGTTCCATGTAAAGATAACGAGAAACTTTTTCATGGTGAGGGTGACAGACACTGGAACAGGCTGCCCAGGGGGGTTGTGGAGTCTACTTTGGAGACATTCAAAACCCACTGGACATGTTCCTGTGTGACCTGCTCTAGGTTATCTTGCTCTGGCAGGAGGGTTGGACTAGGTGATCTTTCGAGATCCCTTCCAGCCCCTAACATTTTGTGATTCTGTGATTCTCCTTCATGATAATGATTTATATGCAGACTGATTATTCAACATTTCAATACTGAGAGTGAATGTAAAATTATATCAAGATAATGTTGAAAGGAGGAGCCTAAATATTCTAGCTTATTATTTGGCATTTGTCTAATATGAGACTGAGAAATGCTGTCCTAGAATGCAGTAATCTGTTAATTGACAGAAACAATACTCTTTAGGTAAATGAAACAATTTACATTGTCCCTTTCAAGTACAACAGAATGGTGGTTTGTGCTGCCAAATGTACCCTTTGTAAACCATTTACTGAAATGGGTAGGAATCTAGTAATCTGCTCATGCTTTTGGAATGTGGCTGGGGGGGAGTCGGGGAACAGGGCACTCATGGAAACAGTTGTGTGATTGGTTGTTTTGGTTTGATTTGTTGGTTGTTTGGTATTTTTTCTTCCAGAAATGGTAAGCTAGCAGATTGATGGCATTCAGGAAATACTCTTAGATTTCCAGTATGAGACATCTAATACAGAAAGTTCATTGTATCTATGGCCCCGCTCTTATCTTTGGAGAAAAATGAAGTAGATAAATTATTTGATGACTTTGTCACTGCAGTCTGGCATTTATGGGTGTTTTTAGAAAGATCTCTGAATCACTGTTTTCAATTCAGATGCTTGAAGTCCTTTACAATTTCAATAGCAAGGTGGCTGGTAGGAGGTTGTTTCTGTAGCACTTCTTAAGAGGAAATTAATTAGTGACAGAACCAGAGGGAATGGCCTCAAGCTGAAACAAGGTAGGTTTAGACTGGGCACTATGAAGAAATTCTTCATGGAAAGGGTGGTGAGATATTGGAATGGGCTGCCCAGGGAGGGGGTTGAGTCCCCATCCCTGGATGAGTTTAAACATCGCTTGGACGTGGTGTTGCAGATGTGGTCTAGGGGTGAACTTGTAGAGTAGGGCTAATGGTTGGACATGATGATCCCAAGGGTCTTTTCCAACCTGAGTGATTCTGTGATTCTGTGTGATTCTGTGAAAGCTGAGTTTCCAGAGAGTGAAGTAACAGGTTTAGAAAGATGCTCCTGTAGCATTTGGGTGTGCATGTGTCATTTTTAGGCCCTTTTGGGGGTGGATGTGACTATCAACAAGTCATAGTCCAGTAGGACCAAGTTATCATTTTTCTTTCCTCGCCTTCTGCACCAGTTTCTGTAGTAGTAGAAGGATCGATAAAACCTCCAGCATGATTTAATTGGTTTTGATAATAGAAGTTCAGGGTATGTTAGATTGTCACTGCAGCAAGATATTATGTTATAAAGACAAATGAAAGCACAAAAAGATTAAGTGAAAGTAACAAAGAAAATTCAGCTTTGTCCTTCTGAATTGTGTTTCTTGGGAGAAATCATTTGGTGTTTGTCTTTGCTTCCAGGATGAGTGTACAAACAATCAGAAATGTTTTCAGTGTGGAAACTGGTTACCGCCTCTCTGATGACCAAATTGTCAATCATTTCCCAAACCACTATGAACTGACCAGAAAAGATTTGATGGTAAAGAATATCAAGCGATATAGGAAAGAACTTGAGAAAGAAGGCAGTCCTCTTGCAGAAAAGGATGAAAATGGGAAATATCTTTATTTGGGTAAGTGGTTCTCATTATCAGCATTACCCTTCTTTCCTATGTAGTCAGTAACCTGGAATTGGCTAGCTTTTCTGTGATAAAGCACTGAATCTATGAAGCATTAGAACATTAAAGGGACTTTCTTGAAATGCTTGGTCCCTGTCAGTTAAATAAAGTGCACTTAATCCTAAAATTGTTTGCTGCATTCTGCAAACCTAACAGCTTTCTCTCTGCCCTCAGATCTGCCTTTAGAGCATAAAGAAACACAAGAATAGGGAAAATGATAAAACCAGTAGTAGTGAATATTTCATAATGAAATACTGTTTTCAAAGCTTTTCACAAACTTTGCTTTGGAGGATAATGGTTAATATTTTACAAATTGAGAGGAACAGAGGGGATGACAGTCGTTCAGGATCATTATTGAAATCAGAAACAAAGCCAGAATAAAAGGCTGAACATCTCTTTCCCCTTTATATTACCACAGTACTAAGGTCGAATTTCTCCACTGCATACTTGCTAGCAGTATTCAAGGAGGAGCACAAACCCAGTTTGTGTGTATGGAAGTTGTATTTAGACTTAGTTTTGTAAGTAGGAAGGTCCTTAAGGAAGACTGAACAGTGCAGCATTAGCTGGTGAAACCTTCTATCAAGTGATAAGGAAATTACTATTTTTAGTAAAAAAGAGATTTGTAACTAGACTTTTTTGTGGGTAGGGGAAGGGAGTCTGGGGAGGGGTTGTTTGTTTTTGTTTTGGTGTTTGCTTTTTATTGTTTGTTTCTTATTCTGAAGAGGGAAAATTGTGAGTGAGATTAAGGTACTTTGCAATAAGGTTGCAAAAGGCCTGGAAACTTCATAGGAGACAGGATTGATTTTCTTTAATTCAGAAGTGAAAAAGCATTATCTAAAATATTATACTGGAGCAAAAACTAAAATGAACTTATGCAGAAAGGCTCTGGACAGAACTGAATGAGCAGACTCTTCAGAGGAGAACCTTGGAGGAACTTGAGAACAAGTAAATGACTGCTAGAAAATAAAATTTAAACCCCCCCAAACAAAACAGAACAAAACAAACAAACAAAAAAAAGCCCACAGAGCCCCCAAACCAGCAATAGATCAGAAATGAGGAGACTAAATTTGCTTTTGAGTTCAGAAAACATTGAATTGAAACAGATACAGGGATATGTTGAGTTGATTTCCATCCTGGAAAAATGAAATGAAAGTACTGGTTTTCCATGTAAGAAAGAAGCAGTTCTGTACGGACTGGAAGTGAATATAACCAAATAGCAAAAAGTGAGAAATGCTTTTCTTTAGATTGAAGTAAGCATGGTAATACTGACTGTAGGAGTGAATAAGAATGGCTAATGGGAGTTACAGGGAAAAAAAATTACCATATCCAAGGAGGAAGCAGCAGCAATATTCACATTTTTGCATGCACAGAGGATGATAAGGTGCTAGAAGATTGGTAAAAGCTGACACAGGAAATTGGGAACGTTTGATGAAGTTAAGTTGGAATGGTATATAATAATCTAATTTCACAGCAAATAAACAGAAGAAGAAAATTGCACCTGGTGAATTAAAATCTACTCATTTGAAGTTAGCAGCATGCATATTTTGCAATTGTTTGTTTAAGTAAAAAAAAAACCCTGGAATTTAAAGGAGCTAAAAAGCAACACATGAGTCTTAATGAAGATGGATCATGTCAGACTGGAAAACTAGATAAAAACCCAACAGAATTTTCTTTTGGTCTATATCTGCCAATAGCCTTATTGGATATGTGTCCTTCATTGTGCTTTTTTTTTTTTTCCCCCCTTTAACTCAGATTTTGTTCCAGTTACTTTTATGCTTCCTGCCGATTATAATCTCTTTGTTGAAGAATTCAGAAAAAATCCCTCCAGCACTTGGATAATGAAACCTTGTGGCAAAGCTCAAGGAAAAGGAATATTCCTAATCAATAAACTCTCCCAAATTAAGAAATGGTCTCGAGATAGCAAAACATCTTCGTAAGTTCTTAAAACCCAAAGCCTTTTTTGTACTGTCTGTAGTCAGATGAACCACATCAACATGCTAATTGTCTGATGCATGGGAAAAGTATTCCATTATTATTACATGGTCATTATATAGTTCGTTTTGCATTTAATCTCATTTGTTATCTGACTTCCTCCTTCAAACAGGTTTAATACGATTTGTTTTGGTATGAGGAGGTACAAAGCTGTTCAGTTAACTATTCTTTATAAGAATGCTTTCAGTGTTTTTGGGAGAAAAATTGCAGAAAAATAAATTGTTCTGCTTCCTAGTATTAAACAACAGGAAGCAAGAGAAAAATCTTTCTTTAAGCAATTTCAGTAATGACTTTATTTAATCTCTATTAAATGACTTTTTAAATTGGTACAGAAGAAAATTCATTTATATGAAATAAATACATTATCTGTTTGGAGCACAAAAGAATACACCTTATGTTGATGATCTACTTCCAAATGGATGAAACATGTTAGCAGTCTGTGTTTTTCAAAAGTTTTGATCACACAACTAATGTTGATTCCCCCCCCATTATAAAGGGAGTGTTTGAATATCACTTGAGATTGTTTGTTTGTTTGTTTTCTGGTTTGACTTGGAATCTGAAAAATGTCACAACCTGAAAGTTATCTTAGCTTTTCACAGTGGTTAGCAATTGCACACCAAGCATAAAGACAAATATTCTAAGAGTATAAGAATTTGACTAATGAAGCTAATGTAATATGTACTCTTTGCTTGTTTGGACTATTCATTCTAATCTTTAAATGCTCTCCAAGGAAAAAAAAATGGCTTGTAGAACTACATTCTGAATGGCTTGGTCAGCTACCCTGTTAACTTCAAAACTGAGTTTAAATGGTTAACTGATCTTGGTCATCTGTTTAGGGTTTTTTTTTGTTGTTGTTGTTTGCTTGTTTGTTTTTTGTTGTTTTTGTTTTGGTTTTTTGGGGTTTTTTTTTGGTATATAATGCCTGATGCCAAGTGTGTATTATTAACCACTATGACTTTATACATTGTCTGGACAAAAGATGCAAGATTTCAGTCAATCCAGAATTTATAGACTGTTTCTAAAGAAGAAAAAGAGTTATCGGATTGTATTATTGCAATTGTCACATTCTGAAATGTGATTTGTGTTTTTCAGGTTTGTATCTCAGTCTTCCAAAGAAGCCTATGTGATTTCTCTCTATATCAACAATCCATTACTTATAGGTGGAAAGAAATTTGATCTTCGGCTGTATGTTTTAGTATCTACATATCGTCCACTGAGATGTTACATGTAAGATTGTACCTACTTGTATTTTCTTTTGAGAAAATGATTAATGTTTTCAAAATAACATTGCTCTAGTTGCACAAAGAAATTTAGTATGTACATGGCATCCTAGGATGCTCTTTTCCTTTTATCTTCTTGAGGTTTAACACGTTTTAATGGATTTTTGCATTTAAGGTATAAACTTGGATTTTGCCGGTTTTGCACAGTAAAATACACACCAAGTACAAGTGAATTGGATAACATGTTTGTACACCTGACAAATGTTGCCATTCAGAAACATGGGGTAAGTGGACTGAGTTCTTAAGTGCAAGACTGATTTTCTTAAATTGTCCCAGAAAGCTGGAATAAAAAGGTTTTATTTGTCATATTCTTCATCATCTTGCAATTAAAATATTTCAACTTGAACTTACAACTAAATAAATTTTAGAATGCTGCAGATTGAAAGTATGCAAGATAATGAGTTGCAGCTCTGTAATAGCCTGCATATCTTCAGTAATGACTTGCAGTAGTTGAAAACAAGGGTTTTCTTCTTCAAGTCTCCTGTCATTTAAATGCTAATATGCTCACTTAGCAATTGATTCCTTGAGCTGTGGAATTAATGAAGCCTGTTTCCTGGGGATTTATATTTTATAATAGCATTTTAATATCACCTTCCTGATCTCCCCTTCCCTCTCTCTCTCACTCCTGCAGTTAATTCAGCTTTCTTATTTCCAGCACTTATTCATCATAGTGCTTTCCATCATCATCCTGTTTTTCCCTCCTTGCCCCCACCTTCCTTCTCTGAGTAAGAAGGGGAATGTGCAGTTGTGAGTCCGGAGATAAGTGTTTGCTGCCTGGCCAGCAAATGGACAAAGATGGAGTTCTGCCTGCAGAACTGTTCTGTCCTGTAATTTGCCATTGACATTCACAAAACATGTGGAAGCCTGATAGCTTTGACGAACTTCCTTATGTCAGAATTCCCCAGTGGGAAGAAAGGCTAGTGGGTCAGGGGTGATGTGAACAGATGGGCCTATGCTATCACTGCCCAAGCCTTGTTTCTTCAGGGAATCCACTTGAGGATGATGACTGTCCCTTTTGTGTTTTTAGCAGATGTCTAACTTACCAACTGTGACTCTGTTACTGTAATTAAAACTCTATTGTTGCACTTCCTAATTTCTTAGGTTTTATTTTAAGAGTATGGAAAGTAAATGTGTATGTATATACACACACGCGTACTCTCACATATATATTCATATTTGTATACATACACACTCACAAGATATAAACAAGTGCAACTTTGCTGAATGTGCTTTGTCTATTACTGTTCTGTAAGATCTGCAGCATAGCAGAACTGTTTTTATCTGGATATTCCTGCAACAACACTGTGAATTATGAATGTCACTTATGGTGGTAGTTCTAAACCAGGGTAAGTGTAAAAGTGCAACATTTTTCAGTACTACAGACATTTGCTTGCTCTGGTACTGAGCTGTGAAGTGCTTCAAACACATTATGATTTGACAGGGTATGCTGACAATTAGTTGCGTTGAAAGCAGATCCCATACAGCTTAGAGCATAAATCATGGTGGTGTTGCCAGTAGCAGTGAAGAGATGAGGCATGTGATTATGTTGCCTATCCCATTATTATGCACAGTTTCATCTTCTCTACCAGTTAAAGAATGATCTTGTAGATGCCTCCCAAATAAAAGCAGATATGAAAGTAGTGGGGTGAGGTCACTTTGAAAGAAGAAGGTACAACAGAAATGGATACAGAAGTAGCAGCTTAAAAATGTGGAGCCGTTACTATAGTATTTTAAAAACTTTTTATAAATTTTGAACCACTAATACCTGTTTTGCAGAAAGTAGTGAGAGAAGTTTAATGTAAATCCACTTTCTACATCCCATCTGTCTTTCTCATTTAAACATGTCTATAATTTTGGAGGCACTTAGGGTGTACAGTTGTAGAGCAACAACCCAGTTTGAACTGTCAAGTAATTTATCAAAATTATGATGAGATCTGGAAAAAGCTCTATCTATTAATCTCTACTCTAAGCCCTACGTGAATTGTAGAGTTCCAGTATGTTTGTACCTTACAAGCTCATGGGAAAACATCCCTAATTTGAAAAGTGTACAAGTAAATATCTGGGAGAGGGAAAGGGTAAAATGAAGAACAGAGAGTAAGTCAGTAGAGCTGTTGTAATGTCTGTGTTAGAAAATACAGTTCTGAGTCACTATTCGCTGCACGTGTAGCGCAAACAAAACAACAGTAATCTTTCTACTTAATTATTTTCATTTAGTGATCTTCTATGTGGCCTGCAATAATCTACTTGGCTTTAATATTTTTAATTAAACAGCTGTGATTGTGTAAAGCTCTACTCAGTTGTCATCTATTTTGATTTCAGTGCTTGTTCTGAAATGCAAGGAAGGTTGGAACTTTGATCTCTGTCCCCTTGCTGGAATCTAGTCTCGACATTTTTTCCATGCAGCAAGTCCTGAGAACCATGTTTCAGATCTTTATTCGTACAGTCAGTTTTCTGAATTTACTAAGGGGGGAGCTGTAGAAAAAGCCTAAAAATAGATAGAGGTTTCTCTGACCTTGTCTTAGAGGACAACAGATTTTGTTTCTCTGAGAACTGTTTTTCTGCTCTATACATTCTGTGTTTTATAATGTAGCAGTCACACAATCATTAATTCTTAGAAATGCTCCAAGGAGAACCTGTATAAAGGGATGAATCATTTGTCTTGAGACTTATTCAAGGGCTGAATATGTGTCTTTCCATCACTAAAAAAATCTGTTTGCTCTTGTCTTTCTGTTCAAAGAAAATATAGTGTAGAGCCTATAGCCTCTAAAAAGACAAATATAATGTAATCTCCTTTTTTCCCTTGCTCTGTTTCAGTAGCATTTAGTGGGTTTTTTTATATCGAATACTGAATTACTTGAAAAAATAACCTTTGAAGTAATTCAGGTGTCATTTCACTCTTCTTGAATGTAACTGTTGTCAGTAGCACTATTAAGAAGATCCTGTGTTTGCCTTTTGGGAAACAGACAAGTTCCATTTTAAATGAATAAACACAGACAAGCACTTCCACTAACTTCAGTGAAATTTAGCTCTTGTCACTTAATTGTTTCTCCCTTATTCTTTCCTTTCACATTTAAAACCTTGTATTTCCAAATAATAAATTATGTTTTGCTAGAAAACTGTCAAAGTACCAGTTGTTCTTTTAAGAAAGATTTATTACTTCATTTGAAATGTGTGATATAAAGAGGTACAGCTATATTCAAACCGATCGTTTATATAGAGGGCATTTCAAAGTAAAGCTGAAGTCTTCACAAAGCTGTAAAACAGAGTAAAACCAATTTGCTGACTTTGCTGTAAGAGCAATACTTGTATGTAAGCGTAAGTGGGCTTTTAGTGTGAATGAAGCAAAACTGCTGAGCAACTTCAAAATCTTAGACTGAATGAACTCCTTAACTCTTCAGGATGATTACAACCATATCCATGGAGGCAAGTGGACAGTGAGTAACTTACGCCTGTATCTGGAGAGCACCCGTGGAAAGGAAGTCACAAACAAATTATTTGATGAAATTCATTGGATAATTGTACAGTCACTGAAGGCTGTTGCGGTGAGTAGTGTTCCTGGAATGCTGCCAGTGACAGCATTACTGCTGCAGGCTTCTCATAACCATGAAAGTGAGCTTGCCATCAAAACCCCTGAAATCTATTTCCTGCTATTCGAGCAGTGGTGTTGGTGCTGATCGCTGCAATTCTGTTATCTCTTGATTTCTCTGAGCTGAGTGAACTTGAATCTTGGGTGGGTGGGTGAGCTATCTGGGCATACTGAAGAAGTGAATGAATCTTTTTCCTTGAGGGCTCTGTGAACTATTTAATATGACTTGATACTGCCCTTGTGAATAGCATTAAGCTCTGCCAAGGCGCATGACGTCATTTCAGCAATAACATATGTGTCAAAGAAAAAATAGCTTTGGAGGACAATTTATCAAAGAAAGCAGAAGGCTATTAGTTCAGCAGAGTTACATAACTTACTTTCACCCCTTTTGTATCTAAGTCAGGTAGTTATCATGAACTCTTATTTAAAAAAAAAAAAAGAAAAGTAGCTACCAATCCTCTTTCTGAGTGACTTTCTAGTGTCCAGGTAACATCACACGATTACATTACAAAGCAGGTACCATTCTGTGTTGTCACAGCTCGGGTAACTGAAGAGCTCACTGGTGCCAAGGACTGTCCTATTCCCAGGTGCGTGGTCCTGTCATCTCTTTTGGGCTGATCCTGGCACCATTGTAAGCTGAATCAGCTCAGTCGCCCAAGTGACAATTACTCTCTTGCTTTATTGACGGGTTAGTATTCTGCCAGTGTAATAAGCTGAGTCACCTTGCTGAAGGACCAGATGAACACAAGAATCAGCACAAGGAAGAAGGACAAGGTCATCAGTGGGAGGTGGGGAAGCACGACTCAACTCAGCCTCTGCCATGCCATCGTATTTGAAACCAGATGTGGGAAGAAAAGGGATGTAATCCAAATGTTAGCAGAACCTTAAAAGAGAGCAGAAAAAGTGTTGAGAATAACTGAGCATGAAATGTTTTGGTCCTCTCTCTTTCTGACAATGACAAATGTAACGAGAGATGCTTGTTCCTCCTTTACCCTTACAATACCTGAAGAACAGGAAAACTTCCAGTGTTAGTCTAGGAGAAGACATCTCACTAACCTGTTCCAAAGGTTTCTTTAAAAGATCTGATGTGATTTGCATAGAAGAAGTGTCTTATGATGCACACTGCAAATGTTAGCTGATGCTCAAAAACTACTGATTCTCTAGAGAATGTGCATCGGTCCTGGTTCCCTCTTGGCTTTTGGTATGGGAGTTGACTTGAGCTCATTTTAATTTTAAAGTATATCTGGTATTTGTTTGACCTCCAGTTTCTGTGTAGTTGCAGGAGCGTAACAAAAGAAATGGTTTTGAATAAGTCTCCTTTTTCTGGAGCTTAAAGAATTCGTGATTATGTGAAACTGTTATGTAAATTTTAAAACTTCCTGATTTCTCCTGATACATGCAGGCTTTAAATAGTTATTAATTTTTCAAACTATCAAAACACTTTTAACATTGGAAACATAATGGAAAATTAATGTAACTTAGTACTTACCATTAATGCAATCATTATTATTGGAATTTTTACTTACAACTTGGGAAAAGAGGCAATCCTGAACTTACTAGTTGGCAAGCTTATAGGAGAGTTACAACACTGGAAACTGTTGTAGAAGATTCAAAATGTAATTGTGTTGACGATTTCTAGCAAAGCATGTAATCAGGTTATTTACTGAATTGTTGATTTTAATACATATTGTTGTCTTTTTGGTTTTTTTAGCCTGTAATGAATAATGATAAACACTGCTTTGAGTGTTATGGATATGACATTATCATTGATGACAAGCTCAAACCATGGCTAATTGAGGTAAAGTTACATAAAATACAGGAAAAAAACCCTCCTCCTCAATTCACAGAATAAAACTAAGTAGGTTTCAATGTAGTCTTTCCTCGTTTGAAATTGTATCTTTTGCTCCTCAGGTAAGTGGATGAAGAGAAACCTTGGAAAGCAAAGCAGGCTGCATGATGTCCAAGCTACCATGTGCTTTTGTTTGCGATTTGTTTGATATTTCTATTTGTTTGTGGCTTTCTGTTTTGTCTTTTAAGTCTAGTACATCCATACATTTGGCTTCAGAGGCAGTCTGGATGTTACCAGCCCTATTAGAAACTGTATCAGGGCTGGAAAAATTGGCATTGGCTTGATGGAGCATAACATCAAACTTCAGTTTTAAATGATATCATCACCTTAATGTTGCAGGTTTAGAGGAAAAAAAAAAAAAGGGTGCACAAAAGATAATTGAGATAATTTAAAAACTTTTATTTTTTTCACATAGATTTATCTTCAGTGGATTAACTTTGCATCTGTATGTTCAACATAAATTTTACCCAGCCCTCTGCCTTAGTCTAACTGAAAATGAAAGATGGAAAGTAAGGGGACTTTACAAAGAAAATAAATCTGTTTATTGTTCTGATACCACTTTTCCATACTAAATGTGGAATATGTGATATTTTAAATGAACCCCAGTTTTAATTAAAACAAGATTCAATGTAGTGCTGTGAATAGGGATCACACATCTGTTTCTCTAGCTCACAATTTACAGGAGAGAACTCATAAATAAAAGCTGTTCACCTAGAAGAAACTCTCAGATTCCTGTATGTAACAGCTGTTGGAGTGAACCAGGCAAATTTTAAGCACTGAAATATGTGGGGTTTGTATCCATGTAGGCTTAGAAAATTAAACAAAACTCTGTGTCTTGTCTGATTCACTCTCGTAAATCAACAAAAATCTTCAGGCTGACACTGCAGACACTTTGTGGTGTGGTGCTTTTCTTTTTAAGTAAAAATAAAAATACCCAGTGGGGGATTCCTTCCAGTGTCTGAGGAACTGAAAGATGTGCTTTGAGACGCTGAGTCCTCATTTCCCAAATAATATATATAGTCATTACACATGCTGTTTGGAGAACTCTTTACCACTCAAAAAATTGATGCTGACTTTTTTTTTCCTTCTTCTTTCTTTTGTAGGTTAATGCTTCCCCTTCTCTTACTTCCAGTACTGCTAATGATCGCATCTTGAAGTATAATCTTATTAATGACACACTTAATATTGCTGTGCCTAATGGGGAAATTCCAGACTGTAAATGGAATAAATCTCCACCAAAAGAGGTTCTTGGCAATTATGAAGTCTTGTAAGTTCTATTAGAGTTCTATATAAATGCAAATGTTTTTCAGTTACCTCATTTTTTTTTTTTTAATGTGTGGTGTAAACCACTGGGAGAAAGTAAACTTCATTCTTATGTGAAAAAGGGGCACAAAGTACCACTTCATTTTCTTTGGAGCTCCAAGAGCAACTTTGGAGGTGAAGCATTAAAGCAGAATTGCCTTGCCTTATCTCCAGGGGAATATACTTGCCTGATAAGCCCCTGCCTGCACCTTCTGAGCTTCCAACAGCTAGATTTGAAGGACAGAGGCAAAGAGAGTGTTTATGCTCTATGCGTGTAGAGCTTTAATTGTATTGAGTGTAATATATATGGGAGTTGAATAGATATTATAGCTCTTTAATACAAATTTTCTCTCAGTTTGTAGGAAGGATGCCTCTTGACTCTTGTAATTCCTGGATGTAACAATAATGAGTTGTCAGATATTTTTAAAATTCCCCAATCTGTATTATAGAGAGAGAAATGAAGGAGACAGAGATCTTTATATTGGAGTGTCTGAAGGATTTATCTAGGATTGATTGTTCTTACGCAGAGAAACACTGATTTAAATACCATATGGTGATACAGTCTCTTGTATTTTTTGAGCAAATGTTCAGACAGGTTCTCTAGCACTAGTGGTACAGTTGTTCAGTACTTCAACAATGTGGTTATCTGTATAGTTGATCCACTAGTTCATACTGATCTTAAATACTCTTTCTGTATACTAGTAAAGACAGTAAAATATAAGTGTTGGCTGAATTATAATTTAAGTTTTAATGAATGTTACATATGTGGTAGCTGTGAATATAATAGCGTAACTTGAGTATCCATTATGACTGTTCTACAAAATGCTGTGGTATCATCTTTTGATCATTATAATTATGCATCTGTAGTCAATTTGTGCTTGGATTTTGTGTAGCAGCTGAGAGGTGAATATATACTGAGGTTATCTGAGGCCATAATGGGCTTGGATATTTAAAGAACTACTTGTCACTGTGGTTAAGTGTTACAAAATCCATGTCATGAAATGCAGCATGCTGCTGTTTGTTCACCTTATTCTTTCCCTGCTCACACTCTGATGCAACATTGGAGTTTTTTAACACTGCAGCTAACAATCCTCTAAAGCAATACCTGAAGACTTTATTAAACTGCCAGCAGTCTGCTGTTCCTGCTTAACTACAGACATACGTAGTGAGGAGGAATACAGAAATGCATGGGAGATTTCACAAGCACAACGTTTCCCAAAATCAGGGCTTTCACCAAAGCTGCCAGATGATTTATTTCTTTCAAAAAGTAACTGAAGATAGTGCATTTGATCTGTATTGGAACGTCACGTGGTAGTGTATTTCCCTGAACAGTACTTGCATATCAAACTGTGCATGTGTAAAGCTGTGTGTAGAACAACCTGTATTACATTTCAGAGCTAGGTAACAAGCAAAACAGAATATAGAGGGCCCACTCTTGTTTGTGCCGTGAATAGCAGGGCAAGACATTGAACGAGTTGTTTTCTTTTTAGATATGATGAAGAGATGGCACAAAGTGATGGCCCTGATCGTGACTTGCGAAGTCGTCCTGGGCAGTCCACTGGAGTAAAAGGGAATCGTGCAAGAGATTCAGGAAAGCCTGTGCTAACCACCTGGAAGTGATAACAGAACAAACAGCTGCACTCTTGGTAGGAAGACACCGTGAACAAAAATGCAGTTTTTTAACTGATTTCTTTATTTTGCTACTTTGCACAAGGGAAATATTAAAGGAGAATAATACAGCCTTTGAAAAGAAGTGAAATAAAACACTCTAAGACCAGGAACTGTATTAGACTGACACTGACACTTGATTATTATTACAAAAAAAATATATAGTATGTATATATAATTATTTTATACATATACTTTGTATAAATTAATATTCTCTCAGTAGTGATTAAGAACTTTATAAAGGTGACAACTCAAAATATGCATTCTGAAAGAAGCTTCTTGCTGTTTTGGATATAATTTATTTCCTGTAGTGGCCTGTCCCTAGTTCCCTGTAGTAAGTGAGCTGTGGGTTCTGTCAAAGGGTGGTAGAGGCAAGTGTTAATGTTGTCACAACGATGGTTCAGATTCTTTCTAGTAAAAGAAGAGCAACTAGAAAAAATAGCAATACATGGACTTGAGGCTATGGTCAGTTAATGAAGCTAATGATTTATAACCAGTATTAAGAAAATGAAAAGCAACACTTCTTATGCTGAGGGTTGGGGTTTTTTTTATTTCCCTGAAGTGTTTTGAGCTTGTGGCTCTTTAAAGGTAGAAAGTTCCATTGGCTGTGGGAGTGTTTCAGATTGTGTATTGATGCATCATTTCACTAGCCATTAATTCATCTTTCAAGATAATACATGTCTGTGTAAAAACAGAGAGAACAACTCCACACTGTAATGCATCTCATTGCTTGAAGTTGATGATAAATCCTTATTTGCATCAGAATCTCTTCAATTATTTATGCATATATGTAAGTACAGTATCTGTATATTTTAGTATATTTGGTGTGCACTGTAATGCAAATACTGTTGCACGTGGTAAGCTATTTCTGGTAGCTCTGGCAACAAAATTTGTGATGATTAGGGTGTAGAGCAGAAGTTAAAAATAGGAATTTCAGTCTTCTAACAGCATAGCATATAAATAAACTGGTGAGGTCTGTGATGTGCTGTTGCTTCCACCTGCATTTCCACCAGCAATTGAGTGGTTATTTATAAATGTCCATATGCAGTTCTGGTTCCTTCCCACTCCTCCCGTTTTGGTTTTTTTTGGTGGTGGTGGTATATTCTGAAGAGAAAAAACAAAGGAAGCTGAGAGTTGTAATTGTCCATGTAACCATAATACACTTTAATCTGGATGCCACTGGTGCAGTGATACTCAACCTGCCTGCTGGTCACAAGTGCTGTTCCCCAGGGCTCAGAATTTGGGCCAGTTCTGTTTAATATCTTTATCAGTGATTTGCATGAGGAGGTCAAGGGCACACTCAGGAATTTTGCAAATGACACCAAGCTAGGCAGGAGTCTTGATGTGCTTGAAAGTGGGAAGGCTCTGCAGAGGGATCTGGAGAGGCTGGATGATGGGTGAAGGCGCATGGTTCAATAAGGTGAAGCGCTGCGTACTGCACTCGGGTCACAACAACCCTCTGCAATGCTACAGGTTTGGGGAAGAGTGGCTGAAAAGCTGCCTGGTGGAAAAGGACCTGGGTGTGTTGGTTGACAGCTGGGTGAACATGAGCCAGCATGTGCCCAGGTAGCCAGGAAGGCAAATAGCATCATGGCTTGTATCAGGAATAGTGTGGCTAGCAGGACTAGGGGTGTGATCATCCCTCTGTACTCAGCACTGGTGAGGCCACATCTTGGATCAGTTTTGGGGCCCTCACTTCAAGAAGGACATTGAGGTGCTAGAGAATGTCCAAAGAAGGGCAACAAAACAGGAGAAGGGTCTAGAAAACAAGCCTTATGAGAAGTGGCTAAAGGACCTGGGGTTGTTTAGTCTGAAGAAAAGGAGGTGGAGGGGAGACCTTACTGCCCTCTACAACTACCTGAAAGGAGGTTGTAGCAAGGTCAGTCTCTTCTTCCAAGTAACAAGCAATAGGACAAGAGGAAGTAGCCTCAAGTTGCATCAGAGGAGGTTTAGATTGGACATTAGGAGAAATTCCTTTACCAAAAGGTTTGTCAAGCATTGGAACAGGCTGCCCAGGGAAGTGGTTCAGTCACCATTCCTGAAGGTATTTAAAAGACATGTAGATGTGATGCTTAGGTACATGGTTTTGTGATGACTTGGCACTGCTGGGTTAACGGTTGAACTCGATGATCTTAAAGGTCTCTTCCAAACAAAACAATTCCACGATTGTGTGATAAGAGGGCAGCTGCTCACAATCTGCTGTCTTTGGGACAGTTGGTGCTGGTGACTCTCAGACTGAATAAAATCCAGCAAGAGCAGTTTGGGCTGGGGAGGGACAGCTGGTGTGGGCTGGGTTGACCAATATCCTTCCACGTGATCTGGGTTTCGTCCTTTCAATAAAGAACGAAATACGTAGACTGAGTGAGTCACTCCAAGTGTAATCCTAGTCTTGATTAATCTTGTATATTCCATTAAAATAAAGACCAGAATCCAGCTGATTCTCTGGTCATCAGACTTGAATCATCTCACTGGCCTCTACAAAAACATGTTCAAGTTGGCTTTTCAAATACAGCTAAGAAAAGATGATTACAGCAGGAATACAGGTCTCATAGTTTTTGGGGTTGGGGTTTTGTGTGTGGCTTGGTTTGGGGTTGTTTTTTTTATAGTTCCTAAGTGTGAGTCTGGCATGTGTATTTGAACCTTGACAGGTGAGCTACTCTGAAGTAGAGGTGTGTTCAGATATTAAGTGCTGTTTCAGTGATGAAATACTTAGTGGGTGGATGTTTCCTGCTTTATCCTCAACTGCCCATTGAGGGTAAAGTAGGAAGTAGTGACAGCCTTAGGAACTATGAGACTGTAGTAAACAGTATTTTATAGGACTATTGTCTTTCTGACAGACAGGCAACACAAAAGGATTCTCTGATAGAAGGAAAATGAAGCTTTCTCTCACTTGCATTTCCACTGCTGTAATTCATTTCTTTAGTAGCATGGACAGAGTACTGTAGTCTTGTTCTATTGTAACAGTAGCACCAGCAAGGTTGGTTCCAATAGAATGATTACTCCTTCCCTTTATTTTATTTCCTGTTTGTTCAGCCTACAGTGCTGGGACTTCATGGGGAAGAGGTATTTTGAGAAATGCATCTTCTGGTAAAACGGTCAACTTAACACTGTTTTTTCAGTATGTAGAAGTTGTACCACACTAACTGAGCTGCAATGACTTTCAGTCATCCTTTGGAAGGCTTAACGTGAAAGCGAAACCAGGTCTGGATTATTGGGATTCATTGCTGCAGAAGGCTTTGGAGACTTAATCCAGGAGATATTTTTTAGCTGTAATTTCACAATGAACCAAAGATGATGGTAGCATCTAAATAATCTTGTTCTACCAAACCAGTTTGTAGGTGGTAGTCTGTGTTGGCAACGGTGCTTTTACAGCTAGGGAGTGAGTTGAATCAGAGCATCCAGAATGCGGACACTGACAAGACAGAAAATGAATGGCACTACCTGTAGTATTACTAATATTGAATATCCTTATTTAATTGTTTGGGGGTTTTCTGATGGCTTGGAAAGGGTCAACTCATTTGAGCTTACACTCTTACTACTCAGTATAATAATCAATCTCTTCCAGTCCTCACTTTTGAGAAATTTTCATTGTGCTAAATCATTGGAATTCTTACTATTGCTCTCAAAGGATTTCTTTCCCAGTGTGTAGCAGATATATTTCATTCACCTATAGTATTTGCAGAGCAGTATTTTGTAAGGAAAATATTTTCTAGCAGAGCTATCAGTTTGGAACAAGTAAATCCTTCTCTCTGAACACTACTATTGAGAAAGCATATCTCAGGCACTTTACTTGAGGATGAAATATCTCTGTAAAACATCTAGTAAATTATCATTACTGCCTCTAAATCAAAACATAAAAGCATTACTATTTGCAAGGGGAAAAAAACCCCAAAAAGAAAATAAAGGTCCAATAAGAATTTTTTAGTAGGCAGTACTTAATCTCAGCACTAGGATTTAGATTTTAAATGCTGATGTTGCATTTTACACAGTTCTGTCTCTGACCCGTGTATTGCTAGTAATTTATTCTGCTGACCCAAACATGAATTCAGTAATGCAATGTTCTTCTTTAAGGAGCAGTAAGTCAAAGAGACTGCAGATGAGGTGACCTCTCTTCCTGATCTCATTCCACTTTCTTTTAAACAACAATAGGTTAGTGTTTAGATACATCAGACTGCTTTCTCCTCATTTCCTTTTCCAACAAGCTTTTTGTGGAGGTTGAAATTTGAAGGCTTAACTATATTCTCACTTCCAATACATGAAAAACCTACATATGGAAAGGGAATTTTAAGGAGCAAAACTGAAGTAACATGAAAAGCTAGATGACTAAGAGTGGCTGTCTGATTATCAGTAAGAAACAAACCAAAAAAAACCCCAAAACCTGTAAGCAAGCAGGAAGAATTCCTTTTGTATGAAGAACTTGAGGTCTCATCTACATAAGTTAAACGTTCTCAAGAAACTCAAAATTAGGAACCTCCATTACTATGTAATATCTCTGTTTCTGTTTAAGACCTGATCAAAAATACAATGGTTCTCTGAAGGAATTTGGTAAGGAGAGGGTTGTGTTCTGTGTTAGCTGGAGTGAGAATTTGCTCTGTGCGTGAAGCAGCTTGTCTGCAGGCTCAGAAGCAGGAGGATAACAAGGAAACAAAAGCAGTCATAGCTCATAGTTCTGGGGGAGGAGGAGGAGGGTAATACGTAGATATTACCCTGTGAGATGCTTGTTTGTACATGGCCTTGAAAGGTAAAGGTGAAAATCTGGTAAGGAGGACAAGAAACTGGAAATTAAAATTTTAATTGCCTACTCAAGGATAAAATTTTGCACTTTTTACTCCTGCATCCTTAACTGTTGATGTAGTAGGACAGAACTAATGGTACAAAGCTATGCACAAACTGCCAGTGCATGCTCTGCTATCAGTTGGAACTGAGGTGATTAGAGAGATGTATACGTCACTTGGAGCATTCATCTACTATAGGAGTTACAGGGAATTGGCTAAAGGTGTGATGCTAACGTGTATAATAACAGATGTTATACCTTGTGTGGGTGCTCTCATTGGAAGGTAAGGTGACTCTTTTTGCTACAGCCTAATTCTCCACAAGATTTAAGACAGTTTCACCTCTGACTGAGAGGGCTCGAGTGGCCTTAAATCTGAGTGACTGCAAGCAGACAAACTCTTAGTTCTGTGTAACTAACCATGGCCTTAGGCCAATCATCCTCCAAATATATCTAACTGCAGGATAAAGGAACTGGTTTGCCTTTCAGTGCAGCAAAATAAATCAGAAATAACAGTTCTCAAAAGTTGTGACTTTGTCTAGTGTAATAACTTGCCAGGCAGAGCTAAAATAAATGTCTCAGTCCTAAAATACTGTTTCTCATATGCTCAAGTGACCATCGGCATAACGACAGTATTGTATGAAGGATTAAATAGACAAGCTCTAAACAGCTACAGGAATTGTTATCATGACATCAGTGTAGAGGGAGCTTATTGCTAGAGTAGAATAGTGGGGCTTGCTTCCTGGGCACCAACCTTTCTCCCTATTAATTCTTTGACATGGAAGGAATTAATGAGATTCTCACAGAATAGCTTCTTTATATGGCTTTAGGAACTTAATTAGAATAAAAGAAACAGTATTATCCCTAAAGCTACTTTGTTGCTGTTAGCTTTACAATAGAACCTCTGCCTAAAATGTCCCTGTCTCCTGATTCACTTCCTGCTATAAACTTAGCAAAACAATAGACATTTCACATATATAGTCCTGCGTTTCAGCAGCAGACCATGTCAGGCAGAGCTCATTTATCTGTTGTAAAGGAGGGGCTTTACTCTGTGATTATAAACTAATGCTGTTTCTGAAGTAGTTGGCGTTCAGTTTACTTGGGTGGAAAAGATAAAACAGAAGGGAAGTTAAGATTTTGTGCCTGCTTTAATTAAAACAGTGCACTCAAGCCTTCGGGTCGCTGGGACGGACTCCGTGCCATCTTGTGCGTAGGTATCAAACTGGAACACTCGTGTCCGTAGCCAGCTATGCTAACCTGTAGGGTTCCATGACAAAAACAAACAAAAACTTTATTCCTGTATTCTCAGCAGAAAAGAAATTAAATGTGTGTGTGGGAAGAGCTGACTTTAGCCACAATTTTGTTAAAAATTTGATTATTAAGAGGAAATAGGAACATAAATTAGTATCTTGGAAAAAGTGGTTGTTTTAACTGAATAGTAGGAAGTTGTTTATGCCAGACACTTTTTTTTTTTTTTCCTGGCTTTTTTTAAGTGGGGAATGATAACATAGAGATAGCTTTAACCATTGACAGAGTCTTCTATGCCTTAATTATTCTCAATTTTTGTGCCTATTAAAAGCATATCATTCATGTCTGAGATAATGAGACAACTGTGAAATAGAAAAGTTTGGAGAGAATGAAACACCAACTGAAAACACTAAGGTGAAAAACAAGGAGATAATAAAGAATTCCTCAGACAAGAATATGTCTTATGTGTGAAAAGTTCTTTCCCAGTGAAAGTTGGGCAGGGAGACTGTGAATTTGATTTCAGTTGGAATTAAATTTAATATTCTGAAATTGTGTCATTGGTTGACATAGGTAATCACCACTGGAATTACATTTGCAATCAAAATACAGTTTGGGGTTTTAATTTATCTTTGAAGTGTAAATAAATTGATATAACACCTGGGCTTTCTTAGCTGGAGAGGAATGTTCTGAAGAGAACGCTGAAATGTTACTGCAAGAGTCAAGAAACACCAATACAGTTTGCACTGAGCGAAGCCAAGAGACGGAATTTCTATACAGATAAAGTATTAGTGCTTAAAAGGACACATGGAATTTCTGAGGACAACAGAAGACACAAGAAGCATATTTAAAAATAGATTCTTGTTAAAAGTAAAAATAACCGTGGGATACTTATCTAAAATGAGAGAGGAATTTATTTTTTTATGTTTTAATTTTTTTTATTTTCAGAAACTTCCTGTCCTGTTCCTAACAGTCTAAATCAAATGCTGACCAGCAGTGTTACATAGACTGTTAACATAGACTTCTAAGAAAAAAAATTGAGATCATCTTTCTCAGGATGTCACATTCTGAATATAAGCAAAAAATCTACAGAAAAAAAAAAAGAATTTTAATATTTAGGAAAAAACCCCATCAAAATACTAACATCAAAATGCTTAATACATTAAAGTATCATTCATTAAATCAGTAAATTATTTATAGCATCATAATAGTGTCATCATGCTGAGAGGTTGCATGACTGACAATTGATATAATTAGACCACTAATATCTTTTAATTCACTACATGAAAAACTTAGTGTTTGAATATGCATAAAGATAATTTAAATTTCATAACCTGAAAAAAATGGCATTTTATTAACCACTGAGGTATATTTCCCCAAGCAGTTTTTCAAGTGCATATGTGTACTTAATCAGTGCATGTGGCCTCAAGCCTGTATATATTTATACATACATTAAACTGTGTTACTATAAGTAATGAAGTCAATTTACTGCACCAGCATCTGTGTTAACCCCAACGCAGTCAAATTCTGCCTTTGCCTATAGAGGTAAGTCACGGGAAGGTCAATAGTGTTGATCCAAAAGTAGGCTAAGACAACTCTAATAATGTGGCTTCTGAATTGTTTCCAATGGTATACTTGGAAAAGGGTCCAAAACTTTATAATTAAAAGTGTTTTGTTTTGTTTTTAAATCCTGATAGATTGTTACTGTCTAATTTGCTTCCAAAGGTATCAGCATTTTTCAGGTAAATGTAAAGATCATGGGAAATGTCTTACAACCCAAAAAAACCCCCCAACCAACAACAAGCAAAAACCAAATAACTGTTATTTCTCAAGTTTTATTAAAATATAAGCCTAGTTGTTAGTACAAATATGTTGTGTAAATTACTCATTTCCGGTCACCCTCCATTCCCTTGGAAGGCAGAACCAGTTCCACGTGGACTCCCAAAACAATGCCACTGCCTTTGCACTATGACAAGAGGGATAAACTTACTGTACCTAGATGTGTATGTATATATATATATATTTATAAATATGTAGTATAGTAAAAATGTGTAAATAAATCTGTAAGTGCAGTAATAAAATGTAGACAATGTATATGTGCACATTATAATGCAATATCTATAAAATGTATAAGCAGTACAGAGGGCTATCAAAGTCTGGGGGTAGGAACAGCGGATTTGAAGGATAAGGCATTATTTTCTTCATTATTAAAAGACATCATTTTTGCAGCCAGACTCAGAGCCTGACTAAGCATCTCTTGCTCCGCTCACAGGCTTTACCCCCGTACTGGCTTAGTATAAGAATGCGAGCCCTGTTTCTTCACAGGCGGTAGTGTCCTTGGGATGGGGACTGGTTTTGCCCACAGTTGGGTGGTTTTGGGGGCACAAAGAGGTGTTCAGTCAACTCTGTGTGGAATAGTTGGGGTTTTTTCTGTGTTAGTCCACTACTGGCTGCAGGTTGAACTCCTGTCCTCAGCCAAAATGGAATTCCCTTTCATCACAGTACGAGCTTAGTTCTACCAGGGAGGGCTCTGATTTACAGTGAATTCTTTTTCTGTTTCTACAATCTTTGAACAAGTTTGAGCATTATTTGACCATACAAAGAGCTGAATGACTGTTTTGATGTTGAGGTTGAAGAAAGTCTAAATGTTCTGGCAGGAAGGATTTCCAGCTTTGACAATGCTGTAGGCAAAACGGAAGCTCAATTCATGTCTATGCAGAAAGAGCTGTATTTACAATTATATGTATCACTTGTAATCTCCTGTAAAGAGGATGGTTTATGCAAAGCTTGATCTCATATTTAATGAGACACTGTGGGGAAAACTAAAGTGCATCTGTGGTCAGAAGTGAGAGAAGAAACAATAAATTCCAAGATTCCTCTTCTCAAATGTGAACTTTTAACTTTCAACACAGGAGGAAGAAGAAAAGGAGATTAGGGAAGGGATAAATTATGTTAAATCATAGAAACTTTACTAACCTGACCAAATTTCTCAGTAAAGTTAATTGCAATTAATTTAAATCAATTTTTCAAGGGCATTTGTTCAGAAGGTAAAATTTACCCCTATGCCATGGTCTCACAGTCCTCCTGAGCTAATCAAAATTCCCAGTGAACTTAAAACTCCATAAGTTAATGAGTCACGCACTCAGTGAACGAGTACAGGAAGACTTGGCGTCTATGCTGATGATTATGCCGACTTGCATAAGAAACACGGCCAAGAAGAAAGTACTCTTAGGACTGTTTTGCAGCTCTACCCAGTGATCCAGAGCTCTCGCTGTCCCCAAGCCAGGCCGTCCCCTGGGACAGCGCTGGAGGCAGATCACTGATGAGAAGGGCAGATGAGGGGGGGTGAAAGAAGGCAAAAGCTGAAGGGACGAAATAAGGTTACCGTGATGGCTGCTGCTTGGAACACCAACTAATCCTCTGTCTAAAACAAATAAATCTGAAAGATAGGCTGGAATAACAGTTCTGCCCGCGATACGATTCAAGTATCGCGCACCTTCGCGCACAGAGCTTTAACTAAATCAACAGTGTTATTTCAAAGGTGGCCCTGTCCTTGAGCCACCCCCGTCTCCCGTGCCGCTGACAGGCAAGCCCGCGGAGTCCTGCGCTGCCTCCCCGAGCAAGAGGCGCTTTCAGCGGAGGGGCCGGAGCCCGAGGAGGAGCGCAGCCACCGCAGCACCGGCACTGCCGCACTCCGCTGTTAGAGGGCACTGCCGCCGCCCCCGAAGAAAAAACTGCAGACTTCCACGACTTTCAGGCGTTAAAAAGACCCTGTCACTTTTCGGCATCTATCGACTCGGTTAAATTCCGCTTCGGGAAACAAAACTCCTCTGCTCGTCCGCGGTCCCCTGCAGCGGAAACGGGATACAAAGCGCGATGCTTTTACTCGCGTTCCGCAGCGTTCCTGTCAGCGGTTTCCGACCACGTCTGTACCTGTTTACACGTACACAACGGCTGCCCTCTCGGCAAGCCCTTCGGGGCGGGCAGCCTGCCCGGCAGGCGGCGGGGCAGAAGCCGCTGGCACCGCCGGCCCCTGGCACCGCCACCCCTCCGGAGCCCCCCTCAGGAGGCGCCCCTGCAGCCGCGAGCCGCCGGGTTAGCGCGCTCGGCGCTAACGGCCTCCAACAGCCGTCGGGGGGCTCGCGCGGGGCAGCGCGCGCACCACTGCCCACCGCCCCTTCTCCAGACCTAGACTAGGAAGCGGCGTTAATTGGCAGTTGCTGAGAGCCAATGGGCGGCGGAGGGGCGGGAGCCTGCTCTTCTCCGCCGTCCAATCGGGAGGCGGCTGGGCGTCCGCCAATCGGAGGGGCGGGGGAGGCGGGCGGACGCGGGCGGGCGCAGGGGGCGGTGGCGGGCGGCAGTCGGTGCGGCGGCGCGGTGGGGAGCGGAGGGCTGGAGCTCTCTCTCGCGTGCGTCGGCGCTCTCTCGCCGTCTCTGTCAGCCCCCTCCCTCCTTCCCTCCCTCCTTCGCCGCCGGCGGCCGCAGGAGACGGGCAGTTCCTGGCACTTCAGGTGAGGGCGGCGCCGTCGTTTTGGGCCCTACCCTTAGGGAGAGGCTTGAGGCGGAGGCCGGGGTTTAGGTCCCCATCGGAGCCTCTTAGGGAGGGGGCTGTGGCGCGCGTAACTGCGGCTGTCAGGGTCCCGCCGGCGGACGCGGGGAGGGCGGTTGGTTGAGTCGTTGGGCTTGGGCCGGCGGCCGCCGGCGCTGCCCGTGCCCCGTGGCGGGGTCAGGCCGCGCGGGGCGGGGCGGGGCAGGGCGGGCGGTGTGCCGTGAAGGCCCCGTTGGGTGCTGACGGAGGCTCTCGGTGCCCCCCGCGGCGAGGCGAGGGGCGAGCAGGGGGTGACAGCGCCGAGGAGCGGCGGCGGCGCGGAGGGGCGGCGGGCGCGCGGGGAGGGAGCGGTGGGGCCCGCGAGCCCCGCGGCGCGGTCGGGGCTTCCTCTCCGGCGGGCGCGGGGAAGGTGAAGCTCTCCTTGCACGGCGCCCGGCGGGGAAGGGCAGGGCTGGGGCTGGCGAGGGATGACGACACTGGCTGTGGGGAGGCTCGGTTCCTGTAGGAGGGAAGAGCTCCCTGCTCGGAGAAGTTTAGTGACCCGCTCGGTGGTGGCGACGGGCTGGGGAGAGGAGGAAAAGAGGGCGAGGAGGGAGACCTAAATTTGAGCGGTTAGGGTTTCCCTCCCAGCTTTGAAATCGAGGTGTCTTGGCTGACGGCAGGTAACCATGCTGATCTGGTGGAAGGAGGTGTTTCTGTGGGGAAGGGTGACATTTTAAATGGCTTATAGCCTCTCGAGTACCGGGAATTACCCATCTAAGTAAGGCTTCCCTGTCTCGCCCTTGACTTCTTTCTTGACTTTCCCTTTTTTGGCTTGTGGAAAGACTCTCCTCATCTCCAGAACTCTGTGTGGGAGACGTCTGTGTAAGACACAGAAGTCCCTTTATGTGGATCGAGGCTACCTGGTTAGATGAAAGAGCAAGTGTCTACAGTGTCTGCCTGGCTTGCTGTATCTGTCTTTGCCAGCTGCTTGGCTTTCTCTGCTTGGAGTGACTCGGAAGCTGATAGACTCAGTCTTCTGAGCCTTCATCCTTTTGCCCTAGCAGTAAGGGAAGCCAGCAAGGTGCGAGCGACATACGCTGTCTTATGTAAACCGAGCGCTTGAAAATGTGATATTTGAAATCGAAATGTAATCTTGCAGTTCTAAGTGTTCAGTTTTCTTGCTAGCCAACCCTGATTAAAACCATAGATTAGTTAGGATAATTTAAAACAAGTACACCTCTGCTCACATTTCCTGTACTTATTTTAGTAAGCTTGATCATTTGTATGTGACCCAGACTGGGGTAAAAAATGAGCCTTCGAATATGCTAGACACTTTTGTTTTCTTCTGTTGCACTCCACGACCTCATAATAGACTGCTTGAAAGGTTGCCATAAGACTGTTTTCTCTTGCTAAGGGGGGATCTTTTTTTCCCTTCTGCTAATGTGGTTTTAATTCCAGAGTTTGTTCAGCCCTTGTCTAAAGACAAAACCTTTCCACTGCTTTGAAAAGGTAAAAACATGAACAGTGCGTTATTAGAATAGTCGTAGCAAAGACTGCATTATGTAAGCAACTGCGTTTTTATTCTAGTTTTAATGCAGCAAAAAGAACATTCTTGTATGTCCGTGATGAGACCAATAGAAAAACATTGTTTCATCGCTTTCTTGAGGGGGGGAGGACTAATATTTCAGCTTAAAGGTGAGAGGTAAATAAAACAGGTTGCCAGCTGTATTTCGGATGGGTAAAGCTTCTTAATTGTGTTTTTAACTATTAAATTTCTTAGCACTGAGGGCTAACGTGCTTGCTCTTTCATACCTGTACCTGCCTGAAATGATATTTTGTCAAGCTTGCAGTTTGCCTTCAAAGACAGTGGAGTTACATTCTGCCAGCTGTGACTGAATCAGCTTGAAGAGCAGTGTGTTCTAGCACATGGGTCATGCCTTATTAGCACAGTGCAGCATCGTGTTCGAAATCTCTGACCACACTGTACCACAGCTTCAGCGTGGCACGCGGGAGAGGAGTGCAGGCGCTACCTGATCCTCTGTTGTCTTAACCTTGGGACAGCTGTTCAGTGTTCGACTGCTCCAGATTTTCCTCGGTGCCTACTTTACAGTTCCAGAGTCAATTCCTTTGGCTCAGTCTGTGTTGTGCAGTGCTCTACTACAGTAAACATGAAACATTGCCCTGGGGGTTAAACTGCATACCACACACCAAGCAGCAGTGTTAGTGTTAAAAGGAAGATACATAGCCCAATTTTAGTTGCGACAGTATAGTTTATTAATGGTTGATAGACAAAACTGGTTTGGAATTTTTTATTCTGTTTTTTTTTTTTTACTGAATGCTTTTTCACTCATTTTGTAGACTGTGCTCTGCAAGTGTATGCAGTATTTAATATTGAGCTGACAAATAAGATGGCTTTTACAATCGCTGGGCTTGATTTTAGCTGTTGTGTATCTTTGTGGATGGTCTTAAGTGTTCTTTAACTGTCAGAGGTTTATGAGACAGTTTATTCCACAAGCAAGCTCTAACAAAAAGTCAGTTTTATTTTGTAGTGTATATTTAATTTTGATTTTCTAATTTTTTCTTTTCCATTCCGTTTTCATTTCCTATTTGAAACACCATCATAGTAACATGGCTTTCTGACTGTGCAGTGGTAGTTTGATCTATGAATGTTTGCAAGTAATGCTTTCAGAAGACACCTAGATGATCTATTTTTTTAACGGGTAGATGTCTGCTGTCTTTTGTTGCATCAGGGCACTCAAATGTTGGTTTGAAAATCATTATTGTGAATCTGTTCTTTTTACCAGGTGACATGTTTGAATGATTTGGTGTTTAACATGAGAGGTTTTGTTCTCGGTCTCTTTATTCAGCATATGGGTAGCTTTTCCTTCTCTAGAGCTGAGTGAGCTACTTGCTTAAAGATGCAAGTAGATGCTTCCCCAAATGTGGCTAAAATGACCCTAAAGGTTCCTGTGACTTGAATTGGTAGCCTGTAAATGCAGGACAAGAGACTTCTGTGCCTGTCACAGGAATGGCAAAGGATAAAAAGCTTAGTGGCGCTGCTAGTCGAGAATTGCCTGTGCTTGTGTGAATCTGTGGGAGTAACACAAATTATTTAAAAGGTAGCTTTCTGCTTCTGACATGGTGCGTGGTTTTCTCAGTGTGAGAGTAGAAGGTCCTCTCATACGATAATCCAGGAGAACAATATATCCAGATTGAAGGTTGGGGGTGGTTTTTTTAATAGATTTGTTTAAACATGCACGTAAACTAATGGATTGCATTAGAGTAGTGTTCTGTTGGTTCTTGGGATCTCTGCTGCTTAAAAGAAATGCCAAGATTTAATTACTTGTGCCTGGGACTTGGAATGAAGTCTCTAATGCTTGACTAGTAGACTAATCTGTGGGATGAACAACTCTTTTTAACATAGGATTTAATTCGAATTCTGTATTAATCCATAAAACTAAAGAAGTGGCATTGTTCCTTTCACGTAAACCTAGTTACTGATCTTTGGCTTGGCTTTAATGTAACGATGAGTTATTTTCAGGGCATGAAAAGGAAGAAAACAGCAAATAAGTGATGTAACTGTAGTGAGCTAAAGCAAGATAAGCATTCAGAGTCTGTGGTTGAATAGAATGGTGTACTTGATGAGCATTACCTGTCTAGTTGGCTTACTGGGATTGGGAAGAATAACCTGGAGTCAGTAGTAAAAAAGCAGTTGTATCCTGGGATTGGTTCCCAGTCTACAGTCATAGTTGAATTTGTTATGAGACTTGAATCTCATTCCTTTATGTGCTGTCCTACAAGGTACCTTGATTGGGGGAGGGAGATGGTAAAGTTTCTCCATTGTGTTGGTCTAGAATCTGCTGTGATGTGTGCTCCTTGGAGTGCGAGTTGTTCTGTTTGAGCCCCTGTGAACCAGTGTGAATTGGTAGAGTCCCATGAATCTTGGTGGACAGGATGTGTCAATATTTGAGAAGGTACCCAGCCCTAACTAGTAAACAGGGATAGAGGCAGCATGCATATTGTAACACTGCATAGTAGTGAGTCCTGAAGCAAAAATAACATGTCTCTAAGGCTTTAAGTGATGGAGTTTGGTTCAAGTCTTTAGAATATGTGAATATTTAAAAACTGTTCTGTCTTACCCAACGTATTGTAAATATTTTGACAGTGGTGGAAGCCTGTATCTTGCATTGTTTGTTTTTGGGCCAATGTGTGTATTGCATCCTTTCTGCTTATATAGTACTCTACGTTAAGAATTAATTCCAAGGCATCTACAGACCAAAAATTTTAAGCAAGCTTCCTTGCCTTTTATCACATGCTCTAGACCAGTGAATAACAAACCAGACCACAATATAACAGCAAAGACAGTGAGGATAAGAACAGGCCTTCAAATCATATTATTAAGTATTTGTTTCAAAAAGGTTTCCTGAAACTAAAAGGGCTGGATTTCATGTAATCTTCTGACATATATAAGGTTTGTGACACAGTAGATGCCCCGTAAATGGGTGCCACACAGACTTTAGTGACACTATGAACCCAGAGGAGTTTGGAAGTGTGTGTTCTAAATATCTTCTCGTGTCTGTTGTGACTTTTGTATCACAGAATCGCATGTACTTGCAAACTCTTAGCCTTTGATTGTAGTGTGTTGTTTACTAATATTAAAACTGGCTGACTGTGGTATTCCTTTAATCTTCATTGTGAAGTGCCTTTTGCAAATGTGTGCTATTCTTTGTCTTATTATTATGTCTTTGTACAGAAGTAGCACCAATAGGACTCACTCTGATTTTTCTGTTAATCACATATCGGGCTGATGCGTTGCCAGCTGCTGATTGTAACAACCAAATGTGTGTATTGGCTGAGCTCTGGAAGGACTAGCAGAGTTCTTGTACCTGGCATCTCAAGCTGTGCTTTCTGAGCACAGCCAAGTGTTCTGGGTTCTAAAACCAATTTGCACAAAACTTCTTACTTAGCCTGGTAGTGGTAGGTGAATATTGAAATAAACATTTCATTTGTTCTGAATAGCAGATGCACAGCCATACTTTGCTATTCTTTTAAGCTCATGTTTTGGTTTGGTGATTTATTTATTTTTTAATATAATTTCTGACTTAATAGGTCAAATAAAGGATTCAGGGTGAATATGCTTAATATGGCCTTCTTAAAAGAGGTGATGTGAAGTACAGATTTCAATAAATTATCTGCCGTGAGTCATGGGACAAACAGGACACCTTTTTAGTTTGACTCGTGCCTCTGATCTCCTTTAACAGAGACTTTGTTGGCAAATTCACAGATACCTGGATTGCTGATGAGCAGAACAACACTGAGTTCTTGTCAGAGGTGATAAATCTATCACAAACAGGTCTAGGTATGTTAAAGCAACTCTTGTATTTAATGAAAACACATGTATACAACATCAATTTGTAGGCACACTTTCACCGTTCTTGTGTAACATTTTAAGAACTATTTTTTCCAAAGTCTTCTGGTTCTCTCTGTCCCATAGTAGTTACAGAAATAAACTGAGTGGTTAGCTGTTCTCTTTCGGGCAGTTAAGCTTCTTAGAAACTCTTATGCCCACAGCTGAGAGTGTTGCCATCTCATAGATTATTTGTGTCAGTCCGCTGTTATGGTAGGCCACTAGTGTTTCCACTGGTTTACACCAAGCTGAGTATATTTTATTGCCATTCTGCTTTCTACTAGCAGGTTTTTTTTTGGCCCCGGGGAACTTCTAGTCAGTGAGTCATTGTCGCTTTGAATTGAGGTTCTTGTATTTTTTGAAAGCTGGTTCAGTTGAAGGTAGGAACAACCAGCACATAAAGTATGATCAACCAATAACCTGTGATTCTTAGTGTTACTTTCCAAGGCAAAATTTCATGCTACCTTAACTGAATGAAAACCTAAGTGAACAGTGAAGTGAAACAAGTTATATGCTATTACTTTATCATTGATGGCCTGTGGTGGGTTGACCGTGGCTGGATGCCAGGTGCCCACCAAAGCTGCTCTGTCACTCCCCTTCTCAACTGGACAGGGCTGAGAGGATAGAACAAAAGGCTGATGGGTCGTGATAAGGGCAGGGAGATCACTTGCCGATTACCATCGTGGGTAAAACAAATTCAACTCAGCGATATTAATTTATTGCCAATGAAAGCAGAGTAAGGTAATGAGAAAAAACAAATCTTAAACACCTTCTCCTCACCCTTCCCTTCTTCCCAGGCTCAATTGCACTCCCAGTTTCTCTCTGCCTCCTCCCCTTTAGCAGTGCAGGGGGACAGGGAATGGGGGTTGCGGTCAGTTCATCACATCGTGTCTCTGCTGCTGCTTCCTACTCGCCCCTTTCTCCTGCTCCAGTGTGGGTTCTGTCTCATGAGAGACAGTCACAGACTTCTCTAATGTTAGCCTTTGCTCTGGATGAACTGCTCCACTGCAGGACCTTTCCACAGGGTCCAGTCCTTCAGGAACATACTGGTCCAGTGTGGGTCCGCCACAGGATCAGAGTCACAAGTCCCGCCAGAAAACCTCTATCATGGGCTCCTCTCTCCACAGGTCCTACCAGGAGCCTGCTGCAGTATTGACCTCCCATGGGTCACAAGGCTCCTTTGGGCACACTGACCTGCTCTGGCATGCAGTCCTCCATGGGCTGCAGGTGGGTATCTGCTCCACCATTAACTTCCGTGGGCTGCAGGGGTCAGCCTGCCTCGAGGTGGTCTTCACCATGAGCTGCAGGGGAATCTGCTCCAGTGCCTGGAGCACCTCCTGCCCCTCCTTCTCACTGATCTTGGTGTCTGCAGCACTGTTCCTCTCACATTCTCACTCCTGTCCTCTGGCTGCTGCAGAATTCCCCCCCTTTTTAAAATATGTTATCCCAGAGGTGCTACCACTGCCTTGGCCAGCAGCAAATCTGTCTTGGAGCCAGCTGGCACTGGCTCCATTGGACACAGCGGAAGCTTCTAGCATCATCTCACAGAAGCCACCACTGCTACCAAAACCTTTGCACACAGCAATGAATTTGATGGCAGTTGTATTATGTCAGAAGTTAAGCCTTTTGGATTAATGCGTGTGATGATCTGATGCAGGTTTTACAAAATATGTTGTAATGAGATGTACTCCTGTCCTGCAGACAGCATGAGTGGTAACTAATTAGCTTCTTATTCCTTTATTTCCCCCTCATCTTCTTTTCTTGCAATTTTGGATATATCCTCAGGAGCATGTTTTGGTGATGGGTTTAATGAATAAGAACATTTTAATCTGTAGATCATTCATTGGCATTCTGTAAACATCTAAAGGTGATCTTTTGTATAAATACATTTTAGTCATTGCTGTTCTTAAAGTGTTGAAGTAGTTTGGTTACTCAGTTGCTAATAATACACAATACAAATGCAAGAGAATGATTAATAGATTTTAGTCCAGGAAGGAACCATCTGTAATCATCTGGTTTTATCTGAAAAAGACAAGCCATAGGGCTTTTGTGGATGAAGCCCTGTTGGGATTTCATAGAATACCAGATTGGAAGGGATGTCAAGGATCACGCAAGACCCTACACCTGTCTCTGCTGAACTTCGTAAGGTTCCTGCTAGCTCACTCCTCCAGACTGTTTTGGAGGGTGGGTCTCCATTCTGGAGTGTCAACTTCCTCACTCATGACATTTTGGTATCATCTGCAAACTTCATCAGGGTGCTCTTGATGCCAACATCCAAATAACTTATGAACATATTGTACAGTGTTGGGCCCAATATTGATACCTGGGGAACACTGCTTGTGACTGGCTGCCAGTTTGAGAAAGAACTGTTTACTACCACTCTGCGTATGTCCTGTCAGCCAGTTCCCCACCCGCTGCACAGACCACTTCTCTAGGTTGTAATCTACCAGTTTCTCTAGGAGGAGGCTGTAGGGGACCATGTCTGTAGCCTTGGAGAAGACCAGGTAGGCAATGTGCACCACTTGCCCTGCATCAACCAAGGGGGGTTACTTTGTTGTAGGAGGTGATCAGGTTTGTCGGGCATGATTTGCCCCTGGTGAATCCATGTTGGCTTTTCCCAATCACATGCTTCAGTTCATTTGTGGTAGTCCTCAGGAGGACTTGCTCCATAATTTTCCCATGGATTGAAGTGAGGCTAATGGATCTACAATTACCTGGGTCCTCCTTGAAACCCTTCTTGTAGATAGGGCTGACATTATCCTTCTTCCATCCTTCAGGCACATCTCCCAATCTCCACAACTTCTCAAAGAATATGGAGAGCAGCCTTGCAACGGACATTGGCCTGCTCTCTTAACAGCCTTGGGTGGATGGCATCCAAGCCCATCAATTTGTATGGGTCAAGCTCCTGTAATAACTTGACACACCAACTCTTCCTTCCCTGATGGTCTGTGTCTGCATCAATCTGGATTTTTGTTCCCATGGCCTGGGACCCAACAGTACTGGTAAAGACAGGTGAAGGAGCTGTTGAGGACCTCTGCCTTTTCAGCATTGTTGATGACTACTTCAACTCTTCTGTTTAATACAGTGTCATGGTTTAACCACAGCTAGCAACTAAGCCCCATGCAGCCTCCCGCTCAGTTCACCCCCCACAATGGGATGGAAGAGAGAATCGGAAGAGTAAAAGTGAGAAAACTCATGGGTTGAGATAAAGACAGTTTAATAGGTAAAGCAAAATGAGGAATTCATTCCCCACGTCCCATGGGCAGGCAGATGTTCATCCATCTCCAGAAAAGCAGGAATCAAACGTAACAGTTACTTGGGTTGACAGACTCCATCATTCTGATTGTCCCCTCTTCCTTCTCCTTCCCCTAGCTTTATCTACTGAGCATGATGTCATATGGTCTGGACTGTCCCTCTGGTCAGCTGGGGGCAGCTGACTCAGCTGCATCCCGTCCCAACTTCTTGCGCACCCGCAGACTACTCACGGTGGTGGGATGGTGCGAGAAGCAGGAAAGGCCTTGGCTCTGGGTGAGCTCTGCCCAGCAGTAACTGGAACATCCCTGTGTTATCAACAGTTTCCAGCACAAATCCAAAACACAGTCCCATACTAGGCACTGTGAAGAAATCTAACTGTATCCCAGCCAAAACCAGCACATAAAGCCAAAACCAGCACATAAAGCCACAAAGCTTACCTTTTAGAAGGAATGGATACATGACACCAAATGAGTGGGAGTGTTGATCTGCTTGAGGGTGGGAAGGCTCTGCAGAGGGATCTGGGCAGGCTGGATCGATGGGCTGAGGACAATCATAGAGGCTTCAACAAGGCCAAGGGCTGAGTCCTGCACTTTGGTCAAAACAACCTCAGGCAATGCTGCTGGCTTGGGGAAGAGTGGCTGGAAAGTTGCCTGGCAGAAAAGGACCTGGGATTGCTTGTGGACAGCCGTGCCCAGGTGACCAATGCCATCCTTGCCTATATTAAAAATAGTATGTCCAGCAGGAGTAGGGAAGTGATTGTGCCCCCTGTACTTGGCACTGGTGAGGCCACAGCTTGAGTATTGTGTCTAGTTTTGGGCTCCACACTGCAGTATAGGAGAGACATTGGGGTTCTTGAATGAGTCCAGAGAAGAGCAACAGAGCTGGTGAGGGGTCTGGAGATGATGTCTCATGAGGAGCATCTGACCAACTATGGCTATTTAGTCTGCAGAAGAGGAAGCTGAGGGGAGACCTTATTGCTCTCTACAACTACCCGAAAGGAGGTTGTAGTGAGGTGGGTGTTGGTCTCTTCTCCCAAGTAACTAGTGATAGGATGAGAGGTAATGGGCTTAAGTTGCACCGGGGGAGGTTTTGTTTGGACAGTAGGAAAAATTTCTATACTCAAAGAGTGGTGAGGCCAGAGAGGTGGTGGAGCCAGCATCCTTGGAGGTGTTACAAAAAAAAATTGTGTAGGCTTGGGGACATGGTTTATTGGTCATGATGATGTTAGGTGTATGGTTGGACTTGATGATCTTGGAGGTTTTTTCCAACCTTAATGATTTTGTGATTGTTGGTTGCCCGGTTGGCTAATTAGTCCTGCTGTCTGAAACAGGGTACTTTCCTGATGAACAGTCAGATAAAATACCCTTCTAGCTGCCTACCCCATAGCACTTTGGTTGTATCCTACAATTTCTTGAGCACTTTCAGATGAGTATTCCTCTGCATTTCAGACTTCTTCAGACTCGATGGTTTAAATATTAGGCCATCTTTATGAGATGGGAAGATTAAACTTTGTCTTGTTACAGCCCTATGTGAACTCCAAATTAGCATCTTTAGCTTGTGCTCATCCAAACGATCCAAATAGATTTATCAGCACTGGATTCTCTGTTGTTTACTATTTCCACAGGCCTTTTCTTAAATCAGCTGTGTAGTAGATCAGTCATGATTCCTGATGTTTTGAGGTCACCAGTAATAATGGTTATTTTATCTGATCAGTGGTAGCTCAGCGGACACATCCTGCTTCATAATATTTCTTGACTCACTATGTTGAGAGCTTAAAATAAATGTAGTATCAGACCGAGCTTATATTATTCTGTATCTTAATCCAAATACCTTGTGATAGCAAGTGGAATGGTGTGTTGAAACAACGTCCTCAGCACAGTCTTCATCACTCAGGGTGGTGACCACACAAAAAGAGGATGATGTTAAGAAGTTGGTTGTACTGATTTTTCTTTTTACCTGTGTAATAATGATTATCAGTTTGTTATGCTCAGGTGGAATATTAATTGTCCCATTTTGATTGACTTGTCTTTAGTAAACCGTGTCCATCTTAAAATGCTTATGTGACATGAGTTTTTCTCTAGTCTTCTGGAACTTCCCTATTATTCAGAACTTCTTAAAAATTCATGACCCACGGCCTCCAAAATGATATTTTAAAATTCTTGAACAAAAGCTAATTTGGACATTCTTGTTTGGACTCGAGTCTTTGTGATTTCTAATTTGAAGGCTAATAGTCATATCACTCAGACAATTATTTCTCAGCATTCATAGATCTCTTATTACATTAAAATCGTACCTTATGAATGATAGCATTGTTGCTAAGGTTGTTACGTGATGAAGAAGCTTTAAGTGTATTTTTCTACTACTACAACTATTTCTGTGTTCTTTCTGCTGTTTTTTATCATTTCTAGCTTTGGTTAACATTTGTTACCTTGAGCTCCCCTTCAGTTCCAGATCAGGTTTAGCTATTTCTGCAGCTACTGTTTTCTTCTAATGTGGCTTTGGGGACAACTATAAAAAAATCTTGTGTGATTTTGCGTGATTCTTCCGTGATGAAGTAATATTGTCACATTGTTGAATCTGAGTCTTCTCAGCTGAAGCTGGGAATAGTCTGAGTCGACTCAGGAGTGGTATGATGATAGTTGGTTCTTTTCAGTTCTGTCATCCATTCTCTTTTGAGGTACTATGTACACGGACTTTCTTTACGCTGAATGTAACAATCTTTTTGAGTTAGGGCATTGATGTATGTTAAATTCCATGCCAGTTTTAGAATTGGGCGAGTTAAACATGGAATATGTGTCAGTGGGACCACAGAGCCCCAGGGTGATATGGCATTCCCCTCCACACAGCAGCTCTCTGCAGAAGGAGCTGACTGTGGTGTGGTGGTTAGTGTGCTGCGAGTGGTCTCTGGTGGGTACCAGTTAGTGCCCATGTGGTGCATGAGCTGGTGGGAGCTGTTCCAGAATGTCTCTGGAGTGCTAGTCAGTGCTCTGTAATAAATCAAGAGTGATGAATGTTGCTGCAGAAGTGTCACCACTCCTTTCCTGATGCCTTAATCCTCTCTACCTGTGTTGTAACCCCTTATAAATTGTTCGGTCATGTGGTTTGTACAATGAGGTTATTAAATGGGCTTGATTTATGTTCCCAAATGCAAAAATCTAATCTCTTACTTGTGTGCCTACCACTTAGACAATGAAAATACCTTCTTGCCTGTCTTTCAGGGTCTCAGACTTTCTGAAGAGTATCTTTTGTGTTGTATGTGTACTTGTTTATTCGTTTTGTTAACATAACATCTTGTAACTTGTTAAACTGGCTCAGAAGCTTGTTGCTACTTCTGCTCACAGTGATAAGGCAAGTAACTTAAACAGTGACAGTCTGTGTTGCTACTAAAACAGGAAATCAGGTTCTTTCCCTGGTGCCCAGCTATTTGTTCTTGCTGTGTGCTCTGTGTTGGCTCTATTTATGTGGCTATGCTGGAACAGGAGGTGATTTCCTGGTCCAAGGAGAAACTTTTTGGTTTTCACAGAGTAACTTTCAGCTGAAGAGAGCTTAGCAGGTGGCTTCCTGAATAGAACTGATGGTATAGGGATGGGTCAGGAGGAGTGACTAGGGATGTGGGAGAAGATGAGATCAGTCTTTGAGGAACAAAATTACTGTAATAAAATCATCGGGCTTGGTATTGTGCTGAGCAGTACAGTGAAGAATGAAGTTGAGCTGTTAAGTGAATGTTGGATGTAAGCAAGTCTTTATATAAGTGCTTTTATAATTGATTCCGTGTATGCCAAAGGTGGTCAGGATGTGTTAAAGTAAGGAAAATGGAGTGTATGTAGATCACAGAGTGTCTGTAGACGACAGATGCAAGTGTTGCTCATCCTGGCAGCTGAAGCTGTGCTACGTGTGCTGCTGAAACACATTTATTGCCCAGAGACTGTACCCTTAAACTGTTTCTACTTAGGGGAACTGAAGGCACACTCCAACTTCTGTTTCTTGATTTCTTTATTTTTTTCCAATTTTAAGTGCATGTCTGAATAGGTAATAAGTATCAAATGAACTGGAATAAATGTAAAGGTAAACTTGCTGGGATTTATGCTTAAAATACTTTAGTGTGGGGAGGACCAGAAGAAAGATTTAAAGTACTTTACAAAGTTGAACAAATTCCAAGTAAAAAGGACCTAAAAGTCTTTGCCATTTGATTTCTAGAGTACTACTTGCAAGTAACTTAGATGTTTCTAATATGTAATGCTGATACATATTTTTATGTCATGAAATACTATATTTACAAAAGAAGTGAATACTAAATTTTTTTTTAACCTCTAGCAGAAAATCTAAATAAATCTGTTAACACTTTATTGTTAAACCAGGTTCTAAAGAACTAGCTTTGAATTTCAACTCAATATTTAATTTCCAAAATCGAGTTAATCTTTTGGAGAGAAAGTAACTGATACATGTGAACAGATAAAACAAATATCAGACATGAATTCTGGATTTTTTTAGGTTATTCAAGACTTCTTTTCTTTGGACTTTGATCGTTCTAATAAAATAATGATGTAGTCTCACTTTCTCTGAAGATCCGATTTGCTCGGCTTTTTATTACCCCTGTAGAGCAACTAGAAGTCCAGTCGGAGATTTTTGACATTTATACCTTTGTTTTTGGTTTTTTTTTTTTCTCAAAAGAGGCTAGATAGGAACCACCTTTGCTTCTAGGTGTTATTGGGTATTACAGAAATGTTACTTTGTGTAATTAGGGACAAAGTGTGCTAAACTTAGCATGTCACGCATACCAGTGTATCGCTGAAACAAAATTACTGGTTCTGCAGTAATTTTAGCAGTTTGCCTACTGTTTCCAAGAGAACTTACTGCATAGCAAGGAAATACATGAAGAGTTGAATAGGTTCTGATGTTTTCAAGTACATCTAAAGGTATTTTCGTTGCACACATTGTAATTATTTTGTTTGCAATAGTTATCTAATATTTCATGCCTGTGGATAAAATACTGCATTTTTTGAATGAATATTGTTATCGTAGTTTCTCATCTTTTGAGATTGGCTGAGTTGTTAAATGATGTTAGTAGTTCAACTGTGAAGTTTATGAAGTTTCTGTGACATTTTTAATTTTCAGGGATGTGTAAAGTATCCAGTTTGGCCAACATACTCACTGGAGTGCAATTTCTTAGGTAGGGAAAATACCATGAAAAGCTGTTGTACAAATTGCCTCTTTAAAGCTGAAGATTTTATAAACATACTGTTCTAAAAATGTGGTTTGAATTGTCAAGGAGAAATGTATTAGGCGAATCTTTCGGTTTTTATTGCAATGAACAGTTAGAGAACAAAGTTATGTAATCTCATTTCAGAAAAGCTTTCTGAAATAATCTTTAGAATGCAGTAGCAATTTACTTGAGCTGTGCTTAGCCCTGCAAACGTGGAGAAATGCGCAATGTCAAACTTAGAGCTATTGTTAAATTGCTTCGTCACTGTTGTGATGGCTCTGCCAGTTTTGGTGGTTTTATTTTTCGTTTGTTTGGGTTTTTTGTTTCTTGGGGTTTTTTGGTTTGGTTTTTTTTTTGCATTAGGCCGTCAATGTGTGGCTGCTGATGGTTTGGGGAGGTGGGTGAAGGAGGTTGTGGTTGACTTCCCAACATCCCCGCACCCCTTATATAAGTAGTATTAAGACTGGATCTATTATTTACCCAGTTTCTGAATAGGGAGCATTACCTCATACCTGTTGAGCATTACTTGCCCCCTGTCTTATTTATGTAATGAAGAAGAGAATGCATGTGTCAGAATTTATTTGCAAAGAATTGAGATGCTCCAGGAATCCCTGCATTGCTCTTCAGAGCATGGGTCTGTGTTCCAGAACTAATTACATTTGAGCTGTTTTCTCCAGTTATGCAGCTATGTTGGCTCACGAGAATTACTGGAATGTTCAAAGAATAGCATATTGCACCTAGGCATTTACATCAGAGTCAGTGTATGTGTTTAAATTTGGAGTACTGTGAAACATCTCAATCTGGCTATAGTATCTGCCCTGAAAGAGAAAGGGATGCAAGTCACATCTGACGTGTGTTTCACCATCGCCCAGTTTCAAGTGCTCAGCTGCTTTATGTAGCTGTGAATACTAAAAGGGATGCTGGAAATCTAGCTATATTAGCTTAAAAAGACATTTAAAAATCTTGTTTCCCAATTGGCTAACTTATTAATGTTTTTCTATTTTTAAGGATAAAAAACAAAATCTTGATTTTGTGTGAAAGATAAGTACAAGCAGGGGTCTGGCATACATGTGAAATGCATACAGTGAAAATGGAGCAACTTAGTTTTGTCTCCAGCTAGCCTACTGAAACCTAAATACTGAAGCAAGTGAGAAGTTACCTATTTGAAAATCCACATAATTTATTACTGGATTTATTCTGATTTTTGTCTAGAATTTAAAACTTGATATAGAATTGCTGGTTATCTGTGTTAAACTGAACGAATTCAGATGGTAACTTGCGTCCAGATCCTGAAATTGTTGAATACCTTCTTGGAATATTACTATTGAAGTACCCTAATCAGAGCACTGTAAAAGATGAATTTAGAGATTTTTCAGACTTTGGATAAGATTTCAGTGCCTTTATCTTATAGGCAAGAATGCTGGATTTGTTCTTGTGTATCTTGCACCTCGAGGCAGAAGTGTTATGCCTATATAAAAGAACCCCTTATATATAATCATTTTGGTTGCAAGACACCTTTAAGATCAAGTTCAACCATTAACCCAGCACTGCCAAGTCGCCACTAAACCATGTCCCTAAGCGCTGTGTCTACACATGTTTTAAATACCTCAGGGATGGGGGCTGAACCACTTCCCTGGGCAGCCTGTTCCAATGCTTGGTAAACCTTTGGGTGAAGAAATTTCTTCTACTGTCCAATCTAAACCTGCCCTGGTGCAACTTGAGATCACTTCCTTTTGTCCTATCACTTGTAACTTGTGAGAAGAGACTGCGCCCGAGCTCTCTCCAGTCTCCTTTCAGGTAGTTGTAGAGTGGTAGTGTCTCCCCTCAGCCTCCTTTTCTCCAGGCTAAACAATTAATTTCCCTCGGCCACTCCTCAGTCAAATACAGTGTTGCATCCTATTATGATTACTTTGTGTCAGTGACATTAGTATGACTATTTTTCCTCCTTTCTGCCTATCCTACTTGTCGGTGCTGGCTTCTGTTGACTTTTCCCTTTCCCCCACACTAGAAAATGGTCAGTGGTGCTGTGTCTTCATTTACATCTGTCTCAGCTCTCCAGGCTGAACTGTAGGTGGATACTGTGTTCTCATGAAATGCTGGCTAGACTTAGACTGCTTTGGTGTCATTAGAATTCTTCAGTTTATGTAAAAAGAAAAAGAATGAAAACACAAACAAGAACAGTTGCCTTCTTTTGAAAGGAGTTTTAGGTGCCAGTGGTAGAAATGCAAGGCTGAAATGTTTTGATTCAGAGCTTTATCTTTCTTTGAGAATGTCGTTGGCCATTGTTCACTGCTGATTCTTTTCACGTTCTTGTGATTTGTGTTGAGAATTGTAGTAATACTGAATTGCCTGTGCTCTCAGAGCAGCATCAAGTGCAAGATCAGATAATCGAATATTTAATAATTGTGTGAGGCTGATATGAGATGATAATGCAAATACTCAGGGAGGGTTAATAAAGAGAGCTAACCTCATGCCAGGGGATGTTACGGTAAAAGTATGTTCATATGGTAAGAAACAGGTAGTTATACCAGGATGTAATGAGTCCAAGAGAGACTGTTTTATTATGTGTGTACCAAATGAGTGTTCTTTCAAGCTTTTACTTGTGTGTTTGCAATTTACCTTATGCAGACTATATCATTACATGAACTAGGTATAGCTTCAATTTTCTGTGTTGTACCAGAATTAATTTAGTTTTTTTTTTGGCATGAGATTTTTCTTCAGGTTTTAGGATTTGTAGTTAAAGTATTATTTAATGGCTTTGGCTGAAAGGTTCAACTATGTAGCCTTCTACTTCAGCATAAGAAAAAATGGACTACAATTGTGAGTGTGCGTGAAGAAGATAAGCAAATGAAATGTAACTTCATGTGAGTGGTACCCTTGTGATTGTGATCTAGTTCTTGTCTTTTGGAAGTTGAATGGTTGACAGTGTCTTGTGAATTGAAAGCTACTGATTGTGAAGTCCCCATCAGTGGAGGTTTCCAAGCTGTGACTGGACAGGGTGCTAGATAATCTCCTCTAGGCTCCCTTTCCCATGAAATGTTGGACTAGGTGATCTTTTGAGGTCCCTTCCAGTCTGGGTTATTTTGTGTTTCTGTGATTATTACAAATTGAAAAATACTCAGCTGAAGTATTTCGTATGGTATCTGATTATTATAGCAACCAAACACTCTTTGAAAACCTGCTTGACATGTTGAGTAGTCTAGCCTCATCAGCTTCAATTTGATCCTTTTCTCAGGATCCCTGTGATCCTGACTATAATCCTTATCTTTTACCAATCTAATCAATTGTTGCATTGACTTCCCATAAAATCTAGCATTAAAAATGTGTGTAGATCTTCCTTTTTCTGGGAAGCTGAATGGAAAGGGATTTCTTTTCTGCTGAAAACAAAGTCTGGTAGCCTGTCCTCTGTCCCAGTTAACTAGCTCATTGTCTGAGTCAAATGGAGCAAAGTGTTTCCCACATTAAACTGTTACCAGTCTGTACAGGGATCAATAAATATTAGCCTTTTAGGTTGGAATTACAACTATGGTCTCTTTAAGATAGTGTGGCAAATGTAAACTAGCTAATAAAACTGTTTTCTCTTCCTATTAAACATCCTGAATAGTCAAATTCTTTGTATCTGTTATGAGGGGAAAAGGTAGGCAATTTGTTCAGAGTTGTTAGAGGTGGATGTAATTTCATTTTCAGTTTCATAAATTGTGATAAAATAAATGCACATTATCTAAAGAATCAACTTACCGTTATTAAACTCTTGAATCCTCTATATAGCACATCCTTATTTTAGACGTGATAAATTACAAGGATGTTTTAATATCAGCGTTTGTTTGTTTTTTACATGGCTCTGCATCAAACATACAGATGTTTTGTCTCGGTGAAGCAGCTATTTTATCCTTCTGATAGGGAGAGTTGTACAAGTTGTTTTGGTATAAATTGAATTTCAAGTTAAAACAGAAATATTAGTATTCCTCCTTCTGCTGTGAGGATAACCTCCTTGTCCAAAAGGAGAGGAAGAAACTGTGCTACACAAGTCTGTGTAGACACTTCAGATAGTTCTACTGGAGGTTAGTAATACTCAATGGCAAGAAAAACCTTACAGCTAGACTCACAATCTCTCTCAAGTTCTTAGTGCTTTTTTTTTGTTTTACACATGTGTGAAACACTTCTTTGCATGTTCTGAAGTAACCTTAGTAAAGAAAAAATCCTTTGGGGTATGTATATATTTTTCAAATATGTTTGAAATGACTTTGTCCTTTTGAGTGCTTTGTACCCTAAGCTTTAGGAGTAAGGACAGTTGACTGCTCTTTAAAACATGAGTGGTCTGAGACCTGGTTTGATTGTGTGAAGGTTACTTTTGGTGATTCTTCTTCAGTGATTGAGCTGCCTCTATTAAAAACAAACGTTACCACGATCATAGTTGTAGCTACTGGAGGGGTTGGACTCTCTTTGTGGGTTAGAGAAACTTCTGACCTTCCCAAGAAAGCTTACAGTGAACGCCTGAGGAGTTACTGCTAGAGCTGATGCTGGCTCTGGGTACAGCTGGGCTCTCGTCAGTCCAGAGCCTCCTGGGTTTAGTATGCTTTGCTGTTTGGGCAGCTCACAGTTGGCCTTGGATTTATGGTAGGAGCTAAAAGGAGAATTCCTGCCCCTCCAGTAAAGCCATTGTATTTTGAAGTAATGCGAATTCAAAAAATGATGTGCAGGAACAAGAAATTAAGAGGTTTGAGGAGATTTTTCTAGATTCAGGCTTACTTTTTCTAATGCTGTTTATATCAGATGATTACATTAAGGCTTTAAGCCTTCAGAACCAGAAGTGGAAGATGTCTGTGCTTAAGTTTCAGCTGAAATATTCTTGATTTGACCTGTGGTATTAAAGAGTATGATTGTGGAAAAAATAGCCACGTGCTACTTGTAAATATTATAAATAATATATTTTTAATATCAATTTTTGCTACTTGTCTTTATTTGTCTAAGCTTTTTTTTTTTTACAGCATTTAGAAATCTTATATACATCTTTTATTCTTCCCACTACCATATGGTAAAGATAGTTAAGTGTAAATTTTGTCATTCATTGAGTAAGCGCATGACTTGATTTTCTTGAGGAATATTTGATCAAATAGAAATCTTATTTTTGGTGACACCTTTAAGGCATTTCTGCATAATTAAGGCTTTCAAGCTGCAGCTGCTGAACCATTCAATCTTTCTTTTTATTTTTTTTTTTTTATTCCTTTGCTGTTCAATCTCTTAACTGCTGAGCCATATGGAGACAGGGCTTTGTATCTGTAGTCTCCTGTAGGCAGGGGACTCATTTCAGTACCCACCAACTGGCTGAGATGTTGGTGTGACCAGTGACACAGCCCTGCCCTTCTTAGTGTCACGGCGCAGTTCTGTCCGTGTGGCATTGTCCCCCCTGCCCCCATGGATGGTGATACCATCCTAGCTGGCAGCATGCAAATCTCAGAGGACAAATTCAGCACTTTAGAGGGAAGCTGGTTCCATAAGCACAGAATCACTAACTAGTTAGGAAGATCTTGAGTTGGAGGTGGGCGCTGGTAGTACTTTTTATAAGAGTGTTGAAAATTTCCCATGTGTTAAACGTACCTTTAGGCTAATGGCACAAACTATAGTACTGAGGAGAAGGATTTTCCATTCCTAGCTGCTTTGATATGTGTGTGTGTGTGCGTGCATATAAGCTATACATGGTTTATGAACAAAGTACATTTTAGAAATCTAGTTTAAGCCATTCCTTTTGAGTGTGTGCAGGTTTGATGTTTTCCACAATTATTTTATTCCATGATACTAACTTATTCTCATTACTTCATGTTATTGTGCATCATGAATTAAATTCTAATGTAATTTAAAATGGAATGTTGCATTTGGATGTAATGACTCCAGACTTTCTGGAGTCTAATATTATGCAGCTTATCAGTTTGATTACGATGTGTGGAACGATTTACAGTAAATGAAATAGCTGAAGAAATCCGATCACTTTATTCTGAAGCTATTTATTTGTGCCCCCTTTTCTCAGCTGTTCAACTATCGTACAACTGGTTTGTGAGTGTAGAGGCTATTGACATAGGAGTTTAGTTTCATAAAGCAACAAAGGTGTATGCTTTTACCTTTAGTAGCTGGTTTTGAGTATCATTCTGGAACCATGTAAAATGCTGCAGCTACTCAGCAGCATGTATGTCAAAAAAAAAGGGATTTGTGTGTTGTGCTTTTCCTGAGACTTCAATGCTTCGATCCACTTTGGATCTGGACTATGTCAATTTTAAAAAGTAGTCTTGCGTACCTGAATTTTCAGCACTAGGGTTTTTCAGACTCTAATCTTGAGAGAGGACTAAATTGAACTTTGTATTATTTACCTTTCCTCCTCTTTCTGCCTTCCACTTGCTGCCAAGATGCAGGTGAAAGGCTGCTGTTTAAACGCTCCATAGTCACTGGTGGCACAGCCTTATTAAATGAAGAAAACACAATGGTAATTGCAGGTGCAAGAACTGGTGGCTAATGGGGCCTCTTGTCCCAGTTTCCTTGAACTTCAGTCCAATTTAGACTGTAGAGTAGATGGCTGACCTACTTGTACTTCAGTCAAGCATTAACTGAAAACGGCAGAAAAAGCTTCCCTTTTCCTGAAAAGCAGGAGAGGTGTAGAAAAGACTGCAGTCTTCTGAGCCTAGCTGGCTGAACTAAGCATTCGGTTCTTATTATTGCACTTGGGGATTCTCCATTTGAGTGATTCGTGTTTGAGGGCTATGTGAGGTCAACCAGTGTGTGTTCAGATCTCTGAAAATCGTAAGGCAGACTGGCTACTTCGGTTTTTTTGTTGTTTTGGTTGGGTTTTTTGTTTTGTTTTTCCTAACCCTTGAAAAGATTAGTGATACTTTGAGAACAGAAGAAAAACATACCTTCGTTTTTGCCTAACCTTGAGCTCTCATGCATGTTTTAAAGCAGCACCTTGATTTGCACACTGAAAACTTCACTTTTTCAGTTGCTTTAGTGTTAAAGTAGGTTTGGGTGTACTGTATGTGATTTAAAAAAACCTGTATGTGTATTTAAAAAAACCCCACACCCCAAAAAACCTGAACACACCCCCCACCCCCCCCAAATTAACTGCTAGCTTAGCTTGTCAAATGATGTGTACAAGGAAGGCCATAAAATGAGATCTGTGACCTTAATACTTATCAGTGATACTTACAGGTAACAAATTATTACACGGTAAGGAGACAGTTATTTATTTATTTAAAAAGAAATAATTAAGTGTTTTTAGGGAATATTTAATTCTGCTAGGTCATCAGCCCATGTCATGTAGATTACGAAGTGGTAAGTAAAGGTCTTCTGTCCTTGTTGCAGTAATTGCCATTTCAGGACCAGAAAATTAAATTGCCTGCAAACATGAGGAGTCCTGGCTGAAGTTTCTCTCAGATTCACTGAGCTGAAAATCTGTTTAGATAGAATTCAAGAGTTTCTTTTTTCAGTGGCCATGTTAATGAACCTAAGTATTAAGCTACCTTTTCCCCCCACCTTAACAGAAGCAAACAATTTAACTGTTCTTTAGAAGCTGTATTCAGTTTGCTTTCATATCTGAATTAATCTTATTTAATCTGAAATATGAAATACTGTCACGTGGTCTTTTGTACTGTTACAGTATAGCATTGATTTTGAAACCCTTGAACAAATCTTTTATTGTTCCTAAAGGAATAATTATTTAACTCACTGGAAGGAAGGATAGTCAAAGCTAAGTCTGCCTGTTGTTGTTTTCTTTCTGCATTTTTTCAACTGCATTCTAGAGGGGCCTGTACATTCTGTATCAGTCCCAGAAATGACACTGCTGAAGTGATGTATAAAGTTTATCTGACAGTCATCACAACTGAAAATTTTGCTTTTTAGTTGTAAGGCTATCTGCATTAGCTGTTTTTACATTGAAGTGTTTTCCCCAAGTACTAAACTACCCTTGAATGTATTTTGAGAATTGGAGAATGTTGCATGATGATTTGACCCACTTTTTGTCAGCAGGGCTGTGATAATGAGGGGATAATGGCTACAGAAGGAATTGGTAATAAGTGAAACTACTGTTCTGTGAGCTAAGCCCACAGTCAGGGGGTAGTTATTTACTTTCTGCTTTAGCAAGGGTCCCAGGGTATAGTTCAGTACCAGCTTATGCTGCTCCCTGGAACAAAAAGTATGCTAGCAAAATATTTCTGATGGTACAGGATATTTCTGTTACTGTATGTGTGTTGAGTAGCTATCCTAGGAAGACGGTGGCTTTTGTCTAGTAGAGGAGACTCCATTCAGCCCTAAGGAGTTCTGTGTGGAAAAGTGATGCCTCTGCACTGTTTTAAGTATAATATGATCAGGTTGTGGTCTGAGAAAGTGAGTTATTTTACCAGGTGCTGGGAGCCTTTTCCTCTACCATCTTCAGTAATGTCCTTCTGAAACACTATATAGGAAGGCCTATTTTTGTCTTTGCTTTCTTTTGCTTTCTCCATGGTAAGAAAACTGTCACTTCACATTTTTCTTTTTTCTTAATTTTATTTACACCTAAAAAAAGTGTCAGAAGAATTAATTAACACTCGAAGTGTTTATAGGTTTGTCTGGGTCCACTTGTGCGACTAGATTCCCCTGCCCCATCAGTCTTAGTTTCTGCCAAACACAGTCTGTATCTCCCTAAGAATAACAGGAGGTAGAGTTTGCTGGCGTGTTGCTAATGCACACATCTACAGTTTCTGATGGTGCTTTATTATTTGGAAACAAATATCTGCCAGAGACAGTCTCAGGGCTAGATTTGGTTCAAATGAGGTCTCCGAGTTGGTTCTCTTCTGATTTAAAGCACAGTAGCTCCTTATTGTAACCTTCAGATTCAGGAGGACAATCTTGTTTCATCTTAATTTAAAGGTTTAGATATGCCTCTATTCAATTTACGTCAGTATTTAATGAATATTAGAGCTCCATATTTCCTGAGATGGAAAAATACAGCTTTTGACCGTGGAACACCAAAACAACACAGCTGTTTCCTAAGTGACGCATCTGCAAAACGTGCCTACACGTTTCATCGAGGTATTTAAAACTCTTCTGCACTGAAGCTCGTTGTATGCTTAAAAATACTTCCCTGTAATACAGGCTACCTGTGGTCTTTACTAGCCAAGCTGAACACTCAGCTTTATGGCTGTATAGAACCAATAGAAACAAGTGGGGCTGAACCCTCTGGGTTGGTTTGAGTGCTGCAGCGTGCGTGTGTGGGGAAATGACCTTAGCTTGAGCTACAAGGTTTTTGTCAGCCCACAGGAAATGATGAAGTACGCTCTGATGAGAGAATTCTGTTGGTGGGAAGGGAGGCCAGGCAGAGCTGTGCAGGTCCTGCAGCTAGCCATGCAGTGACATTGCTGAACTCTCTAGCTCGAAAAAAATGTGAGTGAATTAAGGCATATCTTTTAAGGTAAGTATTTTGCAAACAGTATATCGAATGACTTGCCAGACAACTCTTGGTTGCCTTTTTTCCTACCAAAATTTTACTAGACTGTGTCATAGCTGATAGGAAAGCATTTGTTTGCCAAGTGAATGTGATATTTTGCAATGTTTGTTTGAATGTAAGAGAGTGTGTTTGATCATGTTTGAAAAGATGGTTCTGGGTTCAAACACTGCTGTCTAAAACACGTCTCTTCCTAGAGTGTTTTTTTGTAGTACCTCTGTACTTCTCTGGGGTTTTCTGTTTTCAGGTGCAGCAGTGTTCATGTTCTGTGGTCCTTCTGTGGTCAGATAAGTAATGCGACACCTTTTATTTTCAGAAAGTGTTCTTGTCTGAGGCCACGCTACTTGTAATGTTCTGTGTTGCTTAATTATCTGCCATTTTAGAACAGTTGAATACATGTCACTTTTTTCTGCAGCTGCTTTGTCAGTAGAGCTGTAAGTGCTGTCTCATGTTCTCTCTGCTGGAGCACACGTCAGTACCACTGCTCTGCACTACCCTTCTTTTTGCACGGGTGAAAATTTCTACTTAAACTAAATATTAAGCATGTATGCTTCGGGTATTTCCCTCAAGATTTTGTTAAAATAAATTCTCATTATCAATGTGTATAATTAGCCATCTAATTCTACTAAAAGGTTATTTATTTATTTCTTCATAAAATACCTGGCCACTTTAAAGATTTCTCACTAACTAAATGCTTGCCTGGTGTAATTTGCAAGCTCAGGGTACATGGTCTTGTGCTCCCTTCTTGCTCCTTTGAAACAAGCCTAAAGGCGTAGTTATCTCAATTTTATTGATGTGGGGAGGATGCCAAAATACTAAGGTTAATTTCATGCTAGGAGGCTTTGACAGGATATATGAATTAGTGGGTGGTGTTGCAGGCACTACGAAAGGGAATGCTAGAAAAGGGTGAACACTTCTAATTAAATTGAAGCTTTCCCTGTACTTTAACATTTTAATCACTCAGACTTAAATAATGGAAACATCTGATTTTAAAAAATACTTTGATCTTCCATGTTATTTTAATTGCCACTCCTGAGTTCTTCAGAGGTTTTTCTGGCAAAATGTATTCAAAGCCAATTTTTATGGGCTTTTTTCTGCAGTGCAGAAAGTGTTGAAGTAGATTTTTTTTTTTTTCTTGATCAGAAAGACCTGAGGCTCTTAAAGAAACAGTTTTAAAGATTGTTTATTTAGAGGACAACCACTTAATGTTAGACTAGGCAGAATAATACCTGGGTCTTATGGCTCTAGGTACCTTACAGCCCTTTCCTGGATCTAAAATTCAGTAAGTACCTTTATAACAGAAAATTTCTTTTACAAAAAAAGTGTTGTGGGGTTTAAAATCTAAGCAAATGTATTGTGACCAAAAAGTGTCCTGTGAAATCATTCTCTTACGGTGGTTTTCTTTCAGGAATCTCAACAGAAGCAGGAGGATGTTTTATTTGTTTTAATGTTTTATGGTTAGATTCTGTACCTAAAGTCAGTGAAGGACCTAATGTCAAGTGTTTTGTCCTGTATTTTCCCTTGTTCCCTGAAGAATCTGCAGGTGGTGCTTGGTACTCAACGGGACAGCTCACCTACAAAGTGTGCTCTGAAAATTAAATGTTGATTAAAGCCAGGGATCAGTTAGTCGGTGTGCAAAACATTTTCATATCATCTTTATTTATTCTAAAACAATCTTGAGGGATATATTTTTTAACTTTTTTTTAGCCTAATTACAGTGTTTTAATTTAAAATTCCATTATTTCACAGTGTCTCCTTTTATGTTTATAAGAGCAGTCAGTATAGAAATTGGTCTGAAAACTTGGAGAGAGAATATTGGGAGCTGTTGTCTCCCTTCAGTGATTACAGATATTAATACAATGAGTTTGGGATAAGATACACATTCTACAGTTTACAAAAGTAAAGACATAATGGTTTTGGTTTGGGGCTTTTAATGTTATTTAGCAACTGTTTTTTTTTCCTTTAGCAAGGTCACCTTGATTTCAGCTTCAGATGTGCTGCTAATTTTGCCCTTTTGTTCTACAGATGAATTCTGAAGGAAATGTTGCTAATAATGATTTCAATAGGGAGAATTAATTTGCCAAGAAGTGCTGTTGATTCAGGAAACAAGCTACAACTTTGTATAGTGTATCAAAGCTAATTAAATTGAAGATATTAATTTTAAGAGCATAGTGTAAAAACAGACAAGGTGTTTTTATCCTCCAGTGACGTGAAATGAAATAGCTGAGGCTTTGGCTCCTAATTCCTTTTGGGAGTTCAGATTTCTCCTAATCCAGTAAATAGCCTAAAAAAGCAAGTGCTAAAGAAGGGTTAAATCAGCTCCCTAATCAAACAAATTACAAAGTCTAATACATATTGCACAGTTCCTTTTATGCTCTATATGCATGACATACACTGTTGTGGCAAATTATGGAAGAAAATTGAGGTTTTGGGATGCTAGATACTCTAGATAAACTTGCTCAGAACCCTTCGTGGCCGTCTTGCAGGTTAACTGAAACGCATGTCCCAGCTTGGCATTGGTGTTCGGTTTGTTTCTGAGCAAAAAGGCATCTCTGTCCTTTGAGAACCTGAGGGTTGTTTGTGGAAAGGTACATTTCAGTAGTTTTTCTGCAGACGTGGTTTTGGAATACAACTACAGTGGCCTTTCGGGATCTCTTTCTGGATGGAAATACTGATACTGTCGAGTTTTTTAAAACGAAGCGGAAGTTGCTTCATGTGAGAAGAAACACTTTAGCATTATCATTTCAAAATCCAGATATTAGGCAAGGTCACGAAAGTGTATCTTGAATATCTGAAGCTTTGGGAAGTACTCGGAATATGATACATTTTATAGAGCCTTCATTTTTTATTACATTCTTTTCATACTTCAAAGAGAATTTGTGACAACTCTATGCACACAGTCATATTGTTGTATTTGTCACTTTACTACTGCTGTGTACACATTTGGATTTAAACAGTGATTTTTCAAGTCTTTTACAGCTCAAATGCTCTTTGCTTTTTTTACACCTCTGAAAACGAGAGAATTAGATTTTACAGTAGATTGTGAAGGGCAGGAAATTGAGAAGGTGTTCGAGGGAGACTTCCAGATCTTGTAGACAATGTATTCAACTTCTAGTAAAATTTCTTGCTCTGACAGTCCCAAATCCTAAGGATTCTGTATTCCAAAGCATATTTGAGGAAACTGGACATCCTCAAATGATAATCCTCAGATCATCATGCCCTTTCTCCTTATGAAGTAGTAGGGATTAACTCCTTGTTTACATTTCCTTTCTTAGTACAGGATGGTGTTCAAAAATGTTACAGGCTCTGTTTTTGAAGAGTATAAAGTAGTGTGGATGCAACATTATATTTAACCTTTCCATCATCTAAAACTTGTAATGAAACTTAACAATGCTCCTGTGTTAGGGAACTGCTTAATACATCTCTTTTCTGTCTTCATCTGTGTTGAGGGCTCTGGTTTGGCCTTCAGCGTAAGCCTAACAAAGCGATGCTGGAGGAAGTACCCAGCAGTGTATTGAGGAACTTAAGAGACGCGTTCCCTACTTGAGGACACAGTAAATATCACTTTGAATTCAGACAGTATCTTGTACTTGAAATGAAGAGTTCTGCCCTTCAAAAATAAAAGAAAATACATATTTTTTTAGTTAGTGCTTAGCACTCCATGTAGTCTCTACAGGCATTTTTCTCTAACTTGTATGATGCTTAATACTACCTAACCTAAAGTTCGTTGGCTGTTGCAGAGAAGAGAAGATGCAGGAAAAAAAAAACCCCTCAAATGGTACTTTAGAAATTCTGGCATAGTAAAATTTTGACTAAGGGAAATTTGAGCCTTTAGTTTTATTATTAAATGCTCATACTTTTGAGTCTGTAGTTTGAAGTCTCTCCTGCAGTACCTAGCCACTTGTGGAACTACATTTGCAAAGCTGAATTTTTTGCTTAGTGGTAGCCTGCTGGAGTTGAAGGCTGGTTTTCATGAAAAATAGAAAATAGTGCACACTTTCTTTCACTGAAATAATTTTAAGAGGTCTGAACTTAATCTGAACTTATTGTTTTCCTGGTGTGAATCATAATTGCTTAGACTTCTCTGCAATTGACTTTTCCTTTCCTGACTTTGAAGGCACAGAAAAAATTGTATCACAAAACTTTCACAGGAATCAACTTCAAGATTAGGCACTTATTTCTGTTTAATCTTTCTTGACTAAGTAAACAATAGCATGGTAAACAATGACATTTTCATCAGCTTTGAATATTTTTAACCTAAAACCTAGTGATGGGGTAACTTCCATGCAGTGTGGTGCTAGGGATTCAAGGTATAAACCTTTCAATGTTGCATGCCCTGGGCCATATATTTGGCATACAGCAGAAGCATTTTAACAATGCTGTCTGACTTTGAGCAGAGCGTTGTAAATGCAGGTGCAGTTTGTATCTGCAGAAATTGGTTAATTTTTTATATCTTGGATGGTTTATTCCAGTTACTGCATCATCCCTCATACCTCCAGCTAAGCAAATAGTGTAATTTGAGTATGTTAAGGTTTGTTTTAAGTATATCCAAATATTTTAAAGCTCCCTGTGCAGCTGTGTGTCAACTTTGTGTCCTTAGCTGGTATAGCTATGCCATTTAAAACTTGTAGCTAGCAGTGTTAGTCATTTCCTGTGGTCAGTGTCCATTTAACTTAAACCTCTGCAAAGCTTCTGAAGGTGATTAATAACTTCACAGGCTAAAAAATTGCACAATTAAATGAATACACCCCACGCAGAGTGGCTTGTCAAGCAGAGAATTAATTAAAAAAAAAAAAAAAAAAATCCCCAAAGTCAGTATTTTGCTATTTAAGGCATCTCCTGCTTAGCTGGAAAAACGCAGAGGGAGGTTACGCTGGCAGCATGCAGCAGCTCCTAAGGACAGCTAGGTCTTGAATCTGAAAAAACCCAGCATGTCTAATTAAGGGCAGGGAAGAAAAAGAGGGGTGGGGGCTTGTTCTCTGCCGGCTGTGGCTCTCTGCCATTGCAGTGAAGGCAAGAGATTCCGAGAGACTTCCCCGAGAGGCTTGGGGGGTTCAGTTACGTGGGCTTTGAATATAAAACGAGACAGAAACTGTGGCTCATAACTCGGGCCTCTCGGCATGTGAGAGAGATAATACTTGTATGTATGTATTTCAAACATCATGTTCAGGCTAAGAGTCTGTTTGACAGCTTTTGGGTCATTGTCTTGCATTTCAGAGATGCATTTCTGTGCTCCGTGTGTTACTCAAAAGGTGATCAAGCTGAATCAGTTTCATTTGTTTAAATGTTCATTGTGCTTAATAAAATATAATGACTAAAATAGCAGTTCTTATTTCTTACACATTGTGAAATGTATATGTTGTAAAATTTCAGGCACACGGTGTTGATGTGCCTGGAGAGTTTGAAATATGTCTTCTCACTATAATATGAGGTTTGGATTTTTTTCCGTGTGGTAAATATAAAGGAAATTTTAACTAATGATCTTCTGATGCGTGGCTTCACTGTGTATTCATTGCTTGCATATTTAGGCAGTGAATTAACGCTACTTTCAGTGTTTTTCTATTGCATGTCACATATACATCATTTAACATTCAGTGTTTTTCTATTGCATGTCACATATACATCATTTAACAATCATGGGTATGAGTGAATATAATCCAGTAGTGAGGACGTTGCTGGGAACCAAGCAGGCTCAACTCGGGGGGTTTACTTAATTGGCATTTAACACCAGCTTCTAATTGCGGAGTAGGACGTGGGGAAGGGGGCATGACCCAGAAACAATCACACATGTGTGGGAGCCCCTTCTCTCTGCTGTCTTCTGGCTGGGCCAAAGCCAGGTGAGTCCCCCCTCAGCTCCTGCCTCTGTTCTTGCACTGTTGGCTTGTACACCGTCCCTCCTGGTTCCTACCAGCTTCTTGCTGCTTCTCCCTCCTTTTCCCACTACCTGCGGGCCACAGAAGTGCAAGGAATCTCTTGTTACTCATATGGTTATGAATGACTAGTATGAGTTAGTAGCTTTTTTACCATTTAATGTCTTTTTATGCTATATGCTAACTGAAAAATGTGTAGGTGGCAAAATACTCAGGTATTCAAAGTAGAAACTGTCAGAATAAATAGGGCTCGTTGTCTCAGAGGAGTGTGCGTAATAGATAAGCTTGCCAAGTTTGTAACAGCTTGCATTTCCTACATTCCTTCCTTTAGTGCTCAGGATATAGGGTTCACCAAGGAGGTTGATGTCAACTTCTTTACAAAAAAAACCAACCCAACAAAAACCCCAAAATATTTGGTGTATGGCTCTGCTAACTTCAGTGTGCGGGCTGAATTCCCCAGGAAGCAGTGACTCAATTTCCTTTTATGGACTTTTCTCTGGTATTTGTTGCTGTAATTGTTTTCTTGGCAGAGACTAAGGGATTTTCTTAAACCTTTGTGGTGCTGTTCTCCCTATTTTATAGATTGATTTTGGCTTAGTTCTTCTTATTCAATGGCTTGAGACTCTGCCTTCAAAAGTCTAAGGCCCGACTTCTCTTAATAATACGTGCTTATATCTACTAATTGTGGCTGGAAGAATTCACAGTATAATTGAGTAGTAGTGAATAATCATGGTTTGATGCATTTGTTCCATGCACCCAGGGCCTAGAATTCCTTGGTGTCACTTGAGTAAGTAAACCAAAGCAACCTTTTTTTTCCTGTAGTTACTTCTCCTATTAATTTATGGCTTTTTCAGTGCCGATAGCTGTGATTCTTAACAGGTTTTGGTACACAACTTTACAGTATTGCTTGGAGAATTTCTGTCACTTTTCTCTCTATATAAGCAGCAAACAAATGAAAACCCTGAAGAAACAGGGAACTCTTCGAGAGCAAGTTCTTTCAAAAGAATAGCAAAGGAAACCTAAATTGTTTTATCTAGGGAATACAAGTTTATATAAATAAGTATATTCATGGTAGCTACACTTGGTAGCAAACCACAGCGGTTTGTACTTGGGGCATGCCTGTTTCTGTACAATGAAGTCCTGTTTTCTTGTTCTCTGGGGAACAAAACCTCAGACTTCAGTGAGTTATATGGAAAAAATATTATATCTGAAAGCTTTTCTGAGCATCTAATCCAAGTTGAGTGGCATCGTTATGCGTAAGTAGTTCATTCCCTAGTCGTGAAGTTTGGAATCCTGCTGAGTCAGGTCTCTAGTGCTGAGTCCTGTCATTCTCCACAAGAAGTTTTAAAAGGTTATGTGACCAGATGCTTTTCTCTTCTAGAGCCTGGTAGACAGTTTTGTCTGAGCTTACTTCTGTAGAGTTCTTAGAGAAAACACTGGTATAATACTAGTGGCTGAAGAGACCATTACGGTTTTCTAAATATGAATGAATTTAATTTTTTCTGTCTCTCATCTTGAGGACAGTTAAGCACTGAGAGAGATTACACAGAGAGGTTGTGCAGCCTGCATCCCTGGAGGTTTTCGAGACCTAACTGACTGTATAAAGTCCCGAGCAACCTGGATGGACCACACTGAATGATTCTGTCATTCTGTGATTCTGAGATTTTCTCTGTTGTGGACCAGTTTGTCACCTAGAGCCATAGTACTAATGATTGCCTGGCTTTAAAGCAGCCCACCATACACGCAAGAATAATTGGAAGAGGTAAATATTACATCATGTTGGCTCTAAGAACTACTGTCAGTTCTTTCTGTTCTAGAAACTGAAGTGCTTGAAGTAAAGCATGAGGAGTCACGTCTCCTGTTTGTCATCTGGATTGTACATTCTGGGGAGCGCTGATCGCATTTGCAGAACAAGGCTGTGCGGCATCGCCTTCGGGTTTCAAGTAGTTGAAATAGTGTTCTGTCTGCAGGCGTTCTCCGTGTTGGGGTACTGAACTTGGAATCTACTCTTTCTCATCATAGGATTCGCTAAACAGCACTGAGACCTTAAGTAGATATTTATTTATTCTTTTTAATACTTTTTAAATTATAGTGAAGTAGCTAATGACAAAAATAATCTTCCAAGGGCCGGCAGAATGTTACAGTCTTACCTTTGATGAAAAGCCCTACTTGCTTCATAGTAACAGTTCATCAAATAAATTCATCTGTATTGGTGGTCGGGGGGGAGGAGGGCTATAAACTGAAGGTGTTTTGCTTTTTTCCCCCCTCTTACTGTTGGTAAACATCTTAAGAGAAGCTTTGGCATTCACTGGATTGTTTTAGCGTCTTAAATGTCTACATTTGTTGCACAGCTTTTCACAAGCCATGCATTGTGCTAATCTCTGTCGCCTGACACACAAAGAAAAAGGGAATAAAAAAAAATACTATTTTGGTGTGAATGAAGCGAGGATTTTTGCAAATTTCTTTCAAGATAACAGCATCAATTTCTTGAGAGAAAAGGCAGCGTATTCTATGGAAAACCCCGCAAATCAAAGTGCAGTGAACTTGCATTGTGAAACCTCTGCAAATTCACTTGAAGGATGGGAGAACCGAACCTGAAAAAAATGTGCTAAAGGAGTTGTTGCTGTAATAATTCTGTTTCATGAGAGTAGCATGACTCATGCTGCTGAATGTTCCTATCTCAGTATTTAGTTTATTTTTAAGTAGTGCTGTACAAATAGTGGTTTTTATGTGCCAGTTGTTGCTATGACTTCATAATATTTCCCTAAATACGCTTGCTCATATTTTCTCACAGCACAGTATTTGGCATATAAACCCCTTAAATTCATCAGAATTTCCTGAGTGCTGATCATTTTTGTGCTTTTACGGAAAAAAAGGATAGCTCGTTGTATTACATAGTTTTAGTTGAGGAGGAATAAAAGCTTAAAAAATAAGTCCCCACAACCTGTTCCTTTACTTAAGAAAATATTCCCCTGTTTCATCTTTTCCATTTTTCCCATGTTTCTTTTCAGATTAAATTTCCAGGGCTGGTATAGCTTAGGCTATTTTCCTCAAAGTAAAAGGACACTATTATTACTCAGAATGCTTTCACTCTCTGTCTTTCTGTAATTGTAGGGAAGAAAATAATTATGTGGTTTGGGGAGGTGGGATGGGTGACTTCTTAAAACTTCCCTTAGTTTTATAGTTTTGTGTAAGGGTTTTTTTTTCTGAGATGCTCAACCCTACAGTTGTCTGCCTGATCTCTTTCAAATGGCAATAAACATTTTGGTCGAAAGATCTTGACATGGTATAAAAGCCCAGCTTCCTGAGACCCTTTGGACTCATGTTCCCTCCTGTGTTCTGCATGACATGCTTGCTTCAGGCCTTCACTTGGTGTCAGAGTGATGCGTTAGTGCTGCCTTGGTAAGAAAAAGGCAAGGGGACACACAGTTAACAGAATGTAGCTGGCAATGTTTTATTGATACAACAAGCTGTCTTTAAACTCGAGGTGTTCCTTTGATCAGATAAAATGCCAGAAATTACGGTTAAAGATGCCATTGCACAACCTTATCTTTTCATGAAAATTCTAAAGCAAACACTTAGATAAGTTGCCAAATGTCAAACTATCATTTTTGAGTTTCTCCCATTAGTTGCAAGTTTGTTTCATTTTTGTCCTTCCTTGTGCTGCTTATGGCTATCTAAGAAAGGCTATCAGAAAACACAAACGCTTGCAGATGGGATCTTTGTTTACCTTGATGTATTGTGATTGCAAGGGCCAGAATGTATCTGGAAAGAACACCTTTCATGTCAAGGTGAGAAGTTGCTGATTGAATGGTGCTTTAACACACTTTCCTCTCTTGGTTGTGATCAAAAGCTCAAAAATCTTTGGTGGATGGGTTGGGTTTTTAATTTACTAATAACAAGTTTGAGATTGTTACACCAACATGTAAAAATACTTTGTCTCAATATATGGTCCTCCTTCCTAATTGTTGCCATTTTGCAGAACCCCTCCTGTGTTTTTTTGCCAGCTTTTCAGAATAAAAATTTAAATATTAAAAATCGCTGTTTCTGCTGCAGTTTACAATTCTATATCCAGTGTTAGGGTTATTTAAGCTTTCTGTGAGTTGGATAATTGGATTAGGAAAATTAATTGGATGAAAAACTGTTCGGGAGGAACAGCCAGTCTGCCCAGACAGAGCAGTTTTCCTCTGTTTTGTGCTGGAACTGGCTTGTTGCAGGAGCTAGTTTTTGTGACAAACAAGTGGCACATGCCTACCCTCATGGCACATGCCTACCCTCATGGCACAGCGATTTTCAGAGTACCCAAGAAATGTGAATTTAGTATTGAATTCTCCTTGGCCAGGTAGGCTTTCAGCTCTGTTTCTCTCGGCAGCATGCCGTAACCGCTAGGTTGCAAGGCAGCTGAGGTTTTGTAGGCATTTTCTACTCTTTCTTTTGGAGTGGCCCTGTTGCAGTAAGGGAAGCAAGATTCATAGGGCAAAAGAGAGAGGGAGCTTCAGCTTATAGTATTATGAAGGTATTGATCCCAGTAGGAATGTTAAAATCTGTTTACCCATGTGTAGCCCTGACAGTAGTTGCAGGCAAACTCGATAAGAGAAATCTAACGAGGAGAAATTGATGATTTATCTGGGGAGATTATGCCTGTGTGTGTTGTGGGAGGGACCTGTTTCCTTCCTCTCCTACCTCTTGGTCTCCACCCTGCAAATTGCATTTTTGGATGCAAGTGCCTGAATTTTTGCCTCAGTATGTTTTTGATACTTACCTGAAATGTTAGCTTAGGTTAACCCTATATTTTTTCATACACGGTGCATTATAAGCAGGGATCTCCTTCAGTGAAGATAATGTTTTCCTTCCGTGCAGCTGTGTCTATAAATGAGGATGCTTGAATTGTTAAATTAATTACTTCCTTTTAATACAGATTGGAATTTGGAGTTGATCCCCATCCCCCGTTTGTTTTTCTGAAAGAAAACAATGAGATAGTATGGTAACTTGTCACAAAAGCAGGAAAAGTAGGTGTCAGTTCCAATGTTTAAGGAAAGTAATTGTTGGCTTTGGGGAGATGTTCTGTCATGGAGCCTATAACCTTTTAACTGATACACATGGAACAGTAGATACATGAATCATACCATCATTTAGAATCTATTATCTGCTTGAAAATGCATGAGTGGTGGCAAAAAAAAAATAAACAAGTAGCTCAAGTAGTTACTAGTAAGAGATCTATTCAGAGCTGGCTGGGGGAGATTCCTGGGGCTGCGTATCACAAACTGTACCAAGACTTTTGGGAGGGAGGCTGGTCTTGTCTCCTGCATTTGACTTACGTAGCTGTGATGCTCTGCACAATTATTTTTCTTTATGTTGTTGCCAAGGAAGCTCTGTTTTGCACTTGTGGATGCCTTTAACTTTCGAGTAGGTGATTTGAATCTAAAATTCTTACAGAAATGAAGCTTTTTCCTTTGGAAAGATAATTTATTTATTTTTTTTTAAATCAGCAAGTAGTTTTGGCCTTAAATATTTCCAGTGGGTTTCATGATATAACACAGATTTCCAGTGAAAAAGGAATAGGAAGCAGTGCAGGTATCTATAGCAAAGGGCAGTTGATTCTCTTCCAGAGTGCTTTAGAGTGCTTGCCAAGTATAAGCATCGTTCTGCTCAATCTTTTATTTCCTTTATAATAGTAAATTTTATAAAATTCAGAGTTTGGTGAAATTTGATATAGGCAGATGGATTGAACTTTTTCTGGACAGAAGTGTCATAAGAACCAAGAACTTTGGTAGAACAGTGCTTTGTTTCAAAACACACTTATTTACATGTCCTGTGTGGCTACCTCTTGTTTTTATGTGGCTTCCCTAGATATGAAAACATTGAAGAAAGCTACAGAACTTCATTTCTCTTTTGATAACTGGTTTTCATTAAAAATGCTCATAAATAATTAGATTTTTTTTTATCTTTTTACAGATTCTGAAGGTGTTTAAGCTCTGAATCCTTGCAGGTTCTTCACACATAGAAATGTCTGGCTCATATGATGATTCCGTTGGAGTAGAAGTTTCCAGTGATAGCTTCTGGGAGGTAACCCAAATGTTTTATCACAATGTTTTCATTTTATTTTTAGAAAATCTGATAATGTTTTTTTAATACATTGTAAACTGTGGAGAGAGCTGCGATGCAAGACGCCTTTGGTTATTGTGATCTGCAGAAAGAGACTTCAGGGCAGAAATGACCTTTTAGATGTTGGCTTAGTTCCATCGAGGGCTTTTAACTGGCACAAACTTGAGGGTCATCCATGTGCAATTCAGAGCTGAACTTCTGTCAATTTTTGTTGCCTAATAAGGGTGTGGGTGTGTAGCTTTTAAAATTGCCAAGGGGTTTGAATGATTGATGTTAAATCTAAAGTAATCATGCGAGGCTGCATAGAGTAGAAATATAAGATAGTGCGTGACCTACTGAGTGTCTCCTGTTTGAGTCTAGATGTAAGTATAAACTTTATTGAGGGAAGTTATGTTTATCTCAGTGTAGGAGCATATATGCAGAAAGATAATGCAAAGCACATAGTGATGCTGTGGAAAACAAACTTCATAAAGCAGAAAGCATTTAAAAAAAAAAAAACAAAGTTCCTTGGCAAGAAAAAGAAACATTTGACAGTGTCAGCATTGACAGATGTGGAGACAGGTCCAGATGAACTGTATGCAGCAGGGCAATCTCCTACTATGGGAGTGGGAGCTCTTCTGGGCTTGAACTACAGCGAACATGAAAATGGCTAGGGGGAAAATGTCTGAGTATTTCTGTTATCAGAGACCTATGGAAGACAGCTTGGTTTTGGTGACCTAACATTGTGCTTTCTTTTCAATGAGATCTTTTCTAGACTGCTCACTGTATTGGTGATGGTGAGGACAGACTGCATTATGATGCATATATTATCTTAAAGACCTAACGCCAGTGAGGTTCTTGTTTAACAGACAAGAAGGTTCTTGTTTAACAGACAGCTGTCATTTTTTGAGACATATTAACTCTTACATTAATACGGAGCAGGTTTAAAATTACTATTTCCTAAGTCTTAACCCCTTTTATTGTAGGGGTGCTCTGTAGTGTGACTGCAGGGAGGATGTGGGACCTCTACTCTCTGAGGTGTCTAAGACTCAACTGCACATGGCGCTGAGCAATCTGATCTATCAGACCTACTTTGAGCAGGAGGTTGGACTGGATTCTCTCCAGAGATTCCTTCCAATGTCAGTTATTCTGTGGTTTTTATGCCAAGGCAACTTTCTGGGCAGGCTTCCTTGGTAGAAGTGTTTCAAAATGAAATAAGGAGGCAGTCAGGAAAAAAGAATCCTGGACCACAGGGGATTTTTTTGATTTGTGTTGGGCATCCTGTACTTGTCAGGAGAACATGACTTTTGGCTTGCAATTCTGTACCGAGCTGTTGTCTTCCATCAAATTATTGTGTCTGGATGCATAAAAGATAAATGAATAAGAATGGGAATTCTGTAAATTGGAGCTATTATGTTTGGACAAATGAGAACTCAAGTAATTAGAGCATGATAAATGATCAGAAATAGCAGTTAGCTGAGGCTAGGATCTTTGCAAAGCATAGCTTAGATGTATTCAGTGTTTCTTACTGGTAGATTAAAGGTGTGTGTGCTATTGGTGACTTACTATGTTGCTTTGGTCTTTTCTATGTATTCCTTCCAAAAGGTCAGAACTGCAGTCTGTTTGTAAGCAATGTCAGTAGGTTACTGTGTAAGGCATGAATGCATCTTTATTTATCCTCAGATAAAACCCAAAAGTTACACTTCAGTATTGCAATCAGTTTCTTTCCTTACAGTCTTTATTCTTTCCCTTTTTTGATGTATAACCACAAAGGTTGTTAGGTTAAAATGGTCAATAAGTTTTCATTTTCTTCTGAACATTTGAGTAAATCAGGCTGGAAAAGATGTTTTGAGAATTGACAATTGCTGACTAGAACAGGTATGCAAGTTGTTCAGAGGGGAAAACTGACATTGCCTAGATTGTATTAAGTAATAATGTGTTAAAATCAGTTAAAAGTAAACTCCCAAACTGAAGATGTAGTTCATATGCCTATGCCCACAGAATGGGGTGAGTTCATTAAAAATTCTAGAGCCCATCTTCATAGTCACTCTTCAGGCAGTGAAACAAAGGTTTGGCTGAAGGAGGAACTGAATCCCAATGATAAGTCAATGGCTTTGTTACTGAAGTGGCTTTAAGGATGTTGAAAATATTAACAGTTTTTCTGAAGGTAAAATTGGGCTTTCCATGCAATTGGTGAGTGTATTTAAAAAAAAAAAATCAAGTCCTATATTTCCTTCTACTAAGCTCTTGACAGTTTAGCAATATCAAAGGTAACGTTTCACTGAATTTTGGAGTTTTGAGTATTGGAATTATGTAGGAGACACTACTTGTTTTGCTGTTCCTCTGTTTTGTGCTGTTTAATTCTTAGGACAAAAAAAAGTTTGGGCATTCTGTGGCTACAAACACTGATTCTTTAAAAAAAATTAATAGAGATGGCTGTGTTCTTACAATGGATGTAAAGGCTTGGTCATTTTAGCAAAGTGTTTAAGGGCTTGGAATTTCAATGTGTTGAAACTTAGTGCTATTTGAGTGGGACAGAGGGGAGGCTGTAAAAGTGTTATGACCTTTGCAGTTGCATGTGGTAGGGCAAGGTGGGTGTGTTTCTTTTGGGTTTTTGGGTTGCTGTTTTTTTATATTCCAACACTGCTCAAAATGCTTGGACTAAAGTACAGCATAAGGGAACATGGTAGAGCACCTAAAGCTGTGCAGTGTAGCCTTGGTATAGGATATATTGAGTGATTGCTTTCGTTCTGGAATGGTTTGCTTGTGATATTTGCACTCCTCAGCATTTCTGTGAGCGTAATTGCATTTTGGCATGCACTCCTGATACTGTATTTTGAGTTGTTTATACTTCTGATGATGTCTGAGTGAATAATTAAGGTATCCAGCAGTTGCTGAGGCCAAGTAGTTCCATGGCAGAGGGTACCATTTGACTTTGAACCTTGCCTTTCTACAGAGAAGCCTGACAGAACAGTAAGACAGCAATTATTCTTCAGATCAAGAGTTAAGAAGTGGGAAGATGTTTACCAGGCTTCTGCTGTTGGTAGAACATGAACCTGAAGTAAAGCAAGTCCTGTGCAAGTCTTCACAGATTTAAGAAGAACTGTTCAGTGCTAAGTGACATGCAGAAACTAAGAGCAAGACCCTCAAACTTAATTACCAAACTCTCATTTAAATGCTTCTGGTTTGGATCCATTTTTCCAAACTCAATTTGACAGATTTGTAGTCTACTACTTGTCCTTTTTGCCGTGTGTTCTGAATTGGTTATTTTTTCTGAAGATTGCAACTTTGAATTTGAGTCATAATCTTTCTCAAAATGGATAACCAAACTGCTTTGATCAATGTGTTCTGTTTGACTTGACTAGAACAGATGTATTGTCTCTGGAATGCCAGCCTCAGTTCTTCATGCCTCTGGTAACAAGAAGGAAAGAACTCATAATCAGTTTGGAAGTTGCATTGTTCCTACAAATTGTATCTTTTGCACCTTAGAGGTTTTTTAAGGTATTTGACAAGCTAAGTTTTTAAAGACAGCCTGCAGTTGGTCTCTTCTGTGCATGACCAAGTTGAAATACATTCACAGCTTTCAGCTGTGGCAAGAAAACCTATCGAGTGGCTTTTAATGATCTGGCAGCATGAGCTTTGGAGTTTGTTCCCTCACACTCCAAAATAGTTCAAATTTATTTACCTTTGGAGGGTGCTGCAAAGCCCATCTTTTTCTTGAAAGACATTCAGGAAAGAGTGAGGTGGCTGGGTGTGGGACCTTACTATGAAAGCTGTTTTTTTGCTCACTGCATTTCACTGAATCATGGAATCATAGCAGTTTATTCCCATTTCAAAATGTGAATCTATAGTATATGATTGCATGGTACTAAACTTACTACCCTAACCTTGGCTGGTAGCACATGCTCAGACTGTCCATGGAGCAATTCAATGCAGATTACTTCATCTATTGAAGCTTTTTTATTAGGTTGCTATTTCAGTACTGCTCATGGAAACTTCCAGTTCTGACATTGAGAGGCAGCCGCAGCGCTTGAAATCCAATCTGAGTAGTAATTTGCTTCTTTAAAGATCAGTGTTGGGGTTTTTTTTAATTACTACATAGATACTGTTATCAGGTTCAAGTTTGTAATAGTTGTCTTGTCAAAAGGGAACTGGAGAAGTTCCTGTTTCAGCTTGTGCTCTTGGTGTTGACTTGCTGTAGATACATCAGTCAGAAAATGCAGGTAGGACAAGGCTTAGGCACAGGTGTTATCATGTATCGGAGCAGCTGATATAGCTGAAAGGAATTAGGCTTTCGAAAGTATACATTTTTCTTTAGCATGAAATAGAAGTAGCAGCAGCTTTCACAATTGAATTGTGTGGTGGTGGTGGTTGTTGTTGTTCTGGTTTTGTTTTCCTTATTTAGTTAACCCAAGCTACTACTAAAAGTGGTTTTGTCTTCTAGCTGGATGATAAATCCTTTTCAGGAGAACAGATCTCTTATTTTCCTCTAATTTGTCCAGGTGTTTACCAAAGAAAAGTAATTTAGGAAACAGTTTCATACACATTTTTTTTTCATGTAAGCTTGCTTAGAGAGCAAGGAATTGCAAAATAAGAAAAGAGGTTGTGAAAGATAATTCACCTCGAGTATTGTGTCCAGTTTTGGGCACCTCAGCACAAGAGAGATATTGAGGTGCTGGAGCGGGTGCAGAGGAGGCAAGGAAGCTGGTCAAGGGATTGGAGAGTAGATCATGTGAGGATCGTTGGAAGGAGCTGGGCCTGTTTAGTTTGAGGAAGAGGAGGCTGAGGGGAGACCTCCTCACTCTCTACAACTCCCTGAAAGGACATTGTAGAGGGGCTGGTGCTGGGCTCTTCTCTCAGGTAATTAGGGACAGAACCAGAGGGAACGGCCTCAAGCTGAAACAAGGTAGGTTTAGACTGGACACTAGGAAAAAATTCTTCACGGAAAGAGTGGTGAGATACTGGAATGGGCTGCCCAGGGAGGGGGTTGAGTCCCCGTCCCTGGGTGTGTTTAAACATCGCTTGGATGTGGTGTTGGGGGACATGGTCTAGGGGTGAACTTGTAGAGTAGGGCTAATGGTTGGACATGATGATCCCAAGGGTCTTTTCCAACCTAAATGTTTCTGTAATTCTGTGATAATTGCCACAATAACAATGGAGGATTTCATCAAAGTTTCAGTTGTAATAATGCCTTAATTTACTTAAGAAATTAAAGCTGCTTTTTCTTTCTTTATTTCTGTAACAAGCTTCAGTGTACTTTGATATATCTGGTTAAGCTCATGGCTTTCTCCTGGTGCAAAATTTTTTTAAGATCAAGGAATCCTGTTGTTAAGTTTCAAGAAGGAATTCCTTCGTCTCTGTTACTTATCTGACAAAGGTGGCATGCTTTTGATAAGCAAAGGTTATTGCTGATAGCCTGGATCAGGAGGACAATAACTTTTCAAAGGGAAGGTGGAAAATTTGCAAACTGATGTGCAGTTTGAAACCCTTTATATCTCTCTCTCATCTGTCATACAGACTCTAAGGATTTGTGTGACTGCTGAAAATGCATCTCAGTTTGTCATAATCATTCAGGCCACTTTCTTATATCCAAAAATAGTCTGGGGCAAAACTGGTTGCTTCCAACATTGTGCTGCTTTAGTAAAACCCAAGAAATGGGCAACCCTATTGACCTTGTTCTGGTGAAGTAGTTGTGAAATGCATGTGAAAGAATCTGGTATATTAATAATAAATGGAAGACAAAATGTATACGTGTTTTGTTTATTAATAAATAAATGCTTGCTAGTCGCTGTTATGGGCATGTTAAAAGAAGAATGCCTTCAGCAAGCTGAGGCCAATGCTATTGCTCACTTAGATACCTGTGAAGGTAAGAAAGGCAATGAGTAAGCTTTCCTAGAGATCAAAGTAGAAGTGTATGCCTATCTTGCAAGGTAAGACATCAAAAGGAACAGCTGCTCTGCCTGGGGAGGCACGTTTTTTAATGAGCCATTGGTCCCTCACAGGCTGCCTGCTACTTATATTCTAGATGTGCGTCCTTACGCTCCCTTATTTTCTGCTAGCATCAGCTGTATGCAGTCCTCTCCATTTACTGCAGGGGTGTTTCACTGCCCCGTGAAAACACCTACTTATCCAAATAAAAATAGGCATTCTGAACAGCTGCTAAACTGGCATTAGTGCTATGAAGTGAGGCCTGTGACTGGCTCCCTTGGAGGACAGGACCTGGTGTGCATTTTGAGGTGCTGAGCACATGGCTTTCATTGCATTCCAAAGTACTTGATGAGATATCCACTAGCAAGATAAGATTTTGCAGCTTACTCAAAGTGGAAGTTGGTTCCCTGTGTAGTATGGGTGAATCAAACTTGGCCACCACATGCCTTCCCATTACCCCCTGCAACAGGGGGGTGAGATGTGGGGTGTTAGATGCAGGAAATTTAAGAGGGAGAAGCTCCCAAAACTCACTCTTGAATATTGAAAAGGTGTTTGTGTCCTGAGGCATTTCAGTTACTTGTCAATTAGTGCTTTTTGCTGATGAAGCAGACTGTTCTGCTTTGCTTTTTCATTTAAAAAATATTTGGTCTCTGCAATATTAGATTCCTGTCATATCTCCTATAAGCTTTTTTTTTCCTTCCAACAGTGAGCAACATAATGTTCTTCATTTATATTCCTTACTGCTGTGCTTAGCTTCAGATTTAGAGCCTCCTCTGGATTTTTTTGCACCTGTATGGGTAAACTTAGAAAACTTACATGAAGCTAGTCCTCGGAGGTACTTGGACTGTGTGCATGCTAATTACGCACCAGGATATTTCTTTTTACTTCCAAAATCTCCACAGTATAGATGGAGTCTAGTATTCAGTGCTAGCCGAAATGTTTGGAAGCTTCCTGTTTGACACAGCTGGAAAGAAATTGTACTTCTGGTTAAATGGAATGCTGGAAATAGTAAGTGTGTCCCCATATTGGCCATCAGTATGCGTGGGTTTGACTGTGAGCCTTCAAAAGCTCATTATTGTGTTTCCTGCCTATGAATATTTGCCCGTTAAAAAAACACTTGTTGTGTGCTGTGGTGACTGACTTTCTTTCAAATGGTTCCAGTTCATAAAGGCTGACTAGTTATGAATAAGCTAGGCAAGCGTGGAAAAAGAGTTGACATGAAATCTTACTTCAGGCATTTGAAACTCTTGAAATATTTGTGGTTGTAACAATTATCATGATATAGTAGAATTAACTGGCTGGCGTCTAGGAACAGCTGAACGTTTGCCACCTTCTGGGCTGTTAGCAAATTAAAATACCCTTATGTTTCATTCAGTGTACCAGAAAAACCTGCTCAGTGGCTTTAATTCTTTATGAATATGATAAGAAAAAAAAGAAAATAGCAGTTGAGGTAAAGAAGGCTAGATATTTTAGAACTCTCCCTTTGTGTTTACTGCTGTGAAACTGTAAAGTAATGAGGCTGTGAGCTCTTAAATGTTCCCACTAAAGATCATATTGACAGTGCTTGGCTCTGTTAGTACACTGGTGGCCACAAAGCAGAGATGACTGGACTGCTAACTACACAATGGAAATGCCTCATCCATCGCACTGTGCTTGTGCGGGTTGTCTCTGGTTATTGCAGATCCCTTAAATCTTAGATTTGATAGGAATTGGGAGGATGTGAAGTGATATTGCTGTGCTTGTGCATGAGAGGAAATATCAGAATGAGAAGTATTTTCTTGACTAAGCAAAAGGGAGATCTGAAAGCATCTATAATGCCTGTAAGAGAAAAATATGGCAAATGGGATCAACTGAGGCTTATTAGGAGCAAAGCTTAGTATCTTGCTGTGGAAAAAGGGAAACTGGAGGTTAACTTAGGAAAGGCTGGGGGGGAGGTGTTCACAAATTTGAATCACAATTTTCACAGAATTCATACAATCATAGAATGGTAGGGGTTGGAAGGGACCTCTGGAGATCATCGAGTCCAACCCCCCTGCCAGAGCAGGATCGCCCAGGGCAGGCCACACAGGAACAGATCCAGGCGGGTCTGGAAAGTCTCCAGAGAAGGAGACTCCACAGCCTCTCTGGGCAGCCTGGGCCAGGCTCCACCACCCTCACAGGAAAGAATTTTGTCCTCGAGTTGAGGTGGAACTTCCTGTGTTTCACCTTGCTACCATTACCTCTTGTCCTATCACAGGGCACCACTGAAAAGAGCCTGGCCCCTTCTACTTGACACCCACCCTTCAAATATTTGTAGACATCAATAAGATCCCCTCTCAGCCTTCTCCAGGCTAAACAGCCCCAGGTCTCTCAGCCTTTCCTCATAAGAGAGATGTTCCAGTCCCTTCATCATCAATTCATAGATTGCATCAAGAAAGTGACCATTATAATGGTATTTTGAAGAAATAAGCTCTTGGGGTTATTTCCTTTGAAATGTTTTGGACAACTAGGGATAAACGGCAACTAAATTTGGTATCAGGTAATAAAATGTCTCTTTGAGATGGATGAAGTGTTGGTATAAACAATGAAAGCAGGATAGTTTTAACCCCCCCCCAGTCTGTTGCTACAAAGAAAAGAAGTTGTCATTTTTGCTTTAGCTCTAGTACTTCTTGTTGAAGGGGGAAGTCTTGGAGAATATTTGCAGTCTACCTCGGGGAATTGGAGAGAATAGTCTTGAATAAAACAATGTATTAAGTCATGTCTTTCTTCTCCAGAATTCAGGGTGTGTGTAGTGTGTTTTTAAGGTTTTGATTTAATTGTTTTAACTTCTCTACAGTTAACCCAGTAGCTCCTTGGCTGCGTAAAGACTAGAGTCCTTTCCCCTTTAAGTTGGCTCTGTGGTCTAAACTGGTCTAAACACCTTGTGCTCTCTTGTACTCCTGAGTCCACCTCCCGCCCTGGCAGGCTGCACGTTCTGTTTCTCAGAAACATTTCTCATTGCACAGTTCAACAAACCAACAGATTTAAAAACTGTGAAATGCCAGGTGTGTAAAATGCTAACATGTTCCGTTTCACGAAAAAGGCTGTATTTCCAAAATCCTACCGTTCCTCGTGGAATTCATTCCTCGTAAGGAGAATGTGCTGTTTAACACACTTCAGACTACTGTTTCGTAAATCAAATGAACTTTTCCTCTTGAAAATGTTAGTATAAAAGGCTTTCTTTGGTTGCTATTTTCTAGTATTGTAGGTTCTTCTTTATACTGGTTGTAAACTGTGATGCTAATTCCTTCAGTCCTCCGGTGGAGAAGGAGGTACCGTGGGTGAACTGTCTGTGGTCTGCACCCAGGTCTTTTAAGGTGGCCTCAAGCAATAATGGTGGACCAAAATAAGCAAGCTAAATTCAGTTCTCTGAACACCTGCCTGAGATTTGGCAAGTACTGGATATTACCACGAGGCTGGAATTTGCTCAGACAACACAAAATGCAAGTGTTAAAAATCCCATGAGGCAGCCAGCTCCCGTTCAAGGTTAGCGTTTAAAATGCTAATTTAATAGTGAAAATTTATGAAAGGAAATGTTCACTCTAGAGACACAAATCCCTGGGCACATAACTGGAGACGCAAATTGATGCTAATGTAAGGCTTCAGTAGTTGTGCCAAGGTAGCATAACCTGTTTTAAACAGTCTGCTTGGCTGTGACCCTACAGCTAGAGGAATTTGGAGCTGATGAATGATTTGCCCTTCCATTATAAAGGCTTTGGAAAGTATTCTTTGAGGTACTTCATTTTCTTAATGCTTTCATTACATATGTGTATTATATTTGTTACTGTGCAGTGTTTGAAACAGCCTACTTCCCAATTTGTATTTCTCCTGAAAATAAGAGGTTATTTTTCATGCTTTCCTGTTAATAGATGAAATCTGTTCTGCCATGGATGCATTGACTATCTCAATTTTTGATGTGTTTTGATGGGAGGTTTTTGATGATACTAGTAGCTTCTTGTCTTCAATTGAATTGTGACTTATGTTTAAAGGTGGACTGTCTGCAGATACTTTTTCTTGCCTGATTTAGAAGTATCAGTAACTGCTAACTAATGCTTTTCTTAGGTACTACCTATATTTCTTTGATCTGTTGAAATGGATGTAGTCCAAAACCAAGGCCAGAAGAATGCTTTGAGGCCACTGTCTAAGGGAATTGGTTTTGCCCTGTCATGGATAGGTTTGATTATTCCCCCCCAGCTTTGATGAGGAGTCCTAGCAAATATCTGTATTTATCAGCATGGTCAGTTATTTTTACAGTACTTACTACAGGGTTTTTTTCTGCTTGGAAGAGTATTTCCTTATATTCTTTTAAGTTTTTCCTCAATCAGATGGCTTGTATGTACATATGCTGACAAAATTCTGAATAAATGCAAGCCTAAAAGTTGGATGGCTTCATGTATTTAAGATGTGAATTAGGTATGATTCAAATGTAAAAGTTAAAAACATCCTTGAAGTATTTGAATGTTTAATCTACTGCCTTATGGCTAATCTTCATTTTTCAGTCAGGTGGGTAGGGCAGATAAGAAACTGATGGTGATATTTAATAGGCTGTGCAAATCCTGTTAACTGAATTCCTATGTCTTGTTTAATGTTTACAAAAGCCAACCTGAGTGACCTTGAAATCAGTGGAAATGTTACTGTGGGAGCAGTATCAGGCTTTCTTTTCCCCTTCAGTTATCTAGGCTGGTAGTGAAAGGGGAGTGTTATGTAATGGATTTTCATTATATACTATGCGTTTTTCTCCATATTCTCATGTAGCTTGTATAGCTTTTGTAGCAGCTATTGTTTTGGGGTTTTTCTTTAGAATTTGCAGATTAATTCTAGATATGGGAACTCTGTCATTGCTGTCAGTATCTTCCCACGTGAATTCTGCAGTGTAGTTTTGACAGCAGCAAAGCACAGCAGTAACATAGCGTAATAATAGCACTGAACAATTGCGTTGACTACCCATAATTACACTGCAGGACTAATAAAATATAATAAAGCTTTTAAAATAACTTTTTTTACATGAGAACTTTTGGCCTTTGGTGTTGTTGCAGTTAGGTTTCAAAATGGATTGAAAAATACCTTGCGCTATAACTGATTCATTCCTGCTAGTGGATTATCTTGCTCCTAGGGAACAGTATTTGTGTTAATTAGAGATTTATGTTGTTTTCAGAGCTTTCAAGCAGCAGTTAAGTATTTGTTTCTTTACAGGTTGGAAATTACAAGCGGACAGTAAAACGCATTGATGATGGTCACAGACTTTGCAATGATCTTATGAATTGTATCCATGAACGGGCACGAATAGAGAAGGTCTACGCTCAGCAGCTTACAGAGTGGGCAAAAAGGTGGAAACAGCTTGTGGAAAAAGGTAATGCATTCTGATTTTGAACTCTGGAAACTTTCTAAAATGGAATAAGTATTTCTATCTTTGTTTTGGTAAGTACAAAGTAGAAATTTGGGGGTTTTTTTAACCTATAATGGAGTCTTTGCAAAAGGTTCAGTAATGTAACATGCTTTAGCTTTTCTTCATGAAAAAAAACCCCAAACAAAGCAAGCTCTACTCATTTGCTAGTTTGTTTGTTTCTTATTGTAGCAGATTAATTTTGTCTCTTGTGTTGAGGTATCCAGATAGATTCAGTTCTAGAGAACTGGCTGTTTCTAGGTATAGAACACAGCTGGAAAAGCGTATCTGAATGATAATGGGGCAGTAGTTGTGGGGGAAAGACTAGGAATAAAAGAGCTAGGCATTGCTCCAATGGAAGACTAATCTGACACCGTTGTAATATATTCTGAAATAGTTTGTCCTTTCCTGGTTATCCATGCTTGAAGAAGTGTATTGAGAAATTGAGGGTAGTTCAAAGAGGAGCTAATAGGTGGAATACTGAGAATCATGGTACAGGAAGAAGGAGAGCAGACTGACTGAATATTCTTTCTTCTGGTGTAAAAATTTGTAATATTCAAAATCTCCATGAAAAGAAACTGTTCCCTTTTTCTAGGTTTGTGTCACTGTTGCTGTTTACAAGTAAATATAAGTCAATAGCTTCAGGTAGTTACTTGGGAATATAAGTTCCATGTGGGTGATGGTTACTGAGAATGACACTTTCTGTTGTGTTTAGGCCCACAGTATGGAACAGTAGAAAGGGCTTGGTGTGCTTTTATGTCAGAAGCTGAAAAAGTGAGTGAACTACATCTAGAAGTAAAAGGTTCACTGATGAATGAAGACTTTGAAAAAATCAAGAACTGGCAGAAGGAAGCCTTTCATAAGCAAATGATGGGAGGATTTAAGGAAACCAAAGAAGCAGAAGATGGATTTAGGAAAGCTCAGAAACCTTGGGCAAAAAAGCTGAAAGAGGTACAGCAGTAGATTATGTATTGGGTATCCTGTGTTACAATATATTAATGTCTCAGATCCCTGTAAGGGAGTAAGCTCCCTATTCTCTCTGCTGGACCCTCCTTTCTGAAAAAGATCTCTTGCTTTCTGTCCTCTTCTGAAAATCAGTATTTTTCTCTTGGCCTCTCTTAATCTTGCTAATTGAAGTGAAATCTGGAAAAAGTGGAATTGAAGCTAACATTTTAACAGTACCTGATTTTGTGCATTTGAAAGTTATGAATTGCTATATAAAATAAGAAGAGAAGCGTTTGTGGGATGGATTTTTTTTTTTTTTCCTTTTTCCTATTTAACATTATTGTTAAATAACAAGCTTGTAGAAGAAGGGGAGCAGGAGAACGTGGACTGGAGGGAAAAACGTGTTCTGTTGGGCACTTTATGTAAACCTTTTCTTGAGTCTGCTCCATGCTTCTTTAAGCTGTATGAGTGGGATTTCTTTTTGGCGTGAGAATGCTGATTGATGAGTACTATGGTACTATTTCCTTACTTTTGATTCTTGTGTAGTATTCATTCTTTGGCCTAAATGAAAAGAAATAACCTCCTGTAACAAAACCTCATTCTTTCTTCATTACAACATGATTATAAGGCTAAAAATTTCAGTCGGTGGTTGTCATAGCAATTGTCCCAGATGCAGAAATTCAAATCTGCTTTGTAGGTGGAAGCTGCAAAGAAAGCATACCATGCAGCCTGCAAAGAGGAGAAACTGGCTATATCTAGAGAAACAAATAGCAAAGCTGATCCAGCCCTAAATCCTGAACAACTGAAGAAATTACAAGACAAAGTGGAGAGAAGCAAACAAGATGTACTAAAGGTATACTGTGTGCTAATACTGTTCCTATGCAGTATTTTGTAACCTATAGGATGTGCATATTTAAGTGCTTTTTTTCCCCGCTTCCTGGATGTGCTGTGGACTGCAGTGCAGCTCACTTTCCATTACAGTCCTGTACCAAAATGTAGAGTTTTCTCCAAAGCATATGTCACTGCTAAGCTCTTCTCTGAGGAATGGATAATATATTACCTCTTTTTTTAATGTAAGTACTTTCAGCAGGGAAGAAAGAATGAGACAGGGAACTTCTAGGACAGAGTTTTAGCAGTAGTGTGGGTTGAGTTATTTCACCTGAGAGGCTGAGATAGGTACTTAACACTTACTGACAACATCTACATTTGTAGTCATTCTTGACTGAAGAATGTATTTTTAAAGTAAGCTTATATATTACATTTGTGGAAATGCCTTTATATTGCCTGGTTTGGTTTATCTCTAGTGGGCTGCTACCAAGAGGCTTTTCTGAAGTGACTTCCTTCAAACATCTTTTCCCTTTCAGAGTGTTGTTCTGCTATCTAGAAGGTTGATGTTACATTGAGTGGGATCTTTTAATTCCTGTCTCTGGACTACTTCCATAAATTAGCATAGAATCTGGGGTTCTATCTGTTCACTGACCTCACAGTATATGTAATTTATGTTCAGAAATATATACAATGTTTGGGTTTTGTGGTCATAACTCGCAGTGGACTGTAAGTTACAGAAGGGGAAAGTAAGAGACTTGTGACTTGAAAGACTGCTCTCATTCACTGCGTGACTCCTTATGATTATTATGTTTAGTGTTACATTAACATTTGCCATGATTTCTGTTAAAAAGCCAGAGAAGAGGCTTAGAACTTTATTGTAACTGTTTGGTAGTTTTGTTAAGTAACACTCATCATGACCTAGCGTAGGTACTGTGGTCATGAAAAGAGAATGCAGTTTGGGAACTTACTGGTCCTAAATCTTGGCCATTTCTACATTGAGAAGTCTTGTTATGGAGGGTAGTAATAAAATACCTTGCTAATTGTTTGTTTTTCCACCCCCAGACAAAAGAAAAGTATGAAAAATCACTGAAAGAATTAGATAATGCCACTCCTCAATATATGGAAAATATGGAGCAGGTATTTGAACAGTGCCAGCAGTTTGAGGAAAAACGCTTACGTTTCTTTCGAGAAGTGTTACTGGAAGTTCAAAAACACCTTGACTTGTCCAATGCTTCAAGGTAAAAGAAAAACTTTAAAATGAATGCTTAATACTTTTCAGTGAAAAGTAATCCATATTTTGAGCAGATTAGAGTTTGGAATGTGATTTGTTTCTAATGTATCGCTTCAATTTGTTTAAAGTGTAAGAGCTTAATTCTTTGTTTTGTCCAAGATCAGATCAGCATCTATCTCTAACATTGCTAGTTTTATTTCACATTGTTAAGTGAACCAAGAAACCCTCATTCTTTTATTTTTATAATCAAATATGTGCCAGTTAGAAAGGATTCAGGGGGGTTTTGGTATATTATGTGTCTTGCATGTTTATTGGAGAACAAGGTAGAATTTATTAGTGTAACACAGCATGAACTTCATAGCATAAACGCGTCTATTGTTAAAATATAAGAATTTGGTCTAAATGAATTGCCTTAACCAGTGGATAAATGTTAAAGATCCATTGGTTGACTGTCGCTGAATTCCTCTCCATCTTAATTGTAAAGTCTGCTCTTTATACTGTGGTATGTAAAGCATGTCATATAGTTTGTTCTTTCTGCCTTGACCCACCTCACTACACTCCAAGAAATCTGAACTTATGCAGGGGAATTCAAACCAGAGCTCACACAGCTTACTTTGTCAGACTGTCTGGCACGTCGGCAGCTAGTACAGGCCTTTTTGATACTAAACTATTTTGGTATATCAACAAGGCAGTGGTTACAACTACCTGAAAGGAGGCTGTAGCGAGGTGGGTGTTGGTCTCTTCTCCCGGGTAACTAGTGATAGGACGAGAGAAAATGGGCCTAAGTTGCACCAGGGGAGGTGTAGGTTGGGTATTAGGAAGAAGTTTTTTAGTGAGAGAGTGGTGAGGTCTTGGAACAGGCTGCCCAGGGAGGGGGGGGGAGTCACCATCCCTGGAGGTGTTCAAAAAGTGTCTAGATGTGGCACTTCAGGACACGGTTTAGTGGTCATGATCGTGTGTAGTAGACAGTTGGGACTTGATGATCTTGAAGGTAGTTTCCAACCTTAATGGTTCTATGATAATTTTGTTTTCTCTTGCATTTGAGAAGACAGACATTGGAATACTTGCAGCAAATGCTGTAACACCAGTGGAATTTTACACCTCACTTGTAACAGCAGTTTCGTGTTCGCTCTAGTTAGCACTTCAATTAAAAGAAGAAAAATGTGCTCCTCGCTGGCTGCTCATTTCTGTCCCCTCTTCTGCTAGTGACAAAACTCGTGGTAGTCCATCCAGTGGAATTAAGGAGCTGATCAAGATAACCTCGGGCAGGAAGAACCTACTTTGGCTTTAACCCTGATCAGTGTTCCAAATTTACTTGCTATGCAGTTACACGAATGTTAGTGCTGGCACAAGCAAAGGGAGTGACATAGGGGCAAGAACAAATACAGAGCAAGCAATAGGTAAGGGCAAGATCACTTATTTCAGCATCATTATAATTTTGGTTTGCTTCAAAGTTCTTATGGAACTGCTGTGGAAGACAGGTTCTTTTAATTTCACAGTAGATAGGATTACAGCCCATCTAAATTCAATTTAATCAGGTTGAAAGAAACTACAGAACAGAAATAAATGAGAAATAGCTGCCTTAAAGGACAAGGTTGGGGGAAGGCTACAGAAAATGATCAAGTGAAGAGGCAGTTATTTCCTTTGAAGATAATTGAGAGGTTCAGGAGTGGTGTCTTGTGATAAATTAATAAGGTGCAACCAGAGAAAAGAATTATTAGCATAAAACTAGGGATAAAGTAACGGTAACTGTTTATCGCTTTCCTTATCTCTGTTTCTTTGAATACACAAAGATAAAAAATGTAGAATAAATTCTCCAAACAAAGCCTGATCTTTAACTTTCTTACAACTAAAAATACTGAATAGCACAGTCCAGAGAATAGCCCTGCCTTGTTTTCTACAGATGTAGACCTTCAGTTTATTGGTGATTTAACTGATGGCTAGTGAGTCATTTATTCCCTTTCTTTAACTACATGCATTTCTATTGCTTAAATAGATTCAAACAACCACTGATGCAAGAAAAAACCCCTATCCTACATACGTGCTAAAGCAGTCAAGTAACATAAAGAAATTTGGAAGTATATTTTCAGAAAGGTTGTCTTCTTTGACAATACACAACAAATTCTAATTCTAATTTTCATATAACTCGGTCTGGAAGAATTTCCCCAAATTCTCTAGCTAGAATACAGGCTAGCAGTTCTGCATTTCTTGTCTTAACAGCCACAAGGCTTAATATGTCTTTGTACTCTGAGTTCCATATTGGGTTTTTCAGTATAAAGCAACTGTATTTGTAGTCGTAGTCTGTAGAGTGAATATATCATGCACATGGTCTAGGATCAAGGGATCAAAGTTTTATCTGCAACATGGTTTCTATTCTATAAAATACTTAAACCAAAAAACAACTAGACTAAGAGATAAATAAAAGTAGTAAGGTGTTGTGGGTTTTTATAGTATTTAATATTTTGTATAAATAGTACAGTTAGTAAAATCAGAATTACAGGGTTTTTTTTTATAATGACTTATAATTACTATTGGATTAAGATGAGTTTTCACAGAATACTATCAATTTATCGCCAAAACAGTTTCTACTGTTTCTAGACAAGCTTTTAAATTCAAGAACCTCAGGCTGGCATTCAATAATTTAAATATGTTCCTCTGTAAATCCTACCTTTAATGACAGCCAGTTCAGTTACTTGTCATAATTCTGAAATCTGGCAAATGAGGATTTTGCTTTTGTGAACTCCAGCAAGCTTACTCTTCCTTTTTTACAGGCAGTTAATAGGTCTGTCATAGATTATATTAATTTTTTTTAAAAATGTATCTTACTGTAAGTTTTGTTCAATACTATTATGAACTTTGAAATATTTTATATATTTTTTTAAATCTGACTAGCGGATTTCACATGTTTCTAAATGTTATACTAAATTTGAAGACAAATTTGTTTTGCAGTTACAAAAATATCTACCGTGAACTGGAACAGAATATCAAAACAGCAGATGCTGTTGAAGACTTGAGGTGGTTTAGAGCTAATCAGGGTCCAGGGATGTCAATGAATTGGCCTCAGTTTGAGGTAAGGTCAGAGTACTTAAAACCAAGACTTGTCTTTTTTTTCCCCTCTTTGCTTTTTGTCATATCCCTTTCTGGTGTAACTCTTAAATTCAGGCTTCTAGTGAATGGTGGTTTTTTCATTTTACAAGTTGGAGTAGTTTTCTTTTCTTGATTTGCATTGGGCTCTCATCATTTCCCCAGCTTTTGGAGGTGATTATATCAGGCATTTATTTAAAGAGCAAAGGAGTAAACCAGAAAACTTTAGAGTGATTTTTACTGCTTTTAATTTTTTTTTTTTTTAAGCTAAAGTCATTAGTAAGCCATGGTTTCGTTGATACACCTCTGACACCTGTATATGTTATCCTCTGGTTTACTTGCCCCTTTGATGCCAGGCTTCAATTAGAACCTCCTTGCTGTTAGCAGGTAATTATAGCATAGGCAGCAAAGATTTGAAAAGTTTGAATTAAATACTTCAGTCACTCCTGAAAAATTGATACTTGTCTTAACTAGTTTTTTCAATACTGTTATATTAAAATTTCCACCTTTAACCAGTGGATAATTTTATTGCTGAATGCCATCTTCAAAAGAAAGGAGTTTTTTAAGGAGTGTTCTGGTAACTTAGCCTGTAAGAAACAAGTACCAAAATCTATTTGTGCAGATCATACTCTCAAAGAGCTGGAATTGGCATTAATTTATCTGACCAGAATCATGCGTTTTAGTTGAAATAATCTCTAGGCACTAAATTAATGGAGTGGAAGCACGGAGTGTTCATTGTTCCCTTATTAACCATGATGGAAAAAGCCACTAGTTTTTAAAATACTACATAACTTTAGATTAGAAGGTATAAGGAAGAAAACTCATAATGGAACTGCAGAATTTCTTTGCCTGAAACAGTAAACCACAGTTACTTCGGGGGGGGGGGGGGAAGTCCCACCCTTCTTCATAAGCATAATAATTAACAGAGTAAATATGTCTTATCATTTTTCTAATCAAGATTTTTCTCATTTACATGCTACAAGGATGATGTAAGTAAAAAAAAGTTATGAATGAATATGAAATTGCATTATAAACTGCAAATATGCTTAGGTCAGTGGTCTTTAAATTGTGCCAACTCAGAAATCCAATATGTACTTGTACAAAGTTAAAATAATGAGATGTCTGAAAAGTTGGCCAGAAATCACTTAAGACTCACTGTGCTACGTGTATAAAGCAGTAGTAATTGCAACTTGCAAAGATCTTTTGTTTCCTTTACTTCAAATACTATCTTCTGTATAGCAAACAATCTCCTTTTTTTTTAAATTTTTTTTTTACCTTTAAGGCTTCTGAGATGAAATGTGTCAGCATAAGATACTTGCTTGAGTCCAGTTTATTCTTTGTTGGTTTCTGCTTTATATCAGTATGCAGCTTGGTTTGACTTGACGGCTCAAGGTTGTGATTAGGTCTCATCATGCCTGTCTGCCTGACTTCTGAAACATCTGAATGGTTCAGAACAACAAGGGAGGGGAACTAGATGAGAACTGTAACTGAAACATTTAGAGCAACTTATCTTGTAAAATTATTATTTGTACTGTTGTATGTATAAATGCATGTTCCATAACTCAGTCTGAAAATTAAATGTGATAATTGCTTGTTGAATTAAATTTCTCAGTTGCATTTTGTATTCATTGGTAGGAGTGGTCTGCAGATCTGAATCGCACTCTCAGTAGAAGAGAAAAGAAGAAGGCTTCTGATGGAGTGACTCTGACTGGTATTAATCAGACAGGAGATCAAGTTTCACAGCCTAATAAACATAGCAGGTATTTTTATTTTTCCATGCCTAAAAGGACTAATTGGAAAGGATTGTTATCTTCGAGCTTTATGGGATCAAAAAGTCACTGTCCAATCAAATTTTAATTATCTGTGAGCATTTTTAGTGATGTGTTTCTGGAAGCTCACAAAAATATTTTTGGAATTATTCTCCCTTTTACAGTTCTCTTTCCATTGGGAATTAAATGAAACTTCATGAGAAACTGAACTTTCTGTAGCTGATCTGGTAGTTAGTCTATTGCTGTCTTCCCATCTCTAGAAGTTACAATTATACTTTGAAATCTTAGCTTGAAAAACATTTAGTCACTTCAGAATTCTGGATGTGATTAATACAAAACTGTTAACATCAGCTCCTTCAGAAAGGAATGCAACTGGCTAGAAAAATCGCACTGCTTTTTATTGCAGGCAGTAATAAAAAGAAGTTAAGAGCCATGAAAGATGGAGGAATGTATTGTATGTGAGACTGTCCAAACTTTCTTGGGTCTTCCGCTAGACTTGGTAGATGTTTGGGTTTTGCTGGTGGTGGTTTTTTGTTTGTTGTGTCTGTTGTTTTGTTTTTTCCCGCTGGAGAAGGAGTCTGCTAAGAAACTACTTAGCTGGACACCAACAACAGTGTTTTACTCATAAACAGATAGGGTCACCATAATGCTCTTTCTTTTCCAAATTAGCAGTCTTAGTGTCCAGAGTAACACAGTGCAGTCAGTACAATCAAGTTACAATCCCTTTGAAGATGAAGAAGATACTGGGAGTACTGTCAGTGAAAAGGAGGACAATAAGATCAAAAAGTTGGTGAAATGTTGTTTTTTAATTGTTTTCACACTTGCACTTTCTCTATCCAGGGTTTTCCGTTTTTGGTTTCTATAACACTGTGCCGGTCAGTGCATGAAGTCCTTTTGAGCAGTTTTGTAAGCAACACTGTGACCTAACTTGTCTTCCTTAGCAGATGCTGTATCTGTTGCCTTGATCTTTGGTTTGAAAGTACTGGTGTTATTGGCAGTTGCTAACAGAACTGCTGTTGCTTTTTTTCTTTCCTTTACCAGTCCTATAAAAAGTTAAGACTGATGGGTTTTTCTAGTGAAACTGCTTCTGGAGCTTTACTGCTCTGCGTGTTCTTGCTGAATAATTCTGCTTTTACCATGGCTTTCTTTTTATTTAGGACCTTCTCAAACAGCTGCTGGTTGCTTCAGTATGCACACCTAGGGATGTCATACTTAAATGGCATGTGCATGCTCAAGAGTGAACTTTACTCTTAAATGATCAAGGTGCTGCAGTATAGGAAAGTGTCTTGATTGATGGTTTGCAACATACAAGAAGTGTTGAAGGCTATTGTAAAGGTGCATAGAGATCTGGGAGGAAGGTTCTGCAAAGCAATTTAAATGTTTTATCCTAAACCAGATGATAATTGCTCTCATTTATTACCTGCACACCTTTTACCTTTCTAGAGTAAACAGTCCCATGGATTATATAGATTTTTGGATAGAGAAGTTAACATAGTAAATATATTGCAATTAGCTTCTTTTTATGGCACCTTGTCAGCTAAAGATACGTGAGATAGCAGAAGTAAAGTTTCAAAACAGAGCCGTAGTGCAGTTTAAGCTTAATTAAGGGAACAGATATTGTAGTGGTATTTCTAGTTTCTTATTTTAAGAGTGGAAAAGAATAATTTTTAAATTATTTTCAGTGTTAGCAGCTATGAAAAAAACCAAAGCTACCCTACAGATTGGTCTGATGAAGAGTCCAACAATCCCTTCTCTTCCACTGATGCAAATGGAGACACCAATCCATTTGATGAAGATGCCTCTCCTGCAATGGAGGTGAGAGTACGTGCACTCTATGACTACGAGGGCCAAGAGCAAGATGAGCTCAGCTTTAAAGCTGGTAAGTTTACAGCATTCACTTAAATACTTACCAAAAGGAAAAGGGGGGGAAGGCATTTTTCATTTCATCTTTTATTTTCTGAAGTCACCTGTTGGTCTGAACGTACAACTCCATTTACAGGATCCTATCTAACACTCATCCCTCCTGATAGTGCTTCTTATTACCCTCTGCTTGGAAGCACAGGCTTCTAATCTGTTTGGGATGCATCTCTTAGGAATATTCTTTTCTTACCATCTTGTGTTAAACAAAATGAGCAATGGGCTGCAGAATTGATAATCCTATATCCTCCTTTTCTTAGTGGCAGTAATAGCTGCTGCTTTTAGCTATCTAGAAATACCAACCCTACAAAGCTTATTTTTTTAAAGAAAAGACGACAGAAGCTAACCTTAAAACATCATCTAATCAGCTGATATTCTTTTCTGTTTATACTGCAAGAATCCCTTTTTTTGGCCTCCAGTTTCCTACAGTGCTAACTTTTTAAGGTTGAAAATACTGTCATGGACAGGTAATTTACTTCCCTCTTTTTCCATCCCCCTCCAGTGTATGTTAAGCACAGTAACTCTCTTTACCTGATTTTTCATCTTAGATTATGTTACCATACACTGGCCTTGCATCTCCATTTTTAGGATGTTATATTTCCCTTTAGCAGTTTCTTCCTTTTTTACATTTTTACCCCACTGCTATAGGAGTTGAGAGAGCAGAACAGAGGCAACTGATAGGAGAGACCTGTGCCACATTGTTTATGCACATATGAAGCTGGCACAAGGGTGTGATGGCAGCATGCCGTGCATACTGCTGCCTCCAGTTTGGCTGGGCTATTTCTACCAGCTGCTGTGGGCTAGGCGAGTGCTTCGACATCCTCAGCCCTCGAAGTAGGAGACTTCCAAGTTCTTAGTGATCTGGCCAGCCTGGAGGCAGCACCCTCTAGTGATGAACGGTGAAATCTACGTGCTCTCCTTGCTTTTCAAGCTCTTAACAATTTTTCTACTGTCTTACCCAGAATTGCACATGAAAAGTTTACTAACCAGGAATTCCAGAACAAGATTCAATGCGTAGTTTAGCAAAAGCAAACAAACTTCAGTCTGTGAAAATGAGATAATCTCATTTATCTTTTCCCATTTGCTTGTCATTTATTCCCTTCTCTTGTAATGACTTAGTTGTAAAGGAAAACCAAGGTTCAAGTGTTTGAGAAGTTGTAGTTCTTCTTCCCTTTCAGCTGGGTTTTGTAAGCAGTATGCTACTTCTACACTGTCTACTATGGGTCTTGGATGCTACAGCTGAAAGTTAATACAGTACACAAGTCAGCACAGTTAATTGGTGAACTGCTCGGCTTCCGTTCTGCTTCTGGAGAAAGCTGGTGCTCAGAACAGTGTATTTCCAGGTCACGTTCGAAGTGCATGTTACATTTTTTTAAACCAGAAAGACCAACAACTCTGGTGGTGGTGCTCCCACTTTTCACTCGCCTCTTTCCTTTTTCAGTAGTGTAACACTATCATCTGACTTTTCTTCTTCGTAGGCAAGTATTGTAGGCTTCCAGAGAGGAGGAATGGGTTGGTTTGTCCATTAACTTTGCTCACTTGTGCCCTGGGAGAAGGACAGTAGTAACAAAAACAGGAGCTTTCTCTGGAATGCATAGCTGCTAAAATTATTCTTCATTCTGTGGGCTCTGACTGCTCCCTTTTTCTCAGCAGGGGATGGAAGTATGCTAATCCTCTTGAAACATATGTATTGTGCCTGTGAAACATCAGGATGGCATTCCACAAGTTTACAGGAACAAGCCTTGGTGGCAAAACTATGCAATGTTTATATACACAGATTGAGATGGTTAAATACAAAGTTAGGTATTCCGTGCTGTAGCACCAGCTGTGTGACTTGCTTAAACTCTTCTAACCCAGTGGTTCTCACTGGGAGGTCTGTAGCAATAAAATACAGGAAGAACTGAGAAGTACATAGGCTTAATTTAAAAATAGCTTAAAACCTTTTAAGTATATTAAAGTATAACACCAAATTTGGGCAGTTGTAACAATTATAGGAAAGGAATGACATGCTAGACTATGAATTCCTTTACAGAAGCTGAATTATAGAATGGCTACAGACAGAGTTAGTTTTTAGGCAAAAGTATGAGTGTGAGTATGTTTGCACTGAGCATACCAAAGACTGAGGAAAAAAATGCAACATATCATGCCTGAGCCAGTTTTAAAAGTACTCCCTCCTATGCAGATTATGCCTAGACTCCTAAGCAGCTGTCAGCAGAGGATTAATGCATTTTAGGGATCATTGTAAATGTATGCTGATATTCTCAGGTGGGATTTCCTCGGGTATTCAAAGAATTTGCCTACAAAGCTTTTGTGATCATTTCTAGGTACAGGCTATAGAATATATGTGTTCTGTGTAGTGTCCATTAAATGTACTTTAAGACATGAAACTCCTTTTTATTAGAGAAATTATCTGGTGTTTTGTTGTTTTGGTTTTTTTCCTCAACAAACAACTGTGGGACACTTCCAAAGAAGAAGAATAAATTTGTTTATTCTTATCTTACAAGAGGTTTTATAACCATGTAACAAGATGGGACATAACTACCTACCATACGTATGTCTCGCCCTACTGTGTCTGCCATGGCTGAGAATAAATAGCTACAGTAAATGTAGACCATGCAGTGTTGTCAAAACATGTTATGAATATGCTCTTTATCCCAGTTGTTAGACTGTTGTCATTGTAACTCTTGTGTGACATTTCAAAAGTGGCAACACGGATCTCCAAGGTCACTGAGTTTCCAAGTCCTAGTTGTTAATAGTGTTAATAGTGCCATCAGTGTAATGCTCTAGTTTCAAAGTAGCTTGTTTCTTCTTATTTTCTTGAAATTGGAGATTTTTCATCCTATACGTAAATCACATCAAAAGCATGAAAAGCAACAAAGGGAGGGTTTCTGCTGGGGCCTAGGGTGGACAGGGGAAGGTAAGTGGACACATGGGCAACTGTGATATTATCTTCCTAACATTACTTAGAAGGTTACAGTTTGTTAACATTACTCCTCCTTTTTTTCAGGTGATGAGTTAACTAAAATGGAGAATGAAGATGAGCAAGGCTGGTGCAAAGGACGTCTCGACAATGGACAAATTGGTTTATACCCAGCAAACTATGTAGAGCCAATCCAGTGACAAAGGACAAAGTTAATACAGAAGTGTTACTAAAGCTCTGTAGTCCTGTACAGTATATATTTAAAGCAAGAGAAAGCTGAATGATGTATAGAGTGTATATATTTTAATGAAAAGGCGGGAGCTTGATACTGAAATCATGGTGATTTAAAGACAAAAGTTAGACCTAATAATTGTCGTTTTCTCAACTTGGGCACAATGCAAAGCAAAGGGGTTAGTTTAAAAAAAATAGTATGATAGGAAAAAAATACTTCTAAAAGCTTTTTCTTCCCACATGATTATTGTGACTCCTAAACACTTCGTATTTTCTATGCTTGTGCCTCATCCTACCCTAGGTATGTGGCTTACGCTCACTTTTGTTTAATCAGTTATTTTAAGTGACCTTCAGTAACTTGCAACTTGAATTTTACAGATTATTATAGTTAATTTTCTATTTGTTCTTAGCAATGTCTGAAAGATGCAGTATTTTTTTATTTAAATGCTATGTAGTTAAGCACCTTTTTGTATGCTTGAATCTATCGATGCTTAAATTATGACATAGATTTAGTCACCAGATGACTGAACAGAAACTCTTCCCATGTTGTAGTAATCTTTCTATGTTGTCAGCATGGCTTGAAGTTGTAAAACAAATACTGTATTTAATAAATATCTGTTACGGAAGGTTATTTGTAGCAGAGAAACCTGCAGGTGTCATGGGTTGGAATTCTATTATGAACATTGTCATTTGACACTTAAACTGAGAGTTTTCCATCTAGATCTTAAATGACACTCAAAAGAAAGATAAATTATGCTGAAGTCCCAGAATACTAGCTATTTCCAGCACATGTTTGCAGGGGAGGGGGATAATCTCCTTTAAACTGCTATTGATTTTTGGATGATTTGAAATGTTAAATCTGTGGAGACTAATTTTTTGAACAGAGAAGACTGTAAAATAGATTAAATGCTTTTTATTAAGAGCCTATCTATGTTGTGTATATGTACATATAATTTGATATTCCAAAATATGAAGAGCATGGCTGTTAGTTATCAAGCCTTTTGATGTCAATAAGATTTAGACTGTTTTAAGAGTTTAAATTATAGATATATTTAAATCTGCTTTCCTGCCATATTCATTACTGTGCCATAGACAAAATATTCCATGATTAGATTTTCAGAAATACAGTAACTACACAAACATACTCAAAATCAGTATTCGTGGTGAAATTTGTGGGTCAAAATACAAACAAGCTTTAGTCCTTACAAGGATTATTGTAGCAGAACACTGTAAAATCTACATTTGTTTGCAGTTGCAACTCAGCCACGTGTAATCATGTCAAATAGTATGCATTTTGTGAAATGTAAAACTGGGTTGTAAAATGACAGCTACTTTGTGTTTAAAATAACCCTGTTTCAGGTAAGTAGAGATGCTATGTTAGGAAGCTACACTGTAATGAAGCTAACAAATCTATTTTGAGGTAACTGTAAAACACTGTTGATAGTCTTGGACTTCATAGTTTGCTTTTTTTGAGCTTATTGATATAATGTCATAATTTTCAATGAATCAAAATGTGCAAGCTTAGAAAGTGGATGTATGTATGTCTGTCTGTCAAGGAAAACTTAACGTAACTGTTCATCCACAAGATGGTCACTAAAAGTGACAGGAATTACCGGTTTGGGTCTCTGTATTTTAAAATATTTTAGAAAACAATAAAATCTGTTAATCTCTTAAATACACAGAATGCAGCTCTATTTTGATGTATGTGAAAATAGTCTCATGAAACACAGAAGCCTTGCATTTTATTGCAGTTGAAGGTGACAGTCTGCGTCGTCCAAAAAAAAACCTGGATTAAGACATCAGCAGCACTGTGCAGTTAACAAAAAAGGGGAGGTGCTGTGCACAGGGGCTCTTGGCAAGATGCTCCAGCAAAATGTTTATGGAAGAAGGAGACAGTGTCTTTTATGGGTATGCAACTATATAGTCAACTCTGATACAGCTTTGGTGAGCAGCCAAGTTGTTTTTTCATAATATCTGAATCTTTTCTGCCTTTCAGGAGAGTTTTTGTGTTGACTGGCAGTGATTAATGTAGTAGTGGTGATGGTTAGCTGAAAGTTTTCTCTTGTGTCCCCCACCAATACTGCATCTTTTCAACTAGATAAAGTATTAGTTCTGTATACTAGATGTCCAGTTTGGTGAGGGCACCGTAGAATCCAAGTGAAAGAAACCAAGGGAGGTGTCTAGTCCAGTGTCCTATTTAAAGCACAGTCAAGTGCATGCAGACCAAGTTGCTCAGGCCTTTGAGCTAATCTGGGAAATGTCCAAAGGCTGATTTTATGACCCCTCTGTTCAAACTGTTATAATGCTTAATTATACCCCCTCCCCGATTTTATTTGTGGTTGGAACCTGCCCTACTCCAATTTCTGACCATTGTGTTGCTTCTGCTGTGCTGGAAGGCTGCTGTTGGGGCCCCCAGACTAATCTCTTCTCCAGGTTTGAATAACCCCCATTTCCTCAGGCTCTCCTCGCAGAGCAAGTCCTCCATCCCCCTGCTGTCCCTCCATTGCCCTTGCTCAAGTTTATCAGGATAGTGAGTGCAGGTGGGGAGGGTGTCCAGAACTGGACAGAGTCTTCCTTAATGCTGGGTCGCAGAAGCTAATGGCAAACTTACTTATCAAACATTGGAAAAAATTGTTAATGAAGTATTTTAAAGAAGTTATATGACTGCTAGGAAACAAGTATAAACAATAGGCCATCTTAAAGTGCTTCAGACTCTTACAATAAATCATTTCAGTGAGAACTTTGGGAGACCGACTTGGATTCGGTGAAATGAAAACAATTAGTTTCATCCTTATTTTGAATGGACAGCTCTTTACCTTGCACAGATTAATTCAGTTGAGAGTTTTGCTTTAAGAACATGGATCTTGTTATCTAGTATATAGAGTTTGAATATACTCGGCCAAATTTAGGATGAGAATGCAGGGGACTTCTGGAGGCTACCTGGTCCAGCCAGGGGACCTCAAGGCAGGTCTAGTTAGAGTAGATAGTTCATGGCTTCTCCAGGGGAGTCTTAAACACTTCCAAGGATGAAGAGTCCACCGCATCTCTGAGCAGTGTGTTTTAGTGGTTCATCACATTCATCATGAGGATCTTGTTTTTCCTTATATATAACAGAATTTCTCATGTTTCCCAGTGCACTTTTACGAGCCTGGCACCATCTTCTCTACACTTTTCTGTTGGGTAGCTTTAGTCTGCTGGCCACACTTGCTAATAGTGCCTGGTATGCTCTGGGCCACCTTTGCTGCAAGGACATGCTGCTAATTCACGTTGTTCTTCTAGATCCCCAGGTCTTTTACTGCAGATCTTGTTTTTATCCTGTCAGCACCTAGCCTGTCCTGTTGTGGTGGAGTAATTGTGTGGAGGTACAAGACACTGCGTTTGCTTTTGGTGTTCCTGAGGTTCCTGTCAGCCTGTTTCTCAAGAGTTGAGCTCCCTCTGAGCAATGGCTCTCTACAATCTTTCTAATTTGGTATCATCTGCAGGCTCGTTGAGAGTATGTTCTGTGACATCATCCAGGTTATAAAGTATTAAGTAATGTTGGCCCCAGCGTCCATCCCTCAGGGTGTCAGTCGGGTTTTGTATGCCCAAGAACAATCCTTTAAGCCTGACAGTCCAGACAATTTTCTATCTGGTCTATTTAGTCACCACTTTGGCTGTAAGGATACTACAGGAATCTTGCTCTACAGTTAGTAAAAGTAATGAAGCCTGTTAAACAACAGTAGAGAAATTTTCCTTCTAAGTTTACCTTGTGTTTAAGCAGCTATACTTCACTTTCACAGCATTAAACTTACAAGGTATACAAGGAGAATAGAGCCCTCAAAGTAATTTCTCCCTATCCTGTCCCTTCAGTTTCCTTTGAAATTCTGAAGGGAAATGGTATGTTTCAAAACTTACTGGTATATATCTGCTCATACTGACTGAACTACCTGAAGGTTGCTGTAACCTTGAGCACCTTGAGGTTTCAGTGTTACAGCCTGAAAATGCCAGTCATTTGCACAGCGTTTCTTGAATGCTTTGAAACACATACTGCCTTGTTCCCTAAAAGCTGTTGACTTTAATCTGGATTTTTGTAGTGATCACAACAAATCAGGTGCTTTGTCTTTTTTTAGTGTAATATTGGTATTTCTTTCCAGTAATTGATAACACTGATGAATTAATCTAGTTAAGATGGAATATCAAGAGAATCTTTTCAGAAGAACAGGCTATTTTATTAGAGAAGGTGCAGAGGTGAGCAGTTCCTGATGCACAATACAAAGTAATATTAGAATTCCTCTTAAATTGTTGATTCCAAGGCTGAAAGCTTGGCACCAAAATTTTGAACATGCTTTCCCCAAATTGCCTCTTAATTTACTTGTAAGCTATGACTTGAACATATATATATTTGCTACAAGATGCCACAAATAAAGCATACTCTGCAATAAACCAGTCCATGGCTGTTATATTGTGTTGAGACACCTGTGAAGTTCATCTGATGTACTATTACTGTTCCCACCATGGCTGAGATGGTTCCTTTTTTGACCCCAACCCCCTTTTTTTTTCTAATACCTTTTTTTTTTCCTTCAAATTATGCATTTATCATACTTACAAAGCAAAAATTATGGCAGACTTCACAACTGGAAATAAACAGAAATGCTGAGGCTTCTAGTGGGAAATCAGAGTAGACAAGAAATGAGATGGTTTCATGCTAATCTGATAAGATTTGTGTGATTATTAACGTTTGTTAGATATACATTATTGTCAAACAGAGAAGAAAAGGGATAGAGTAGAGATTAGAATACTGAAGGTTGTATATCCAGCAGCAATACCTCCTGTCTCCCAGAGTTGCATCTTTATAATCTTAAAAGTTATTTTTTTTAATCTTTTTCCAGCCTTTTTGGTTTGGCAGAAAGTTGCACAATTCACCTCAAAACAAGGGGAGGCTTGCTGATTGTGGCTGAAAGTGGTCAATTTGAACAGCTGCGGATTCTGCTCCTGAAACGAGAGAATACAAGATGATTCCAGTTGTACTTGAATGATTTTCCTTCCTTGTTTTGTTTGAACTAAGCCATAATCAGCAATTTTGGAATGTAAGAAGGGTCATGTGGTAGCCACTGCGGTAGACAATACCTTCAGTGTGTTGAACACTGTTTACCTGCTAATGCGCAGAGTGGATCATCATCAGCCTGCTTCACTTGCTTCCTCCTGTTAAAAGTTCAGATTCCTGTGGGATGCTGCATTAATCCTTTAGTCCAAAGTTTAAAAAAATACTGTAGGTGCTTCTTGAACCTTCCATTGAGAGGAGAGTATCTACAGACTTCTGCAAGCTTTACTGAGCGCCTGGCCACATTTCAAAAGGTGTAACCTCTTCTCTGAGAAGGACTAGCAGGTCAGCCAAGGTCTGTGCCAGCAGCATGTAGTGGGTGCCTTGGGAGGAATGTAGGAACAGGATGACATGGAGTGAAACCTCAGCCACATTATTTTTGGCTTTCGATGATGATCTGTGTCTTTGGTCCTATAAAATAAGAACAAAAAAATATTTCCTCATAATTTTGAAAATTCAGTTCGCTGCTTTGGCACCAACTGACCACAACACTACTGCTCATACAGTAGTACAGAAGTAGCCGAGAAAAGAGAACCTGTAATTAGTTCTAGAAAGCAAGACAGTAAATGCTTTTTCTTAGCAGTTGTTAGTTCTGACCCTATTAGCAAGGCTCAGACTATATTTATTTTGCATTTGACTTTGAAATTCCCTTGTTGCTTTATCTGGTCAGTCAGTCCTGTACAAGACCCTTTTGCAGTGGTTTTCCACTTGTGCAGTTGTAAGTAATACCAAACTGCCACCTTTCTACTCCCCCTTTCTGTAGACAAATACTTCAATCTACAAGTCCAAGCATGAATCCCTGGGGGTTGGGGGGACCCCACCTCTCATCTTTTATTATTGTAGTCAATAACTGAGGTATTCAATGATGATTTCCTTCATTTCATGGCAGCTAACTTCAGCTTTTATGAGGGATATTAGCAAGAACTTTATGAAAATCAGTCTCCTGTTACCTCACTTTTCCACATGACCCATGAGATCTCCAGCCCTGTGAGGTAAATGGCCGTATCAATGGTGAAATACTATGATGATATTTCTAGAATCCCCATGCGGAAAATACTGGGATGGGATTGTTGTGGCATAGATGAAATGCTGCCATGTGGCAAATGCGGGTGGGTTTTGCAAGGGGATACTGCTTCCAGCTGTAGCTGTGCAAGTCCCTTGCATTGCTAATGCAAACAGCTTACCTACACACAGCTGAGTTAGGAGAGTGCAGAGGGGTTCTCTCCAACTTACCTTGTAGTAACTTTCTGGCTTTGCACTGGGCCATGTTGTTGAGATGTAGACCACTTTTGAGAGTGGGAAACTCCAAGAAACCTCACCCGTTTGAAGTGGTTATGCTTTTTGATGTTATCAGTACAAACAATGCATTAGCACTAAATCAAAATGTAGCATTGATGTGTTGAACTGGTTTCAACTGGTTTTTAATGTAGTTACTAAACTTCATTTCTATATTGTGGGAGCAGGCAGTTGAATGGTTGCCCTTTCTGTTCGAGAGAAGAAATTTTCTGTATGCATTATTTGTGCTAGAGTGATACATGTCTGGGACTAGGTTGTGTCTTTGTGGAGGGAGGCCGGCCTAACGCTTTTTGAGCTACAGTTATCATGAGGCAACAATTTCATCATGCACAATGTATCTGTGACCAGTGACAGATTTTGCTCAGTGTGGCCAACTTTTTTCCAAAGGCCATCAAGCACAATTCCTACATATCCTCTGGCTCAAAGGAAACTGTTGGCACTGAGGGGATAATGAATATCTAGCTAGCATGACCTGGGACTATACCTGTATTTCATTATTTCTCAGCAGCAATGTGAGGAGAAAGCAAACACCGGGAAGCTTGATAATAACTGGAGAACAGCACTAATAACATTTTACAGAACTAAAAGCTTTGAAGGTTGGGAACGGCAGCAAAAATTTCAGAGATGTGAGACAGACCTATAATTCCCCACAACTCCATGCAGAGGCAAGTGCCTGTCTCTGGTTATCAAATCGGCCAAAAACCTACAGAACAGATAGTTCCCGAGAGGTGGTTCTGAGCAGTATCTTTCTTTCTAGTTATACATCCTGGCAGGACGGTCCAAGAAGGTCCAGGAGCCTGAGACTTGTTGCAGCAGCAGCTGGATAGGTGAGAGTAGGAGAAGGCACTGGAACAGGTTGCTCTGCCTATGCCACATCAGCTCACAGAGTAGCTCTGGCAGCCAAAACTTGGTTGTCAACAGAGTATTACGGGAAGAGCGCATCCATTTCAAGCCCAGTCTGGCTCTGCAGAGAAAAGGGGGTATTAACACAGAATTGTTCAGGGAGGAGCAGCCTCAAAATGTCTCCAGATTAATCTCAGGCACAAAGGGGGATCAACACTGAACTGGGAGCATGTTGCTGAGGGCTTTGCCCAGTTGGGTCCTGAAAACCTCCAATGGCAGAGTTCCCACACTTGCTGTGGGCATACTGCTCCGATGTTCCATTCTCCTCATGGTATCCTCTTCATAACAAGTTGGAACTGTATCCTGGGTTGTCAGTAAGAATAAGAACCCGTGGTTTTTGATTTGCAGAACAGCAACACCCACTCTCATACTCTGGTGTGCTGACAGTGCATTTGCACCTGCTCAGGAGGCTTACGGTACACACAGCCCTTCTAAGGGGATGTACCCCTGGTCAGGCAATCGTTTCCGAGGGTACACATACAGCAGTCTTCCTCCAGGTATATCTTTGTCAGACCAGCTGGCATGGAAGCAAATTTTACATGGTTTTGTGTGCACTGGGAATGCAAATACATGTATTTTAGACATTCTTAGAAACCACTAGCAGGGCATATTACTACACTGAGGCATAACTGGCAAGGCAGCAGTTGTGGTCCACTTTCCCACCACTGCTGCTATTCTCTCTCTGTGCCTTCCCTCTTTCTACAGAATCTACTCAAACCACAAAGTTGCTGAAGAAGAAGAGGCCCACTTCTATTCCCTAGAAGCACTAATCTCCTTTCAGGGCTTATTCTGATGGTTTTCATTATTTAGACTCTAGTTGGCTTCTCCCCTGGGTGTGGGCAAGGTCACCAATAGGGAGAGAAGAGGGTAAGGAGGCTATTTCCAAAATTTCTTAAACTGGCATTCTTTCTAATGGACAAAGAAAATGACAGCACAACATGCTGTGGATAATGGAACCAGGGAAGAAATCTGTTGCTTGGACAGGTTTTTTTTTTTTTGTCAAGATGAAAAGCTGCTGAGGATTGAGGACATAAGAAATGTCAGACCGGGGGAGTCAGTCTTGCTCATGGTCCTGGTCTACTACTGGGTGTAAGGACCCACAGTGCACATGACAGCTGCTTGCCAAAGTACATGACATTCCAGTGCCCAATCTACAGCTATCTTTGAAGGTAAGTGGGTTTTGTATTTTAAAAATTTATTTTTATTACTGAAAGTGCAGAGCAGCCAGTGAGTTACGAGCACTGCCTTTTCCCTGACAGAGATGGACCAGCTCATCCTTCCTTCTACTGTTGCCTCCATTCACTATTTTATCTCGCTCCCACAACCTAGAGGCTGCTCTAAGATTGCCTCCAGGACCCACTTCCCTCCCTCAGCTTGTTAAGCCTGTGTTTCTTCCACCTTGTCTAGGATTCATCTCTTAGCAATCAGCTGAGCTTGCAGTCTGCAGCAGGAATCTCTGTGGCCTTTGCAGTGCTGTTGCCTGGGGGGGTGGCAGGCAGCAGTGCAGTTGGGGAATGTATGGCATGGTAAATAAGATCATCCTTTTCTAGGATCATGACAGACTAATCAGTCTTCAGGACAACCTTGTTTTTCTGCTGTTAATTGTTCCAATCAGTTGGGAAGATTGTACTCCTCCTGGGTTTTCTGGTTGGGGTTTGGTTTGGTTTTGTTAATAGTACTTACAAAGCTGGTAAAACAGACACACTTTCCTGTGTGGGAATTTGGCAACTCTCCCTGTAAGGCCAGTGGCTGCAGTCAGGTGGTATTTGATGAGTATCTCTGGAGGGGAGCGTGGCTGTAGGGAGCACCTACAACTAAACTACACGGGCAGCGTATTCCTGAAACATCAACTTCACTTGTAAAGGGAGGTCTCTTACTAGGCGTTCTTGATCCCAAGTGATTGTGAAAGGGGGGTGTGTGTGATTGTTGCTAGGTTATAGGCAAGAACTTATTCCACTACAGGCTGTTTTAAGTCTAGTCCCCACGTTACTCGGCTATATGCATCCATATGGATTTTTGGACAGCTATCCTATAGTTTGAGCGGGCCCCCTGCCTGTGATACTGCCAGACTGAACAAAGTTCATCTGGAGTAAAGAGGATACTGTCCTGCTGCCAGCAAATGTCCACACTCTTGGAAAGAAAATGTTCCTTCATTCAGCATCCTGTCAGGTTAACTAGTGACCAGAAAGGCACTGCAGGGTCAGAGTGTGCAGCCAAGTCCTGGTGTGCAGGGACAGCACACAACATATGCTCCAGCAGAAATCCCCCAGCTGAAGGTTCTGCTCACCACGAGTGCCACGTGCAGCATGGCCAGAATGAAGGCACTAACAGGTCTCATCACCCTGAGCAACTTCCCCCCGATCCGTAAGAGATGGGGGTTGTTATCTTCTGTGGGAAACAGTGAACCTCTTGTACTTGTGCCATTGGAGGTGGTGCAGGGCTGGGGCCAAGGGGCCAAAGCTAGATTATGATGCAAAGCCTTGGGCAGTACTATTCTGGACCTTGGATAACTCAACCTGGGGTCCTGTGTTTAACAGAAGTTTAGAGGGGACAGTCTCCAGAGGTACCTTCCAAACTGGACTTTTCTGAAAGAAAAATATAGACAATTTGGCTTAACTCTGGTGGTTATAACTCTGGTATACCTACGGATAACTCTGCAGTCTTCCAAGTCTGTGTTAGAAGAGGAAGGAAGAAGGACATAGAGCCCTGTGAACCTTGATGATCTCTGATGAAGTGTTAAGATGACACATGCTGAAGATCCTGTTATGGATCATCTTACCGCTGCAGAGCTGGGTTTTGTTGTTGTGCTATTGTGCAAGGGCCGCCCTTTAGTTTAGTGCTGACCCTGAGGGACCACGCAGGACCCCTGCAGCATCCTGGCCGGCGTTCCAGCAAAAGGGTTCATTGGCCCGGTGCTTCTGCCTTTGCCGAGCTTCATGCCCCAGGTGCTCACCCTCCTGCAAGGTGCGGAGGGAGGCAGGGCTGGGGCAGGAGGTCTCTGTGCAGGGTGCTTCACACACGCAATGTTTCTGAGGTAGTGGTGCCAGCAACGGACACAGTTCCTGACTGTGTTACTGTTTCCTGTTCTGACAGGCTTCATGATTTCAGACTCACGATCTGAACACCCAGTTTCCAAAAGCAATTAAAACCTTTTGTTCTGCTGGCTTGGCACCGACCCCCTTGTCCCCGCTCTGTGCTCCGCTGCCAGCGGAGAGAGGGAACGACGTAAAATTCTCACCGAACGCTTGAAACCTACGTGTTGAGTCCGAGAGCAAAACCAGGCCTGTTCCCCGGAATCATACATAACCACCACCCTAACTTCACCGCCTCTTCTGCCTGAGGGGAACGCGGCCGCTCCGTTTTCCGTGAACGGCTCAGGTGCTGCTGCTCTTCCGCTGGTTTTCCGGCCGGGCCCCGAGGCAGCGAAGCCGGTGTGCCGCGCCCGCCCCTCCGCCCCGGTGCCCGGGCCCGCTCAGGGCCCCGACCCGGCCGCCCCTCGCCCGCCCCCGGCTCC